>JAIOJX010000029.1:115538926-116138926 GCA_022376925.1 Tragulus kanchil | reverse complement strand
ATCGTGTTTCAGGGCCTTTGCACGTTGCACATTCAATTTAATCATCATTTAAAAAAAATAAAACTTTGGGCAAAAGAGCCCATTTCTTTTAAGCTCTCACGAGGAGCAAACTAGCTTTTAGACTGGTATAATCAGTTTTGCTTACAAGATTAAACGAAAGGGAAAATGATGATTAACTAGGACATAATGGGTCATATTTTTAGGTAGCCATTGTTGTGAGAAATACAATATAGAATTATACTCTAGGTCCTATGGTTTATTACCTCACCCAATGCTGATTTAAGCTACACGTTCATAACAAGTAGAAAGAACCATCAACATGGTCTTCATAGATCCAAGGCACTCATATTTTAAAACCAAATGACAGAATAAACTTGTTTTTCTGTTAATTATTCAATTCAAGGCCTTTTCTTTCTCTCCAATTGATATATTTAACCCTTTAGAGACAGACATTTAATGTGTAGAGATTTTCTTTCAGTGCCATCTGTTCTGTCTATAGAGGGTTAATCCCAAGACTGTTTTTCCTCCTCACATTATAAAAGAAAACTGTACATGATATGTATCACAGAATGTATGCAGCATGGTCTTTTTCTCTCTCTCTCTCTTTTTCTCTCAGAACGGAACTGGAAACAGCAACGTGTTTTCTCAGCAACGAATCGGGGACAATTTAAAATAGCCATAACATACCATACATGCTGTCTACGTTTAAAAAAAAAAAAAAAAACATACACAACATGTAAATTATTGCACAAGAGAAAGGCTCAAAGTTTGCGTAAAATGCAATAGTATTGCCCCATACAGATCATGCATTCAAACGGTGAGAACATAAAGGAAAAAAAAAAGAAAAAGAAAAAAGAAAAAGAAAAAAAAAAATAGGTGTGCTGGTGACAAGCACTCTCATATTCTTAGCTTCCGTTACTTCTGTTTGTTTGTTTGTTTGTTTAAATCACATGGGACTAGAAAAAAATCCTACAGGGTGAGGGGCTGGAGGGCGAGGGGGGATGGTGAAAAAAGGAGGTGGCAGGTGGGAGTGAGGGAGGGGTATTAATATACCTCTATTCAGTTTTTATATCATTATTCAACACTCGATCACTGTGCCATTTTTTCATGTGTTTCTCCAGGGTACTGTACACGCTAAAAGGCATCTTACAAATTTCACATTTGTAAACGTCCTTCCCCACCTGGCCATGCGTTTTCATGTGCCTGGTGAGCTTGCTACTCTGGGCACAGGCATAGTTGCACAGCTCGCATTTATAAGGCCTTTCGCCCGTGTGGCTTCTCCTGTGGACAGTGAGATTGCTACAGTTCTTGAAGACTTTCCCACAGTACTCACAAGTGTCGCTGCGTCTGCCCTCTTTTGAGCTGGGCCTGCCCGGGCCCGGACCACTAATATGGGGCGTGCTCCCTCCACTTCCCGTGCCGCTGCGCCCCGAGATCCCTCCGTCCAGCTCCCCGGGCGGCGTGGAGAAGCGCAAGCTCCCGTTCTCCGAGGAGTGCTCCGACGAGGAGGCGAAAGGCGATTGTCTGGAGTCTCCGAAGCTAAGGAAGGGATCTTTGAGCTGCCTGGAGGCCGCGTAGCCAGCGAGCCACTGCGAGTACACGTTCTCCGTGTTGGGCATCGCGGCCGGGGGCAGGTCGAACTCCTTCTCGAGCTTGATGCGCTTGGAGAAGGGGCTCAGCGAGCTGGGGCTGCCCAGCAGCAGCTTTTTGGACAGACCCCCCGAGGCCGACTCGCCCGGGGAGCAGCCGCGGCCGTTAACAGTGCCATCGTCTATGCGGTCCGACTCGCCGGCCACCGAGTCTTCGTCGCAAGTGTCCCTGTGGCCCTCGGCCTCGGCCAGGTGGCCGCGCTTATGCTTCTCGCCCAGGACCTGGTGGAAGGCCTCGCTGAAGTGCTGCATGGAGCTGAGCACCATGCCCTGCATGACGTCGGGCAGGGCGCGGCCCTCGTCGCCCACGCCCACCACCGCGCCCCTCGAGCTGTTCTCGTGGTGGCGCGCCGCCTCCAGGCTCAGCCCGAAGCCGTAGTCCACCCTCTCGCTCTCTGTCAGCTCCTCCTCCTCCTCTTCCTCCTCTTCTTCCTCTTCCTCGTCGTCCTCCTCTTCCTCCTCGTCCCCGTTCTCCGGGATCAGGTTGGGGTCGTTCTCGCTCTTGAACTTGGCCACCACGGACTTGAGCGCGCTGCTGGCACTGCCCACCAGGTCGCTGGTGCCGGGTTCCGGGGAGCTGGCGGTGGAGAGGCCGTCGTCGGACTTGACCGTCATGGGGGACGACTTGTGCATGTGCGTCTTCATGTGGCGTTTCAGCTTGCTGGCCTGCGTGCATGCGTGGTCGCACAGGTTGCACTTGTAGGGCTTCTCGCCCGTGTGGCTGCGCCGGTGCACCACCAGGTTGCTCTGAAATTTGAACGTCTTGCCGCAGAACTCGCATGACTTGGACTTGACCGGGGGCTGGGAGGGAGGAGGGGCGGACTGCAGAGGAGGGAGGGGGGGCGTCGCCAGGAAGGGCGGCTTGCTACCTGGCTGGAATGGTTGCAGTAACCTTTGCATAGGGCTGGGCCGGCCTGGGGACAGCGGTGGGCTAGACGTGTTCCCTGCCAGCTCTCTAAGTCTCCTAGAGAAATCCATGGCGGGAGGCTCCATAGCCATTGGATTCAACCGCAGCACCCTGTCAAAGGCACTCGGGTGATGGGTGGCCAGGGCCATCTCTTCCGCCCCCAGGCGCTCTATGCGGTGGGGGTCCAAGTGATGTCTCGGTGGTGGACTAAACAGGGGGGGAGTGGGTGGAAAGCGCCCTTCTGCCAGGCCGGAAGCCTCTCTGGATACTGATCCTGGTATTCTTAGCAGGTTAAAGGGGTTATTGTCTGCAATATGAATCCCATGGAGAGGTGGCTGGGAAGGACATTCTGCACCTAGTCCTGAAGGGATACCAACCCGCGGGGTCAGGGGACTTCCGTGTTCGCTTTCTAAGTAGATTCTTAATCCATGAGTGTTCTGTGCGTGTTGCAAGAGAAACCATGCACTGGTGAATGGCTGTTTGCAAGTTGTACATGTGTAGCTGCTGGGCTCATCTTTACCTGCAAAATAATACAACACCAACATCAATGTTTAATCACCGAGGAGGGCATCCGCAATTGCTTATTTATGTTCCACATCCAGTCTTCCCCGCCCCCAGCCATCAACCCCAAGGCCTAAGCCCTCACTGATCTTATCCCCTGAACCTAGATAGTTCTGGCCCATCTGGTAACTGGTGCCCAAGAAATACATGTCCAGTCTTCCTGCCTTTTGGCTCAGCTCTAAGAATTTTAAATCCAGTCTCTAAAGCAGAAAAGTCTAGACCAATTCAGGTTTGAGGATGAGAATCCCTACATTCTAGGAAAGTTCAACAAACATTTTCTGACAGCTTGCTGGCCTGCGTGCATGCGTGGTCGCACAGGTTGCACTTGTAGGGCTTCTCGCCCGTGTGGCTGCGCCGGTGCACCACCAGGTTGCTCTGAAATTTGAACGTCTTGCCGCAGAACTCGCATGACTTGGACTTGACCGGGGGCTGGGAGGGAGGAGGGGCGGACTGCAGAGGAGGGAGGGGGGGCGTCGCCAGGAAGGGCGGCTTGCTACCTGGCTGGAATGGTTGCAGTAACCTTTGCATAGGGCTGGGCCGGCCTGGGGACAGCGGTGGGCTAGACGTGTTCCCTGCCAGCTCTCTAAGTCTCCTAGAGAAATCCATGGCGGGAGGCTCCATAGCCATTGGATTCAACCGCAGCACCCTGTCAAAGGCACTCGGGTGATGGGTGGCCAGGGCCATCTCTTCCGCCCCCAGGCGCTCTATGCGGTGGGGGTCCAAGTGATGTCTCGGTGGTGGACTAAACAGGGGGGGAGTGGGTGGAAAGCGCCCTTCTGCCAGGCCGGAAGCCTCTCTGGATACTGATCCTGGTATTCTTAGCAGGTTAAAGGGGTTATTGTCTGCAATATGAATCCCATGGAGAGGTGGCTGGGAAGGACATTCTGCACCTAGTCCTGAAGGGATACCAACCCGCGGGGTCAGGGGACTTCCGTGTTCGCTTTCTAAGTAGATTCTTAATCCATGAGTGTTCTGTGCGTGTTGCAAGAGAAACCATGCACTGGTGAATGGCTGTTTGCAAGTTGTACATGTGTAGCTGCTGGGCTCATCTTTACCTGCAAAATAATACAACACCAACATCAATGTTTAATCACCGAGGAGGGCATCCGCAATTGCTTATTTATGTTCCACATCCAGTCTTCCCCGCCCCCAGCCATCAACCCCAAGGCCTAAGCCCTCACTGATCTTATCCCCTGAACCTAGATAGTTCTGGCCCATCTGGTAACTGGTGCCCAAGAAATACATGTCCAGTCTTCCTGCCTTTTGGCTCAGCTCTAAGAATTTTAAATCCAGTCTCTAAAGCAGAAAAGTCTAGACCAATTCAGGTTTGAGGATGAGAATCCCTACATTCTAGGAAAGTTCAACAAACATTTTCTGAGTTTTCCAGCCTTTTACCAGCTGTGTTTTGGGGCAAGGCCTTTCATCCCTGTGCTTCTGTTTCCTTATCCATTAAGGGAGGGACTCGGTGGATAGGTGACCTACCGGAAACTCTCCTGCTTCCTAAATCCCCCTGGGTGGCAGGTGAACTTTTTAAGTAGACAGTCATTACATGGAGATATCAAAAAAGAGAAGTTTAAATCATTACAATTCTCTGTGGCCCTAGAAATGCTTTTACTCTTAGTTGGAAACACACTAGCTATTGACATTGTTAAAAAGGAGAAGGTCCCCGTGAAATAATCATGTGTAAGAGAGACTAGCAATATCTCACACCCCAGCCTATGTGAGGGTCAGTGAGTCCCAATTCGGGTTCCACAACACACCACAGGGATTCCCATGTTTATCTCAAAGGATGCTGCAAAGAAATCTCAAAAGAGAAATTTAATACAGATTTAACCAACGGGCCGTATCAGATCTTCAGGAGTTGTCCCCCTCAGTCAAACAAATGCGAGTCTAGCGATGTTAGGAGGTGTGTCTGGTGCCAACTTAAGCAGACACAGCATCCGAGTTTAAGAACAGCTAAAGCAGCCAGCGCCGAGACGGGCAGCAGGCTGAGAAACGCTACACTAGCCTCCTCCTCATTATTTTGAGAGGCTAACAACGTGAACCAAATTATACAACATCCTGCGCCCTCGGCTGAGCCTCAGCTCCAGTTGGAAAAAAAGAAACAGAATAGAAACCGCTCAGCCTTTTCAAAACCCCAATGGCCTAAGCCCTCATTTTAAAATCCCTTTAATCACCGAGGAGGGCATCCGCAATTGCTTATTTATGTTCCACATCCAGTCTTCCCCGCCCCCAGCCATCAACCCCAAGGCCTAAGCCCTCACTGATCTTATCCCCTGAACCTAGATAGTTCTGGCCCATCTGGTAACTGGTGCCCAAGAAATACATGTCCAGTCTTCCTGCCTTTTGGCTCAGCTCTAAGAATTTTAAATCCAGTCTCTAAAGCAGAAAAGTCTAGACCAATTCAGGTTTGAGGATGAGAATCCCTACATTCTAGGAAAGTTCAACAAACATTTTCTGAGTTTTCCAGCCTTTTACCAGCTGTGTTTTGGGGCAAGGCCTTTCATCCCTGTGCTTCTGTTTCCTTATCCATTAAGGGAGGGACTCGGTGGATAGGTGACCTACCGGAAACTCTCCTGCTTCCTAAATCCCCCTGGGTGGCAGGTGAACTTTTTAAGTAGACAGTCATTACATGGAGATATCAAAAAAGAGAAGTTTAAATCATTACAATTCTCTGTGGCCCTAGAAATGCTTTTACTCTTAGTTGGAAACACACTAGCTATTGACATTGTTAAAAAGGAGAAGGTCCCCGTGAAATAATCATGTGTAAGAGAGACTAGCAATATCTCACACCCCAGCCTATGTGAGGGTCAGTGAGTCCCAATTCGGGTTCCACAACACACCACAGGGATTCCCATGTTTATCTCAAAGGATGCTGCAAAGAAATCTCAAAAGAGAAATTTAATACAGATTTAACCAACGGGCCGTATCAGATCTTCAGGAGTTGTCCCCCTCAGTCAAACAAATGCGAGTCTAGCGATGTTAGGAGGTGTGTCTGGTGCCAACTTAAGCAGACACAGCATCCGAGTTTAAGAACAGCTAAAGCAGCCAGCGCCGAGACGGGCAGCAGGCTGAGAAACGCTACACTAGCCTCCTCCTCATTATTTTGAGAGGCTAACAACGTGAACCAAATTATACAACATCCTGCGCCCTCGGCTGAGCCTCAGCTCCAGTTGAGAAAGAAACAGAAAGATACAGTTCAGCTAGTCAACTCTTTGGCCAGTAGCCAAGCCGTCTGGAGAGGGGCCTGCTTAAGTCACATTATTTCTCTCTCGCTGAAAAGAACCCGAGAGTGGGAAATGCCGCTGTGGCAAAGAGGGGCCAGCTTGACTTCCCAATCATTCCTTTTTGAAGGTAGCTAAATTAAAAAAAACATATAAATCAAAGGAGTAACTAACAGTTTATACCAGTCACTCAGCATTTAAAAATCTGGTGGCCAAAGGATTTGGATGAGAAAAATCAGTAACGACCCAGGAATTCCAAAAAAAAAGACACTATAAACACAAGAAAAATATACTTTGGTCCCCCCTTTGAAGGGTCAGGAAGATCCCCTAGAGGAAGGCAGGGCAACCCACTCTAGTATGCTTGCCTGGAGAATTCCATGGACGGGGGAACGTGGTGGGCTAGAGCCCAGGGGATTCCAGAGTCAGACACGACGGAAGCAACCTAGAACCCACGCCCTTTTTAAGAGGAGTTCCTTAAGGGCACAGGCAGTATTTGTCAGTAACTTTTGAAAAAGGGAAGATTCACCATTGAGTTAAAGAGCGGGAAGGAGGAATTAATCAATTATGATTCCTCCATTTAGCAAGTCAGAAAGAGAAGCTGACAGGTCTTCTCAGGAGCCCCAAACACTCCTATTCCAAAACAAGCCAGCCTCACTCAAGCACTTGTCTGAATAATGGACTCCCTGCCCTGACCTTGTAATTTACTTTACAATGCATTTATAATCTCACTCAATATATCCCACTCCTGGGTAAATCTCTTTAACAAGATTAGATGATAAGATACCAAAATTAGGTTTCAAACATTTGCCTAATGTGGACGGGAGAAAAAAAGGGCAGAAAGATTTTAAAAGAAAACGCTGACATTAGTATCACATTATCTGCCTATTTTTGTTTGCCTCCTCTCTTCAAAGGGAAATAAAAAGCATCACTGAGAGTATTTTCATAAATTTTTTGTTGTTGTTGAACAATGACTTGAGTCCTAAATAGGCAGGGAAAAAACTCTGGTTCCAACTACAGTGACCCTTTGTGGCTTTCTCCTTTGCCTCTCTAGGACTCTGTGTTATTATCATACATTTAGCCTGACAATCTGAATTGGGTGAGTAAAAAGGAGATTTGTCAGCTGAAGCAAGTTCTTAACACTTTCATCACTACCAATGCCTTTAAATCATATTTTAACTTGTAATATTCATTGAAATCCAGGACCGGACCCATAATTAACGGTGCTGGTTTTGAAGGTGCCATGAAGGCAGCCATTGAATAAATGCCGAAATCTATAGCACTCCATCATGGATCTCACCCAGATCCTTTTAAAAAGGCTTAAATGAGGAAAGTCCATTTTATTTTGCTGCCCTGAGCTTCTTAAAATTTTGTTTTCAGAGCCAGTTATGTGATCATGCTACAATATGTTAACACTGGGCTGTTACCCTCCCCTCTCTCTCATACATCAGGTCAGAGAAAATGGCATTTTATCTTATAATGAGCATACAACATACAGTTTTCACTACCGCATTTTAGTATTCCCATCAACTAGATATTCTAGATCATGAGGGCAGCTAGTGTAATCATAATGTCAATGAGAAGGGCTGTTACGATTGAGACTAAAGATTACATGGAAAGAGCTGCTTTGAAACTGGTAATTATTACCAGTCCACTAATAGCAAATGATGCATTACAGTCTCACCATATAATCTGTATTTCACTCAGCTCATGCCAGTGCGCCATATTATATTACAGTGCTCACAGATTCTAAATTCCTAAACTGCAGTCATCAATAAATGTGTTACTTGCCATAATTTGTGAAATTACTTTGTTCATAACATCTTTGATAGTTTAGAAAGACCAGAATTGATTTCCTGCGTGGCAAAATTAGGGCAACATTGATTTATTGACGTGTAAAATATAATAATATTCTTCATTTACTCCAATGAAAATCAACTTCTCAATTTGAGAGCCTCATTGGGCATTCACGGGGATTGTTTTGATGTAGGGCAATAAACGCAGACCTGGCCCTGAGCAGAGGAACTCAAGATATCAAAACGGTTAAAATCAGCTATTAGCTCACCTACAGCTTTTACTTTATTTCATTTTATAGTACGGGAAGGAATGACCCCATTTCCAGTTTGTCATCACTGCTGAGGAGGCACGATTTACAAGAGCAAATTCTGATGAGGGGCACCTGGTTTGGTGGCTCTAGGACAATCTGTTAATTTCTTTAAGTCTCCGCAGGTCTCCTATCTGCGGTGTTTATTGCTCAGTCGTGTCTGACTCTTTGCGACCCTATGGACTGTAGCCTCCCAGGCCCCTCTGTCCAGGGACTCTCCAGGCAATAACACTGGAGTGGGTTGCCATGCCCTCCTCCCGGGGATCTTCCCAACCCGGGACTGAACCCGGGTCTCTTCCATTGCACCCTCTGAGCCACTTGGGAAGCCCCTGTCTGTAAAATGAGGGTAAAACAGTCCATTCTTAAAATTTTGTTTTCAGAGCCAGTTATGTGATCATGCTACAATATGTTAACACTGGGCTGTTACCCTCCCCTCTCTCTCATACATCAGGTCAGAGAAAATGGCATTTTATCTTATAATGAGCATACAACATACAGTTTTCACTACCGCATTTTAGTATTCCCATCAACTAGATATTCTAGATCATGAGGGCAGCTAGTGTAATCATAATGTCAATGAGAAGGGCTGTT
Organism: Tragulus kanchil; assembly: GCA_022376925.1. NCBI lineage: Eukaryota > Metazoa > Chordata > Mammalia > Artiodactyla > Tragulidae > Tragulus > Tragulus kanchil. The sequence goes on along the minus strand of JAIOJX010000029.1, from coordinate 116,129,893 downwards.
ACGATTGAGACTAAAGATTACATGGAAAGAGCTGCTTTGAAACTGGTAATTATTACCAGTCCACTAATAGCAAATGATGCATTACAGTCTCACCATATAATCTGTATTTCACTCAGCTCATGCCAGTGCGCCATATTATATTACAGTGCTCACAGATTCTAAATTCCTAAACTGCAGTCATCAATAAATGTGTTACTTGCCATAATTTGTGAAATTACTTTGTTCATAACATCTTTGATAGTTTAGAAAGACCAGAATTGATTTCCTGCGTGGCAAAATTAGGGCAACATTGATTTATTGACGTGTAAAATATAATAATATTCTTCATTTACTCCAATGAAAATCAACTTCTCAATTTGAGAGCCTCATTGGGCATTCACGGGGATTGTTTTGATGTAGGGCAATAAACGCAGACCTGGCCCTGAGCAGAGGAACTCAAGATATCAAAACGGTTAAAATCAGCTATTAGCTCACCTACAGCTTTTACTTTATTTCATTTTATAGTACGGGAAGGAATGACCCCATTTCCAGTTTGTCATCACTGCTGAGGAGGCACGATTTACAAGAGCAAATTCTGATGAGGGGCACCTGGTTTGGTGGCTCTAGGACAATCTGTTAATTTCTTTAAGTCTCCCGCAGGTCTCCTATCTGCGGTGTTTATTGCTCAGTCGTGTCTGACTCTTTGCGACCCTATGGACTGTAGCCTGCCAGGCCCCTCTGTCCAGGGACTCTCCAGGCAATAACACTGGAGTGGGTTGCCATGCCCTCCTCCAGGGGATCTTCCCAACCCGGGGACTGAACCCGGGTCTCTTCCATTGCACCCTCTGAGCCACTTGGGAAGCCCCTGTCTGTAAAATGAGGGTAAAAACAGTCCATTAGTGAGGCTCTCATGACAAATGTGTATAATAGCTCTCCGTAAACTATCAGGTCCAACACGATTGTGAGTTTTCATTATTACCAGACCTGATTAGTTATCCAGCATGATGACTAACCACACATTACACACACACAAGGACTTCTGGAGAAAAGATTGGAATCCAGGATGCAGGCCTTTTCAGGCCAAGGGGAGGCCCTGGTTGGAGGAAAAAGGGGGTGATTTTTAAGGTCCTGGCCTATGGCACACACAGCCAGGAGGCCACAAGGTAAGTGTTACACGCTCTGAGAGCCCAGGGCAGCTGGTTAGGCAGTTGTTGGGGTACAGGTAAGTTCTGCTCGAGAATTTTCTGGATCCCTACAACCCACTCCTATTGAGTTCTGGTCACTCCTAAACTGGTCCTGCCGGCATGGGCACCAGCAAACTAGAAGGCAGGAGCTTCTTACCAGGCTCCTAGTTTCCCACCCCCCTCAGATCAAACTCCCCACCCTCAGGAAGATCAAGAGGAGAAGGGAGAACATGCCTGTTTCCTAGGCTGCAGTCCCTGGCCCCCCAGCTCCTCCCTGGCCTCTGCTGCCCCACTCTGTTCTCCTCTTTTCCCTCCAAGGGAGGCTCTGTTCCCACAGCCAGGGACAGGCCCCAGGCACCCCCCAGCCAAACAAGGAGAGCTCTCCCCACCCAGCCAGCATGTAGGTACTTGATACCGTGGGTCCAACCCCCTGAGTTCTCTGCAATCAGTGACCTAACCCAGGCCTCAGCCCAGCTAGGTTGAGGGAGCTGGAGGAGGAGGTCCTTTAACCCCTGCACCACCCAGCCCTCAGGACCTGAGGGCTTGTGAAATTCATACAATAACCCTTTGTTACCTGGAATTACCTAGGAGTTAAGAAAAATAAACAACCAGCTTCTAGTTTGATCTCAGGCTGCAGGCCCTGCCCTGTAGACACCATTCACTGGAGGACTGGGTCTAGTCCACCTCCCATCTGAAAACCAGCCGCATTCAAGGCCCCAGTTCCTGCCTCTGGCTCTTCATTACTATGTCTTCACCCCAGGTTCTCTTCCCTTTTTTCTTCCCACAACAGGTTTGGTTTTTGTTTTTTTTTTTTTTTTCATTGACTTTCAAAATAAAAATATTTTCCTTAAATACAAATTAGATATCACACTTCTTTTCTCCTTGAACCTACTGTTCTGTCTTTGGGGTAGAATCAAGCCCCAGACCTTCACCTCCATGCTCTGCCCCACCAGACTTTTTAGCCATGCATAACTCACAGCAGGTATTCCAACAGAGAGAAGCAAACCATATTACCTTCTAAAACAACATCTTTCCAAAAACATTCTGATAAACATACAAATCTAAATTTCTTAAGAAGAGCCCTACCATAAAAGTTGGCTTAAACAAATAACTGGAGTGTGGTAGTGACAGTGATGGTGTGTGGGACGGGGGGTATCTTTGAATTTTACCAACAATGCTGTGCATTTTTCTCTAAATCTAGGAGAAAAACAAGTAGAAATTATATATGTAATGTATCATGCATGTATAAAAATATGCCATGTTTAAATCCACACGCATATATAATAGGCGTAAGGATAACTCTAGAGTAACTCTGGGTCCTTTCTGGTTCTGGTCTCTGCTATAGACACATACCACAGAGTAACTTCAAAGTCCTAAATGAGGCCGTGGGGGCCTCATTTCAGCAATAAAGTGGGCACTGAACAGATGTATGCAGTGACCAGCCATGGAGCCACACTAGACCCTGGGGAGGAGACCCACAGGATAGGGCTGCTGTCAGTCTGAGGCCTTCGGTAAAGAGAAGAAAGGAGGGAGGGGGAAAAGTCACTGAGGATGAGTGGATGGGGGAGCCAGGTGCCAAATGAGTAATGGAATATACATATGCAGATGCCAATGTGTTTTGGAAGTAACTCCATTCAGTACTTAAAACGGAAGGGTCATTTCCAGCAACTCTAGTCTCTACACACACGGACATTTGTAGAAGAAATAAGGCTTAACTTACAAATACCCTGCGGGGCATATTCTGCACTCATCCCAGGCGTGGGGATTAGAGCTCCGTGTGCAGAACGAGGGGAGGAGAGGCCCCTCCAGTGCAGAAGTTTATCTGTGAAAGAAACCCAAAATCAAGCACGGAAGCCATAAACAATGTGCATTGTAAACCACAGGATATCACATTTCAATTCTATTAAAATACATCAACATCATTACAACAGCCTTGCAGACAGTGGACAGGCCCAAGGCCTGAATCAAAAGAACAGTGGTGACTTCTTTCCTACAGTTCTGTTTTGTTTTTAATTTTGGTCTTTTTTGACAAAAGGGAAGGGAGTTAATGTTTTAGACATGGGGCAGGAGGCGGGTGTTCTTTTCAGTTGTCTTATAATAAAAGATGTGCAAACAGCAAAGGGAAATTGCTAATATGATTGGCAGGCTGGTAACACAGAGGGAGATGGTATTATCTGCAAGGCTGGTTTACATGCATACATTTAGTTTACTTATAGACAAGCTCAAGCAACAAACAATATAGTAACAGGAAACAAGTGGATTTGTGAATCTTTCTTTCTAAAGCTGAGTTTCGCTCTGCCTTCCCTGCCACACTCTTCCCAAGCTCTATTTACGATGGCACCTTCAATGACAGGGAAACCAGGGGCATCCCAGGGCTTGGAATTCTCCCCATGTAGTACCCCCATAAAGACATGGCTTCTTACAGCACAAAGCAGTGGACAATTAAGATTAGAACTCTAAGGTTAAGATAATTTTGGCCAAGTCCTCACCTTAAGGATAAGGACTCCTAACCACTCAGTGACCAGGAGAGAACCAGCATTCCGAAAACAGCAGTACTCAGAAATAAGTGGCCCACCTTCTCTAGCTGACTGTACTGGGCTGCCTTCTGGTGAGGAAAAATGACGGCTCACGCTAATAAACATAAATCTAGCAGTAAATCAAGCATTTCCAGCACTGAGATTTTTGTGAGAAAGGAAATATTTGGTTTGTGCAACCTGGGGATTGTATGGTTTATGTGGTGAGTTCCTAGCTTTTCAAAGTTCATCCTGAGCTAACCAAGCATGGCGAGGTCAAGCTTGAGACAGAGCCGAGAAGGACAGAGCAGGAACACTCCGTGTGTCCTAGAGGCTTGGAGTTTGTGTTGATTGGGGGAGGCAGTAGAGAAGAAAAACAGACTTTGATGGTGAGTAAACAGAGTATGTTTTCCATTAGCTTAATATTAAGAGCACTTAGAAGCGTTGTTGTTCTGCTCTGGGATAGCAGGTCTCAAGTGTAAAATACGTCCTGTTCTCTTTCTATAGATCACACTGCCAAGAACAGCCAGGGCAGCCAGCACAAGGTTTCCTTTCATGAGGAGTCTGGTGGGTAACAATGGCGTGCTACTCGTGGAAGCTCTTATGCAGAAGCATAAATCCGTTGTTACCTCCCTACCCAAGGAGTCTGCCCAGGACCTTTTACAGAGACACAGCTTCCTCCCTGACCCCAAACAAAACAAATGCCACAAAACGAACCATCTAAAGCAGAAGAATGGACCTAAAAAACAAGCATGTCTTCCTTCGATCGCTTATGTTCCATGAATGGACAGGCGAGGGTGAAATTAACTATGGCTTGAGTCACGCCGTGTTTCAGTGAGAAATCTGAGAATCCGTTTTTGCACTTGTTCTTGCCTCAGCTATGGAAGGAGTTTGTTTGTTGCCAAGACTGAAATCCATTTCTTAGGAGACCCACACAACTGGGTACGGTGACCCCAACATGAGTGCCAAGATTTACGATGGCACCTTCAATGACAGGGAAACCAGGGGCATCCCAGGGCTTGGAATTCTCCCATGTAGTACCCCCATAAAGACATGGCTTCTTACAGCACAAAGCAGTGGACAATTAAGATTAGAACTCTAAGGTTAAGATAATTTTGGCCAAGTCCTCACCTTAAGGATAAGGACTCCTAACCACTCAGTGACCAGGAGAGAACCAGCATTCCGAAAACAGCAGTACTCAGAAATAAGTGGCCCACCTTCTCTAGCTGACTGTACTGGGCTGCCTTCTGGTGAGGAAAAATGACGGCTCACGCTAATAAACATAAATCTAGCAGTAAATCAAGCATTTCCAGCACTGAGATTTTTGTGAGAAAGGAAATATTTGGTTTGTGCAACCTGGGGATTGTATGGTTTATGTGGTGAGTTCCTAGCTTTTCAAAGTTCATCCTGAGCTAACCAAGCATGGCGAGGTCAAGCTTGAGACAGAGCCGAGAAGGACAGAGCAGGAACACTCCGTGTGTCCTAGAGGCTTGGAGTTTGTGTTGATTGGGGGAGGCAGTAGAGAAGAAAAACAGACTTTGATGGTGAGTAAACAGAGTATGTTTTCCATTAGCTTAATATTAAGAGCACTTAGAAGCGTTGTTGTTCTGCTCTGGGATAGCAGGTCTCAAGTGTAAAATACGTCCTGTTCTCTTTCTATAGATCACACTGCCAAGAACAGCCAGGGCAGCCAGCACAAGGTTTCCTTTCATGAGGAGTCTGGTGGGTAACAATGGCGTGCTACTCGTGGAAGCTCTTATGCAGAAGCATAAATCCGTTGTTACCTCCCTACCCAAGGAGTCTGCCCAGGACCTTTTACAGAGACACAGCTTCCTCCCTGACCCCAAACAAAACAAATGCCACAAAACGAACCATCTAAAGCAGAAGAATGGACCTAAAAAACAAGCATGTCTTCCTTCGATCGCTTATGTTCCATGAATGGACAGGCGAGGGTGAAATTAACTATGGCTTGAGTCACGCCGTGTTTCAGTGAGAAATCTGAGAATCCGTTTTTGCACTTGTTCTTGCCTCAGCTATGGAAGGAGTTTGTTTGTTGCCAAGACTGAAATCCATTTCTTAGGAGACCCACACAACTGGGTACGGTGACCCCAACATGAGTGCCATAAAGTACTTGGATCTTCACATGGGGAAGAGTCTGGTTTCGTATTTCCCACCACTGACTCTGGGAAGAGACCCTGAGGTGCCCCAACTAGACCTCCAGCAAGAAAGGGGAGAACTGTTAACCTTGTCCAGGCCTAACCAAGTGCATGCATCTCTTGTTGGCAAATGCCTATACTAACCCACGGGCCTAAAGCAAACTGAACTTCTGGGGGTGGCAGCCTGGCCCAGGTCCCCACAGCACTAGGTACTAGGGAGGTCTCATCAAGAAGAGTGAGTATCTGGCACCATGATTTACTTTTGGTTTTTGAGTTGTGAAAAAAAAAAAACAAAACCTTAGCGATCACCAAGTCTAATGCCTTCATTTTACAGATGGGGAAATTGAGACCTTAAGAAATGAAGTGACTGTCCCAAAGCTATACTGACAGTTAACCACAAGGTGAAGATCAGAATCAGTCTCCTGACTGCCCATCTGGTGCCCTTTTCTGGGATGTCCACCTCTCTCCTCCCCTCTTGTGGCTCCTACCCTGGTTTGCACTGCCCAAGAAGTACAAGTGAGGAGGGATTTCTTTCTCTTGCTCTGGGAAGGAATCACCTCTCTTGGAGGAGAGTCTAGCCCGCAGGTGTTGAGTGGGCCTTTCAAAAGGTCCGAATGAACTGACTTGGTTTCAAAACTGGAAAACCCCACCTGACCTGCTTCCTGCGCCTCTTGGCTTACCCTTACTGTTGTCATCCTTTACCTCTGCTTCCCCTGCAGAATCAGCCAGCTGTGAGAAACAAACCATTCCTACGAGCCCAACAAGCTACTGGCACTGTCTTCGTGAGAGACACTCATACTTGCATTTCTCTTCCTCCAAGAAGAGCATCAAACCCAAGGTAACAGGGACCCCGGCTGATTCTGCAGCCTCTCCTGCCAAACACGTACTCGTTGGTAGAATCAACATTCCCACAGCAACTGGAATCCGTTTTGCACTTGTTCTTGCCTCAGCTATGGAAGGAGTTTGTTTGTTGCCAAGACTGAAATCCATTTCTTAGGAGACCCACACAACTGGGTACGGTGACCCCAACATGAGTGCCATAAAGTACTTGGATCTTCACATGGGGAAGAGTCTGGTTTCGTATTTCCCACCACTGACTCTGGGAAGAGACCCTGAGGTGCCCCAACTAGACCTCCAGCAAGAAAGGGGAGAACTGTTAACCTTGTCCAGGCCTAACCAAGTGCATGCATCTCTTGTTGGCAAATGCCTATACTAACCCACGGGCCTAAAGCAAACTGAACTTCTGGGGGTGGCAGCCTGGCCCAGGTCCCCACAGCACTAGGTACTAGGGAGGTCTCATCAAGAAGAGTGAGTATCTGGCACCATGATTTACTTTTGGTTTTTGAGTTGTGAAAAAAAAAAAACAAAACCTTAGCGATCACCAAGTCTAATGCCTTCATTTTACAGATGGGGAAATTGAGACCTTAAGAAATGAAGTGACTGTCCCAAAGCTATACTGACAGTTAACCACAAGGTGAAGATCAGAATCAGTCTCCTGACTGCCCATCTGGTGCCCTTTTCTGGGATGTCCACCTCTCTCCTCCCCTCTTGTGGCTCCTACCCTGGTTTGCACTGCCCAAGAAGTACAAGTGAGGAGGGATTTCTTTCTCTTGCTCTGGGAAGGAATCACCTCTCTTGGAGGAGAGTCTAGCCCGCAGGTGTTGAGTGGGCCTTTCAAAAGGTCCGAATGAACTGACTTGGTTTCAAAACTGGAAAACCCCACCTGACCTGCTTCCTGCGCCTCTTGGCTTACCCTTACTGTTGTCATCCTTTACCTCTGCTTCCCCTGCAGAATCAGCCAGCTGTGAGAAACAAACCATTCCTACGAGCCCAACAAGCTACTGGCACTGTCTTCGTGAGAGACACTCATACTTGCATTTCTCTTCCTCCAAGAAGAGCATCAAACCCAAGGTAACAGGGACCCCGGCTGATTCTGCAGCCTCTCCTGCCAAACACGTACTCGTTGGTGAGTAGAATCAACATTCCCACAGCAACTGGAAATGCTAAATTGTTAATAGCCTCCCTAGGGCTTAACTTCTTGCTATGATGCTTTCAATTATTTCATCACAGTTTAGGCAGAGTTGAGTCTCACAATGAATGCTTATAAGTATCACTCTCAACCAGCAGCTCTGCCCTCTTGATGGACCCACATTTTCAATCTCCCCAGGGGCAGGTGGGCTTTGGTGGCTGGCAGGGAAGTGGGCGGGTTAGCTATGCTCTCTTTATTTCCTCGGTGGTCCTCTCAGAGCTGTGGTTCTCTAAGTGCAGACACAGGCCCAACATTTGCATCACCCGGGAGCTCAACACTTGGGAGCTGGTCAGACATGCAAAGTCTCAGGCCCTTCCTTAGACTTTCTGAATCAAAAACTGGGTGGATGGTGGGTGAGGGGTGGAGTACAAAAATCTATTTAACTAGCTCTCCTGGTAATTCATATGCACTATCCAGTTTCATAAGTGTCGTCTTAGGGTAAGGGTAGGCATGGAAGCTAGAAGCTCTGATGTTCTCCTGGCAAAGACCCACTGGCTATGAGGCTGTCATCCCTTCTGTCTAGAACTCACCTCCTTCAGGACCAGAGCAATCCTGGGAAGTTCCTAAGGGTCCCTCCATGTGGAGTTCAAGGTTGCACCCTCCCTCATTGACCAGGAACAGACCCAGACTCAAGCAGGGAATGTTCTCTGCATAACGTCAGAACCAGCCTAGGCGAGGCAGATGGTGCCCTCACTGCTTCCATAAAGGTGGATATGTCTGTGAAGGCAGCTGTGGCCCGCTGCATGGATACATTAACCACTAGACTCCTGTTTCCCTTTTCAGACTCTCAAATGTGTTGCCCTCTTCTGAATCAATCTTTTCAAATGCCTTGTACTCGTCTGGCGAAAGGCACTTTAACCTGTTCTGTTTTATAAAAGTCTCTCCAGACCCAGCATTTCCATTTAGGGCCTCAATAATGTCTTATGTATTTGTGGTTGATACTGTTTAGTCACTAAGTCGTACCTGACTCTTTGCAACCCCATGGAAGTGTAGCCCAGTGGACTTTCCCCTGGGATTTCCTAGCAAGAATACTGGGGTGGGCTGCCATTTCTTTCACGAGAAATACTCGTTGGTGAGTAGAATCAACATTCCCACAGCAACTGGAAATGCTAAATTGTTAATAGCCTCCCTAGGGCTTAACTTCTTGCTATGATGCTTTCAATTATTTCATCACAGTTTAGGCAGAGTTGAGTCTCACAATGAATGCTTATAAGTATCACTCTCAACCAGCAGCTCTGCCCTCTTGATGGACCCACATTTTCAATCTCCCCAGGGGCAGGTGGGCTTTGGTGGCTGGCAGGGAAGTGGGCGGGTTAGCTATGCTCTCTTTATTTCCTCGGTGGTCCTCTCAGAGCTGTGGTTCTCTAAGTGCAGACACAGGCCCAACATTTGCATCACCCGGGAGCTCAACACTTGGGAGCTGGTCAGACATGCAAAGTCTCAGGCCCTTCCTTAGACTTTCTGAATCAAAAACTGGGTGGAGGGTGGGTGGGGGGTGGAGTACAAAAATCTATTTAACTAGCTCTCCTGGTAATTCATATGCACTATCCAGTTTCATAAGTGTCGTCTTAGGGTAAGGGTAGGCATGGAAGCTAGAAGCTCTGATGTTCTCCTGGCAAAGACCCACTGGCTATGAGGCTGTCATCCCTTCTGTCTAGAACTCACCTCCTTCAGGACCAGAGCAATCCTGGGAAGTTCCTAAGGGTCCCTCCATGTGGAGTTCAAGGTTGCACCCTCCCTCATTGACCAGGAACAGACCCAGACTCAAGCAGGGAATGTTCTCTGCATAACGTCAGAACCAGCCTAGGCGAGGCAGATGGTGCCCTCACTGCTTCCATAAAGGTGGATATGTCTGTGAAGGCAGCTGTGGCCCGCTGCATGGATACATTAACCACTAGACTCCTGTTTCCCTTTTCAGACTCTCAAATGTGTTGCCCTCTTCTGAATCAATCTTTTCAAATGCCTTGTACTCGTCTGGCGAAAGGCACTTTAACCTGTTCTGTTTTATAAAAGTCTCTCCAGACCCAGCATTTCCATTTAGGGCCTCAATAATGTCTTATGTATTTGTGGTTGATACTGTTTAGTCACTAAGTCGTACCTGACTCTTTGCAACCCCATGGAAGTGTAGCCCAGTGGACTCCTCTGTCCATGGGATTTCCTAGGCAAGAATACTGGGGTGGGCTGCCATTTCTTTCTCCAGGGACCTTATGCATTATTCAGTTGCAGTGTTGCCTAACGGCTGAATAACAAATAATGAATCTTATTTTTTCAGGTCTCATTAAAAATCAGCACCAAGGGTTTCCCTGGTGGTCTAGTGGGTAAAGAGTCCACCTTGCAGTACAAGGGGCACCGGTTCGATCCCTGGCCTGGGAAGATCCAGGAGCAGCTGGACCGGTGTGTCCAATTATGGGTCAGTGCTCTGGAGCACCTGTGCCCAGAACTGGTGCTCTGCATCGAGAGACGCTGCTGCAATGGGAGGCCCACACGGGCCAAAGAATAAAGATGGATAAAAATAAATAAATAAATAAACCAATAAAAGAAGCCAAAATTTAAAAAAAAAAAAAAAAAAACTGCACCAAATTGTGAATGGTTTTGATGGAATATTATGCATTGGTCACTTTATATTCCTGTGTGTATCAGGACCAACTTTTGACTAAGAGCTCTGTAAGTCAGGTGGGATGGCCCTGGAATTGAAGATCATTAAATCAAGTTTTAGGTTTCTTCAAGAATATCTTGAAGATTCCTTTACTACTGACCTGCTCTTTGTTTCCAAATCCCTGGATATGTCACATAGCCACATTACTGTCTACCGGTGAACAAGTAACACTGCTGATCCACACATGTGTATAAACAGCTAAGCACAAGGCATTATTTCCAAAGCACTGCATGACTGCTCTGGGTGCCACCTTCTAGTGTAAACCTTTTCAGGAGTACATCCATGTATGGATGCTTGCTGTCTTTAAAATGTATATGTGCATCGGGGGGATAACATTAACCACTAGACTCCTGTTTCCTTTTCAGACTCTCAAATGTGTTGCCCTCTTCTGAATCAATCTTTTCAAATGCCTTGTACTCGTCTGGCGAAAGGCACTTTAACCTGTTCTGTTTTATAAAGTCTCTCAGACCCAGCATTTCCATTTAGGGCCTCAATAATGTCTTATGTATTTGTGGTTGATACTGTTTAGTCACTAAGTCGTACCTGACTCTTTGCAACCCCATGGAAGTGTAGCCCAGTGGACTCCTCTGTCCATGGGATTTCCTAGGCAAGAATACTGGGGTGGGCTGCCATTTCTTTCTCCAGGGACCTTATGCATTATTCAGTTGCAGTGTTGCCTAACGGCTGAATAACAAATAATGAATCTTATTTTTTCAGGTCTCATTAAAAATCAGCACCAAGGGTTTCCCTGGTGGTCTAGTGGGTAAAGAGTCCACCTTGCAGTACAAGGGGCACCGGTTCGATCCCTGGCCTGGGAAGATCCAGGAGCAGCTGGACCGGTGTGTCCAATTATGGGTCAGTGCTCTGGAGCACCTGTGCCCAGAACTGGTGCTCTGCATCGAGAGACGCTGCTGCAATGGGAGGCCCACACGGGCCAAAGAATAAAGATGGATAAAAATAAATAAATAAATAAACCAATAAAAGAAGCCAAAATTTAAAAAAAAAAAAAAAAAAACTGCACCAAATTGTGAATGGTTTTGATGGAATATTATGCATTGGTCACTTTATATTCCTGTGTGTATCAGGACCAACTTTTGACTAAGAGCTCTGTAAGTCAGGTGGGATGGCCCTGGAATTGAAGATCATTAAATCAAGTTTTAGGTTTCTTCAAGAATATCTTGAAGATTCCTTTACTACTGACCTGCTCTTTGTTTCCAAATCCCTGGATATGTCACATAGCCACATTACTGTCTACCGGTGAACAAGTAACACTGCTGATCCACACATGTGTATAAACAGCTAAGCACAAGGCATTATTTCCAAAGCACTGCATGACTGCTCTGGGTGCCACCTTCTAGTGAAATTGAAAACCAGGGCCTCTTTACAGGAGTACATCCATGTATGGATGCTTGCTGTCTTTTAAAATGTATATGTGCATCTAGGTATTTCTTTTCTTAAATATATGTTTCTAGACAATTCCCCTGTTTTCCCAACAAGATGGAGTGCAGGAATAGAGCTGTTCCCAACAGGAAGGGTTATCCTATAAAGCGTGACCTCTCACTCACCTTGGGTCGTCAAGAAAAGACTGGATGACTGTTCACTATGCTAGAGAAGAATCTCTACACCGGGGACAGGCCCAAATGAAGGGCTCGAACCGCCCGATTCAGCTCCAGAATTCTCAAATCATTCCCTCTCCATCCCCAGCAAGTAGCCAACTTACAGGCTACACTTAAAATGCATCCTGAAAGTTTGTAAAGTTCCATGAACAAACCAATTCCAGTTCTATTCATATTAGAGGATCTAAAATCACAAAAATAACAAGAGGGCAGCTCATCTAGGAGTGAGCCTTCTTTATTTAACTGAACGCAAATCCAAGGAATGTCCTTCTAACTCATGACCCTCCGTTTAGGACAGATCCCAGTCCCGTCTCTCAGATCCTGTGACTTACTAGAGTGTGTATATTATAGTATGTCTAATATAATATTATAGAGCCAACGTTAGCAGTGCCTGTGTCTTCAGTTGTGTCAGTCTGACTGAAAATGTGCCAAGTTTATCACTGCTCACAGACCACTTAATTAACCTTCTGATACTGTCAAAATCGCATTCCCTTTTGTTCTAGAAATGAGCATTTACATGAGCGCTTCTCCCATCACCTTGCCTTTTCACTAGCTAAGATTTTACCAAATCGTGACGCTCTGTACCAACGAAAGCAAGCAAGAATTCTACACATATCACACGACAGTATTTTTTGGCTGACACTTGTTCATGGTCTTTGTATTCCTAGATACTTCATCAGTGACTCTAATCTCATCAATCACTCATTTAAAAGCTCTTTTTTTCCCCTTTTTAACCCATTCTATCATCTCAGAGGCTTGATTATCTAAATATGTTACTAACTTCACCTTTTCAGAGTTCTTACCCTAGGCAGCCACTCAATGAGTGAGGAGAAGGGATGACATCTTTCATGCCCTTTATCTCTAAATGCAAAAATGCAAGCCACCAATCTGTATCTTTTTGCAATCTGTGTCTTCAACATAAGCAAAGCATATAATTTGCCCGTGTAAAGGAGTCATGTTCCCAAAATGTATATGTGCATCTAGGTATTTCTTTTCTTAAATATATGTTTCTAGACAATTCCCCTGTTTTCCCAACAAGATGGAGTGCAGGAATAGAGCTGTTCCCAACAGGAAGGGTTATCCTATAAAGCGTGACCTCTCACTCACCTTGGGTCGTCAAGAAAAGACTGGATGACTGTTCACTATGCTAGAGAAGAATCTCTACACCGGGGACAGGCCCAAATGAAGGGCTCGAACCGCCCGTTTCAGCTCCAGAATTCTCAAATCATTCCCTCTCCATCCCCAGCAAGTAGCCAACTTACAGGCTACACTTAAAATGCATCCTGAAAGTTTGTAAAGTTCCATGAACAAACCAATTCCAGTTCTATTCATATTAGAGGATCTAAAATCACAAAAATAACAAGAGGGCAGCTCATCTAGGAGTGAGCCTTCTTTATTTAACTGAACGCAAATCCAAGGAATGTCCTTCTAACTCATGACCCTCCGTTTAGGACAGATCCCAGTCCCCGTCTCTCAGATCCTGTGACTTACTAGAGTGTGTATATTATAGTATGTCTAATATAATATTATAGAGCCAACGTTAGCAGTGCCTGTGTCTTCAGTTGTGTCAGTCTGACTGAAAATGTGCCAAGTTTATCACTGCTCACAGACCACTTAATTAACCTTCTGATACTGTCAAAATCGCATTCCCTTTTGTTCTAGAAATGAGCATTTACATGAGCGCTTCTCCCATCACCTTGCCTTTTCACTAGCTAAGATTTTACCAAATCGTGACGCTCTGTACCAACGAAAGCAAGCAAGAATTCTACACATATCACACGACAGTATTTTTTGGCTGACACTTGTTCATGGTCTTTGTATTCCTAGATACTTCATCAGTGACTCTAATCTCATCAATCACTCATTTAAAAGCTCTTTTTTTCCCTTTTTTAACCCATTCTATCATCTCAGAGGCTTGATTATCTAAATATGTTACTAACTTCACCTTTTCAGAGTTCTTACCCTAGGCAGCCACTCAATGAGTGAGGAGAAGGGATGACATCTTTCATGCCCTTTTATCTCTAAAAATGCAAAAAATGCAAGCCACCAATCTGTCAGGCCTAAACAAAATTTTCTGCAATCTGTGTCTTCAACATAAGCAAAGCATATAATTCAAAAAAAAGAGAGAGAGAGAGCTTGCTTTTCAGAAGAATAAGTAAGCCAAAGACATTGTGTTCCATCTTTGTGTTGAAATGCAGATTTCCCACTAAAAGGCAAATACTTCATTTCAAAAGGTTGAATAGGATGGTACTTAAAAAAAGAATTCCAGCTGGTTAAATTTAGGGTGTTGAAAAAAGTTCATTCCAATAATATTCTTTGGCTCTAGGCCCAAAGTATTTTCACTTGATCATGAATTAGATAAATTTTCATTACATTTTAAACTCTTCCTTAGAATGGAGGAACTTCGTGAGGAGATTGGAAAGGCAGCTGCCTAAAAAGACTGATTCTCTTAGGACAGTTTTTTTTTTCCTTTGTTTAACTGGGTACCTCACTATGCAAACCGTGTGTACCCAGTATAAATTCCATTCATTCATTTTTTTCACACATTCATTCAACAATTATTGACTGCATACCTATCATGCCCAAAGCAATGGGCTACCTTTGTAGACCAAACAAAGAAATCTCCGATACAGACTTCCCTACAGAAATCTCCATCTAGTAAAGAAGACAGACCTGGGAAGGAACTGCTGTGCTCCAAAGTAGAAAGTGTGTCATAAGACAGGTAGAAAAAACCTGCAAAGAAAATTCAAAGATAAACTGCTTCTATCGGGAAGGTAGGACTGTGGCATTGAAGAAGGGGTAACTTAGGGACTAGGCCTGGAAAGTCAAGAGAAAGGACTTTCAAATAACAGAAAAGACAAGTGTGGGTGCCCAGAGCAAAGCAAAGCTTGAAGAATCCAAAGCCAACAGGGCCCAGCAGGTTACACATAAATCAAAACAGCACGCACCCATTCCATTGACAAGAGAGGATATGGTCATCTCAGTAAGCCCTCAAGAACCTTTATGAAGAATTCAACTCTCACAACTTCTTACGTGCAAACGTCACGTTTTCTTACAGTAGTGGATGCAGCCATATGGACACTAGTGAAGCTATGAAAGTTCGTCTGTCCTGTTTTGTCCCCGCCCTACCCACCCCCACCTTCATTGTTTGTCCCTCCAATGAAGGGTGGGTGGTCTGCCAAGGCAGAATTCACCGTGGTTTATTCTTCCGAGTCAGGCAAACAAGTGTTGATAGCTGTGTTCTTCCTCGCAATACTGCCTCCGTGGTTTAAATAATCTATTTCAGATGTATCCGTGCCTGTTTCAGATGGGCTTGTACTTGCTGACACATTTTCAGCAAATGACTGTGCAAGAAATTCAGAGATTTGCCTATACTCCTGCGTCTCTTCAATCATCAACTTGACCTTCCCTCCAAATTCCAGACTTTCTTCTCTATAAAGCTGCAGAGAGGGCGGGGGTAACCTTACTTCGACTTTGAGTCCTTATTGGAGGGATTTCTTTGTGTGTGGTGGGATGTGAGAGAGAGAGAGAGAGAGAGAGTGTGTGTGTGTGTGTGCACAGGCTTGCCTCTACCTGAGATTATTTTTCAGGTTATTTGGGGGACTTTGGGAACTACTTTCAATGAGGCCTTGCCCAGAGTGTTCCTTCACGGCTCCCGCTGAACCTCTCGCAGGATTCCTTCCTTCCTGTAGGATGGTAGGGGCTCATTCCTCTGGAGAGACAGCTAGAACAAAGTCAGGAATTTAAGTTCTTCAGTCCCAACCCTGCCATTCAGCAGCTATGCATGACTTTGAAGGAAGCCCTTCCCCTTTCTGACCATAAGTTTTCCCATCTTTAGAAAAAGAAGACGGGATAAGATGGATGAGTTCTTTCTCCCAGACCAGTCTTGAGTCTCCTTGAGACCAGATCAAGGGCAAGAGCCTTGGACACAGTTAAGACATCTACTACACCCTCCTAGGTCTTCCCAGGTGGCACCCGTGATAAAGAACCTGGCTGCCAATGCAGGAGACGTAAGAGAATCGGGTTCAATTCCTGGGTGGGAAGATCGCCTGGAGGAGGAAATGGCACCTCCTGCAGTCGTCTTGCCTAGAGAATCCCATGGACAGAGGAACCTAGGGCCCATGGACAGAGAGCAACTTAAACATGCCCTCAAGAACCTTTATGAAGAATTCAACTCTCACAACTTCTTACGTGCAAACGCACGTTTCTTACAGTAGTGGATGCAGCCATATGGACACTAGTGAAGCTATGAAAGTTCGTCTGTCCTGTTTTGTCCCCGCCC
Organism: Tragulus kanchil; assembly: GCA_022376925.1. NCBI lineage: Eukaryota > Metazoa > Chordata > Mammalia > Artiodactyla > Tragulidae > Tragulus > Tragulus kanchil. The sequence goes on along the minus strand of JAIOJX010000029.1, from coordinate 116,113,478 downwards.
TACCCACCCCACCTTCATTGTTTGTCCCTCCAATGAAGGGTGGGTGGTCTGCCAAGGCAGAATTCACCGTGGTTTATTCTTCCGAGTCAGGCAAACAAGTGTTGATAGCTGTGTTCTTCCTCGCAATACTGCCTCCGTGGTTTAAATAATCTATTTCAGATGTATCCGTGCCTGTTTCAGATGGGCTTGTACTTGCTGACACATTTTCAGCAAATGACTGTGCAAGAAATTCAGAGATTTGCCTATACTCCTGCGTCTCTTCAATCATCAACTTGACCTTCCCTCCAAATTCCAGACTTTCTTCTCTATAAAGCTGCAGAGAGGGCGGGGGTAACCTTACTTCGACTTTGAGTCCTTATTGGAGGGATTTCTTTGTGTGTGGTGGGATGTGAGAGAGAGAGAGAGAGAGAGAGTGTGTGTGTGTGTGTGCACAGGCTTGCCTCTACCTGAGATTATTTTTCAGGTTATTTGGGGGACTTTGGGAACTACTTTCAATGAGGCCTTGCCCAGAGTGTTCCTTCACGGCTCCCGCTGAACCTCTCGCAGGATTCCTTCCTTCCTGTAGGATGGTAGGGGCTCATTCCTCTGGAGAGACAGCTAGAACAAAGTCAGGAATTTAAGTTCTTCAGTCCCAACCCTGCCATTCAGCAGCTATGCATGACTTTGAAGGAAGCCCTTCCCCTTTCTGACCATAAGTTTTCCCATCTTTAGAAAAAGAAGACGGGATAAGATGGATGAGTTCTTTCTCCCAGACCAGTCTTGAGTCTCCTTGAGACCAGATCAAGGGCAAGAGCCTTGGACACAGTTAAGACATCTACTACACCCTCCTAGGTCTTCCCAGGTGGCACCCGTGATAAAGAACCTGGCTGCCAATGCAGGAGACGTAAGAGAATCGGGTTCAATTCCTGGGTGGGGAAGATCGCCTGGAGGAGGAAATGGCACCTCCTGCAGTCGTCTTGCCTAGAGAATCCCATGGACAGAGGAACCTAGTGGGCTACAGTCCACAGGGGTGCAAAGAGTCAGATGCTACTGAGCAACTTAACACACATGCCCCATCCTAAAAGCTGGCCAGGATGGATCTATGCCCTTCCTGTGACCTTGCAGGGATGAGGCCAGGGGTCTGGTCCCCAGGCTAATTCTTAGACTCAAAGAATAGGCCTGGCAGTGGTGTTTAACCTTCTGGGGCACCATCTTGCAAAGCTTACCGGTCTTGAGTTTCAAGCAGGAAACCTAGGTGGGTCCTGAGCCAAAGAGACTGAAGGTCAGATAGGACCAGGAAGAAACTTCCCACAAACTCAGGCTAAATGTCAAGGGGAAAGGTCTCTGCTGTTCATGCCAGAAGGCCAATGGCAAAGCTCGGCCTCATGCCAGAGCCTGGCACCCACGGCACAGGAGTGAACACACACAGGACTCTAAGAGAAGCCAGAGGCTTCTCCCAGCCACCCCAAGCCAGGGGCCAGGCCCCGGCGCCCTGTGGTCCCTGCCTCAGCCAGCTTGAAGGGTTCCTGGAAAGCTGAGTGTAAACTGAATTTCTGTAAACTGAATCACGTTCGCTCACGGACATAATTTCAGGGATGTTTCATCACCCTTCCAGGCTCATCGAAAATTGGCAGGGCTTCTAACACTTTTACCTTTTAAGTGCTTCTTCCTCCACCCCCTCCCCAACCTCTCTGTCAAGTAGTTAATGATCTGTAAACAAACACTTTAAATTCAGTGGGGGAGCTCACTATTTAAAGGAACCCTGTGGCGAAACCTTTTGAAAAGTTAACAATCTTTCTGTAAAGTGAAAAATCACCCTCTAATTTATCAGTTTCCATTGATGAGATTTGGTCTGTATTGATCTTTCTTAATGTGGGGCTCAACCACAGCACCTTTGCCAAATGTTTCCTTTGCCCAAATCATCCAGCCTCATGCAAATGTGTTCGCAGACCCCACTCACCACTCAGAGAAAAGAAGAAACGGATGGAAAATCATAACCCCAGCACCTGAAGGCTACACCTGCATTGTGCCTGACTTAAGGATTCAGTGCCTAGAAAAACGAGCACTTTCAACTGAGGTGCTGTGCTAGGTCACTTCCGTCATGTATGACTCTTTGCGACCCTAAGAACCATAGCCCACCCAGCTCCTCTGTCCATAGGATTCTTCAGGCCAGAATACTGCGGTGGGTTGCTGTGCCCTCCTCCAGGGGATCTTCCCAACCCAGGGATCAAACCAGAGTTTCTTAAGTGTCCTGTATTTGCAGGTGGGTTCTTTACCACTAACGCCACCTGAGAAGTCCTTGAGTGAAGGAAAGCACTTGGGCTGTAAAAGCTGGATCCAATGAGACTGACCATTCATTTGCAAACGTTTAATTCTGATAACACCAGCCAGGGCAGAAAAGGACTTCTCTATCAAAGCAAGCAGAACATGCAACTCCCAAATTCCTCTGAAGAGGCCACCTCAAGCCTTTTTTATCTGTGCCAGAGCCTGGCACCCACGGCACAGGAGTGAACACACAGGACTCTAAGAGAAGCCAGAGGCTTCTCCCAGCCACCCCAAGCCAGGGGCCAGGCCCCGGCGCCCTGTGGTCCCTGCCTCAGCCAGCTTGAAGGGTTCCTGGAAAGCTGAGTGTAAACTGAATTTCTGTAAACTGAATCACGTTCGCTCACGGACATAATTTCAGGGATGTTTCATCACCCTTCCAGGCTCATCGAAAATTGGCAGGGCTTCTAACACTTTTACCTTTTAAGTGCTTCTTCCTCCACCCCCTCCCCAACCTCTCTGTCAAGTAGTTAATGATCTGTAAACAAACACTTTAAATTCAGTGGGGGAGCTCACTATTTAAAGGAACCCTGTGGCGAAACCTTTTGAAAAGTTAACAATCTTTCTGTAAAGTGAAAAATCACCCTCTAATTTATCAGTTTCCATTGATGAGATTTGGTCTGTATTGATCTTTCTTAATGTGGGGCTCAACCACAGCACCTTTGCCAAATGTTTCCTTTGCCCAAATCATCCAGCCTCATGCAAATGTGTTCGCAGACCCCACTCACCACTCAGAGAAAAGAAGAAACGGATGGAAAATCATAACCCCAGCACCTGAAGGCTACACCTGCATTGTGCCTGACTTAAGGATTCAGTGCCTAGAAAAACGAGCACTTTCAACTGAGGTGCTGTGCTAGGTCACTTCCGTCATGTATGACTCTTTGCGACCCTAAGAACCATAGCCCACCCAGCTCCTCTGTCCATAGGATTCTTCAGGCCAGAATACTGCGGTGGGTTGCTGTGCCCTCCTCCAGGGGATCTTCCCAACCCAGGGATCAAACCAGAGTTTCTTAAGTGTCCTGTATTTGCAGGTGGGTTCTTTACCACTAACGCCACCTGAGAAGTCCTTGAGGGAAGGAAAGCACTTGGGCTGTAAAAGCTGGATCCAATGAGACTGACCATTCATTTGCAAACGTTTAATTCTGATAACACCAGCCAGGGCAGAAAAGGACTTCTCTATCAAAGCAAGCAGAACATGCAACTCCCAAATTCCTCTGAAGAGGCCACCTCAAGCCTTTTTTATCTGTGTCAGCTCACAACAAACACAATTTATACCTCCATATTATTATCACTTTCATCAGTCTCAAGAAAATTCCAGAATAAGCTTAAGAAAACTGAGCAAGGCACTCATCAGAAGGCCTCTGATACATTCAGGTGTTCTTGGGCCTTGTGGAAGAGGATGTTGGCAGGAGGTGGGCAGTGAGGCTGCTGGAAGGGAGAAGCATGGTTGGTAGATGGGAGCAGGCCCAGAGAGCTGGAGGGTTCTCTGGTTTTATCTTCTAGGATGGATGCATGCAGCCTTCAAAGAAAAAGTGCCCAGAAGCACAGATAGACCCAGGAAGGCCGGGTGAGGCCTCCAAGCCTGACCCCTCTTAATAAAGTATGCTGTGAGGCTTCCCTGGGGGTCCAGGGGTTAAGACTCCATGCTTCCCCTGCAGGGGATGTGGGTTTGATCCCTGGTTGGGGAAGTTCTGCATGTCGAGAGGTGCAACCGAAGCAAAGAAGGAAGTATGTTATGACCTCTGTGGAGGAGTTTATCTTTTCCCTCAAAGCCTTCTCCTCACATTCTGACCCTACAGGACTCTTGTGGGTGAGGGAAGGTATTATCCTCACCTTCCCAGGTGATGGAAGATCTCAGAGGCATCCTGCTTCAGGTAGTGAGGGCAGGGCTGGAACTCAGAGTCCCGTTCATCCTCTTTGGGGACCAAGCATTATCCTGCATCACCACGTGCAGAGCCCTTCAGGTGGGTTGAGGCAGAGTGTCAGGGACTCCTCTTACAGTCTTCAGGCCAGAATACTGCGGTGGGTTGCTGTGCCCTCCTCCAGGGATCTTCCCAACCCAGGGATCAAACCAGAGTTTCTTAAGTGTCCTGTATTTGCAGGTGGGTTCTTTACCACTAACGCCACCTGAGAAGTCCTTGAGTGAAGGAAAGCACTTGGGCTGTAAAAGCTGGATCCAATGAGACTGACCATTCATTTGCAAACGTTTAATTCTGATAACACCAGCCAGGGCAGAAAAGGACTTCTCTATCAAAGCAAGCAGAACATGCAACTCCCAAATTCCTCTGAAGAGGCCACCTCAAGCCTTTTTTATCTGTGTCAGCTCACAACAAACACAATTTATACCTCCATATTATTATCACTTTCATCAGTCTCAAGAAAATTCCAGAATAAGCTTAAGAAAACTGAGCAAGGCACTCATCAGAAGGCCTCTGATACATTCAGGTGTTCTTGGGCCTTGTGGAAGAGGATGTTGGCAGGAGGTGGGCAGTGAGGCTGCTGGAAGGGAGAAGCATGGTTGGTAGATGGGAGCAGGCCCAGAGAGCTGGAGGGTTCTCTGGTTTTATCTTCTAGGATGGATGCATGCAGCCTTCAAAGAAAAAGTGCCCAGAAGCACAGATAGACCCAGGAAGGCCGGGTGAGGCCTCCAAGCCTGACCCCTCTTAATAAAGTATGCTGTGAGGCTTCCCTGGGGGTCCAGGGGTTAAGACTCCATGCTTCCCCTGCAGGGGATGTGGGTTTGATCCCTGGTTGGGGAAGTTCTGCATGTCGAGAGGTGCAACCGAAGCAAAGAAGGAAGTATGTTATGACCTCTGTGGAGGAGTTTATCTTTTCCCTCAAAGCCTTCTCCTCACATTCTGACCCTACAGGACTCTTGTGGGTGAGGGAAGGTATTATCCTCACCTTCCCAGGTGATGGAAGATCTCAGAGGCATCCTGCTTCAGGTAGTGAGGGCAGGGCTGGAACTCAGAGTCCCGTTCATCCTCTTTGGGGACCAAGCATTATCCTGCATCACCACTCAGTGCAGAGCCCTTCAGGTGGGTTGAGGCAGAGTGTCAGGGACTCCTCTTACAGTTACTTGCAGCCAAGGCCTAGCCTTCCTGAGACGGTAAAACAGGGGTGTGAGCTTCCAGGGAGGTGGGAAAGGCACACTCCATGGGCCTAATGCTCTGTGACCATCTTGGCCCAGAGATTCTTAGCAACACAACTGGCCATTCTCCAGAATTAAAAAACCTTATTATGTCCAATGGTTAATACAGAATAGCTCTGAAATTATGAAAACTAATTTAAGGCTTCAAAGTTCTACAAACTTAGAGAAAAAAAAAAAATGGTCTAGCAGGTCAGGCTCTGACATTTCTTCAGGAACAAAACTAGGCTGCCCTCTAGCCTGAGGTGAGATTGAATCAAGCAGAGTTCTGGGGCTTCGAGGCCAGGCCTCGTCCCATGGCAGCAAGTCCTTCTTTCAGAACCAGGCCTCTGCCCACCCAGGTTCTGCTACGATTGGCTCAGAGTCTCCGACCTTCCTCCTCCAAGCCCTGGCCTCGGTCCTAACCTCTGCGACAGGCCCACAGAACAAAGGAGAGGCAGACACAGCCTATGGACGGGAGGCCTATTTCCTTAGCCTCTGAGTTCTTTTCCTGGCTTTTTATCCCATTTCAAATCCTGCCTTTATCCCACTGACCAACCTGGAAAGAATTTCCTGAATAAAAAAGGACATGCCCACGTGTATCATCTGCAGCCACTCGCAAGGCCCTGATCCAACCAACCACAGGGTGGGTGCCGCTGGCTGCTTCTCAGACTTGCTAATTCTGTTGATTCAATAAGGGCAACACCCGAAGTTTATCAGGCTCCTCCAAGCTCCCCGAGCCAAGAGCACACCACCCTCTCCGCCCACTGGAAAGTCCACTTGAGAACTTCAGCTCGTGACACCTGGCCTCTCTGGGTACTGGAGCCACAACCCCCTTTCCTGCTTGCACAGACATCGAGGGGACCCCACCCCAGAGGGGAGTCCTCAGGATCGTTTGCAGTTTTGAATCAAAGACGACCTGGGAAAAGAGGTCCCAGCTGTGCTCTTTTCTGTGCAGCACCAGCCGGGAGGCCGACCCGGAGCCCCTCCACGTCAAGATCTCCCAGGTCCACCCGGAGCCCCGCACGTCAAGATTTCCCAGGTCCACCCAGAGTCCCCCCCACTTCAAGATCTCCCAGGTCCACGAGGCACAGAGCAGTTTCCCTCTCCCTAACAAGCCCCTCAGGCTGAAATCCTTTTACTTCCAGAGCCTCAACATTCGACTGCTGGGTAGAAAGCCCCCTCTGTAACAGGCCCACAGATCTCCGCCACCATCATGCTCCAGCCTTGGCAGGCGGTAGGGAGCGTGGACAGCAGGGCTGATGCGGTTTCAAAGAGGCCGACCGGGCAGGAACCATCCTGTACTCCTGCCCTGGCTCTAACGCAATAAAATGTCTTTTATCAGTGTAATTCAAGGCAAAGAGTCAAGGGTCTGTCACCATTTTAAAAAGGCTTATTACATGGCCACAAAAATTTGCCTCGGGCTCAAACCTGGCATGTAAGGTACCAGCGTGGGATAGGTTCTTTTGATTTGATTTTATTTTCTTACAAAATCTGAGAATGAAACGCTTCTGTCCCTCCCTTCCACCGACCGTTTTTTGATTTATGGGGAGGAGGAAAGAAATCTGAAGTTGACAGGTTGGGACAACTCCACTCAGCTTTCTCACTCAAAAGCTGCTTTTGTTAAACCATACTTTGCATTTATGGCCTGCGGCTCTTGGCTGACACGGCTGCTCCTCCAGTGTGGAGCAGGCTGTGGACTTTCCCGGGAGGAGGCCCCACTGAGATTACACATCACTCCCTGCACCTTGGGCAGAGGCGCCGCAGCTCAGGGGGTGGGAGGGCCCCAGGGCTCCCTGGTTAGACAAAGGCAGGGCCAGTGAAGGATCCTGCACATTCTGTTCCCAGCTTTACACTATGTTTGGGTCCAGGGGTCTGTGTGATCCTTGTGTATCCACCACCACTGGTCCCAATGAAAGCCCAAGCCTTCTAGAACCAACCATGCACTCCTCACCCAGCACCATTCTGGGCAAAAAAAGAGCCCCTCACTCCATACTCATAAATCAGGTGCTATTCAGTGGACTTTTCTTCCTGAAGGGTGATTCTAAACAGCCTGGGCTGAAAGGAGCTGCCAAGAGTGGGGCAGTGACCAGGGGACCCTTGCCTTCCTAGAGCTGCTGCAGTCTCTCCCATAAATGATTCATTCACCCAGGAGCCTCCAGGTCAGCCTTGAACCAGGAGATGACTACAGCCAGTTGAAAGTGACCGCTGGCCCATCTGTACACTGTACAATTTTGACAACCTGTGATTGTATATTTATTCAATGGTCATTATGGACAATCAAGTTAATAATTCACTTTTCAAATGCTGTGTAATTACGCAGTTAGAAGAGTTACAATAGATGTCAAGTTTCCTTAAGTCTTCTGATGAATTGGTCCCAATTACCTAGTCTGGGTGCCTTTCCTCTCCCTCATCTCAATTTTTTTTTTTTTTTTTTTAGTAATCTCCTACACTTTTCTCTATTCTCATCCCCCACCTACAGACCCATCTTTCTGCCCAGAGAGAAAGAACAGTGTGAAGTCCTTCAGTTGAAGAAATCCTCTTTAGAACACAGGGTTTGGCTCCACAGAAAGGGCTTAAAAATAAGGCTAGTCCTGGAAGGTGCGTGGAAGGCTGTCTGGATGACCTCATCTGCCTCCCTGCCTCCAATGCAGGAGAATGCCTGCAGCAGCCCACGCCTCATTCCCTGACTGCACCCCATGACTTCACGGGATCCTGGTACCACCCTGTGGAGGGCAGGGAAGAGAGCACAAAGCCCTGGAGTGCTCAGTGGGGCCGGGGTTTCCCAGCCCATGACTGGCATGTCCCTACCCAACCGAGCCTCAGCCCCAAGCCCAGCTCCCGCCTCAGGGACGTGCCAAAGAACAGAAGAGAAACATGTACACCCTGAAAACAAGACTGAGGCAGCATCCCAGGAAAACCAAAACCATTCAGAAGCCCAGGCCTCCTTTCCGTCTCCCAAGAGCTAAACCCAGCCCTTCACACCCCTGTGTTGTGGTCTTCACACCCCTGCTTGTGGTCTTCACACATCCACCTCACTCACCACAAGCATATAACCTGCTTTCAAGGCCCCAAGCAAGTTCTGCCCCCAGGACGTCAGAGTGGACGATCACCCCAAGCTGCAGGGCCTGGTAGGGAAACGCAGACAAGAAAAAGGTCCTTAGCAGAGCCGGTGAAGGAGGAGAGGGACAGACGTGACAGGAGGTGAGTGCAGCAAAGACGGTATTTTTTTCTCCATTTCAATGAATTGTGATTTTTTTTTTAAAAGTCATATTTTGGATGCTCCACTCCCTACCTCTTCTTTCTCTCTCTCCCATAAGCTACAACACACACAATCCAGGGCTCTGAGCTTTGAAAGGTCTCCTCCCACCCCACCCTACCCCTGCCCTACAGATGAGATGAATTTTCTAGCAGATTCTTCACCCCAAATTTTTATGTCATGGTGGGAAACTCTTTGGACCATCACAGTGTTCTGAAATCATTAGGAGCTCAGCATGCTCTCTGGGAAGTAAAATGGGGGAAAGGCCCACAGAAAATTCTCATATTTCTAAAAAAGAAAAAAGAAAGAAAATTCTCAAATTCATGAAACCCACCTAGATACAGAAAACATCTCGGGAACCCCCACTCACTTCTAATATTGGTGTCTAAAGAATGGGCATGGACTAATGTTTCCTGGCTGAAGGTTTGCCTATCATTTTCATATCTAGCATCCTTTTCTTCTGGGGCACTCTTAATGCCCAGAGAGGGGGCAGACCTGTTCAAGGGGCGATTTCTACATGTTTAGAACATTTGGGATCTTTCTATGTAGACTGTTGGATTTGGTTGGAGTTTTCTTTTTGTTGTTTGTTCAGGTTGTGGTTTCTTTTCCTCTATTAAAAAAACCTGGAGCTGTAGTTGTTTCCTGTTGGTGGTGCGGACAGAAGGAGAGCGTGTGTGATGGAGGAGGTGTGTAGGGGAAGGCTGATGGATGGAGCAGGGCCGAGAATATCCGGAATTGGAGAGAAGTGAGAAATGGAGCTTTTTCTTGGCTTCCAAACAGTTGTAATTTCCACTGCCACCACTCAGATCCTGGGTACCAGACAGAGAAAGTGGGAAAAGGGACATGTGACAACTTTGCCACAAATCAGGATTTGGCATTTAAATCCACAGGAAGCAAGAAGAATAGAGGGATTTCTTATTTATAGATTTGCAGATGAATTGAATGAGATAACCAAAATGCACTTCTCGTGTATCTGAAGGAGCAATTCCATTTTCAGACTTGGAAAGTTTCCCATAATTGAGTATCACCTGACCCCAGCAGCATGCCGCGTCCCAAGGTTAAGATCAGCTTCCTGAAAACCGGGCAGAAGCCTGCTGCTTCGGTAGCTCAAGAATTCCACTTTGAAGGACAGGTTGGTACACACAAATAAATGACACTTCTCGAATGTATCTGAAGTACTGAAGTTTAACACACACAATCCAGGGCTCTGAGCTTTGAAAGGTCTCCTCCCACCCCACCCTACCCCTGCCCTACAGATGAGATGAATTTTCTAGCAGATTCTTCACCCCAAATTTTTATGTCATGGTGGGAAACTCTTTGGACCATCACAGTGTTCTGAAATCATTAGGAGCTCAGCATGCTCTCTGGGAAGTAAAATGGGGGAAAGGCCCACAGAAAATTCTCATATTTCTAAAAAAGAAAAAAGAAAGAAAATTCTCAAATTCATGAAACCCACCTAGATACAGAAAACATCTCGGGAACCCCCACTCACTTCTAATATTGGTGTCTAAAGAATGGGCATGGACTAATGTTTCCTGGCTGAAGGTTTGCCTATCATTTTCATATCTAGCATCCTTTTCTTCTGGGGCACTCTTAATGCCCAGAGAGGGGGCAGACCTGTTCAAGGGGCGATTTCTACATGTTTAGAACATTTGGGATCTTTCTATGTAGACTGTTGGATTTGGTTGGAGTTTTCTTTTTGTTGTTTGTTCAGGTTGTGGTTTCTTTTCCTCTATTAAAAAAACCTGGAGCTGTAGTTGTTTCCTGTTGGTGGTGCGGACAGAAGGAGAGCGTGTGTGATGGAGGAGGTGTGTAGGGGAAGGCTGATGGATGGAGCAGGGCCGAGAATATCCGGAATTGGAGAGAAGTGAGAAATGGAGCTTTTTCTTGGCTTCCAAACAGTTGTAATTTCCACTGCCACCACTCAGATCCTGGGTACCAGACAGAGAAAGTGGGAAAAGGGACATGTGACAACTTTGCCACAAATCAGGATTTGGCATTTAAATCCACAGGAAGCAAGAAGAATAGAGGGATTTCTTATTTATAGATTTGCAGATGAATTGAATGAGATAACCAAAATGCACTTCTCGTGTATCTGAAGGAGCAATTCCATTTTCAGACTTGGAAAGTTTCCCATAATTGAGTATCACCTGACCCCAGCAGCATGCCGCGTCCCAAGGTTAAGATCAGCTTCCTGAAAACCGGGCAGAAGCCTGCTGCTTCGGTGGTAGCTCAAGAATTCCACTTTGAAGGACAGGTTGGTACCACACTACATTTAACTGGATTCAGTTCATCTGATTATACAGTGCCTTGCTTTCTGGAATATGTAATCATCTCTTTCTGATGACATTTTAAATATCCAACTAGACAAATAATTGCAGCAATAATTGATAGCAGAGTCAAGCTGGAAGATCACTGATTGGCAGAGTCCCCACCGAAACAAATCTTCTTTCTTTCAAACATCGCAGGAATGATGCTTAAATCTAACTTTTGCTGATAAATGTTCGAAATCTGATTTACTGATAAACGCATGGCAAGAAAACCTGCACTTCAGCCTGTGATTACTCTGTGAGCCGTTTAGGAACAATCAGGCTGCATGATTTACATTATTTTATTTCCCATGAATAACTGCAAGCAGAGTGTGGGGACGTTGGGGAGAATCAACGGGAACAAGAGACTAGTGCGGCACTTCCTGAACCATGTCGGCCAGCTGTCAAGGTTTACGGCCCTTTCTCCCTCTGATGAGTGTCCCATGTCAAGAAAGAGTTTTGACAGAGGGAACACCCAGAAAGGAAGGTCCACAAATGATGGGCTCCACTCAAGCCTTTGAAAGCTGGTTTAAATCAACACCTCAATCCAGACCTTAAATTCCCCTGCTCTGTGCACAGAGCCCTGGATGGGGTCAGGAGACCTGGACACAGACAAATCCCCAAGGGATCTCAGGCAAGTCCCCAGGGACAGATGAGGTCCATCCAAGGCAGAGTTCCAAATCAACCATTGTCTGTATCACATGTTTCGATGGTTCATATTCACATTGTTATGGTTTGGGTAACCGCTTTCAAAATGGGGGCCACAAATCAGGATTTGGCATTTAAATCCACAGGAAGCAAGAAGAATAGAGGGATTTCTTATTTATAGATTTGCAGATGAATTGAATGAGATAACCAAAATGCACTTCTCGTGTATCTGAAGGAGCAATTCCATTTTCAGACTTGGAAAGTTTCCCATAATTGAGTATCACCTGACCCCAGCAGCATGCCGCGTCCCAAGGTTAAGATCAGCTTCCTGAAAACCGGGCAGAAGCCTGCTGCTTCGGTGGTAGCTCAAGAATTCCACTTTGAAGGACAGGTTGGTACCACACTACATTTAACTGGATTCAGTTCATCTGATTATACAGTGCCTTGCTTTCTGGAATATGTAATCATCTCTTTCTGATGACATTTTAAATATCCAACTAGACAAATAATTGCAGCAATAATTGATAGCAGAGTCAAGCTGGAAGATCACTGATTGGCAGAGTCCCCACCGAAACAAATCTTCTTTCTTTCAAACATCGCAGGAATGATGCTTAAATCTAACTTTTGCTGATAAATGTTCGAAATCTGATTTACTGATAAACGCATGGCAAGAAAACCTGCACTTCAGCCTGTGATTACTCTGTGAGCCGTTTAGGAACAATCAGGCTGCATGATTTACATTATTTTATTTCCCATGAATAACTGCAAGCAGAGTGTGGGGACGTTGGGGAGAATCAACGGGAACAAGAGACTAGTGCGGCACTTCCTGAACCATGTCGGCCAGCTGTCAAGGTTTACGGCCCTTTCTCCCTCTGATGAGTGTCCCATGTCAAGAAAGAGTTTTGACAGAGGGAACACCCAGAAAGGAAGGTCCACAAATGATGGGCTCCACTCAAGCCTTTGAAAGCTGGTTTAAATCAACACCTCAATCCAGACCTTAAATTCCCCTGCTCTGTGCACAGAGCCCTGGATGGGGTCAGGAGACCTGGACACAGACAAATCCCCAAGGGATCTCAGGCAAGTCCCCAGGGACAGATGAGGTCCATCCAAGGCAGAGTTCCAAATCAACCATTGTCTGTATCACATGTTTCGATGGTTCATATTCACATTGTTATGGTTTGGGTCACCGCTTTCAACAATTCAGACCCTGTGGAATGCTGCAATGGTCAGAAATAACTCACGGAGGAGGCTTGTCTCCGGGAAACATCAAATGAACGAGCTGGCATATTCGCAGACATAGATTACAGTAAGGAAAATCTAAAACAGAAGATGTATCTGATTGTTAGAGCCACCGACAAAGGCAAGAGTCAGGCATGGAATCTAAGCATTTGCCCAAAGCACTAGCGTGAGAGTGTTTTTTCATTTTTTTTTATCCTGGTTTTCCTAGGTGTTCCCCCCATTTTCTTTTCCCCTTCTTGTTCTTCCTTCATTCCCTTCCTTCTTTCTTTCTTCTTTTTCAGACCAGCGTGTGCTCTTTTTCTTTTTTCCTTGAAACTGAACCATTATAAACGAGTTCACCTCATAGCTTCTGCTAAAAATCAGGAGCTTGTTAGATGTAATGATTATCTGCGCCGTTGACACTTAGCGCCTGTGAGGGGGCTTGTCGAACAGCTTTCCTCTAATTTGGATCTCCTCCGTTAATTAGAAAGCCCTTAGAGTTTCCGCAAATGCAGGTCACTATCGACAGCGCGTGCTTTTGAGGCTTTGCCTGTGCCAGTGGTGGGGCTCTCCTCCCAGGAGCTGGCAGGGTTGTCCAAGCTCTGACAGTGTCAGAAAATTCAGTCACCACGACTGCTTCGCAGGAAGTTCCAGGCAAGGTGACTGTCCACAGAGTCTGTTTCCGCACAGCCAAGGAGCCTGATGAAATCTGCCTTCATGTCCAACTAAAAATAGCCCAAATGTCACTCCTCCTTTCCCCGCTCCCTCTTTCCTTCTCTCTTCCCTGTTTTCTTCTCCTTTCCACCTCTGTCTCTCCTCTCCCTCCCCTTTTCTACATCTCCCTTCTCCCTTCCCCTCCCTTTACTCCTCCAACAGAGTGAGTCCTCTGCTGTTCAAAAAGGTCATGCTCACCAGAAAGGGAAGTAGGTTTTGCAGATAAACCAGGTTGCTTTTTATTGAAATAGCAGTGATTGTGGAACAGAAACTACTCCCTCCCCTCTCAAAAAACTATTTCCTTTTTTTTTTTTTTTGCGCTGGTCAGCAGCTGCACCTGGTGAGGTGGAGGTGGTCAAGTCTATACTCCCAGCATGGCTCACATGTTTTTTTTTTTTTCTCTTAAGGGAAGGAAGACCTTGAAGGAGGAAGGAGGAAGGAAAGATTAACAACTCAAGCCAAAAGGCATATGGGGCTGAGGTCTTCCGCCCTTATTACCATGCAGAGCAAGACCTCAAAACTTAAGAAGTTATTTAGGAGTAGCTCGTGATGTGCTGGTCAGGGCAGGGGGAGGGGTGGAGAAGGGGCAGACTGATGATGATGTGATGATCATACATGTGTACATTTGCATTTATTTCAAGTTCATCTAAATTTCATCAAGTTCAAGCCCCCAAAAAAAGAAAAATCCTCTGAGGCATTTGCCCAAGGTTTGGCCAAAAAAGAGACCAGTATTTAAATCAAAATAGGAAACATAAAAATTATTTGCACCCCTCTATCCCACCAACAAGGGGCAACCCTGGAAGAAGAGCTATCCCTTGACACCATAGTTCCCAAGCCAAAGTCTCAAAGCCAAAGCCCAATTCCCTAAGAAACCTGGATACAAATGCTGGAAGCTGAGGAAAGGGACCCTGGCCTGGACCAAATGCAAGCGAGGCTTTGCCTGTGCCAGTGGTGGGGCTCTCCTCCCAGGAGCTGGCAGGGTTGTCCAAGCTCTGACAGTGTCAGAAAATTCAGTCACCACGACTGCTTCGCAGGAAGTTCCAGGCAAGGTGACTGTCCACAGAGTCTGTTTCCGCACAGCCAAGGAGCCTGATGAAATCTGCCTTCATGTCCAACTAAAAATAGCCCAAATGTCACTCCTCCTTTCCCCGCTCCCTCTTTCCTTCTCTCTTCCCTGTTTTCTTCTCCTTTCCACCTCTGTCTCTCCTCTCCCTCCCCTTTTCTACATCTCCCTTCTCCCTTCCCCTCCCTTTACTCCTCCAACAGAGTGAGTCCTCTGCTGTTCAAAAAGGTCATGCTCACCAGAAAGGGAAGTAGGTTTTGCAGATAAACCAGGTTGCTTTTTATTGAAATAGCAGTGATTGTGGAACAGAAACTACTCCCTCCCCTCTCAAAAAACTATTTCCTTTTTTTTTTTTTTTGCGCTGGTCAGCAGCTGCACCTGGTGAGGTGGAGGTGGTCAAGTCTATACTCCCAGCATGGCTCACATGTTTTTTTTTTTTTCTCTTAAGGGAAGGAAGACCTTGAAGGAGGAAGGAGGAAGGAAAGATTAACAACTCAAGCCAAAAGGCATATGGGGCTGAGGTCTTCCGCCCTTATTACCATGCAGAGCAAGACCTCAAAACTTAAGAAGTTATTTAGGAGTAGCTCGTGATGTGCTGGTCAGGGCAGGGGGAGGGGTGGAGAAGGGGCAGACTGATGATGATGTGATGATCATACATGTGTACATTTGCATTTATTTCAAGTTCATCTAAATTTCATCAAGTTCAAGCCCCCAAAAAAAGAAAAATCCTCTGAGGCATTTGCCCAAGGTTTGGCCAAAAAAGAGACCAGTATTTAAATCAAAATAGGAAACATAAAAATTATTTGCACCCCTCTATCCCACCAACAAGGGGCAACCCTGGAAGAAGAGCTATCCCTTGACACCATAGTTCCCAAGCCAAAGTCTCAAAGCCAAAGCCCAATTCCCTAAGAAACCTGGATACAAATGCTGGAAGCTGAGGGGAAAGGGACCCTGGCCTGGCAATTGCTGCCTTATGAAATGCAATGGGGTCCAGTGGGGTGGGGGACACCCTAGGCTGGACTGATGACTTCACATAAACCTACCATGAGCCAAAGTCACAGCAACCAGGCAGGGTCAAGCAAGGTAACCCCAGCAAGAATCCCAAAGCCAGCATCTTCAACAGCTAAAGGTGACAGCTGACCCCAGGGGGCACCCAGGCTTCTACTGACATCCTGTTGCTGTCAGCCTGGTCATTGGCCTTCAGACACCAGTCCTTTGAGCTAACTGGAAAAAAAAAAAATCAGGATCACTTAGATTCTGCCTGTGAAGAAAAATTAAGAGAAAACCTAGACCTGGGAAATAAAGTGAAAAGTAGTGAAAACCAATCATAATTTAAAAAGAAAAACCCTCCATCCAACGTCACAAAGCTGCTGAATATTAGGTTCCTAGGAAATTGTCCCAGCAAGCTAGATATGAGAAACAAAGCTTGCTATTCTGAGGTGAGGTGAGTGTCTTTTCCTAGGGACAGTCAAACATAGTCTATAAATATCAGCACTACCCTTTGTGAACAATGGGCTAAGCTCAACCCAGAGAATGCAACTGTTTCCCTAAGGTCACACAGCAATCTCAGATTTTCCCCTCCCTACCCTAGAAGGAAATGGCACCCACTCCAATATTCTTGCCTCAAGAATCCCATGGACAGAGGAGCCTGGCGGGCTACAGTTCATAGGGCTGCAAAGAGTCAGACACAACTGAAGGACTAACACTTTCATATCAGATCCCCATTTTCGACAGGAAGGCTGGGGAATGAGACTGTACATTTTAGTGTTTCTTTCCCTACTTTCTTTTTCCAATCCTTTGCTCTGGTTCTCTTCTTCCACATACCCACATAGGCGCACACATATGCATGCATGCACACACATACACACAAGATCTGTTTAGTTATACATAGGATCTATTTCTGTATCTACCTAAAGTTTCTAACACAACTGCTCTGGTCAAGAGTAGAGGACAGAGCTTCCCGGGTGGTCCAGTGGGTAAAGAGTCCACCTTGCAGTGCAAAGGGCACTGTTTCGATCCCTGGCCTGGGAAGATCCCACATGTCAAGGGGAAGGTTAAGAGCAGTCTCAAAGCCAAAGCCCAATTCCTAAGAAACCTGAAAAGCTAAAGGTGATGCTGCCTTATGAAATGCAATGGGGTCCAGTGGGGTGGGGGACACCCTAGGCTGGACTGATGACTTCACATAAACCTACCATGAGCCAAAGTCACAGCAACCAGGCAGGGTCAAGCAAGGTAACCCCAGCAAGAATCCCAAAGCCAGCATCTTCAACAGCTAAAGGTGACAGCTGACCCCAGGGGGCACCCAGGCTTCTACTGACATCCTGTTGCTGTCAGCCTGGTCATTGGCCTTCAGACACCAGTCCTTTGAGCTAACTGGAAAAAAAAAAAATCAGGATCACTTAGATTCTGCCTGTGAAGAAAAATTAAGAGAAAACCTAGACCTGGGAAATAAAGTGAAAAGTAGTGAAAACCAATCATAATTTAAAAAGAAAAACCCTCCATCCAACGTCACAAAGCTGCTGAATATTAGGTTCCTAGGAAATTGTCCCAGCAAGCTAGATATGAGAAACAAAGCTTGCTATTCTGAGGTGAGGTGAGTGTCTTTTCCTAGGGACAGTCAAACATAGTCTATAAATATCAGCACTACCCTTTGTGAACAATGGGCTAAGCTCAACCCAGAGAATGCAACTGTTTCCCTAAGGTCACACAGCAATCTCAGATTTTCCCCTCCCTACCCTAGAAGGAAATGGCACCCACTCCAATATTCTTGCCTCAAGAATCCCATGGACAGAGGAGCCTGGCGGGCTACAGTTCATAGGGCTGCAAAGAGTCAGACACAACTGAAGGACTAACACTTTCATATCAGATCCCCATTTTCGACAGGAAGGCTGGGGAATGAGACTGTACATTTTAGTGTTTCTTTCCCTACTTTCTTTTTCCAATCCTTTGCTCTGGTTCTCTTCTTCCACATACCCACATAGGCGCACACATATGCATGCATGCACACACATACACACAAGATCTGTTTAGTTATACATAGGATCTATTTCTGTATCTACCTAAAGTTTCTAACACAACTGCTCTGGTCAAGAGTAGAGGACAGAGCTTCCCGGGTGGTCCAGTGGGTAAAGAGTCCACCTTGCAGTGCAAAGGGCACTGTTTCGATCCCTGGCCTGGGAAGATCCCACATGTCGCAGAGAGGCTGGACACCCCCCCACCCAGTGTGTCCAATTACAAGCCAGTGTTTGGGAGCGCATGCGCCCAGAGCCAGTGCTCTGCAATGAGAGAGGCCACTGCAGTGGGAGGCCCACACAGGCCAAAGAACAAAGATGGATGAAAACAAATAAATGAAAGACCAATAAAAGAGGCCAAAATTAAAAGGGCAAAAAAAAAAAAAAAAAGAATTCCTGTAAAAAAGAGAGAGAGAAAAGAGTACAGGACAGTGGCTAGCTCTTCTCCATTCTGAAATGGATTTGATTAAAAGGCTGCTGAAGGGTCAAGAGCTCCTGGGGAGGCTGGTCTTGGCCCTTTCACAGTCACTGTGCCACGGGTGGACTGCAGCTCATTTGCATAGAATGCCCTGTGACTCGTTCTCTACCCAACACATCTGATGGAGACATCAAAGACAGCTCTACCAGCCTACCTTGCCCCACCTCCACCTGGGCACGCATGCCTTCTTCCCACACAATGAGAGAGAACACAGTGGCCAAATGCTGAGAGTCCACTTGATGGATGTATGTGTAGTTAAATATTGAAGTAAGCGAGAAATTCAAGAAAGCTATGCCAAGACTGCCCATGCCCACTCATGTGCATGCTGTCTCTCTCTCTCTCTCTCTCTCTCTCTCTCTCTCTCTCTCTCTCTCTCACACACACACACACACACACACATTTTGCACAGAAGTGGGCAGCATGATGGCTTAGCTAGTAGATTATTATCAGACCCATTAAAGCTCCAACTCCACACCAGGACTAGGGGGCTTGGGATTTAAATTTCTTTTTAAAAAGTACTCTTTCCCGACAGGAAGGCTGGGGAATGAGACTGTACATTTTAGTGTTTCTTTCCCTACTTTCTTTTTCCAATCCTTTGCTCTGGTTCTCTTCTTCCACATACCCACATAGGCGCACACATATGCATGCATGCACACACATACACACAAGATCTGTTTAGTTATACATAGGATCTATTTCTGTATCTACCTAAAGTTTCTAACACAACTGCTCTGGTCAAGAGTAGAGGACAGAGCTTCCCGGGTGGTCCAGTGGGTAAAGAGTCCACCTTGCAGTGCAAAGGGCACTGTTTCGATCCCTGGCCTGGGAAGATCCCACATGTCGCAGAGAGGCTGGACACCCCCCCACCCAGTGTGTCCAATTACAAGCCAGTGTTTGGGAGCGCATGCGCCCAGAGCCAGTGCTCTGCAATGAGAGAGGCCACTGCAGTGGGAGGCCCACACAGGCCAAAGAACAAAGATGGATGAAAACAAATAAATGAAAGACCAATAAAAGAGGCCAAAATTAAAAGGGCAAAAAAAAAAAAAAAAGAATTCCTGTAAAAAAGAGAGACAAGAGTACAGGACAGTGGCTAGCTCTTCTCCATTCTGAAATGGATTTGATTAAAAGGCTGCTGAAGGGTCAAGAGCTCCTGGGGAGGCTGGTCTTGGCCCTTTCACAGTCACTGTGCCACGGGTGGACTGCAGCTCATTTGCATAGAATGCCCTGTGACTCGTTCTCTACCCAACACATCTGATGGAGACATCAAAGACAGCTCTACCAGCCTACCTTGCCCCACCTCCACCTGGGCACGCATGCCTTCTTCCCACACAATGAGAGAGAACACAGTGGCCAAATGCTGAGAGTCCACTTGATGGATGTATGTGTAGTTAAATATTGAAGTAAGCGAGAAATTCAAGAAAGCTATGCCAAGACTGCCCATGCCCACTCATGTGCATGCTGTCTCTCTCTCTCTCTCTCTCTCTCTCTCTCTCTCTCTCTCACACACACACACACACACACACATTTTGCACAGAAGTGGGCAGCATGATGGCTTAGCTAGTAGATTATTATCAGACCCATTAAAGCTCCAACTCCACACCAGGACTAGGGCTGGGATATCTTTAAAGAAGACCTTTTAGCATTAGATGTTTGACCAAGGCATTGTTAAAGCCTTAGGTGATGGACCAAGACATCATGGTATGATGAAGAAGCAGCCCGTAGACTCGAAATGACCACACCTCTCCACGGAGCAGCATTCTTTCTGCCCCCTGCAAAGCCACTCGTCTCTCAAACCTGGCCACTGCTGTGGCCCTGCATCCCCCCTTTCATGTATTCACCCCCTACCCTGCTAAATGAGATAGAATCAGAACAAATTGAACTTTAATTTTAAGATTACTATTCTGTCAGCATGAAAAGGACTCAGGAAATTCAAAGCTCAGGCAAAACATCCCTCCTATAAATCTAACTTGACTATTCAGACATTTCCAAGTCCTACGAACAGAGTGTCTGCCTGCCTTCGATCAGTTACTCAGCACGGGCCTCTGCCACAGGCCGGAGGAGAAAAGCCAGGCTACACCTCTAAGTACGTGAAATTTTGACCTTTTACCCATGTAATGATCTACTTAATATAGTGTTTTCTCTTTAATCAGAGAAAGAATAAGATAATTTGGTATCCCATAAAACTCCCTAACCTATATTTTGCAAGTCCATGAGGCAGTACTTTTACACTAATGTCAGTACATCCCATGTTGCATCTCCCGCCAGGCGTTCAGGTGTCTGCAGCCCACAGCGCCCCACACCGAGAGAAGAAAATTCAGCAGGGGGCAAGGGGTGGGTGGCGTGCAGTGGGCAGTGACTTTTTCGTCATCTGTATGGAAATTGGGAACTCATCTTCTCAAATAGAAATTACTTTCCCTTGGGATCCTTCTGGAAGGCTATAAATAATAGAACATACTAATCAACATTATATATTTAAAAAATGAATACAGAATCAGATTAGGGAAAACCTAAATTTTATCATTATAAAATGCAAAGTTAAAAAAAAAAAAATAAGGCATGAAAAAGACGTCTTAGCCCATCCCTTTCAGTTTAGCCCTACTCTCTGGCAGCCAGATCTGCCTTAATAAGGGCGTTCAAAGTAACCATTTCTCACTCCCTTATTTATGAGCCATGGAATGCAAAAAGCCAGAGGCTTAATTTCAAGGCAGCCATTTCACCATCAGCTCTCCTGTCCAAGGAAGCTGCAGAAAAGTGAAGACTGAAAACTTATTAACACTTTATGAGAACTCTGGGTTAGAATTTAGTCTAAATATGTGAGAAGAACATGGGCATATGGCATAAACATAAGATAGAAATGTTCTGGGAACCTCTACCTCTATCTTATGAGTCAGTTTTCCCAATCTTTAAAATGGAATTTCCTAACCAACTCTGAGGAAACAGTATGAAAAAGCCATTGGATGTTAAACTCTCACACAGAACCCTCTCTGTTATTACTTTTGAGCTGGTTTTTTAAAAAGCATAAGAATAATACTTATAATGCATTCTCATTATGCAGAATCATGATCGTTGTCCTAGAAGAATCTGTCTCCTTGGCTGTTAAAAGAGACTGTTTCTTTTTTTCCTTCTAGGAACACAAGGAGTGAACTTGGCTATTTCATCAAAGCCTGTAAAAGACACCTGAGTCATCGTTTTAACTGAACAATTTCTCCAAGAATTCAACTATGAGACAGGGAAGAAGCCCATCTCTGCGGTGTTGGGAAACGCCATTGACTTCTCCCTGATTCCACTCCTCTGTCCTTGGCAATCCAGTTACGATCTGACAGCATTTAAAGATGACAGTACTTGAGGTAATAGGACAATGCCATAACAGGATTACAGCAAATGTGAAAGAAAGGACACACGTAGGTACTGTCATTTAGGTAATGTCATCTATGATCAGTTTTTGTTTCATTTTTTGCTGACACAGAAGTCAGTATCACTTATACAATTCAGTGTAAACCCTGTTAAGGTTGTAAATAGTTGGCTTCCTTGACAAAAAGAAACATATCGTCGGGGGATTCAGGGAAATTTTTCTTGTTTTGGTTGATATGAAAATAATAACAATAAAAATTTCAAGCCAGGAGTCCAAGAGTCAAAATTAACCTGAAATCATTACCACATGAAATTAATCTATCTTCAGAGAAAGGAAGAAAAAAATTGCTGTTGGTCATAAACAATTGGGGACCAAGAGGTTCCAGAAGCATGTCTTTGACCCCAGTGGAACAGTTGCTTTAGAGAGTTTGGGGAAGACCAAGTCGAAACACCTAGCTACCTTCACTCTGGGGAGCTGGTCGACAGCAGTTCACCTGCCAGTGGGGTCCTTGTTAGTCAGTTACACCCTTTCTCATTCCATTTCCTTTTTGTCCTTCGGCCCACGGTACATCCAGATCCACACAACCCCAGCTTTTGGAAATCAATTCTACTCTCCTTTCTAATGAATTCCCGCCACTGTGAGATGTTCCCCAAAGCCACCAACTCTCCTGGAAGCTGAGATTCCTTTGTAGTGGACACACAGCTACTCTGCCTGCTGCTGAAATTCCCTCCCATTGTCCAGGACAAGGAGCCACAGCTGTACACCAAGTGACCAACCACAAACAACAAAGCTTGTTTGACCAACCTCTGTCTCAAAAAAAAAAAAAAAAAATTCTGGCCAGGAGGAGGAAGTATCACAAAGGAGGCTAAAATGATGTTCTGACCACTTCAAGCCCCAACCGAAGGCAGTCCTCCTCTAGAACATTCTGGTTCACTAGGGTCTCTGTTTTCCTTTTGACTTTTCAAGCACCCCTGGCTAGTCTCCTGAGCTCTTAGAGCTTTCATCCCTTCCCAAATGCCTGTCTAAAACTCTTTTTATCAACTCTTCTCTTACATCATCCAGAAAAGTTCACTTAAGCTTAGGTTAGTTTAAAAATCCCCTAAGTATATAGGAGGTTGCTATTAAAGAAAAGTTCATAAGGAAATGAATTTGGGTGCCTGCCTTGTTTTATCACACATCACCTGAATGATCAATGCCATCATGAACAGCTATGCCCTGAATAATTCCCTACGTGGATAGTCTGGAAGAGAGGAACAAGGGTCCACTGTGGAACACAATGGGCTCCTGACTGGAAACTTAGTTCCTGTCCACTCCTCACTCATCAGAGGGGTGAAAAGGAAAACTTGCCAAGACTCTGCACTAAAAGGAGCCTGATTTGCTAGTCTCCTTCATAGTTCCATTGGTTCCATTCTGCTTGTGAAAACCCTGTGGTCAACTGCTCCATCACCTAGAACATATCTGTCCAAGAGGAGAACTCAGCATGATGGATATTCCAGAGAATTCCAACAACTGGACCCACCCTCCCCTGTACAGGGCCTTTAATTTATGTCATCCCTGAATGTTGCCTCATCCTTTGCTCAGAACTCTGACAGCCTCCCATGGTCTACAGGATATGGTCCAGCACCTTAAGCCTCCATCCCAGGGCTCCCTTACCCTTTCCTAAATTTCTATTCCAGTCTTAGTTCCCTCTCTGTAGCAAGAGAATACTCTATTCAAGTAAAAGTCACTTCCTTTCTCATTTCCTTTCAGGCTTTCCTTCTTCCCCTCTGACTTCCTGGAATCCTGTCCATACTCAAGGTCTAGTTAAGGAGCGCTCATTCCCTGTTTCACTCCAGACTCATAACTGGTCCTTCCATTGTGCATTGCCTCTCAATGCCTATACATAATTCTATGTCTTCCCAATGTGCTCCTGAAGTGTGGGGACTATGTCTTCTATTTTTTATTTTATTTCAAAGACCCGGCACAGCATGTGATATACGATATACATATAGCTTAGATACTCAAGAAATAGTGATCAAATGACTGCTTTGCCTTCCTAACAGGAAAGTTATTTTTCCAAGTATCATTTCTGTTCATAATGTCAATTTTAACCATCTCTGTAACCACAAACAGTTCCCTTCTGATATCTGCTTGAATTTCCAGATAAAACAAGGCAAGTGGCAGTAACCTGTTATGCTACACAAAGATTAGCATTCATATCCACCCTCTTTAAACAGCCACCCACACCCTGGAGGAGAGCAGAAGGGAAGCCCCTGCACCAACCAGAGTGTGTGCCAGGTTGATTGAGTCTGGCTGTCGGTTACCAAAAACTAACCTCTTTCCGGGGAAAACCCCTCTTCAAGTACAGCCCTCTAGCTCAAGTTCAACCTTGGTCAGTTGCAAAGATGTTAGATTCAGCTGGAGCACATGCTGAAGTCAAAAGCCAAGCTCTATAAACATATTTTTAATATTCTTTCCAATCTAGCACCATCAAAAAGTACTTCAATTTGAGCCCAGAAAGAAGGAAATTGGGATGTTCTCAGCCACTTCATCTACTGGGTACAGTAAAGGGAAGTTCTCAAAGGGAACAGTGATGGATATTCCAGAGAATTCCAACAACTGGACCCACCCTCCCCTGTACAGGGCCTTTAATTTATGTCATCCCTGAATGTTGCCTCATCCTTTGCTCAGAACTCTGACAGCCTCCCATGGTCTACAGGATATGGTCCAGCACCTTAAGCCTCCATCCCAGGGCTCCCTTACCCTTTCCTAAATTTCTATTCCAGTCTTAGTTCCCTCTCTGTAGCAAGAGAATACTCTATTCAAGTAAAAGTCACTTCCTTTCTCATTTCCTTTCAGGCTTTCCTTCTTCCCCTCTGACTTCCTGGAATCCTGTCCATACTCAAGGTCTAGTTAAGGAGCGCTCATTCCCTGTTTCACTCCAGACTCATAACTGGTCCTTCCATTGTGCATTGCCTCTCAATGCCTATACATAATTCTATGTCTTCCCAATGTGCTCCTGAAGTGTGGGGACTATGTCTTCTATTTTTTATTTTATTTCAAAGACCCGGCACAGCATGTGATATACGATATACATATAGCTTAGATACTCAAGAAATAGTGATCAAATGACTGCTTTGCCTTCCTAACAGGAAAGTTATTTTTCCAAGTATCATTTCTGTTCATAATGTCAATTTTAACCATCTCTGTAACCACAAACAGTTCCCTTCTGATATCTGCTTGAATTTCCAGATAAAACAAGGCAAGTGGCAGTAACCTGTTATGCTACACAAAGATTAGCATTCATATCCACCCTCTTTAAACAGCCACCCACACCCTGGAGGAGAGCAGAAGGGAAGCCCCTGCACCAACCAGAGTGTGTGCCAGGTTGATTGAGTCTGGCTGTCGGTTACCAAAAACTAACCTCTTTCCGGGAAACCCATCTTCAAGTACAGCCCTCTAGCTCAATTTCAACCTTGGTCAGTTGCAAAGATGTTAGATTCAGCTGGAGCACATGCTGAAGTCAAAAGCCAAGCTCTATAAACATATTTTTAATATTCTTTCCAATCTAGCACCATCAAAAAGTACTTCAATTTGAGCCCAGAAAGAAGGAAATTGGGATGTTCTCAGCCACTTCATCTACTGGGTACAGTAAAGGGAAGTTCCTACAAAAACGAAGGCAACAGTGATGGTCATTATTATTTGTAACGATGCCCTCAATACACCAGGCCGGGGCAGACTGTTCATATCAAAGCACCCAGGGCATCCTCTCTCCGTGCTGATGGCCATGTCCCAGAGTCAGGTCATGTGGCCCAATGCAACCAAACATCACATTTGCATGGAGGTTTTCCAGGTAAGGACTTAAACCTAGGCAGCCTGAGCCTAGGTTCAGAAAAGGCAGTTCTCACAAGTCTGCCAAATGAATGAGGAAAGTCTAGGGATCCTGTGTATGCTGACTGTCTTCTATTTTGTGTGAGAGACGGTTTACAGAGGAAGATGGATGTTAAACAGAAGCTCTCACTTTACAGGAATTCACCAGACCGTCCCACAGTTGAGATCTCCACCCAAGGAGAAGACAGATCAATGAGTAAGACTGACTCAGGCATGTTCTCCCTTTTTATCTTTGAAAGTCCTGAGGTTTATGAAATAAACACCTCCCCTTACTATTCCTCCCCTCACACACTCACGAGTACTCATGAATTTCTCACACATGCTCTGCTTGTGGTGGAAAACCTCATCCCTGTCGGCTTCTGCCTCTCTTCCAGTCATTACCCACTTCCATGAAATCTCCGAATCCACAGAGTTCTGAGTTCCCTGAAATGTACTTTAGTGTCCCCTTCAGAGATGGCTGGAGTCTGACGCCAGCTTCATGAAATCTCCGAATTCATATCCACCCTCTTTAAACAGCCACCCACACCCTGGAGGAGAGCAGAAGGGAAGCCCCTGCACCAACCAGAGTGTGTGCCAGGTTGATTGAGTCTGGCTGTCGGTTACCAAAAACTAACCTCTTTCCGGGAAACCCATCTTCAAGTACAGCCCTCTAGCTCAATTTCAACCTTGGTCAGTTGCAAAGATGTTAGATTCAGCTGGAGCACATGCTGAAGTCAAAAGCCAAGCTCTATAAACATATTTTTAATATTCTTTCCAATCTAGCACCATCAAAAAGTACTTCAATTTGAGCCCAGAAAGAAGGAAATTGGGATGTTCTCAGCCACTTCATCTACTGGGTACAGTAAAGGGAAGTTCCTACAAAAACGAAGGCAACAGTGATGGTCATTATTATTTGTAACGATGCCCTCAATACACCAGGCCGGGGCAGACTGTTCATATCAAAGCACCCAGGGCATCCTCTCTCCGTGCTGATGGCCATGTCCCAGAGTCAGGTCATGTGGCCCAATGCAACCAAACATCACATTTGCATGGAGGTTTTCCAGGTAAGGACTTAAACCTAGGCAGCCTGAGCCTAGGTTCAGAAAAGGCAGTTCTCACAAGTCTGCCAAATGAATGAGGAAAGTCTAGGGATCCTGTGTATGCTGACTGTCTTCTATTTTGTGTGAGAGACGGTTTACAGAGGAAGATGGATGTTAAACAGAAGCTCTCACTTTACAGGAATTCACCAGACCGTCCCACAGTTGAGATCTCCACCCAAGGAGAAGACAGATCAATGAGTAAGACTGACTCAGGCATGTTCTCCCTTTTTATCTTTGAAAGTCCTGAGGTTTATGAAATAAACACCTCCCCTTACTATTCCTCCCCTCACACACTCACGAGTACTCATGAATTTCTCACACATGCTCTGCTTGTGGTGGAAAACCTCATCCCTGTCGGCTTCTGCCTCTCTTCCAGTCATTACCCACTTCCATGAAATCTCCGAATCCACAGAGTTCTGAGTTCCCTGAAATGTACTTTAGTGTCCCCTTCAGAGATGGCTGGAGTCTGAGACGACGCAAACAGTTAAAGCCTAGAGACAGACGGACAGCCCTCCACGATGATCCAACTCAAGTGGCTGGTTTTTAGTTTTTAGCTTTATTGGGGCATCCTTTACATACAACAATGGTCACTCATAGTAAGCGTACAGTTTGGTGACTTCTGCTTACTTTATACAGTTGTATAACTTCCACCAAAATCAGATAGAGAATATTTCCATCACTCTGTAGTCTTTTCATACTCCTTTGCAATCAATCCTCTCCCCTGATCCTCTGACCCTTTTTAATCATTGATCTGCTGCCCACCATTTGGTTTTAATTTTTCCAGAATCTCATGTAAATGGAATCATATGGCATTAAACTTTTTCATTTCTTTCACTGAGCAGAATGATCTTGAGATTCATCCATGTTGTTACATGTATTACTATTTCATTCTTAAACTGAATATTCCATGGGATGGCAGTACTACAATCTGTCTATCCATTCACTTGCTGATTGACAGTTGAGTCCTTATGACTTTCTGACAACTAGGAAGAATTCCACAGTGAACATTGGTGTATGTAAACTCAAGCTTCGAGAACACAGAAAAGATTTTCAGTTTGAGAGTCCAAGGAACCTCCGTTCTGTCACCCTACGGTCTGACCCATCTCCTTCCCATTCCCCAAGGAATTCAGCTCCAGAGGCTATATATACCACAGCCATCTGTTTGGCTCTATTACCAAATGTCACCTTATTCCAAGCAGAAACCTCGCCACTCCTCTAAAGAAGTGATGGGAAGTGACTCCAAAACATTTTTATAAGGGCCATTCACTTGGACTGAGACCCCCTTCTGAGTCAGGAGTCACTATTCAATGTGGTGTTGAGAGCCTTAACCCCAAAAATTTTCACCTTATTCCAAGCAGTAAAGCCTTCCTCCCTCACACACTCACGAGTACTCATGAATTTCTCACATGCTCTGCTTGTGGTGGAAAACCTCATCCCTGTCGGCTTCTGCCTCTCTTCCAGTCATTACCCACTTCCATGAAATCTCCGAATCCACAGAGTTCTGAGTTCCCTGAAATGTACTTTAGTGTCCCCTTCAGAGATGGCTGGAGTCTGAGACGACGCAAACAGTTAAAGCCTAGAGACAGACGGACAGCCCTCCACGATGATCCAACTCAAGTGGCTGGTTTTTAGTTTTTAGCTTTATTGGGGCATCCTTTACATACAACAATGGTCACTCATAGTAAGCGTACAGTTTGGTGACTTCTGCTTACTTTATACAGTTGTATAACTTCCACCAAAATCAGATAGAGAATATTTCCATCACTCTGTAGTCTTTTCATACTCCTTTGCAATCAATCCTCTCCCCTGATCCTCTGACCCTTTTTAATCATTGATCTGCTGCCCACCATTTGGTTTTAATTTTTCCAGAATCTCATGTAAATGGAATCATATGGCATTAAACTTTTTCATTTCTTTCACTGAGCAGAATGATCTTGAGATTCATCCATGTTGTTACATGTATTACTATTTCATTCTTAAACTGAATATTCCATGGGATGGCAGTACTACAATCTGTCTATCCATTCACTTGCTGATTGACAGTTGAGTCCTTATGACTTTCTGACAACTAGGAAGAATTCCACAGTGAACATTGGTGTATGTAAACTCAAGCTTCGAGAACACAGAAAAGATTTTCAGTTTGAGAGTCCAAGGAACCTCCGTTCTGTCACCCTACGGTCTGACCCATCTCCTTCCCATTCCCCAAGGAATTCAGCTCCAGAGGCTATATATACCACAGCCATCTGTTTGGCTCTATTACCAAATGTCACCTTATTCCAAGCAGAAACCTCGCCACTCCTCTAAAGAAGTGATGGGAAGTGACTCCAAAACATTTTTATAAGGGCCATTCACTTGGACTGAGACCCCCTTCTGAGTCAGGAGTCACTATTCAATGTGGTGTTGAGAGCCTTAAGAGCCCCCCTAGGTCAGAGAAGAGGGTGGTTGACCTCCCTACTAGCTGTGTACTTGAGCAGCTGCCAAGGGTCCTGGAGATAACTTCTACCTTGCCAAAAGGCCTTGGGAAGGAAGACAGCCTCAAAGCCTCCCTCGGAAAGGCCCTCAGCTGCCACCCAGTACTGTGGACAAAGAGAATCACCAGAAAACCTGAGGAGTCTCCCTGACCCCCTCCCTGGCTGTGACAGGGCAGGGCTGGGGGACGACCAGTGACCAGGAGGCAGAAGGACCCTTGAAGGAGCTGGTGCCTTGAGCCTGGAGCAGCAGTGACCCTGGGCAGCAGGAAGAAGACACAGGAAGTGGAGGGAGAGCGGACAAAAGAGGAGCAGCCACCTTAAACGGAAAGACAACAACTTTAGGGAAAGAGGCTGGAGAAAACAGAGACTGCTACAGGCAATAAACTGAGAAAGGGACAGTGAAGCCCCATGAGTGAGATGCTCCTGCATTACCTAAGAGACCTGAGCAGATCCTTACTCCTGAGGCAACAGATCTCTTAGCAACATAGACTGAGGAAGCGTGAGGCAGGGAGAGGGTGGTGCTGGCAGTGGTTTGGGAGTGTGGGAAGATGGGAGGCTGGGAGCTGGGAGCCCTGGCTTCTCATCTGTCTATTGCCACTATCTGGCCAGGTGACCATGCTGGGTCTCATCACCTCTGTGGACCTCAGTCACTCCACCATAAACAAGGAAGTTGGAATAAATGATCTCTAATTCCCTAACATCTTATAAATCTTGCGTCATTTTTGCAGAGATGGAAATACAGGGAGAGGAGGGTGGAAATGGCCCAGAGCTGGCTGAGATGAAATACCGAAGGGGAAGAAGCGTATTCATTCTAGCTACCTAATCTCTCATTGGCCAAGCCAGACCAGGGGAGATAACAGACTGGTCCTGTGAGGACAGATACTCCTGGCTCACTCCTATTGTTTCATCCCTAAATTGTATTTCTTTAGCTGGAATTTACAAATGGATTCATCTGTAAAATGGGAATAATAATCGTATCTGCTTAATAGAGTTATTATGAAAGTAAAATGAGTTAATATTTGTAAAGTATTTAGGACCGAGGAACTGTGTACCTTTTATTGTGAAATAAAACACATGCTTCCTGGTATTTATTAGTTACACCTCAGCAGAAATGAGGTCATCAGCCCCTTTCCCAAGAGGAAGTAGGGATCGGGAGAAAAGGGAAGAGGGGGAGAACAGATCAGGAAACACGATATTGCAGGGAAGAGACAATCAGGCATGCAGGTTCTAAGCTACTGTGCTGATAGGCACCCACATATGACCAATGGATGGACAGACGGACAGATGAAAAACAGATCGGCAGTGATGAGGTGGGGAGAGTGCAGACAAGGGAGCCCTCACCTCTGTTACAGCTTGGGGAGGGATGATTTAGTCTACTTGCCATGGATACAAATAATTTTATTCCCATTGAGTAATAAAATCCAATCCTCCACTGACAAGAGAGTCTGGAAAGAAGCCACCTGAGTGAACAGCCACTGATCCAGAGACGTGCCACTCCCCTTCTACCCCACGTTCACGCCCACCCCAATCAGAGGCCAAACCCTTCCATGGGGCCTTTGATAAAAGCAACTGTCGGCTTGCTCCAGACCAACTTTTAAAGTTGTGTGGACCCCGGTAGGTTTTGGCTAAGCCTGGTTGACAGCAGCTCCTCCCTGGCCAGTTTGGGACTCTGCCCATATTTCCACAAACCTGGACACCAACCAGGCCTGTGTCTCTCTCCTGTCGCATCTCTCTGGAGAACTCCCAAGTCCTGCCCAGGGATGGAAGGCAGGGTCCATCAGCAAATCAGGGTGGAACCCCTTAGACACGAGTCCAGTTTGGCCAGTGGAACGCAGTCCATTTTGCAGAGATGGAAATACAGGAGAGGAGGGTGGAAATGGCCCAGAGCTGGCTGAGATGAAATACGAAGGGAAGAAGCGTATTCATTCTAGCTACCTAATCTCTCATTGGCCAAGCCAGACCAGGGGAGATAACAGACTGGTCCTGTGAGGACAGATACTCCTGGCTCACTCCTATTGTTTCATCCCTAAATTGTATTTCTTTAGCTGGAATTTACAAATGGATTCATCTGTAAAATGGGAATAATAATCGTATCTGCTTAATAGAGTTATTATGAAAGTAAAATGAGTTAATATTTGTAAAGTATTTAGGACCGAGGAACTGTGTACCTTTTATTGTGAAATAAAACACATGCTTCCTGGTATTTATTAGTTACACCTCAGCAGAAATGAGGTCATCAGCCCCTTTCCCAAGAGGAAGTAGGGATCGGGAGAAAAGGGAAGAGGGGGAGAACAGATCAGGAAACACGATATTGCAGGGAAGAGACAATCAGGCATGCAGGTTCTAAGCTACTGTGCTGATAGGCACCCACATATGACCAATGGATGGACAGACGGACAGATGAAAAACAGATCGGCAGTGATGAGGTGGGGAGAGTGCAGACAAGGGAGCCCTCACCTCTGTTACAGCTTGGGGAGGGATGATTTAGTCTACTTGCCATGGATACAAATAATTTTATTCCCATTGAGTAATAAAATCCAATCCTCCACTGACAAGAGAGTCTGGAAAGAAGCCACCTGAGTGAACAGCCACTGATCCAGAGACGTGCCACTCCCCTTCTACCCCACGTTCACGCCCACCCCAATCAGAGGCCAAACCCTTCCATGGGGCCTTTGATAAAAGCAACTGTCGGCTTGCTCCAGACCAACTTTTAAAGTTGTGTGGACCCCGGTAGGTTTTGGCTAAGCCTGGTTGACAGCAGCTCCTCCCTGGCCAGTTTGGGACTCTGCCCATATTTCCACAAACCTGGACACCAACCAGGCCTGTGTCTCTCTCCTGTCGCATCTCTCTGGAGAACTCCCAAGTCCTGCCCAGGGATGGAAGGCAGGGTCCATCAGTAAATCAGGGTGGAACCCCTTAGACACGAGTCCAGTTTGGCCAGTGGAAGCTGTCAGTTTGTCTGCCAGGTTGGGATGCAGAAAGTATTATGGTCCCTGTGTTTTGAGAGTTTGGGGCTTCCCAAAAGGTACATGGACATAAAAGACATTTGGCAAACTCCCTGCCTGCTCAGAAACAGACACGTCCATGTTCCTCCCCAACCCAACTCCCACCACCATGGGAGCCTGGGGCAGGAATGGCACACTTTAGGGCAAACTGCGACTCTGGGCTCTAAATAGCACAGCTGTTTCTCTGAGAGTCTAAACTTTCAAAGGTATTTTCATGCTTCTTAGAATCGTCTTTAAAATACCTAAGACACAATCTATATCCTAGAAAGATTGGCAGGAAGCAGGGACACAAACTAAACAGAAGGGGACCAGGGCCACTCTCATGTGAAAACTCAATTCACGATGAAGGCTTTTAGGATGACAACAGAGGGGAATGAATGAACGCTGTACATATACAGAGGAAACAGGTTAGGGGACATGAAATTCCAGAATTCTAGGACCAGGGAAGGTCCCCAGAAGCTGGAAAAACAAACTAGGACCCATACCATGAAAGTCCAAAAAACCCATGTACGGAGTGCCTTGCTGATGAGATAGGGCCATCTGTCACAGACGGGGAAAGGGTGAGAACGGATGACACCGAGTGTGTTGCTAAAGGTGCGAACCCGCTGACGCAGCCATCCAGGCCGGAATCAGGAGCTTTTGGAAACCATTTCCCAGCAGAGACAGAGTTGGTGCTGACCATCTGACAACAAGTCAGCCTTGACCTCTGGTCAGCCCTGACACACAGCAGAAATGTGCTCAGAGCGACAGTCTGCCAGCTCGCAGGGTGAGAGAGGAATGATATCCAGCTCCATTTGCCACTAGTTTGAGACACGGAATTGAGACATGGACAACAAGTCCATCTCTCCCTTTTGTACAGCCCTTTCGCCTGTCAGATGTCTCCCTCCCACCATCTCCCAGGGACCCGGGTCATTTCTGGGAGGTAAACTCTGATCACTTAGAACTTAATTCCAGGACAGTCAGCCCTCTGCATCCCATCATAAGCTCTCTCTGTGCTCCCAAGAGGAGTCTCAGGCTAACTCCTCAGATCTTCCTCACTATGCACACCACAGTATTCCTGAAAAGCAGTATGTAAACTGAATTTCCATAAAGCAAAGTCCATTCATTCTCCCATCAATAAATCATAAGAGACGAGTGAACACAACTTAGCACTTAATTTCTGTCTTCACCAGACGGTTTTCCCAATTACTTTTTCTTCAAGAATCTTCCTCCCAACCCAACTCCCACCACCATGGGAGCCTGGGGCAGGAATGGCACACTTTAGGGCAAACTGCGACTCTGGGCTCTAAATAGCACAGCTGTTTCTCTGAGAGTCTAAACTTTCAAAGGTATTTTCATGCTTCTTAGAATCGTCTTTAAAATACCTAAGACACAATCTATATCCTAGAAAGATTGGCAGGAAGCAGGGACACAAACTAAACAGAAGGGGACCAGGGCCACTCTCATGTGAAAACTCAATTCACGATGAAGGCTTTTAGGATGACAACAGAGGGGAATGAATGAACGCTGTACATATACAGAGGAAACAGGTTAGGGGACATGAAATTCCAGAATTCTAGGACCAGGGAAGGTCCCCAGAAGCTGGAAAAACAAACTAGGACCCATACCATGAAAGTCCAAAAAACCCATGTACGGAGTGCCTTGCTGATGAGATAGGGCCATCTGTCACAGACGGGGAAAGGGTGAGAACTGATCACACCAAAGGTGTTACTAAAGGGTCGAACCCTCTGAGGCAGCCATCCAGGCCGGAATCAGGAGCTTTTGGAAACCATTTCCCAGCAGAGACAGAGTTGGTGCTGACCATCTGACAACAAGTCAGCCTTGACCTCTGGTCAGCCCTGACACACAGCAGAAATGTGCTCAGAGCGACAGTCTGCCAGCTCGCAGGGTGAGAGAGGAATGATATCCAGCTCCATTTGCCACTAGTTTGAGACACGGAATTGAGACATGGACAACAAGTCCATCTCTCCCTTTTGTACAGCCCTTTCGCCTGTCAGATGTCTCCCTCCCACCATCTCCCAGG
Organism: Tragulus kanchil; assembly: GCA_022376925.1. NCBI lineage: Eukaryota > Metazoa > Chordata > Mammalia > Artiodactyla > Tragulidae > Tragulus > Tragulus kanchil. The sequence continues at coordinate 116,079,550 of JAIOJX010000029.1, read as the reverse complement.
GACCCGGGTCATTTCTGGGAGGTAAACTCTGATCACTTAGAACTTAATTCCAGGACAGTCAGCCCTCTGCATCCCATCATAAGCTCTCTCTGTGCTCCCAAGAGGAGTCTCAGGCTAACTCCTCAGATCTTCCTCACTATGCACACCACAGTATTCCTGAAAAGCAGTATGTAAACTGAATTTCCATAAAGCAAAGTCCATTCATTCTCCCATCAATAAATCATAAGAGACGAGTGAACACAACTTAGCACTTAATTTCTGTCTTCACCAGACGGTTTTCCCAATTATTTCATGAGAAGTCTTGCTTCCAAAGAGGCCATATCAGTTCTCCAAGGAAGGAAGCATGCTCCTACTTCTCTCCCAATATTGGATACACAGAGCACTTAGCAGACACCTGTTGACCAACAGAGTCTAACTCTCTTTAACTGGTACCCTCTAAGCTAGTGCTGAGTTTATTCACTTGCAGGCTTCCATTTCTCTACCAAGGTCCTTCCGTGGAGTAGTTAATGACCTGTAAACACTTATTGAGGTAGACAAACATCCAACAAAAAGGAATACCACTGAGGATCATTTGGTAAAGTGAAAAAAAAATCTTCTGTAAAATGAAGCACCAGCTTTTTATTGCTCTGTTTGATAAATTCAGATTTTTCACAATAAAGACACGTATTCATGGATAGACAAGCTGTCTTCCCTAGAAACTAGCCAGGGAACTATCAGAGAGCTTTGATGTCTATAGGTGCTAACCTCAGTTCCTGAACTGAATTGGAGTGTTCCAGGTAGACACATCCATGGCCTCCAAAATCAGGAAATCAGTTGGAAACTCCACTGGCGCTTTCAGTTACCACCTACCTCATGATCATATCCTCTAGCAGTGATGAAAATGCCACAATGATGGTAATACTAACCACTGCTGCAAATGAACAGCACTGTGCCGCCTACGGAGCAACTTAACAAGCTGTCCTTCCTTGGAAGGTCTTGTAGACCACTCTCGTACTCCCTCTTTTTTCTGTACTGCCACCTTATCTTCAGCACACATTTCCCCCATAGGACTCTGTGACCTCTCTTGTTCCCTTTCTCTCTCTGCCCACAAGAGGACCATGCTTGAGCAGAGAAATGCTCCACAGCATCCTGTGCTTGGTTCTCAATGAAACCACTCCATCAGCTGAGGGCCACCACAAGAGCCCACAGCGTTCAAGCATTGCTGAGATGGCAGGGACCCCCAGGGCAGCCATTAGAGAGGCAGGTCTGGTCCTCTGGGGAAGGACATGGCTTCAAGCAAGGCTAAGGGCGAGTTCAAAGTCCTTGGAAGTAGGGAATGGGGCGAGGAGGTTGGGTCAGACTCTAAGCAAGAAGGGCCTCTGGGCAGATGGGTGTTTGGCTCTTCAAGGGGACACCACAGCCTTGGGCACAGAGGTGGTGCGTGGAGATAATGCCCACAATGATAACCAGCAGGGCCCTGGCAGAAGAGGCCCTGGACGCTGCAGGCGAGAAGGCTCACAGGACATGTGGCAGCATGCTCTGAGGGGAACTCCTCCTCACCATGACCCCTATCAGGGCCGACCAAGCGCACAAGATGTACACTCAGGCTGTGCTGGACACAGGGGTTCCCGCAAGGTTGCAGGGCGTGCACTTGGGAGGTGGGGAGGTAACAGCCTGCAAGGATTGCATCGTGCATGACCCAGGGAGGCACCCCGAAGCCCTGGGCTGCACCATGACAATTTTCCTTTCTAGAAGTGGCCTGGGACATCCATCACATAGGCACCTCTGGCACTTGGGCTTGTGTTCCAAATTTCAATGGCAAATAGGTGCCTTTTAAACTAGCCAGGAACTATCAGAGAGCTTTGATGTCTATAGGTGCTAACCTCAGTTCCTGAACTGAATTGGAGTGTTCCAGGTAGACACATCCATGGCCTCCAAAATCAGGAAATCAGTTGGAAACTCCACTGGCGCTTTCAGTTACCACCTACCTCATGATCATATCCTCTAGCAGTGATGAAAATGCCACAATGATGGTAATACTAACCACTGCTGCAAATGAACAGCACTGTGCCGCCTACGGAGCAACTTAACAAGCTGTCCTTCCTTGGAAGGTCTTGTAGACCACTCTCGTACTCCCTCTTTTTTCTGTACTGCCACCTTATCTTCAGCACACATTTCCCCCATAGGACTCTGTGACCTCTCTTGTTCCCTTTCTCTCTCTGCCCACAAGAGGACCATGCTTGAGCAGAGAAATGCTCCACAGCATCCTGTGCTTGGTTCTCAATGAAACCACTCCATCAGCTGAGGGCCACCACAAGAGCCCACAGCGTTCAAGCATTGCTGAGATGGCAGGGACCCCCAGGGCAGCCATTAGAGAGGCAGGTCTGGTCCTCTGGGGAAGGACATGGCTTCAAGCAAGGCTAAGGGCGAGTTCAAAGTCCTTGGAAGTAGGGAATGGGGCGAGGAGGTTGGGTCAGACTCTAAGCAAGAAGGGCCTCTGGGCAGATGGGTGTTTGGCTCTTCAAGGGGACACCACAGCCTTGGGCACAGAGGTGGTGCGTGGAGATAATGCCCACAATGATAACCAGCAGGGCCCTGGCAGAAGAGGCCCTGGACGCTGCAGGCGAGAAGGCTCACAGGACATGTGGCAGCATGCTCTGAGGGGAACTCCTCCTCACCATGACCCCTATCAGGGCCGACCAAGCGCACAAGATGTACACTCAGGCTGTGCTGGACACAGGGGTTCCCGCAAGGTTGCAGGGCGTGCACTTGGGAGGTGGGGAGGTAACAGCCTGCAAGGATTGCATCGTGCATGACCCAGGGAGGCACCCCGAAGCCCTGGGCTGCACCATGACAATTTTCCTTTCTAGAAGTGGCCTGGGACATCCATCACATAGGCACCTCTGGCACTTGGGCTTGTGTTCCAAATTTCAATGGCAAATAGGTTTCATATGCTGGAGAGACATGAGCAGGGCTGATCCACCCAACTATTCATCAACACATATGATCAGGGAAGAGGGAAGCAGGCTGATGGGGCAAGAGGGAAAAGGAAGCCAGAAGCCAGTGGCGCTGCTGAGGTCAGCCGCAGGTCCAAGGTCATCTCGGATTCACCACATTGTTTGCCAGGCTGCTGATTCCCTGAGGAGCCTGGAAAACTTCGCTGCTAAGAGAAACCACTTGGATTTGTGGGTCCTGAGCCATATGTACCTTGTATACACATTTGAATAAGCACCCAGAAACTTTGATCAACCTCAGATGATGGTCCAGCTCCTGGAGAAACCTCATTTCTCTAACAGAACAGGAAGCAAGTAGGGTGAGCAGAGTGAGGCAGGGGTAGCAGCTCCTCCCACTTTCCCTTCCCTTGACTCTCTCCGCTCATGGCCTCAAAAGGGAAGGATGCCACAGGGGCGACTCAGAGGGGAGGTGACCCCAGGGCTCGAACACTGGAGCTCAGGTTCCTCAGGCTGCCATCAGCTTTTCCCATCTTCAGGCCCAAGTCAAGTAGGAGAACAATGTCTGCCCACAGAGCCGGGGAAGGCTGGGGAGGCGAGAGCCAGCCACACCTGCTGGGCAAGGTCAGCAGACAGCGGCCCTTCAGTAGGTCACCAGGAGCCCAGGCACACCTCTCCCCCTGCAGCACTTTCAGCCCACAGTGCTGACACGTCAGAAGACCACCATGCCTGTGCTTCTAGAGCAATGCCTCTGCGAGAAGGCATACTCTGCCACACCTCTGAGGGACTGAGAGTCAAGCGGAACATTTCTTCCCAGTGGACAGGAAAGGTAATTAGCTCCACTTTACAGGTGAGGAGCCTGAGGCACAGTGAGGCTGGTCAGATTGTTTCAGGCCACTCGGTCAATGGCTGAAGGAACACAGATGTACCAGGCTTTACCACAGGGCTGATTTCTCAAGTCAATATTGGCCAACTGCCCTACACGTCCCCACCAGCTCCAGGGACCAGGAGACCCCCAGGACCAAAGTGTGGACTAATGTGAAGAAAATTTTGCTCAGACTTGAGGGGAGGGGCTGCTGTGAAACAGTTGTGGGGGGTCAACACCAGGCCATGTGTGGTAGGGAAGGAGGGTGGAGGCGGACCTGTCTGCTTTGCCTTCTTAGTTCTCCTTCCTCTCCACCTCTCAGTCCATAACCTTCAAGATTCCAAGACCCTCTGTGTACTGCCCCTCACCCAGCTCCAGCAGCTGGCTGGCCTCCAGCAGAACTAAAACTCTGAGGGAGGAGGCGCCAACCTGACTCCTCCCCGCAGGCCAGCCTGGGGCCTCCACGGGTGCTCCCGCCCCACCACCCAGCGACTCACTCACGAGCTGGCTTTTGTCTCTCGTCTGGTCTGCTGCAGCTCCCCCTGCTCCTTCTCCTCCTTTCGGTCCTCTGCCCAGGCCTGCCTAAGGCTGTGTGCCAGAAGGATTGCATGCCAGGGCTCGGCCCAGGGCACTGAGGCTTGGGACTCCCACAGTCCTGCTTCTCGGGCCACGATGGATCACCCAGAGGCCTGGAAAGGTCTGGCAGGGGAGCCACTGGGAAAGCAGAGGGGCTGTGTTTAGAGAGGCAATCCTGAGAGTGCCACTCCCGAAGTCCAGCCCAGGTGGGGAGGAGGGAGGGGGCAGGTGAGGATTCCTCAGGCTGAGCCACCTCTGACTTCTCCACCCCTAAACCATACCCCTGTTGGCTGACAGACGTGCCTCCAGAGCACGGGCTGGGAGCCGCGGTGGCCTGGCCAGGCCACCAATCCCCGGCAGGAATGCGCACTGGAGCAGGCAGACAGGGACACTGGTAGGGAAGGAAGAGGAGCCCTGTGGAAGACGGGGGAAGAGTGGAAAGGATCGGGTGTACAAAGGGCATGCCACGCCTCCCAGCCCCCAGGGACCAAGTCCAGGGCCAGGCTGCAGGGTGCCACCTCTAGGGGCAGCACCTGCCAGGTATCAGGCTGGCGGGCCTGGAATAGTAAACCCAGACATCTTCATCGATGTCATTTTCTGGCTGTGCAGCCCAACACAGCTCTTTCTCTGAGCCTTAGTTTGTTCATCAGTAAAATGTATGTGACAAAAAGCTACTGCCATCTGGGATCATACATATCTGTAAACAACAAAACTCTGTAAAAGTAAAAAGCAAAATAAAATTTTTTTTAAACAAAAGGTATTGCCAGTCTCCAGGGGCTGCTGTGGAAACTGATTAAAATTGTGTCGGTGAAACATGCAGCCCAGAGCAGGAACTCAGGACCTGCTAGCACTCAGTCCCCTTGCCCTCCTGCATCTCCAAGTCCTCATCTGTAACAAGGGAAAACCCTTAACTGCCAGTCCCACTTGCCGTCAACTAAGTCAAAAACAGAGGCCTCCAACCACCACATGTTCAGATCTCAAATGAGACCTGTATCTCGAAAAGTGTCATGACTATCCAATTCTGCACTTATTTACAACCCTCAAAATACTACCTGCACCCCCCTTGGTAGGTAACAGCACCCAGTTTCATTCATTCACTCCACACACAGACTGTTAATGGCAGAGAGAATAAAATAAAAATGAGCCTCACTGATTGGCTTCAAGAAGCTCACAGTCCAGAAGCTGTAGCCCTTACTGAGCCACATACACAGACATGTGAATGTCCCAGGAAGCTCTGGGCCCTTCGGGGAAAGGAAGGACACCTTTGTAAGAGGATTAGTTTCTTCCAAATGGTTTCTAAGTTCTCTTTGAGGTGCACACCCGAGTGGCAAAGAGAGAAAGGCCTTTCCACAGTACCACGCTGCTTCCTTAATTACAGCGATGTGCTGCGTCTCACACGAAAACTTCAGGGGGATCAGCAGAAGTGATTCAGAGATGTTACAGCAGCCTCTCTGCATTCCAGAATGGCCTCCTCTTCTCATTATTTTACCAGCGAATAATGGAACGGACTAATATTATGTTTCTTTCTTCACAACTTGCGTTTGCATTAGGTGCAATCGCAGGCTAACAAGGTTTCAGGGAGGAAGAGCCAGATCAAAAATAAGCCTCACTCCGTGGAGAAGCTTCACCACCAGAAGTCCTGGAAACCTGACAGTTTTGCATGTTGCCACAAGGCAACTCAAGACTATCAGAAACATAAATATTTGTACAGACACTTATCAAAGTAACAATCAGCTATCAGGTCCCTCAGAGTGAGCTGACAACAGCAAAATAAAAGTCTTTCTCTGAGCCTTAGTTTGTTCATCAGTAAAATGTATGTGACAAAAAGCTACTGCCATCTGGGATCATACATATCTGTAAACAACAAAACTCTGTAAAAGTAAAAAGCAAAATAAAATTTTTTTTAAACAAAAGGTATTGCCAGTCTCCAGGGGCTGCTGTGGAAACTGATTAAAATTGTGTCGGTGAAACATGCAGCCCAGAGCAGGAACTCAGGACCTGCTAGCACTCAGTCCCCTTGCCCTCCTGCATCTCCAAGTCCTCATCTGTAACAAGGAAAACCCTTAACTGCCAGTCCCACTTGCCGTCAACTAAGTCAAAAACAGAGGCCTCCAACCACCACATGTTCAGATCTCAAATGAGACCTGTATCTCGAAAAGTGTCATGACTATCCAATTCTGCACTTATTTACAACCCTCAAAATACTACCTGCACCCCCCTTGGTAGGTAACAGCACCCAGTTTCATTCATTCACTCCACACACAGACTGTTAATGGCAGAGAGAATAAAATAAAAATGAGCCTCACTGATTGGCTTCAAGAAGCTCACAGTCCAGAAGCTGTAGCCCTTACTGAGCCACATACACAGACATGTGAATGTCCCAGGAAGCTCTGGGCCCTTCGGGGAAAGGAAGGACACCTTTGTAAGAGGATTAGTTTCTTCCAAATGGTTTCTAAGTTCTCTTTGAGGTGCACACCCGAGTGGCAAAGAGAGAAAGGCCTTTCCACAGTACCACGCTGCTTCCTTAATTACAGCGATGTGCTCGTCTCACACGAAAACTTCAGGGGGATCAGCAGAAGTTATGCAGAGATGTTACAGCAGCCTCTCTGCATTCCAGAATGGCCTCCTCTTCTCATTATTTTACCAGCGAATAATGGAACGGACTAATATTATGTTTCTTTCTTCACAACTTGCGTTTGCATTAGGTGCAATCGCAGGCTAACAAGGTTTCAGGGAGGAAGAGCCAGATCAAAAATAAGCCTCACTCCGTGGAGAAGCTTCACCACCAGAAGTCCTGGAAACCTGACAGTTTTGCATGTTGCCACAAGGCAACTCAAGACTATCAGAAACATAAATATTTGTACAGACACTTATCAAAGTAACAATCAGCTATCAGGTCCCTCAGAGTGAGCTGATGCGCTTACAGTCCATGGTCTTCATTTGTAAAAGTCGGCGGAACAAAGCCACACACAGCAGATTTGCAAAGTTCCCAAGTCAGAGAGTAGGTAAATAGTGCAAATGTGTTGGCTTCCCTCCCTGGCTCACTTCTATGGGCTGTGAGCAAACGGAAAAATAAACCATCGGAAAAAGTTTCGGGCTAATAAAATTACACAGACAGAATGACTTCTTCGTGAAATCCAGAAGGGTAGCACGGCTGGTCCTTGTTAGCACAGATCTGTGCTGTCTTGATCCCAGCTCCCAGCATTCAGGTACACCTCCATATTGACCCAGTGGCCCCCTCCCTTCACCTCCCTCCTACATCAAAAAGTATTATTCACACCCAATTCCATGCTTTCTAATAGTAAAATATGCATTTAAACAATACCAATCAAAGAAAACCAGTTTTGCCTCTTATCATGGTACTACAGTAGAACAGAAAAAAGCACTTGACTAGTAATCAAAAGACATGTCCTAGAGACTTCCCTGGTGGTCCAGTGGTTAAGACTCTAGGCTACCAATGCAGGAGTCATGGGTTTGATCCCTGATCATGGAATTAAGACCCCACATGCCTCAGAGTGCAGCCAAAAGGTATAAAAATTAACTCTTTTAAAAAAGACATAAATTCTAATCCTGTCACTAAGGAGCTATGTGACCAGGAGGAGGCACTTCGCCTCTAAGAGGCACTTCGTCTCATGGGTAAGATGGGGGAGGGGTGAGTGGGATGGAGAGGACACCAGTCCATCTGGGGTTTGTCGCTTACTCTCTTCCAAACACCTACCCTCTCTGGGGCCCACAGCCCATCTGGGGTAGATGGCTACTTGCTTGGAGCAAAACCAGCGCCTCTGTCATCTTAATATGCGTGGAATGTGTTTAAACAAGGATCAAAGCCGGTCAGGAACGCATCTGTGGGGAAGGGAGCAGACCCAGGCCCACCCACTACATCTGCCTTAGGGTTGGGAGCAGGGGAGGAGGCCACCTCCAGCAAACTGGGTCACCGCCCCCCACCCCATCCCAGAAGGGAGAAGCCCCACTCTGAACCCCCCACAGACTCCAAGCAAGTGAAGGATGCACTGAGGTCCAACCAGGAGACCCAAGAGAGAGAAGGGCGGGCAGCTAGCTGCAAAGGAACCTCCTCCATACCCACCGTGGAGAGAGGAGCCTGGCAACCCATGGGGTGGCGAAGCACTGGGCACGACTGAAGCGACTCGGCATGCCATGCCATCCACCATTAAACGTTCCAGGATACAGACATCTCCCCGCGAGACAGCAGCTCTTGCTCCTCTTTTCAACACCCCAGTTTCCTCTTCAGGATCCCCAACACAGGTCGCGAGCCTCCTGGGTACGACCCGGACTCCCCAGGCACTCACTTCCCAAGGCCAGGAAGGAACCTGTGGCACTCAGGCCTGAAACTGCCACCCTGCCTGCCCGTTCTCCCAGAGAATACGGTGGAATGAAACAAAGGAGTCACCCTCAACCCCTGGGGTTTTACGTTTACACTAATGCTCTTCTTGAAATGGGAGCTCCGCATCTGGGAGAAGAAGCAAAAGGCAAACGGAAAGTCAAAGGAGCGCCCAGCCTGGCTCTCCAATGCCCTGCTCCCCAGAGCCTTGGCTCAGCCTTGCTGCAGGTTGAGGATAAGCCCAGGAAACAGGTGCTGCTGCTCCCTGGGAAACGCACCTCAAGTATTTACTGAGAAGCTCCCCCAGGTTAACATTGCCCCTGGTGCTTTGGGACTGTGGCGATAAATTCTCGAAATTATATAGAAAAGCTGAATGTCAGGCACACTTTGGTCACTGCAAACTCTCAAAGCACAGACGAACCTCTGTCACCTACCTCCCCACAGCTTCCCTGCCCCCAAAGCCCTCCAGGGCGGGCTGTGGACGGGACCAAGGACTGCAGAGGCCTCGGTCCAGATCCTAGGCTTACCCTGCAGCCCTGAGAGACCAGACGTACCCTTTAACTTCGCAGCCTTCAGATAGTGCCTCCCCTGCCTCTTCCCAAGATTACTTATGAGGGGAGGCTCAAATACACCGATGCTCACCCAAGGGCTTCCAGAACTGTAAGTACACACCATGATTTTATTTCTACTCCCATTATTAAGAGCACAATGGATATTTGAAAGGGATGGTCTCGATTTCTCACAAACACAGAAAGTTAGAGGGTTGGCAAGAAGGGAACAGCTACAGGGAGGTTGCTTCCAGGTCATCCTCTGCAGTCCCATTCTTCCAGATCCTTCCACATGCCTCCTGCAGCAACAACAGCCCCAGCAGAACACCCCGCTTTGTCAGGACTTGTAGGTGAAATGTGTTGGAGCAGCTGTCAGCTTGGGGAAACTCACTCATCAGGTAGTCAGCCGAGTGGGGCTGCTTTCAGCTGGACAAACACTGCTTCCACCGCGGGAACGAGAGCCTTCCTGTCCTGCCCCTGGGGGCCAAACCCACCCGCCTTTCCCTTCTTGCCCCAACTGGCCTGAAGCCGCACCTCTTGCCCTTCCTTCCAGCCCCTTTAAGGGACAGAGAATACGGTGGAATGAAACAAAGGAGTCACCCTCAACCCCTGGGGTTTTACGTTTACACTAATGCTCTTCTTGAAATGGGAGCTCCGCATCTGGGAGAAGAAGCAAAAGGCAAACGGAAAGTCAAAGGAGCGCCCAGCCTGGCTCTCCAATGCCCTGCTCCCCAGAGCCTTGGCTCAGCCTTGCTGCAGGTTGAGGATAAGCCCAGGAAACAGGTGCTGCTGCTCCCTGGGAAACGCACCTCAAGTATTTACTGAGAAGCTCCCCCAGGTTAACATTGCCCCTGGTGCTTTGGGACTGTGGCGATAAATTCTCGAAATTATATAGAAAAGCTGAATGTCAGGCACACTTTGGTCACTGCAAACTCTCAAAGCACAGACGAACCTCTGTCACCTACCTCCCCACAGCTTCCCTGCCCCCAAAGCCCTCCAGGGCGGGCTGTGGACGGGACCAAGGACTGCAGAGGCCTCGGTCCAGATCCTAGGCTTACCCTGCAGCCCTGAGAGACCAGACGTACCCTTTAACTTCGCAGCCTTCAGATAGTGCCTCCCCTGCCTCTTCCCAAGATTACTTATGAGGGGAGGCTCAAATACACCGATGCTCACCCAAGGGCTTCCAGAACTGTAAGTACACACCATGATTTTATTTCTACTCCCATTATTAAGAGCACAATGGATATTTGAAAGGGATGGTCTCGATTTCTCACAAACACAGAAAGTTAGAGGGTTGGCAAGAAGGGAACAGCTACAGGGAGGTTGCTTCCAGGTCATCCTCTGCAGTCCCATTCTTCCAGATCCTTCCACATGCCTCCTGCAGCAACAACAGCCCCAGCAGAACACCCCGCTTTGTCAGGACTTGTAGGTGAAATGTGTTGGAGCAGCTGTCAGCTTGGGGAAACTCACTCATCAGGTAGTCAGCCGAGTGGGGCTGCTTTCAGCTGGACAAACACTGCTTCCACCGCGGGAACGAGAGCCTTCCTGTCCTGCCCCTGGGGGCCAAACCCACCCGCCTTTCCCTTCTTGCCCCAACTGGCCTGAAGCCGCACCTCTTGCCCTTCCTTCCAGCTCCCCTAGCTCTCCTTCAAGGGACAGAGACCTTCAGGCCGCCAAGGCAGGAGTGTGGTGAAATCAAGGCCCTTCACGTCCGCCCGCCTGCCCCACCTCCACAAGGTGGCTTCTGTGATGAGGACGGTAATCCTTCCTCGGGACCTTACACATCAGACCCGGCCGTTCGTGACTGACGCCTCATGGGAACAAGGCAATTAGATACGGCCAGAACAACTCTACGTGAGGCAGGGTGACAGCGTCCCCACATCAGCAATGGGCAGAGGAATCTGCACCCAGCAAAGCAACACCCAGGAATCGCCACAGACCTACCTGGCTTGGCTGCCCGCCGCTGCATGGGAGGTGTGGGGACATTTGGCAAATAACCCAGGTAGGCTGCTGCCGGGTCCGTGCGGGCTACCACGCCAGGCTCCACAGCCTGGGTGAAGCCAGATGGTGTCAGAAGACAGTGAATTACTCACAGGGAGAGGAGCTGTTGTTAGCACACCTAAAAAAAACCCCTTTTGTCAGTGCTGATAAATGAATATGCAGAGCAGCAATGGAGAGGCGGACATGGAGAACAGTCTTACGGACATTGGGGTGAGAGAGGGGAATATGCTGTGGGATTAGGGGATCTCAAACAGGGGCTCTGTGGAGACCTGGAGGAGTGGGATGGGGAGGGAGATGGGGGGAAGTTCAGGGGCAGGGGGACATGTATATACCTGTGGGGGATTCAGGCCAATGTGTGGCAGCAAACAACAAAACTCTGTAAAAGATAAAATAAATTGGGCTTCCTTGGTGATCCAGTGGGTAAAGAGTCCCTCTTGCAGTACAAAGGACACCCGTTCAATTCCTGGCCCTGGGAGATCCCTGCTCCAGCAGAGCAGCTGGACCAGTGTGTCCAATTACCAGCCAGCACTCTGGAGCGCATGCACTCAGAGCCAGTGCTCTGCAATAAGAGAGGCCACTGCGATGGGAGGCCCACACGGGCCAAAGAACAAAGATGGATGAAAATAACAAATAAATAAGAGCTTGTGGCATGAAGTTGGAAAAAAAAAAAGTAAAGAGTAAAAAGATGCAAATGTGGGGGGTTTAAAAATAAATAAATAAAACAAATTAAAAAATAAAACTTTTGCTTGCCCTCATTTGACACCCATGGAGTCACAAAGAGCTGGATGCAACTGAAGTAACTGAGCATGCACACCCACACATGCAACACAGGGAGGCGGGAAAGAGGCCTGGGCCCCAAGAGCCTGTCATGGCAGCCAAATGACAGGGCTCCCGTTTTGTCCAAGAGCATGGAGGGAAGGCGACTGGCCAGGGGCTGGGGCTCTGGGTCCTCATTTAAGTCCCTGTGCGGCAGAGAAAGTCACCTTCACTGGCAAGAGCTGTGGGCGAACCCGCCACATCTCCTGCCCCAGGGCTCTGGCAGCAGCTTCCATCCTAAGCTGTAAAATCCTCTGGAACCCTGAGGCAGCCCTCCTCGGATTCTGGACGGCGCTGGCTTGGAGCGCCACGGAAAGAGACCCAAGCGTGCCAAGTCTCGGCCATCCAAGGTGACAAAGACCTCACTAGAGTGTGTCTCGCCTTTTCAGGCTCCGAGCGCTGGCCCGGGCTGGCCAGCTGCCTCTCAGGAAAGCCCTGGCTGGACAAAATGATCCAAGTGCCTTTGTGTGTCTCTGCTCAGAGGACTAACAACAAATGCAGCGTGTGAAGGAGACGGCCATGCCCGGCAGCCTCCTGAACTGCCAAGGCAGCATCTACCACTGACTGAGAGAGTCCCCTCAGGTTTCCTTCTAAGTGCCTGGTATATATCCATTTTCCTGTCAGCCTCTTCAAACAATGTCTATAATGCTGTGATTTATACATGTGTACTTATAAATGTTATTTCATGACAGCTTCTGCAAAACTATCTTTCCACTTAAACTTGCAATTAATGTAATAAAATTGTTACCTGATGGCATTACCTAATTTAACTTAGGATCCAAACTATTGAAAAGCATGTGCCTTTTAACACCCTGACTGGTAAGGCCTATGATGAACAGAGCTATAAACATGTTGGCATAACTGAGCTGTTTAAAAATAAATTAGCAAACTATAAAAATAAACAGTTACATACATGTGTACTCAATTATGAACAAACTCTAATTTTTGTTCTGAAGCACTGTCTTTGACCTTAGTGATAAACAAGCACCATTAAAATATATAATATATATATATATATATATATATATATATATATATATATATATATATATATATCCACAGACAGGAGGCCAAGGATAAGACATTCTTCCAGTTCAGCAGAATGCAAAACAAAGAATAAAGAAGAAAGGAAGGAAAGAAAAAAGGAAGAGAGAGAGAAGGGAGTGGGGGGCGGGGGGAGTAAAGGTTTGCCTTTTTTCAAAAGCTAGGAAAATGTACACCAAACATACAAAGACTGCTGTGCGCGTGTTGATTTGAAGCTGCTTCTGTTCCAGCCAAAAAAGTTAAAACCTGGTGAAGTGTTTTTGCATTTTCAGATGTGTTGGAGTCTCTCAAGAAAAAAAGGGCAGGCGAGGGGGAAGCACTATTTCCAAATGCAGCTGTTTCAACAGCTCACTGTCTGCTTAATAGTCTCCATTACACTGGACTGCCTCCTCACTCTCCCCACCTGAACTGAGCTCACTGTCCTAAGCCTGCTACTGCCTCTTAAGTCCTAAGCTTTTCTAAGACATATGGCAGAAATGTGGAAATTGTCTTCCAAATAGCACAAGACAGAAAGGAGGGGCGGAGAGGGGAGGAAGAAGCAAAATCAAGCTGTTGAAACAGTATACAGGACACGTTTTCACACTAATCCAGTGCTCCTGTAACAAAGGACAGCATACTTTAAATTTCTGTGGATTATTATTACAGTGTCTAAAGCAATTACCATCCCGGCTCAAGGGTCTTATAAAGTCCTATTTCTTAAGTGCCTGGTATATATCCATTTTCCTGTCAGCCTCTTCAAACAATGTCTATAATGCTGTGATTTATACATGTGTACTTATAAATGTTATTTCATGACAGCTTCTGCAAAACTATCTTTCCACTTAAACTTGCAATTAATGTAATAAAATTGTTACCTGATGGCATTACCTAATTTAACTTAGGATCCAAACTATTGAAAAGCATGTGCCTTTTAACACCCTGACTGGTAAGGCCTATGATGAACAGAGCTATAAACATGTTGGCATAACTGAGCTGTTTAAAAATAAATTAGCAAACTATAAAAATAAACAGTTACATACATGTGTACTCAATTATGAACAAACTCTAATTTTTGTTCTGAAGCACTGTCTTTGACCTTAGTGATAAACAAGCACCATTAAAATATATAATATATATATATATATATATATATATATATATATATATATATATATATATATATCCACAGACAGGAGGCCAAGGATAAGACATTCTTCCAGTTCAGCAGAATGCAAAACAAAGAATAAAGAAGAAAGGAAGGAAAGAAAAAAGGAAGAGAGAGAGAAGGGAGTGGGGGGCGGGGGGAGTAAAGGTTTGCCTTTTTTCAAAAGCTAGGAAAATGTACACCAAACATACAAAGACTGCTGTGCGCGTGTTGATTTGAAGCTGCTTCTGTTCCAGCCAAAAAAGTTAAAACCTGGTGAAGTGTTTTTGCATTTTCAGATGTGTTGGAGTCTCTCAAGAAAAAAAGGGCAGGCGAGGGGGAAGCACTATTTCCAAATGCAGCTGTTTCAACAGCTCACTGTCTGCTTAATAGTCTCCATTACACTGGACTGCCTCCTCACTCTCCCCACCTGAACTGAGCTCACTGTCCTAAGCCTGCTACTGCCTCTTAAGTCCTAAGCTTTTCTAAGACATATGGCAGAAATGTGGAAATTGTCTTCCAAATAGCACAAGACAGAAAGGAGGGGCGGAGAGGGGAGGAAGAAGCAAAATCAAGCTGTTGAAACAGTATACAGGACACGTTTTCACACTAATCCAGTGCTCCTGTAACAAAGGACAGCATACTATGGGATAATTACTGTGGATTATTATTACAGTGTCTAAAGCAAAAGAAAAAAAAACTTTCACAAAAGACATATTACACATGCAGATTTCTAAAGTTTTAAAATCATACGGTCTCTGGTCATTGTCCCTCGGGGGTTATGGAGTAAATGCCCTCACGGAGCCGGACAGATGCAAACACAAAAAAGAAATCACAATAAACCTGAAATTCTCTCCTGTCATGGTGCTTACTGCCCTTTATTTCACAAACAAAAGTAGTTGAGCAATAGCTAAGTAGTTTTTCATCTCAAAGAGCTAGACTAACGTGTTGACTGCCCCAGGGTTCTCTACCCATTCCCTGACACAACTGCCAAAAAATTATATAAATAAAGCATAGGAGGAAATGCAAACTGGGCCACACTTGCCTGAGAAGGTGGCAGAGAAGGCTTGATGTGAAGGAGGAGCCCAGGAAAGTTTGTTGGAGGCCCAGCATTTCTCCCAGGCCCCTCTCCCTGCAGTGGGGAAAGGGGCCACATGCAGCCCAGGTACTGAGTGTGATGTTTACACAAAGAGAGGAGGTTGTCAGCTACTGGGTGACAAACACCTCAAGACACAGTTCTAAAGGAATGCGGCAATAAGGTATGGAACAGTTCGTGTGCACACGTGGTAGACTCTTCCCTTTCTGCGGCAGACTTTGCTTTCCTCCAGGACAGGAAGGATATGAGTGATGGGCAAGGACAGAAATGGGTCTCAGGAACTTCTGCTTGGGCAACAGGTCTGTAAGAAAGTCAGGAAGAGGCTCCTGTGTCTGGGGCCATGGGAGTGGCTGGAGGCCTCTGGGTATCCCTAGGAATCACTTCAACGGCAGAGCCTGACCTACGGAATCACTCTCCCACCTGAACTGAGCTCACTGTCCTAAGCCTGCTACTGCCTCTTAAGTCCTAAGCTTTTCTAAGACATATGGCAGAAATGTGGAAATTGTCTTCCAAATAGCACAAGACAGAAAGGAGGGGCGGAGAGGGGAGGAAGAAGCAAAATCAAGCTGTTGAAACAGTATACAGGACACGTTTTCACACTAATCCAGTGCTCCTGTAACAAAGGACAGCATACTATGGGATAATTACTGTGGATTATTATTACAGTGTCTAAAGCAAAAGAAAAAAAAACTTTCACAAAAGACATATTACACATGCAGATTTCTAAAGTTTTAAAATCATACGGTCTCTGGTCATTGTCCCTCGGGGGTTATGGAGTAAATGCCCTCACGGAGCCGGACAGATGCAAACACAAAAAAGAAATCACAATAAACCTGAAATTCTCTCCTGTCATGGTGCTTACTGCCCTTTATTTCACAAACAAAAGTAGTTGAGCAATAGCTAAGTAGTTTTTCATCTCAAAGAGCTAGACTAACGTGTTGACTGCCCCAGGGTTCTCTACCCATTCCCTGACACAACTGCCAAAAAATTATATAAATAAAGCATAGGAGGAAATGCAAACTGGGCCACACTTGCCTGAGAAGGTGGCAGAGAAGGCTTGATGTGAAGGAGGAGCCCAGGAAAGTTTGTTGGAGGCCCAGCATTTCTCCCAGGCCCCTCTCCCTGCAGTGGGGAAAGGGGCCACATGCAGCCCAGGTACTGAGTGTGATGTTTACACAAAGAGAGGAGGTTGTCAGCTACTGGGTGACAAACACCTCAAGACACAGTTCTAAAGGAATGCGGCAATAAGGTATGGAACAGTTCGTGTGCACACGTGGTAGACTCTTCCCTTTCTGCGGCAGACTTTGCTTTCCTCCAGGACAGGAAGGATATGAGTGATGGGCAAGGACAGAAATGGGTCTCAGGAACTTCTGCTTGGGCAACAGGTCTGTAAGAAAGTCAGGAAGAGGCTCCTGTGTCTGGGGCCATGGGAGTGGCTGGAGGCCTCTGGGTATCCCTAGGAATCACTTCAACGGCAGAGCCTGACCTCTAAGCTGGCAGCCTAGACTTTTCTAGGAGCTTTCCCTTGAGTCACCCATGATTCCAGAATCATTTGTTCTACATGCGGCAAAGCCAGCACCATAAGGGAGATGAAAAAAAAAGGTCTGACTTGAAGGATATTAAACTCGGACTCTGTGAGTGCTTGCTAAGTCGCTTCAGTCATCTCTGACTCTTTGCGACCCTATGAACTGTAGCTCCTCTGTCCATGGGATTCTTCAGGCTAGAATACTGGAGTGGGATGCCATGCTCTCCTCCAGGGGATCTTCCGGACCCAGGGATTGAACCTGCATCTCCCATGTCTCCTGTATTGGGAGGCAGATTCTTTATCACTAGGGCCACCTGAGAAACTGAAACTCAAGCTCTACATGCTGTCATTTAAGATCTTTATTGAGACTTGAGCCCAAGGAGCTCATCCTATGATAAGTAACCTGTTGCTGACAAAAGATGCTCACCAGTGAGCCCTAAAACCTCGAAAGATGCCTTCAAAACAAAGGTGACTTGGACAGAAAGGCTGGCTCTCATTTCTTATCAGACTGCTAAAATCACCAGTTTCTGGACTAAATATGCAGGAGGAGGCCAGGGCAAGAAAACAATTTGTTTGATTCAGGTCCTCACAAATTACCCCCCAATAATTTACTTGGTCTCAGCTTTGGCCAGCTTGGGTGCTACAAGGATTCCAAGAATTATTTTATTTTTCCATTAGAGGGCTCTCCACTCTCCTTTCAAGGAAAAAACACTCTATCTGCCAGCCAACTTCTTTCCAGGAATGGGGAAAGGGAGGAGGAGGACCAGGGGAAAGAAGAACAACAGGTTTCCATGAGAGATTCTGAACCCAGGGATGACCAGCGGATCTGAGCACAGTGGAGCGTCACAGACACCTTCAGAAAAGCACTCTTTGGAGGAACAAGGCCCAGCAGTGGATTCCTTAAAACCCTCAGGCAGCTGCAGAAGGTAGTGTCCAGAGACAGAGCTTACATACCCATTTGCAAATCCCACAGTCCTCCAGCCGCCGCAGATGGCTTACCTGAAGGCTCCTGTGTCTGGGGCCATGGGAGTGGCTGGAGGCCTCTGGGTATCCCTAGGAATCACTTCGGCAGAGCCTGACCTCTAAGCTGGCAGCCTAGACTTTTCTAGGAGCTTTCCTTGAGTCACCCATGATTCCAGAATCATTTGTTCTACATGCGGCAAAGCCAGCACCATAAGGGAGATGAAAAAAAAAGGTCTGACTTGAAGGATATTAAACTCGGACTCTGTGAGTGCTTGCTAAGTCGCTTCAGTCATCTCTGACTCTTTGCGACCCTATGAACTGTAGCTCCTCTGTCCATGGGATTCTTCAGGCTAGAATACTGGAGTGGGATGCCATGCTCTCCTCCAGGGGATCTTCCGGACCCAGGGATTGAACCTGCATCTCCCATGTCTCCTGTATTGGGAGGCAGATTCTTTATCACTAGGGCCACCTGAGAAACTGAAACTCAAGCTCTACATGCTGTCATTTAAGATCTTTATTGAGACTTGAGCCCAAGGAGCTCATCCTATGATAAGTAACCTGTTGCTGACAAAAGATGCTCACCAGTGAGCCCTAAAACCTCGAAAGATGCCTTCAAAACAAAGGTGACTTGGACAGAAAGGCTGGCTCTCATTTCTTATCAGACTGCTAAAATCACCAGTTTCTGGACTAAATATGCAGGAGGAGGCCAGGGCAAGAAAACAATTTGTTTGATTCAGGTCCTCACAAATTACCCCCCAATAATTTACTTGGTCTCAGCTTTGGCCAGCTTGGGTGCTACAAGGATTCCAAGAATTATTTTATTTTTCCATTAGAGGGCTCTCCACTCTCCTTTCAAGGAAAAAACACTCTATCTGCCAGCCAACTTCTTTCCAGGAATGGGGAAAGGGAGGAGGAGGACCAGGGGAAAGAAGAACAACAGGTTTCCATGAGAGATTCTGAACCCAGGGATGACCAGCGGATCTGAGCACAGTGGAGCGTCACAGACACCTTCAGAAAAGCACTCTTTGGAGGAACAAGGCCCAGCAGTGGATTCCTTAAAACCCTCAGGCAGCTGCAGAAGGTAGTGTCCAGAGACAGAGCTTACATACCCATTTGCAAATCCCACAGTCCTCCAGCCGCCGCAGATGGCTTACCTGAACTCTGAACAAGGTCAGGAAAAGAAATGCAAGAAACAAAGCACACATTTCTTAGTCGAAAGTCATCTCTGGTCGCTCAAGAAAAACAGAGAAGCAAACTGGGTGGAAAGTTCAGAAAAACACCTTCCCTGAAACACTACAGTTCAAGTTTAACATCAGTCATCTTTGCTACAAGCAATCTGCTAGCGCTCTCCTAACCGCCCCATGAGGGCCACTCTCCCCTCCTTCCCAATCCTTCCTGAACAGGGGAAGTCAGACCCGCCACCCACGGCCCAAAGCAGAGAAGGGAAAACAGGAGGAAGGGGTGGGGAAGGAGGAAGAAGAGTGGGAGGAGGAGTCCCCCACAGCTTGGACTGGGTACCCCATCCTCCTGAGCACCTCCAATGCCTTCCCCATTCCAGAAAACAACCAGTCTACCCTCTATCCACTAAACTCAACATCTCCGGGTCCACCTTAACTCTTTCTGTCCGTGTGCAGTTTGTCAGCAAATCCCATTGGTTTTACCATCAAAACATGTCCAGAATCCAATCCCATCTCATAGGCCCAGCACCCTGATCCCAGCTGCTGTCATCCTGCCTGGATTTTCATGACAGTCTCCTGACTGATGAAGCCTCACTTTCCCACAATGGAGTCTTAAAAACCAGCCAAAGTGACCTTCTGGAAACTAAGCGCCATGATGCCACTCTTCCAGTGGCTTTCCTCTTCCTGGGGTCAAAACCAGAGTCCTCACAGGGGCCCACAGGCAGGCGCTGGCCTCCTTCCCTTGGGCTCCGGCTCCCATCTGCCTCCTTGTCCCTTTTCACTCTGACCACCGGGCCCCGCTCCTTCACAGCCAGGCAGACTCTGCCCAGGTCTTCACATCTGCTATTTGCTCAGCTTGGAACCCTCTCTCCCAAGAAAACCACTTGGCAATTACTTCACTTCCTGGGAGACTTTGCTTTTCAGCCCAGTCCCAACCATCCAGCTAAAAGGATGCCCACTACACAGTCCCTGTTTTCTCTCTGAAACCTTTTGGCCAGCTTCTGACACGTTTGATGGATTGTGTGGGCTGTGCTCAATCATGTCCAACTCTTTTTGAGCCCATGGACTGTAGCACCAAGCTCCTCTGTCTAGAATTTTCCAGACAAGAATACTGGAGTGGGTTGCCATGTCCTTCTCCAGGGGATCTTGCCGACCAAGGGATCAAACCTGTGTGTCTTGCCTCTCCTGCACTGGCAGGCACATTATTTACTGCTGAGCCACCTGGGAATCCCTACAAGTTCTGTAACTCCCCTCTCTTTATTTATCCTCAGCCTCCCCAGTAAGAATGGGAGCCACAGGAACGGGGACATTTGAATGCTCTGATCATCACTATATGCCTAATTCCAAGAACAGTTTCTGGCATATTGCAAGTGTTTCAAAAATTACTGAAAAATGAATGAGTGAAACTCCAGAATTCCAGCCTGCCAAGATGCCACTCAACCCTGGATCTAGAAAGCCACCAGGGAACTTCCCTGGTGGTTCAGTGGCTAAGAATCCACTTTCAAATGAAGGGGTCAGGCCAATGCCTTCCCACCCCTCACCCTCTATCCACTAAACTCAACATCTCCGGGTCCACCTTAACTCTTTCTGTCCGTGTGCAGTTTGTCAGCAAATCCCATTGGTTTTACCATCAAAACATGTCCAGAATCCAATCCCATCTCATAGGCCCAGCACCCTGATCCCAGCTGCTGTCATCCTGCCTGGATTTTCATGACAGTCTCCTGACTGATGAAGCCTCACTTTCCCACAATGGAGTCTTAAAAACCAGCCAAAGTGACCTTCTGGAAACTAAGCGCCATGATGCCACTCTTCCAGTGGCTTTCCTCTTCCTGGGGTCAAAACCAGAGTCCTCACAGGGGCCCACAGGCAGGCGCTGGCCTCCTTCCCTTGGGCTCCGGCTCCCATCTGCCTCCTTGTCCCTTTTCACTCTGACCACCGGGCCCCGCTCCTTCACAGCCAGGCAGACTCTGCCCAGGTCTTCACATCTGCTATTTGCTCAGCTTGGAACCCTCTCTCCCAAGAAAACCACTTGGCAATTACTTCACTTCCTGGGAGACTTTGCTTTTCAGCCCAGTCCCAACCATCCAGCTAAAAGGATGCCCACTACACAGTCCCTGTTTTCTCTCTGAAACCTTTTGGCCAGCTTCTGACACGTTTGATGGATTGTGTGGGCTGTGCTCAATCATGTCCAACTCTTTTTGAGCCCATGGACTGTAGCACCAAGCTCCTCTGTCTAGAATTTTCCAGACAAGAATACTGGAGTGGGTTGCCATGTCCTTCTCCAGGGGATCTTGCCGACCAAGGGATCAAACCTGTGTGTCTTGCCTCTCCTGCACTGGCAGGCACATTATTTACTGCTGAGCCACCTGGGAATCCCTACAAGTTCTGTAACTCCCCTCTCTTTATTTATCCTCAGCCTCCCCAGTAAGAATGGGAGCCACAGGAACGGGGACATTTGAATGCTCTGATCATCACTATATGCCTAATTCCAAGAACAGTTTCTGGCATATTGCAAGTGTTTCAAAAATTACTGAAAAATGAATGAGTGAAACTCCAGAATTCCAGCCTGCCAAGATGCCACTCAACCCTGGATCTAGAAAGCCACCAGGGAACTTCCCTGGTGGTTCAGTGGCTAAGAATCCACTTTCAAATGCAGGGGATGCAGGTTCGATACCTAGTCAGGGAACTAAGATCCCACATACTGCAAGGAACTAATGCAGCCAAATAAAAAATAAATATTAAAAAAAAGTGTACTTCTTTAAAAAAAAAAAAACAAGATAACATTTAAAAAAAAGAAAAAGAAAACCACCAGGCAGCCCAATCTAGGCAAATATGGACTCTGGAATTTGACTTTGAACGGAATTCTATTCCCCACCCCTTCTGCTGGCCCAGATGCCCAGGGGGGACAGCATCTTGCCTTGTAATGTAAATAAAGGTGGGGTCAGGTGGCTTGGGGAAAAGGAGGAGGAGGAGGATGGCTCTCTGACAGGCCCATCAAGACCAAATTAAGTCTCTTCCCTAAGGCTTATGAGGACCCACTAGAAGGAGAAGAAGCTACAAGCCTGTGGAGGTGCCAACCTACCACCTACTGAGCTCCCCGCTTCTCGGTGGTCCTCACACATGTCCTGCTGCCGGCCACTCATATAGGCAGCCCGAGCTGCAGGCACAGGCACCAGTGCTGTGCAGGGACCCAGGGTCAGACACAAGGCCCGAGGGGTCAGCTTCCTGCACAGTGTGACTCTCCCTCCATCTGTGATTTCAGGCTCTCCCTCCTCCTGGTGTGGAGGGAGTGGAGGAGGGCCACAGGGAAGGGACAAATCCCTCACACCCGAGAGCCTGGGATCAGCCAGAAAAGCTAAAGTACCTTTTCCCACCCTGGTGTACATTTTGACAGGTGAATAAATCTTGCCGACCAAGGGATCTTTGCCTTTGACTGGCAGGCACATTATTTACTGCTGAGCCACCTGGGAATCCCTACAAGTTCTGTAACTCCCCTCTCTTTATTTATCCTCAGCCTCCCCAGTAAGAATGGGAGCCACAGGAACGGGGACATTTGAATGCTCTGATCATCACTATATGCCTAATTCCAAGAACAGTTTCTGGCATATTGCAAGTGTTTCAAAAATTACTGAAAAATGAATGAGTGAAACTCCAGAATTCCAGCCTGCCAAGATGCCACTCAACCCTGGATCTAGAAAGCCACCAGGGAACTTCCCTGGTGGTTCAGTGGCTAAGAATCCACTTTCAAATGCAGGGGATGCAGGTTCGATACCTAGTCAGGGAACTAAGATCCCACATACTGCAAGGAACTAATGCAGCCAAATAAAAAATAAATATTAAAAAAAAGTGTACTTCTTTCAAAAAAAAAAAACAAGATAACATTTAAAAAAAAGAAAAAGAAAACCACCAGGCAGCCCAATCTAGGCAAATATGGACTCTGGAATTTGACTTTGAACGGAATTCTATTCCCCACCCCTTCTGCTGGCCCAGATGCCCAGGGGGGACAGCATCTTGCCTTGTAATGTAAATAAAGGTGGGGTCAGGTGGCTTGGGGAAAAGGAGGAGGAGGAGGATGGCTCTCTGACAGGCCCATCAAGACCAAATTAAGTCTCTTCCCTAAGGCTTATGAGGACCCACTAGAAGGAGAAGAAGCTACAAGCCTGTGGAGGTGCCAACCTACCACCTACTGAGCTCCCCGCTTCTCGGTGGTCCTCACACATGTCCTGCTGCCGGCCACTCATATAGGCAGCCCGAGCTGCAGGCACAGGCACCAGTGCTGTGCAGGGACCCAGGGTCAGACACAAGGCCCGAGGGGTCAGCTTCCTGCACAGTGTGACTCTCCCTCCATCTGTGATTTCAGGCTCTCCCTCCTCCTGGTGTGGAGGGAGTGGAGGAGGGCCACAGGGAAGGGACAAATCCCTCACACCCGAGAGCCTGGGATCAGCCAGAAAAGCTAAAGTACCTTTTCCCACCCTGGTGTACATTTTGACAGGTGAATAAATGCTCCCCGGTAGGCAATAACACGGAGAAGTCTGAATCCAAAGAACTTGCCAATTTGAAAAGTAATGCCATTCTCTGTGACTCCACTCTATTCTGTTACCAATAAAACACTTAAAGATGCTATTCATGCAGACATAAAGTGCTAATGGCCACTTGTTAACATGCTTCATAATGCTAATATTTCCCTCTGATTTCCGACAGTTCTTTTTTTCTTCTTTCTTTCTTCTTTTTGGGGGCTATTTTAAGTTAACAGAGTGCTAATCTGATTTGAAACTGAAGGCTTACAGATCTACACTCTATATAACTGCACTATTAATGACAGCCATTGCTTTACATGTTGCACTGTTTCATGAAAACAATCATCACTCAGTCAAGGGATTTTCTAAGCCATAGAAAAGCTATAATACACTGAAAATGCAGTAGGCATAGAAGAAGCTTGTAATGTAAAGACACAGGGGGTGGGGCTATGTAAGACATGGTAGGAGGGGGGAAGGGGACTATTAAGTCTCCTCTAAGCTTTGTATAGTCTATCTCCAAGAAGAAAAGGGACGGGAAAGCATGTGGAAATCTATTTTTTCTTTCCAAACACATGAATAACTAAGAATATGAGATGCTTCATCTACTACATCCAACTCACCCAGCTGTCCTTTCAGGAACGGGATCAGCATTCAGGGGCATAAGAACCGCACTGCGTGCTAACGGGGCCAAAGATACAGGAACTCTTCCCAAGAAACACAAGTATCCCAGTGGTTGTGAAAGGAGTTGAGTGTGCAGCCATCACAACAACTTAGACAGATAAGAAACACTGGCTCTGGGAGCTGCAAAGGGAGCTTTTTGTTCAACTTCCCTGAAGAGCTGTCAGAAGAGGAAGTCTGCTCATCTGGGATGCTTGAAAGCAGAGTGATGCAGAAAGGCCCTAGACCCCACCTCTAACTCTGTTGAGTTGCTGAAGGCAGCTACCTCACAGGCTAGAAAAGACGTGCGCTTAAGACTCAAAAACCTCTCTGGGTGTGGCTGAGCTAGGCAGCTGGGTGGCCTGGGCAAGTCGCTTCACCTCTCTTGGCCTGGGTACTTGGATTTTCTGGCTGCACGTCTGGCTCTCAGGTATGAAGGATTTGCCCCTACCCCCATCCTCCACCACCGCCCCCAATACATACCCACACCCATCTCCTAAATCAGAACATTTCAGGAACAGACACTTGCCTGAGCTCGCTCACCCTCCAGCATCCAACAGCATGCAGGGCATTAGAGCACAAGCTCAAGAAACACATGCTGAATTTTCAAAAATGAGATTAGATGGTGTCTGCTTCTCTCAGCTCTAATTCTTTGATCCTGCAGAAAGGAAAGTCTCCAGTAACTTCTCGTGGCTTATGTCACTTAAGAGGCTGCCGGGATGTAGACAACCGGGGCATCCCTAGGATCTGTAAAGTTGGTTGGGAGCCTGGAGAGGCTCACCATCGGGGGCAGTTGGTTTGATTTTTTTTCAGTTTGTCAACTATGAGTCACCTTTAATGAGGGGTAGGAGAGCAGACAGGCTTTACTGCCACACACAACATCCACAGCGAAGGAATATCCTTGACCATGCTGCCCCCACACGTGGCCGCCACTGGGTGGCACAGGAGAAAGGAGTTTCACCCATGAGCCCCTCAGAGGCAAATCTTCCCAAAAACCTACCCCCAGGAGGGCAACAGTCACGTGTGACCACCCCGCCACCCCATTACCCCTGAGAGAGATGGAGAAAGGGTGGCCCACAGAACAGTGACACTGTGGAGAGAGTTGTGAGGACTCATCCAACTCCCCACCAAAATCCACAGTCTCTGAAGGTTTGTTAATGACTCTCTCATCCAGCACTACTCTGAAAGACCCTGGGAGGAGGACCATAGGAGTAAGGGATTCATGTGCTAAGAAAACCAGTTTGAAGCACACCCTGCCCCTAACCCCATGTTCAGTCCATGCAGTCGACCCGACTCCAAAGTGGGTGAAGATGGGAGAAGGCGTGAACCAGGAATTTGATCATAGCAGGGGCACAAGACAGAATTCCTACCCCTGGGGGCCCACTCCTCAGGGGCAGTCACTGCCAGATGGTGGGGGAGATGCAGCTTCCATGCCCGCCTTGCAGCTACTCCGCAGGAGAGGCTGCTGCCCAACGCCCTGATGCCAACACCCCTGGAAGTGCCTTTGGCAGGCCTGAGTGCTGGGTCAGTCTCTGGCAAGAGCACTTGCTTCCTCTCTCTTGTGGGAGCTACCAGAACTTCCCTGCCCTCTCCATTCTGGATTCCCTCATCCTCCAAGGACTGGCTGCCCACTCTCACCCACAGTAGAATCACCTCATCCCTGGCCAGAGGGGCAAGAAGTCTCCCACCACAACTAACACCTCCGTCACTTCAGAATCAGGAAACAGAAGCAAGACCCAGCTCTAGAACAGAGCACAATTGAGTCAACACCTGCAAAGGGGTCCCTCACCACCCATACCATGGAGTACTTCCAGTCAGCAGCGCTCCTACAGCTGTCCAAGAAGAATGTTCTGGCTCACCTACGGGGTGGGAGGTGGGGGAGAACTCAACTGGAAAGCTGTGGGTAAAGAGCCCCGAAACCAGGGGTAAGCAGACAGGCTTTACTGCCACACACAACATCCACAGCGAAGGAATATCCTTGACCATGCTGCCCCCACACGTGGCCGCCACTGGGTGGCACAGGAGAAAGGAGTTTCACCCATGAGCCCCTCAGAGGCAAATCTTCCCAAAAACCTACCCCCAGGAGGGCAACAGTCACGTGTGACCACCCCGCCACCCCATTACCCCTGAGAGAGATGGAGAAAGGGTGGCCCACAGAACAGTGACACTGTGGAGAGAGTTGTGAGGACTCATCCAACTCCCCACCAAAATCCACAGTCTCTGAAGGTTTGTTAATGACTCTCTCATCCAGCACTACTCTGAAAGACCCTGGGAGGAGGACCATAGGAGTAAGGGATTCATGTGCTAAGAAAACCAGTTTGAAGCACACCCTGCCCCTAACCCCATGTTCAGTCCATGCAGTCGACCCGACTCCAAAGTGGGTGAAGATGGGAGAAGGCGTGAACCAGGAATTTGATCATAGCAGGGGCACAAGACAGAATTCCTCCCCCTGGGGGCCCACTCCTCAGGGGCAGTCACTGCCAGATGGTGGGGGAGATGCAGCTTCCATGCCCGCCTTGCAGCTACTCCGCAGGAGAGGCTGCTGCCCAACGCCCTGATGCCAACACCCCTGGAAGTGCCTTTGGCAGGCCTGAGTGCTGGGTCAGTCTCTGGCAAGAGCACTTGCTTCCTCTCTCTTGTGGGAGCTACCAGAACTTCCCTGCCCTCTCCATTCTGGATTCCCTCATCCTCCAAGGACTGGCTGCCCACTCTCACCCACAGTAGAATCACCTCATCCCTGGCCAGAGGGGCAAGAAGTCTCCCACCACAACTAACACCTCCGTCACTTCAGAATCAGGAAACAGAAGCAAGACCCAGCTCTAGAACAGAGCACAATTGAGTCAACACCTGCAAAGGGGTCCCTCACCACCCATACCATGGAGTACTTCCAGTCAGCAGCGCTCCTACAGCTGTCCAAGAAGAATGTTCTGGCTCACCTACGGGGGTGCAGGTGGAAGCAGGTAAAGAGGCAACCCGAGAGAGATCAGAACTCAACTGGAAAGCTGTGGGTCACCCTGGCCCCTGGTGGGGCAGCAGTCCTGAGCCTGGTCCAGGTGAGTAACCCACTGCCAGATAGTCCTAGGACTTGGAGAACACACCATCTAAACATAGAATCAATTGAGTTTCCTTTTTCTTAAGAAATAAATCAGAGTTGTGCAGATAAACCTAGCCAATACACTGAACTGGGTAACACAACGAGAGGATTTCCTACTCAAATATCCAAGGTCTTACATACACACACACCAAAAAAGCACAAAAAAGACAGGATCACCCTCCAGCAGAGCTGCAAGGAGAACAAGACTCAGGCCCTCTGAACACAGCCGTGCTCCTGGTATGCTCCTGTTTGTAGGATGCTGTTCCCAGCTTCCCACCCACCCTGGGGACCCCCTAGCTCCTCTTCCCATGTCATCCCAGCCCTAAGGAGCCTCCTCACACCCACAGTCATGTAAGAAGGGGCAGGAGCTTCAAGCAGAGACCTCACTGCTGGGCCAAGAGAAAAGGCAACCACAGAGTGAAGACCGTAAAGATGCTACCCTCCAGCTCAGTCCCAAGCTTTCTCATCTTCCCCACAGGAGCAAGGGGCAGATAAACTTGTCCAGCCTCCCTTGGCACCCTTCTACTTCAGGAAACCGAGGCATCTGAGTACAAGCCTGGTCTTTTCATTTCCAATCAGTCGAAGTACAAATTAAATACTATCATGAACCAGCATGATGTGGGGCTTGAAAACACAAAATATAAAGCATGATGCCTGCTCTCAAAAAGCTTATACTGTAGTTTAAGGAGAAAACACCCGCCCCACAGAGTTGTGTGGATACACAAATGCCTCCTCACTGATCCCAGAGCAACACTGCCTCCAAGGAGAGCACCCGCCAAAAAGGTGCCAAATCTACACTCAGACACCCTTTGTCACCTTCAGAAAGGGCCTCAGAGATGCAACCCAGGGGAAGGCAATACAGAAATCAACCTTCAGTGCATGTATGTGGGGCAGGCTACCTCCTTCTTCCTTGAAACATCGCCCAGTGCTCTCAGGCAAAGAGAGTGCAGCAGTTGCAGAGAGGGGTCTGATGTGGACAACCAGCTGCTCCTGACTTGAGATTGGAGGCTGAAGTTCTCAGGCTACATAGCCCACTGTGAGGTCAGCCTTCAGGGACTACCAAGTCACCTCTGGGCTGAACAGGAAGCAAGCAAGTCAGTCTGAGAAAGATCCCAGCAGAGGGTGTTCTCTGGGCTCTGCTGGGTCCACACCCACACAAGTGTCCTGGGTTACAAACACCTGGGAGTCTGAAGTGCAGGTGGCCCCTCTTTTCATCTTAACTGGTGGAAGTGGAGTACAAAAAGAGGAGGCAGAGGCTGAAAAGGCAGCCTCGTGGCTGTAGGTCTGCGATTACTCATGCCGTGTTTGGGTGCTGGGAAATGCTTTCCCATGTCTGTAATGCTCTCCATATCATCCTACACACAGTCACCTCTGCTCACCCAGGCACACAGAAAAATTGGGCTTCACTTTACTATTTAACACAATGACCAACTCCTATCATAACACAGGTTGTGCTAGAAACTCAAAAAAGACTTGGCTCTGCTGGGTGGCGGGGAGTCTGTACTCTCCTCCAATGGAACCCATGCTCTCCAGATGTCTGGAAAGTTATGAACAGCTCTTTCCTCGGCAGAAAGCGAGGCGAGAAAGGCCACTCACTGTATTTCTCAGCCTCCCTGAAGTTGTCAACGGAAGAGGAGCTAAGAGGGAGGAGACACCTTCAGAGACAGGATCATAACTCTCCGTTCCCTGGTGAAGCAGAGAGGTGGCCAGGGGACTTGGGACAGGAGGAGAGAACTAAGTTCAGTGTGGACAAGGATGGAGAAGAGGGTCTGGGAAGAGAGAGGTGTGGCACCAACACGGTTGAGAAAGATTAACTGCGCTCAGTGATGGCTGACGAAGATCTGGGGTTCCCAGTGGACATCCAGCTAAGCATGACTCATCAATGAAGCACTGTCTTTGCAAAGATACCTAAGTGCAGATGTTGGAGTAAGGAATGAGGAAAACACTAAGGTATTTTGTTGTGGTGCTCAGCAGTAATTAGACTAACGTTTGAGTGAAAGATCTGGGAAACCAGGAAGTTCTTGAGAGACACAAAAAGTCCTAAATGGGTTTAGAAGGAATAGATATACGAGTCCAAGTTTAGGGACTAGAGATTACTCAGGAAAGAACCATACCAGGGAACAGAGCAAAAAATCCTATCAGATGACAATTTTTCATCACCAGTTCAGCCCAGAACTCGTGATGAGATATTCTATCTTCTCTGGAAATGAAAAGAAAATGGGTTTAAACTGAAACATAAAGGATTTAAGGAAGACAAAAGGAAGGATTTCCAGCTAATGAGAGATGTCTTTAAAAACAGAACCTGGTGGAGGAAGAGCCTGGGCTGGCCAATTCTCAAGATCCATCTGCACGGCAAGGGGCCCCACCAGCCCAACTCCGTCTACCCCATATGTCCAGTGATCTGGATAAAAACACCGAGCTGCTGAACGTGCAAGCTTCAGAACTGCCACAGCACGAGAATCCTATCAGGAAACACAGTGTGACATTACCCCCGAAAACACTGACCAGCAGACGTGGCAAGGAATGAGGCAAAGCCCTCTCTAATGGCCTGGGTGATTGGGTATTTGTTGCTTGATTTTTACCATGGCATCCCTAGGCTAGTCTTGCCCAGAGAGATCTGGGATCTTCCCCAGCAAAACTCCATTCAGAAAACCATTGCAGTCATCACACAGAACGCATTAGAGGTAGCACAGGTCTCTGAGAAGAAGCCCAGGAGGGCCACACTGGGTCCTGCTGGGCCAGGAGAGTTGGGACCGAGGGTCAGGAACGAAGTCAGGCATGAAAGGGTGAGGGGATGGGCTCTGTCAGTTCTGTCACTGCCTGGTGAGTAGCCTGAGGTCCTTGGCTTCCCTCTCAGCCTCAACCTGCCTCATCTGTAAAGTGACAGAGGAAACAACAGGACTTCACAGCTCTGTATCTACACAGAAGATGTTCAGTAAATATTTACTTCCACCTTGCACGAGGAAAACATCCAGGTCTAAAGCCTTGTACTATGATTCTTTAGAGACTCTGGTCAAAGAGGAAAACACTAAGGTATTTTGTTGTGGTGCTCAGCAGTAATTAGACTAACGTTTGAGTGAAAGATCTGGGAAACCAGGAAGTTCTTGAGAGACACAAAAGGCCTAAATGGGTTTAGAAGGAATAGATATACGAGTCCAAGTTTAGGGACTAGAGATTACTCAGGAAAGAACCATACCAGGGAACAGAGCAAAAAATCCTATCAGATGACAATTTTTCATCACCAGTTCAGCCCAGAACTCGTGATGAGATATTCTATCTTCTCTGGAAATGAAAAGAAAATGGGTTTAAACTGAAACATAAAGGATTTAAGGAAGACAAAAGGAAGGATTTCCAGCTAATGAGAGATGTCTTTAAAAACAGAACCTGGTGGAGGAAGAGCCTGGGCTGGCCAATTCTCAAGATCCATCTGCACGGCAAGGGGCCCCACCAGCCCAACTCCGTCTACCCCATATGTCCAGTGATCTGGATAAAAACACCGAGCTGCTGAACGTGCAAGCTTCAGAACTGCCACAGCACGAGAATCCTATCAGGAAACACAGTGTGACATTACCCCCGAAAACACTGACCAGCAGACGTGGCAAGGAATGAGGCAAAGCCCTCTCTAATGGCCTGGGTGATTGGGTATTTGTTGCTTGATTTTTACCATGGCATCCCTAGGCTAGTCTTGCCCAGAGAGATCTGGGATCTTCCCCAGCAAAACTCCATTCAGAAAACCATTGCAGTCATCACACAGAACGCATTAGAGGTAGCACAGGTCTCTGAGAAGAAGCCCAGGAGGGCCACACTGGGTCCTGCTGGGCCAGGAGAGTTGGGACCGAGGGTCAGGAACGAAGTCAGGCATGAAAGGGTGAGGGGATGGGCTCTGTCAGTTCTGTCACTGCCTGGTGAGTAGCCTGAGGTCCTTGGCTTCCCTCTCAGCCTCAACCTGCCTCATCTGTAAAGTGACAGAGGAAACAACAGGACTTCACAGCTCTGTATCTACACAGAAGATGTTCAGTAAATATTTACTTCCACCTTGCACGCAGGAAAACATCCAGGTCTAAAGCCTTGTACTATGATTCTTTAGAGACTCTGGTCAAAGAGGAATAAGATCCTGGCCTTATAAGTTAATTTTAGGTAAAGGGAAAAATCTTTAAAAACTACTGAGATTTAGCTATCTTAATTTAAAAAGACAAAATCAGGCCCGGGACCAGGTTTTCTTTATCCAGATTCCCTCTGACAAGGAAGGCCTGGCCTGTAATCACCTTGTCTGGTTCCCTCCACCAGCACCAGCTGCCCCATCACACAAGGCACTGGAGGGGAAGGCGGCAGCATGGACCAGACTTTCAGTTCTGCATGGCTGTTCCACAACCGGTAGTGAAGTGGGTCCAAAGATTTGTTACTCCTTAGCGCTAATAAAATGTATTTACTCTGTAAGTGTCAGCATTGGAGTCGACTCAAAATTATGCCGTAAAATGACAACTCACCTGAATTTCAATACACTTGCCCAAGTGAGCCCAGCCTGGGAGGGCACTGCACATAAGAAGGTCAGTTTCTCATACACATGGACCTGGGGGACAAGGTGGGAAGCATCGCACTCCACCTGAGCATGACCACACACCAGGGAAGGGAGAGGCAGCTCTCAGCCCAAACAGAGAATACTGAGGAAAGGGTAAGAGGCTGCTCATAATTACAGAGTTTCCTTAAAAGTCCATCCAGTATATGTACGTATATGGCTGACTCAGAGCCTCCCAGGTGGCTCAGTGGTAAAGATCCTCCTACCAAATGGGAGACAAAGGCTCAATCCCTGGGTCGAGGAAGATCCCCTGGAGAAGGAAATGGCAACCCTCTCCAGTATTCTTGCCTGGGAAATCCCATGAACAGAGGAGCCTAGCGGGCTACGGTCCACGGAGTTGCAAAGTGTCAGAAATGACTTAGCAACTAAACAACAATGACAACACAGCTGATTCACTTTGCTGTACCATAGAAACCAACACACCATAGTAAAGCAACTATATGCCAAAAATTTTAAATAAATAAAGCGGTAAATATTCACGTAAAGCAATAAAAGTCCATCCAGACTTAAGAAGTCCCCTTCACAGCTCTGTATCTACACAGAAGATGTTCAGTAAATATTTACTTCCACCTTGCAGTCCAGGTCTAAAGCCTTGTACTATGATTCTTTAGAGACTCTGGTCAAAGAGGAATAAGATCCTGGCCTTATAAGTTAATTTTAGGTAAAGGGAAAAATCTTTAAAAACTACTGAGATTTAGCTATCTTAATTTAAAAAGACAAAATCAGGCCCGGGACCAGGTTTTCTTTATCCAGATTCCCTCTGACAAGGAAGGCCTGGCCTGTAATCACCTTGTCTGGTTCCCTCCACCAGCACCAGCTGCCCCATCACACAAGGCACTGGAGGGGAAGGCGGCAGCATGGACCAGACTTTCAGTTCTGCATGGCTGTTCCACAACCGGTAGTGAAGTGGGTCCAAAGATTTGTTACTCCTTAGCGCTAATAAAATGTATTTACTCTGTAAGTGTCAGCATTGGAGTCGACTCAAAATTATGCCGTAAAATGACAACTCACCTGAATTTCAATACACTTGCCCAAGTGAGCCCAGCCTGGGAGGGCACTGCACATAAGAAGGTCAGTTTCTCATACACATGGACCTGGGGGACAAGGTGGGAAGCATCGCACTCCACCTGAGCATGACCACACACCAGGGAAGGAGAGGCAGCTCTCAGCCCAAACAGAGAATACTGAGGAAAGGGTAAGAGGCTGCTCATAATTACAGAGTTTCCTTAAAAGTCCATCCAGTATATGTACGTATATGGCTGACTCAGAGCCTCCCAGGTGGCTCAGTGGTAAAGATCCTCCTACCAAATGGGAGACAAAGGCTCAATCCCTGGGTCGAGGAAGATCCCCTGGAGAAGGAAATGGCAACCCTCTCCAGTATTCTTGCCTGGGAAATCCCATGAACAGAGGAGCCTAGCGGGCTACGGTCCACGGAGTTGCAAAGTGTCAGAAATGACTTAGCAACTAAACAACAATGACAACACAGCTGATTCACTTTGCTGTACCATAGAAACCAACACACCATAGTAAAGCAACTATATGCCAAAAAAATTTTTAAATAAATAAAGACGGTAAATATTCACGTAAAGCAATAAAAGTCCATCCAGACTTAAGAAGGGGTGCCACAGGGCATCCTGAGGACACAGCAATTACTACTCAGGCTCTAATCAAACCAAACAGACTGAACCAACTGGAAAAAGTACAAAATGCCTCGCCTAACCTAGCTGCTGGGGGTACTCTCCTACCCCTTTTCCAGCATCTTTTGCTGGAAGTTCTCTCTATCCCTTTTTTCTTTAATAAAACTTTTGCTACACAAAAAGAAAAGATCCTAACACTCTGCTTCTCGGCAAAAATCGTCCTTCATGGCCACATAGTTTACTGGGCTGCTTTTTGCTGACCTTCTGTGGTTCAAGTTGAGACCTAAAGCCCCAGCACCCAGAAAATTCTGTCTCCCCACAATCCACAGCAAAATGAGAGCCATGGCAGACACCTCTCAACCCATGAAGAGTAGTTGGATTTCCCAGTCTTGACACTCTGGTAGGTCAGGCCAGGCCAAGAAGTTTCTCATCTCCCAAGTACACCAAAGACCCTTTCAAGAATACAGGCCTCAAAAAAAAAGTGGAGAAAGAAAGGCCCAGGCATGTTCAGCATACAGGTACCAACATCTTTAAGGCATTTTTCAGCCTTTTTGATGCTATAACCTCCATATTAAGAGACATAAAACACAAAACATTACACCTGTCAGGTGCTGTGCCCTGAACTGTCTCCAGGCAGCTGAAAGTCAGTACATCAGACTTTTAACAATGTGAACGTTAAAGATTAAAAACATGTTGGAACGCTTCCTTCACACCATGCCAGAAACACGTCCTATACCTTGTTGAGAGGGATGGGTGGGGAGCATCGTCCATGAGGGATGACAGCACTCTCACAGCAGACAGAGAACAACCTCTCAAAGGGGTATCCCTGGGTCTCCTGGAAGGAAATGGCAACCTCTCCAGTATTCTTGCCTGGGAAATCCCATGAACAGAGGAGCCTAGCGGGCTACGGTCCACGGAGTTGCAAAGTGTCAGAAATGACTTAGCAACTAAACAACAATGACAACACAGCTGATTCACTTTGCTGTACCATAGAAACCAACACACCATAGTAAAGCAACTATATGCCAAAAAAATTTTTAAATAAATAAAGACGGTAAATATTCACGTAAAGCAATAAAAGTCCATCCAGACTTAAGAAGGGGTGCCACAGGGCATCCTGAGGACACAGCAATTACTACTCAGGCTCTAATCAAACCAAACAGACTGAACCAACTGGAAAAAGTACAAAATGCCTCGCCTAACCTAGCTGCGGGGGGTCCTCTCCTACCCCTTTTCCAGCATCTTTTGCTGGAAGTTCTCTCTATCCCTTTTTTCTTTAATAAAACTTTTGCTACACAAAAAGAAAAGATCCTAACACTCTGCTTCTCGGCAAAAATCGTCCTTCATGGCCACATAGTTTACTGGGCTGCTTTTTGCTGACCTTCTGTGGTTCAAGTTGAGACCTAAAGCCCCAGCACCCAGAAAATTCTGTCTCCCCACAATCCACAGCAAAATGAGAGCCATGGCAGACACCTCTCAACCCATGAAGAGTAGTTGGATTTCCCAGTCTTGACACTCTGGTAGGTCAGGCCAGGCCAAGAAGTTTCTCATCTCCCAAGTACACCAAAGACCCTTTCAAGAATACAGGCCTCAAAAAAAAAGTGGAGAAAGAAAGGCCCAGGCATGTTCAGCATACAGGTACCAACATCTTTAAGGCATTTTTCAGCCTTTTTGATGCTATAACCTCCATATTAAGAGACATAAAACACAAAACATTACACCTGTCAGGTGCTGTGCCCTGAACTGTCTCCAGGCAGCTGAAAGTCAGTACATCAGACTTTTAACAATGTGAACGTTAAAGATTAAAAACATGTTGGAACGCTTCCTTCACACCATGCCAGAAACACGTCCTATACCTTGTTGAGAGGGATGGGTGGGGAGCATCGTCCATGAGGGATGACAGCACTCTCACAGCAGACAGAGAACAAGGTCCCCCCTTGCTTTCTTCCCTTCCTGCCTTCCTTCTTTCTCAGGGAAATTCCTCCCCAAAACTGACAAGCTTCGGAACAGCAGTAAGTGAATGGCTCATGAGAGTCAGGTTGGAACCACTGGAAGCCTGAGCAGACAGCACGTTAGGTCAGACCTACTGGTTTAGATATTCCTGTGGGGATGGGAACATGCGTATTCACATAAGGGATCCAGGTCACATCCTGTGCTCGCCTAAATGACTCTAATGACAATTTAAAAAAAAAAAAAAAAAAAACCTGGATACTAAAAGGCACTTTTTTATTTAAAGTGGGTTTTTTTTTTTTTTTTTTTTGGTGTACATCTTTTTTAAAGTCTTTATTGAATTTCTTACAATATTGCTTCTGTTTTATGTTTTGGATTTTTAGCCCCCTAAGGCATGTGGGATCTTAGCTCTGACCAGGAATTGAACCTGCACCCCCTACATTGGAAGGGGAAGTCTTAACCACTGGACTGCCAGAGAAGTCCCTAAAAGACCCTTTCAAAGGGTACTGCCATTTGCCAACCTATAACTTTAGCCTTCATGGCTATGCTTATGAAACTCTCTGGACACAGAGCATAAAAGTTTGCATCTACTTACCCTCCCTTCTCTGGTAGAAAACTCATGTCCCTGGTAAGCAATTATTGCCCCTCCTTCAAATAACTCAGCTTTAATTTTCAGTCATGACTAATGTGTTTATGCACAAATGTGTATCTGATACAGTATTATGGCTTCTCTTTTTCCAAAAATCGAAAAAAATTCAGAAAGCCCTAGATAATATACTATACCTTAAATGGCACGGCCTGTAGGCAAAAGCTAAAAAAAAATACTCACAAAATTATTTATGCAAGAGTATGAAAATTTTCCTCAAAAGTTCCCAGGCAAATGGGTGCCTCTTGAATTTTCACCCTCACAATAAACTCTTCTGCAGGTTTTGTTTATTTTGAGGAAACATTTCACTTTTTTTTTCAAGATATGAGGTGTGAATGATGCAAAACAGTATTTAGATATGTAAACTGAATTATTTGCATAATGTATTACTAATCAGTGAGTATAAATTCTGGAGTCTGAGGAACTGAAATCAGGTGTCATGGAATTTTTAAACTCTAGATGATAAAAGTAAAGAGCATGGCCCTTCTGTGGAATAATGTACATATTTGCATTCCACTTATAAGAGAAATTATCCCCACAGAGTGTTCAGAAGCATTTTTAAGAAGTGCTGTTGATGTGCACCGCTTTGTTCTGATTGAAC
Source organism: Tragulus kanchil (assembly GCA_022376925.1). Taxonomy (NCBI): domain Eukaryota; kingdom Metazoa; phylum Chordata; class Mammalia; order Artiodactyla; family Tragulidae; genus Tragulus; species Tragulus kanchil. The sequence goes on along the minus strand of JAIOJX010000029.1, from coordinate 116,042,868 downwards.
AGTAAAAAGCATGCCGGTCCTAAATTCGCCGGCACAGCCACACCAGGCACAAGCACCAAGGAGAAGACATTTGAGTTTAAGAGAATAAAACCCATGCAGGCCTTCCAACTGGGTCTACAAGAATCCAAGAGATAAAGCAGGACAGGGGGCAGCGAGATATTCTGCCTACATCACCCACCAGGTCAACCTGGCCACCACGTAGCAATAAGCCAGAAGTCATCCATATCCTTCTTCTGCTTGTTTCTGCTGGTGTTTTCATGCAAGCTTAGCCCCTTCTTAAGCAAGAAAACACTGACATGGATGTGCAAATGGGAGAAAGATTATTCCAGCTTTGTGCTCTTCCTTTGCCAACCAAGTACAACCAAACCACATTGGAGAAACTGAACACATTTTGAAAAAGGAATGAAACGGGGGGAGAGAAAAGGGACACGTAACCCCACTGTCAGCCCCAGACAACGGCACCTTCCCCACTCCCTCCTCGGTGGCCATCCGCATCGCCCAAGAGTCACCCAACTCAGAACTCCACATTTTGGAAAAAGCCAAATTATTGCCCCTCCTTCAATCTCAGCTTTAATTTTCAGTCATGACTAATGTGTTTATGCACAAATGTGTATCTGATACAGTATTATGGCTTCTCTTTTCCAAAATCGAAAAAATTCAGAAAGCCCTAGATAATATACTATACCTTAAATGGCACGGCCTGTAGGCAAAAGCTAAAAAAAAATACTCACAAAATTATTTATGCAAGAGTATGAAAATTTTCCTCAAAAGTTCCCAGGCAAATGGGTGCCTCTTGAATTTTCACCCTCACAATAAACTCTTCTGCAGGTTTTGTTTATTTTGAGGAAACATTTCACTTTTTTTTTCAAGATATGAGGTGTGAATGATGCAAAACAGTATTTAGATATGTAAACTGAATTATTTGCATAATGTATTACTAATCAGTGAGTATAAATTCTGGAGTCTGAGGAACTGAAATCAGGTGTCATGGAATTTTTAAACTCTAGATGATAAAAGTAAAGAGCATGGCCCTTCTGTGGAATAATGTACATATTTGCATTCCACTTATAAGAGAAATTATCCCCACAGAGTGTTCAGAAGCATTTTTAAGAAGTGCTGTTGATGTGCACCGCTTTGTTCTGATTGAACAGTAAAAAGCATGCCGGTCCTAAATTCGCCGGCACAGCCACACCAGGCACAAGCACCAAGGAGAAGACATTTGAGTTTAAGAGAATAAAACCCATGCAGGCCTTCCAACTGGGTCTACAAGAATCCAAGAGATAAAGCAGGACAGGGGGCAGCGAGATATTCTGCCTACATCACCCACCAGGTCAACCTGGCCACCACGTAGCAATAAGCCAGAAGTCATCCATATCCTTCTTCTGCTTGTTTCTGCTGGTGTTTTCATGCAAGCTTAGCCCCTTCTTAAGCAAGAAAACACTGACATGGATGTGCAAATGGGAGAAAGATTATTCCAGCTTTGTGCTCTTCCTTTGCCAACCAAGTACAACCAAACCACATTGGAGAAACTGAACACATTTTGAAAAAGGAATGAAACGGGGGGAGAGAAAAGGGACACGTAACCCCACTGTCAGCCCCAGACAACGGCACCTTCCCCACTCCCTCCTCGGTGGCCTAGGAGGTCCGCATCGCCCAAGAGTCACCCCCACACTCAGAACTCCACAGGTGCACTTTTGAACATGCCCACAATAAACATGCATGCACACACATGCACACACACACATACCCCGTCCCGGAGTGTGCCAGGTTATGTGTCTACAACAGCTGCTCCTATTGTCTAGTGCCGGTGAAGCCAAACCAGCCTAAAATTTAATTTAATCTGCTGTAAACCCAAGTGTCAGGCACGTAGATGGCAGCTAAAAGCGCCATTCTCAAGATAACTGAGTGACACTTGCTAATAATAGCTTCCGTAAGAAGCCAGCAGGAGCAGACATTTTGTGAAACCAGAGGGACCCGAGCCTGGGAACAGCTCAGAGGGGCTGGGCTCAGCTTCCAGGCAGCAGACAGGGCCAGGAGCAGGCCCACCCTGACTCCCTTGTAATGGGCTTCTCCTAGACCACCAGTGACCTCGCTCTCAAGGCGAGGCTGTAACTAAACAGGAGAACGTGATTCTGCCTTTCATCTGTCAGGGGCTGACCCCAGTGCTCCCTCAATGGCATTTTGTCCCCTTCTTTCTCAGAGTGTGGCCAGCCACTTCTCAGGCAAGCCATCTTTCTCTCTCAGCCGGGGCGCCAATGGCCACAAGAAGGTCCAAGAGCCTTATCTTCTTAACACGACCAGGGAAGCAGGCACCACCCACTTGCTTCTTCCTCACACCCACCAGGATGGAAAGAGTCACCAGTGCTGAAACTCAGGCAAACTCCACCTCCAACTCTTTATCATGCACCCAAAAAACACAGGCTCGCTTTTCTTCCAGGAGGATGGAGCACGGTACACTCTAAGACAACCCCCTTCACAGCAGGCCTTCCAAGACATGGGCTCACAGATCATTTCTTTGCCAAAGGACACCTGCCTCTTCACTGCCTCCGACTCAAACCCTTGGCTAATAAACAACATCTGTGGAACAAGGCCATTTTGCTCTCTGGCAATGCCTTTATTTTTGAGAAAAAAATCTCAATTTATACCAAAGTACAGAGAATGGTATAAATCAGCTCGCCAGTATGCATCATCCAATTTCAACCACTAGCAACGTGGAGCCAGTCTTGTTTTATCTATTGCCAGCCCTGCCCACTGATTATTTACATTGATTCCAGACATCCTATCATTTCATCAGTAAATACTTCAGTATGTATTTCTAAAAGATAAAGATTCTTTAAAAAACAAAAAAACGCAAAACCATTATCACACCAAAATATAAATAAATAAAGCAAGAGCAATGCCATATTATTAAATAGGAAGTTCCTTTAGACTCCAAAATATCAATACTTCCTTCTATCTAGGTCATGCTTCAGAGAATTCCTTTCACCAAGACTTGAGAATCACACCCTTTAGAAAGGGTTTCAGACTTTGTTTAAAGCTATCTTGCACTTCACTCCAAACTCCTGCCCCACACAGTCCCCTACCTTCTCAAGGGCCAAATGCATTCTCCAGAAGTCCTCTACGAGGATCCTCACCCCTCTCAACACCCCCTAGCCCCCGAGTGCTCCTTACTCCCCGCCACGTGGCCCACAGTGGGCAGGCAGGTGAGCTCCCAGTGTTCAGAACCAGTATTTATTTTCCTTTGATGAAAGTGTTCTCCTGGAAGGTTCCACACAGAATTCATTCACAGAGTATGTCTTGGATATACAGCTGACTAGATATGTCAGTTATGTTCCAAATGGGCAGGCAAGGTTCTTCAGGCAAGAGCAAATACCAGTAGAGACAGCGAGGTCTACAATAAAACCTATTGACCCCAGTGCTCCCTCAATGGCATTTTGTCCCCTTCTTTCTCAGAGTGTGGCCAGCCACTTCTCAGGCAAGCCATCTTTCTCTCTCAGCCGGGGCGCCAATGGCCACAAGAAGGTCCAAGAGCCTTATCTTCTTAACACGACCAGGGAAGCAGGCACCACCCACTTGCTTCTTCCTCACACCCACCAGGATGGAAAGAGTCACCAGTGCTGAAACTCAGGCAAACTCCACCTCCAACTCTTTATCATGCACCCAAAAAACACAGGCTCGCTTTTCTTCCAGGAGGATGGAGCACGGTACACTCTAAGACAACCCCCTTCACAGCAGGCCTTCCAAGACATGGGCTCACAGATCATTTCTTTGCCAAAGGACACCTGCCTCTTCACTGCCTCCGACTCAAACCCTTGGCTAATAAACAACATCTGTGGAACAAGGCCATTTTGCTCTCTGGCAATGCCTTTATTTTTGAGAAAAAAATCTCAATTTATACCAAAGTACAGAGAATGGTATAAATCAGCTCGCCAGTATGCATCATCCAATTTCAACCACTAGCAACGTGGAGCCAGTCTTGTTTTATCTATTGCCAGCCCTGCCCACTGATTATTTACATTGATTCCAGACATCCTATCATTTCATCAGTAAATACTTCAGTATGTATTTCTAAAAGATAAAGATTCTTTAAAAAACAAAAAAACGCAAAACCATTATCACACCAAAATATAAATAAATAAAGCAAGAGCAATGCCATATTATTAAATAGGGAAGTTCCTTTAGACTCCAAAATATCAATACTTCCTTCTATCTAGGTCATGCTTCAGAGAATTCCTTTCACCAAGACTTGAGAATCACACCCTTTAGAAAGGGTTTCAGACTTTGTTTAAAGCTATCTTGCACTTCACTCCAAACTCCTGCCCCACACAGTCCCCTACCTTCTCAAGGGCCAAATGCATTCTCCAGAAGTCCTCTACGAGGATCCTCACCCCTCTCAACACCCCCTAGCCCCCGAGTGCTCCTTACTCCCCGCCACGTGGCCCACAGTGGGCAGGCAGGTGAGCTCCCAGTGTTCAGAACCAGTATTTATTTTCCTTTGATGAAAGTGTTCTCCTGGAAGGTTCCACACAGAATTCATTCACAGAGTATGTCTTGGATATACAGCTGACTAGATATGTCAGTTATGTTCCAAATGGGTTTTCAGAGGTCAAGGTTCTTCAGGCAAGAGCAAATACTATTTTTAGACAGGATAAGGTCACAGTGCTTTTAGAGACAGCGAGGTCTACAATAAAACCTATTGATCAGCCTCTGGAACTACTGCTCCAGAGAGACACGGAGATTGAAACAAAAAACGCCTGGCCGTTTTCTCTGTAAACTCAGTGGGTAAAAGCTTGTTGGACTTAATATCTTTCAGGATATAAAATAACTAAGAAGCAACTGTGTACAGATTACTGAAGTCCTTTAACCAGATGCAGAGGTGGGTCACGGGAAATATACTCCTGGCAGAACTCTGAAGAAGGGACTTGCAGGCAACAAGTGTTACAGACACCAAGCGTGAGAAAGCCCAGCCTTCAACTCAATAAAGGCAAAAGGTATAGGCGGCCATATGTGATTTCAGCTTGAGATTGTTGTCCCTAAATATGCCCTTCAATCCGGGACTATGTGAATAACAGTTCCTCAAAGACAAATAGCTTTCAGATGTTATTTGCCTAAGTCAGAATCTGATAAAGAGAGGTATTCACAAAAACCATTTTTTTTAAAATTTATACTACCTTAATGGATTCCCGGTCAATCTAAAGATCTTCCTGTTTTTTCTTTCAATCATCCTCTCCATACATGTATATATATAGAGAGAGTGTGTGTGTGTGTGTGTGTGTGTGTACACGTATGTATACATACATGCATACTATATGAATACATATATATATACACATATACACTCTCTTTATATACATAATGTGTATATGTGTGTATTCATGTTAGTATGCACATATATATACATGCATGTGTGTGCATATGTATATATAGTCATATACATATACATATATATACACACTATATCCCATGATGTTGCTCAATAGGGAAATTTTTTTCCAAAAGAGATCACAAGTCTTTTACAGGTGTACCACAAAAGACTTCAGCAAGAAAAATCATTCATTGCCAGTGAAACTTGAGGAATAAATTTAAAAATCATACACACACAGGAGCCCAAGCAAACGAATCATCCAGACACAGAAAGTCACTGGAAAGCTATTTAACTAACCCAAAGGTTCATAAATTTACCAAGGTTTTGGCAAAAAAAAACCTAAAGTCAAATAGGATCTTTAAGAAAAGATGTTCACGTACTAGACTGTCCCGTCTTAAACTCCAGCCAGAGATCTGAAGCTTTGAAGTCACTTAGGCCCCAAATACTTCTCCACTGTCAGCATGTTATGATTGTCTGGGAGACTCGGGACCACAGGAACTAGTGTGAAAACTGTAGGGTGTCTTCATTTATCATCTGCTTCCATCTCACAGCCCAGCTCGCAAACAAAATATGCCATGGTAAACATAATCCATATATCACATTGTGACCCAGCTGACCCCATTAGTGAGCCAAGACTGTCCTAGCAGCAGCATCCGATCAGACATTAACAATACAGCTGCTGATACATTTACACAATACAATTGGAGGCGCGAGAGAGTGACTATCGGGCTATGAAATCCTAAACTCCATATCTGAATACATATTTTGTCGCCTATCTCTTTGGCATGAACGTTATCATGCTTTCTCTTCAGGTAATAACCAAAGTAGAAAATAGTGCCTCTAGGTGGCTGCCATTCGTTCTGTCTGTCTGTTATCTCTGGCTTAAGTTAGAGCTAAACTTTTTCCTTTTCCCTGTTAGTTTTTTTTTTCCCAACTTTTTTTTTTTTTTTGCCAGAGACAGAAGAGCATGCAAAAATCTGAAACAGCTTATTATTAGTGCCCTAACAGAGCAAGCCTAATAAAAAATCCCCAAAACATGATGAAGTGGCAGTAATTTAAATAAATTACTTTTTAGTGAAGCTATAGATCTCAAGAATACCTGTATCCTCAAAAAAAAAAAGTATTTCAGAACGGTTCATTTCCCCTTATTCTTATTACATGGGATAATAAAAGAAAGTTTCAGATAATCATTATCCAAGGGCTAACTTTGAATGTTGTTTTTCTGTTTCTGAAAAACATCTTTTATGTCTAACTTAATGCCACCTACCAGTGGTATTTGCTGGACAGGATAGAAAACAGAAACATCCATGCTAAAAGTCAACGGTAATCACCAAGTTTAGAAAATGGATTGCAAAGATCTCATGTCCCAGAAGCAGCCATATGCTTTTACCTACATGAGGAATAAAAAAAGAACATTTTCCCCTCAATTTATGCTGTCTTCAACACTAACAGAGGGAGAGTTCTTCTAAACATGTTGCCTCGGATGCCTTTAACAAGCAAGAATGTGTAACTCCAAGAACTCAGCATATGTAGGCTATGTCCATGCAGAGAAACCAGCTTTTGGGGGAGGAAAAAGGAAAATATCACTGAATGCAGTCAGTTAATTGAATTTAAAATACCTGGTTGTTTGAATTCAACTGATTTCTTTGTCAAATGTATTTCTATTTTGACATAACTACAGTTGCCCAAAAAAGCAAACTTGGAGAAAATACACATTATACTCTTTAGAGTTTATCACAAAAAAAAAAAAAAAAAAAAAAAAAAAAACCAGCTTGTTACAATTAAAAGATGGAGAAATCTTGTAAGGCTGGAAACTTCTGTGAATTATCACCATTCCATTATACCATTCTGCTTCCAGCAATTGGAAAGTCGCGCTTAAGCTTTCTGCTGCGAACTCATGAGCTCAAGCCTTCATCTCCAATGTAGCTTCCATCTTGAAGGCAAATCAAGAAAATATTCTGGCCTCTTGGTAGGTGAGCCCTGTTCAGCAAGTAGATTCCAAAGAGATCAGGAAGGAGAGGAAGTTGGAAATCTGCCTATGGTGTTTGGAGTATACTGGTATATACGGGGGCTTAGAGACCCGCCCTGTCCAGTCACCCATTTGACAGATGAGGAAACTAAAACACCAAGAGATGAAGGGAACCTAAGGTCTCATAGCTCAGGGTCAGTCAGTACCCAGGCATACTGGTTCCTAGATCTGTGCCTTTCCACTATCATTAAAAGTCAAAAAAAAAGGGCTTCCCCTGGTGGTCCAGTGGGTAAGGACACCACCTTGCAGTGCAGGGGGCGCCAGTTCAATCCCTGGCCTGGGAAGATGCCACGTGCCGTGGAGCGGCTGGACTGATGCGTCCAATTACCGAGCTGGAGCTCTGGGGCGCATGAGCCCAGAGCCGGCGCTCTGTAGCAACAGAGGCCACTGCGATGGGAGGCCCACAGGGGCCAAAGAACAAAGGTGGATGAAAATAGACAAATGAAAGACCAATAGAAGTGGCCTGCCAGTCCCCCTCCCTGCCCCCCAACAACAAAAAAAAAAAAGTCAAAAAAATCCCAAGGACCTCAATCCTCACTCAAAACCAGTCCTAGTAATTTTTCCATTGCTTTCATGGAAAAGTAAACGTCTAGTTACAAGACCTTTACAAATTTCTATTTTCTCTCTCTCTTTTTTGTACTTTATTGTTTGGGAATCAAAAATAGCTCATCACAATGCTCTGAAGTGAACTGTCTTCCTCTTACAGGCAGATACTGTAGTTCTCTAGTAGTGAATAGAAGCAGGGCTAGAAATCAGGATACTGGGTTTTTTTTAAGATTACAGTTTTTCTATAACAATGATTTCACATTCTAGGTGCAAAACATGTATAGTTTCTCTCACCCTTAACTTCTGCAAAATCTGGATTGGGTCAAATTTAGAATCTGGTTAAAATCCCATATTTTAGGATGATATGTTCTAATAGAAAGCTCTGGGTTAGCTATATTGTGCTTTTCCTTCGCTCGAAGATTTTTAAGTAGTTTTCATTTTTAAAAGGATCTCAACTTTGAATTGTGCCAATGCCAAAATCTCTATACATCTAATCAATCAATAAATAAGACAAACAAAGCAGCATATGTTTATCCTTTACCATTTGGGGAGTGTATATTAATTACCGTAGATTGTCTCCTATGCATCTTCCCCCCCATCACAGACAGCAGTGCTCAAAAGGGTCCGCAAAATAAAAATGTATGGGGTAATTAAATGGATATTTATAATTAGAACTTAATAATTTGCATCAAGGACAAATGAGCTCTGATTTTAATCTGCAGCGCATTTAGACTAGCCCAAAGACAGCGTAATTTGATGGTTTATAGGCCTCCTCTCAGATTAGGAAATAATACCAGGCCTTCCCAGACAGTGTGTCTGTGTCAGGAGTGTGTTAAGGAAGAAGATGCAATGAAAATGTTTGACAACGTGAAAGCAGCCATAAATTACATGACAACTGTGTAAAAGTCATGATGAAACAAATAAAGGGCTGACCTATAATGCGTCTGATTCATTGTGACACACACAACTCCCTGCACTAATCTCTGCCTGGCCAACACATTCTTAAGCGGGGAACTACTTAGCACCGGGAACGCTGTAAATTATCACTAGTCAACAGCATTGATTTTTAGTCGACATTTCAATCAGGTTGAAGTAGAAATACTACCCAGCTCATCCAACAGCCTCTTAACCAGTCCGCTGCCCCTCTGTGGTCTCCTCAGTTATGGCTTTGTTAAATTTCCATTGCTCTCACCATTCAATATTTATTATAGCGTTGCCACATCCAGGCACTTGGCCTGAAGGGTCACCGGCCTGCCTCTTGGGACATTAAATTCGTGCTTACCTTAACGAAAGCAGAACCAAAAAAGAAAAAGAAACAAAAGGCCAGCATCAGAGAGCTGGCCTGATTTTCAAGAGACTGGAGAGAAAACTGGGTGGGGGGCAGGGTGGGGGAGGAAGGAGAGGTAGAATAGAGGCTCTAAAGCAATAGTATTCTTTCTTTTTTTAATCTAACATTTCAGCTTTTCTGCCTTGGGGTCCCAGCAAACAAAATTCAGAGCTTCTCTTCCGGGGGGATCAGTCCTGAACCAGAGCATGGAGAGATGTGGGGAGACAGGGGAAGAGCTAAAAAGGAAAGAAGGAAATACAGATCCAGTCCCAGGGCAGAATAAGAACTGAAATGGAAAATTTGGAGTTCTTGACTCAAAAGCATTCTCAGCAGTCACCTGGATCCCCACCCCCTGCTCATGCCTGCATTCACGCTGATGACAGCCTCTTGGTGGTGGGTCTGTTAAACCTCTCTGGGTTCAAAGAGAAAGGTTACCAAGTGAGCAGAGTTCCCAGCTGACACTTGGGGGTGACTAGACCAATGCCTCAGCTCCCCCAGGGGTCCTCTGCACACAGTAGGCACCTTTTAACTACCCCAAAACTCTACAATTATATAAATGGTGGTCTGTGGTGGCCCAGCCACTCTGGAAGGTTGGGTAATGAAAGGAAAACCCTGCCATTTGGTTTTGGAATATATTATGTAATCCCTCTGCAACGAACCTCAGGTCTTGCTTCAGCAAATATTAATGGTGTCAGCACAGCCTGCAGAGTGACTCGGGGAGGCCACCACGCAGCTGAAAACTGGCCTCAGGGAAAGCCACATGTGGATCACATGGAGTTGTTGACTGTAGTTTCCATTCAAAAATTCCCTCAAGTCTCCTTGCATGCTTTCCAGACTCGCCTTACCACAGTGCTTGTTTGGCCAGAAATGAAAACCTCCTTGAAGCAGATTACTACCCCTCAGGACTCCCTACACACACACACACACACACTCACTCACTCACTCACTCACTCACCGAGCTACATTCTTTCCCTCACAGCGTAGTTCCAATTCTCCAGACCTTTTAAAGGTGTAGTAAGTGAAGTGAAAGTCAAAGAGACAATAGAACAGAACGGCTGACAGCCAGACTCCACTTGCCCTTCCCTTCCTTAAAAACCCTAGCTGTGTTCCTTGGTCAGCCTTCTGCTATCTGCTAACCAAGTCACACACAGGTAGTAAAATCCCCCTCCCTCATCTTCTCAGAGCCCTGGCCCCACTTCTGGCTTGCTCTGGATGGACGGAGAAGTGACTACTTGCAAAGCAGAATCCCTTACATCACTTGTCTTTCCAGCAACTCCAAGACTCCTCCAAGATGCCCAGGACAGCAGCCCAGGGACTGGATGGGAACATTCCTCTCCTTCCCAGAAGATTGAAAAACCCAACCACAAAACCCACAGGAGGGCCAACCGTCCAGCATGAGAGCCTGCCGCCCATTTGGCACCCCAGCACCACTGCAGACCCAGGGAATGTGGAACCCCTGCTCATGCCTGCATTCACGCTGAGATAGCCTCTTGGTGGTGGGTCTGTTAAACCTCTCTGGGTTCAAAGAGAAAGGTTACCAAGTGAGCAGAGTTCCCAGCTGACACTTGGGGGTGACTAGACCAATGCCTCAGCTCCCCCAGGGGTCCTCTGCACACAGTAGGCACCTTTTAACTACCCCAAAACTCTACAATTATATAAATGGTGGTCTGTGGTGGCCCAGCCACTCTGGAAGGTTGGGTAATGAAAGGAAAACCCTGCCATTTGGTTTTGGAATATATTATGTAATCCCTCTGCAACGAACCTCAGGTCTTGCTTCAGCAAATATTAATGGTGTCAGCACAGCCTGCAGAGTGACTCGGGGAGGCCACCACGCAGCTGAAAACTGGCCTCAGGGAAAGCCACATGTGGATCACATGGAGTTGTTGACTGTAGTTTCCATTCAAAAATTCCCTCAAGTCTCCTTGCATGCTTTCCAGACTCGCCTTACCACAGTGCTTGTTTGGCCAGAAATGAAAACCTCCTTGAAGCAGATTACTACCCCTCAGGACTCCCTACACACACACACACACACTCACTCACTCACTCACTCACTCACCGAGCTACATTCTTTCCCTCACAGCGTAGTTCCAATTCTCCAGACCTTTTAAAGGTGTAGTAAGTGAAGTGAAAGTCAAAGAGACAATAGAACAGAACGGCTGACAGCCAGACTCCACTTGCCCTTCCCTTCCTTAAAAACCCTAGCTGTGTTCCTTGGTCAGCCTTCTGCTATCTGCTAACCAAGTCACACACAGGTAGTAAAATCCCCCTCCCTCATCTTCTCAGAGCCCTGGCCCCACTTCTGGCTTGCTCTGGATGGACGGAGAAGTGACTACTTGCAAAGCAGAATCCCTTACATCACTTGTCTTTCCAGCAACTCCAAGACTCCTCCAAGATGCCCAGGACAGCAGCCCAGGGACTGGATGGGAACATTCCTCTCCTTCCCAGAAGATTGAAAAACCCAACCACAAAACCCACAGGAGGGCCAACCGTCCAGCATGAGAGCCTGCCGCCCATTTGGCACCCCAGCACCACTGCAGACCTTGTGAGGAGGTGGCAGGCGGTAATGACTGGACAGAATTCTTAATAATTGTGAACCCTTAGGGTGGAAAGTCATTTAACCAGTGGTGAGCCTCGGTTTCCTCCTCCACCAAATGGAGGACTTCCCTGCATGTGTTGCCGTGGGGAGAAGTAACCATGCATTGGATCCACAGGATGGCAAGGGCAACAACTCTCAGTGTCCATCCTATGTATTTAAGCTTTCTCTCAGTTGCTCCCTGCATTGACCCTGGAAGGGAGGTTCTTTGGGTGGTCTCCATTTCAAAGAGGTTCAAGGGCCCACCCAAACCCTCCCAACCAGTCTGTGGCGATGCAGGACTCTGAACCCACAGCAACGATGTCACACACCAGGCACGTTCTCCTGGTGAGGGAGCCTGGGACTACAGGGAGAGAAGCCAAGCGCTATGCAAACTGCTGATGGAGAGAGGTCCCTCACTGACTGTCCCACCAAACCAGGTGGGCAAGGGCTCCTGAGCTCTCTGGAGAACCCAAGGACTCAGGAGCCCACCCTAAGAGGCTCCCTGCCCTGTTCTCTCACCCCAATCCACTCACCCCACACCGGGAGAAACGACATTGAGATCGCAGTCATTAAAGGAGAACGATCCCATTCCTTAAAGGAGAAAACAGTCCTAATCCATGAGTCATAATCGTCACTGGTTTTCCTGTTTACTTGAGAAAACAGACAAGTGTCCTCACAGAACGCTCACAACGGCCCAGTGTCCAGTGGCAGCTCCCCCACCCACCACATTGCAGATGAGGAAACTGGAGCTTGGAGAAATGAAGAAATCTGCCCATGCTCACACACCAGAAATGGCAACACCTTTTGGAATAAAAGGGATCATGTTATTCCATGTACCCACACAGGCTGAAAGAAAGAAGAAAAGGAGATACACATATTTTTAAGAGTTTATTGACCCTCTCTTTCAGGTCCTCCTCATTTTCTTACCACACAGGTTACAAAGACAGCACTAAGGCTTGGCTGAGTCTGGGGAGTTATCTGTGGCATAAGCCCAGAAGCCTCCAACCGTCCAGCATGAGAGCCTGCCGCCCATTTGGCACCCCAGCACCACTGCAGACCTTGTGAGGAGGTGGCAGGCGGTAATGACTGGACAGAATTCTTAATAATTGTGAACCCTTAGGGTGGAAAGTCATTTAACCAGTGGTGAGCCTCGGTTTCCTCCTCCACCAAATGGAGGACTTCCCTGCATGTGTTGCCGTGGGGAGAAGTAACCATGCATTGGATCCACAGGATGGCAAGGGCAACAACTCTCAGTGTCCATCCTATGTATTTAAGCTTTCTCTCATTTACTCCCTGCATTGACCCTGGAAGGGAGGTTCTTTGGGTGGTCTCCATTTCAAAGAGGTTCAAGGGCCCACCCAAACCCTCCCAACCAGTCTGTGGCGATGCAGGACTCTGAACCCACAGCAACGATGTCACACACCAGGCACGTTCTCCTGGTGAGGGAGCCTGGGACTACAGGGAGAGAAGCCAAGCGCTATGCAAACTGCTGATGGAGAGAGGTCCCTCACTGACTGTCCCACCAAACCAGGTGGGCAAGGGCTCCTGAGCTCTCTGGAGAACCCAAGGACTCAGGAGCCCACCCTAAGAGGCTCCCTGCCCTGTTCTCTCACCCCAATCCACTCACCCCACACCGGGAGAAACGACATTGAGATCGCAGTCATTAAAGGAGAACGATCCCATTCCTTAAAGGAGAAAACAGTCCTAATCCATGAGTCATAATCGTCACTGGTTTTCCTGTTTACTTGAGAAAACAGACAAGTGTCCTCACAGAACGCTCACAACGGCCCAGTGTCCAGTGGCAGCTCCCCCACCCACCACATTGCAGATGAGGAAACTGGAGCTTGGAGAAATGAAGAAATCTGCCCATGCTCACACACCAGAAATGGCAACACCTTTTGGAATAAAAGGGATCATGTTATTCCATGTACCCACACAGGCTGAAAGAAAGAAGAAAAGGAGATACACATATTTTTAAGAGTTTATTGACCCTCTCTTTCAGGTCCTCCTCATTTTCTTACCACACAGGTTACAAAGACAACCTTGGAGAGAGAGAAGACAGCACTAAAGGCTTGGCTGAGTCTGGGGAGTTATCTGTGGCATAAGCCCAGAAGCCTCCAAGTTTTCCCAGTTCCTACTGGTTCCTGGATGAACATGGGGAAAGATTCACCTCCCTTTTGTGAGGTTTCGGCCTGGGGAAGTAAGCATGACTTTATCCTATTCTACCTGGATGTTCACAATAGTCTCTTCAAGTCGATGATAGGGAGAAAATATATTTTTTTTATCGTGTGAACGGCAAATCTCCAGATCACTTGGAAAGCCCAGGGTCCCCAGCGTGGAATTCTCTGGGCCCAGCGTTAGCCCCAGCAGCCCCTCTGGTGGGAGCCAGAACATGCCTCCTGCCAGTGAGTAACAGGGAAATTCAATTACCTCGCCACTTGTGGCAAGAGGGCAAAGACTGCACATTAAAAGAGCCAAAAATGTCAGGAAGTTATTCGGCTGATGACTCCTGCTTGCCAACACTCATAAGTGAATACATAATGTCACAGTAAACTAAAAAACACAGAAACAGACCAAAGAAGATAAGATAATTGAGAACAAAACAAGCCCAGACACATGGGTTTGCCATTAGCCCTGCTCGGGAAATGCCGTGTTTCCAAGAGGGCACTTCCCCTCCCTTCCACCCCCATCCCTGGCCTCTCCTGGGCCTCATCTCTGTATGCTCTTGCTCAGCCACCAAGAGGTTAGTTCACAGGTCCTTTCTAACGAAGAGTTTAGCTTCAGGCATTTAAAAAAGAAAAAACTGATTTCCATCCATTTCTTCCTGCACATATGGGGCCACCCGCCATGCCCCGCCCTGGCTCTGTGCATGCACACTCACATGCACTGGTCTCCTGACACACCAGCCCTTCCGATCCCCAGCCCTCGAGTTACTGGCGTTATCACAACTCCTTTTTTTCCCCAATGGCAAGCCAGGAAAGATGATAGAAACTGTGTATGTAGCCAAAAGACTGGTCTCAACTGGTTCAGAAAGGGAAAAAATTGAGTTGTGTATTTTTTTCGCTTGCCTTTAGCCAAAGACCTGGGAGTATTTGATGTACACTCGGCAGGTATTTAAAAAAAAAGAAAGAAAGAAAGAAGGAAAGAAAAGAAAAAAGAAGGAAAAAAAAAAAAACCCACCACTGAAAAGGCTTGGCTGCACTGGGGCCCTGACACGCTCTCATCTGAAGCTTGGCCCTCAGCCAAGTTCATCTGTTAATGGACAGCCACAACCACGGCCCGCACCTCCCCCACCTCCCCGACTCTTCTCTGTTCTCCTACCTCTTTTGAGCTCCTAAAAACTAGACATCGATTATGTCTGCGCTTTTCCCTTTCTATTCAAGATAAACAAAGTGCTTCAAGTTCAGGGCACACCCTGGGACCCTTGACAAAACAATCTATCATTCTGTCTGCTAAACCAGTCTGGCTACACCACAGCCGGGAGAGCAACGCTCCCAATGTACAATTTTCCCTTTGTGCTCCTTCCCTCTCAGCACTAACCTCTTTTCTTTACCACCCTCTCCGGAGCAGATGGACTTGACCACTTTGCTTAAAGCCCCTCCCGGTAACCTCAGAAATTAAAGAAAAGAGCGGAGCCCCTGGCTGCTCCTCCTCCTGCCCAGGTTTTTCTCCTCCCTCTGGGACCTCCTTGGACACATACACACACACACACACACACACACACACACACACACATGAACGCATCTAGTTAAGACCTACACACCTTCCTTTCAACCCTCTCACCACGGACACTCACCCAGAAAGTAAATGAAATGCAAAGACTGCCCCCTCTTTTGCTCCCTGCAAGAGCATTTTAAGTGAATTTTGTTTTAAATCATATCCATTAATTTATCCTGACTCGCAATTAAATGCAAGTACACTTTTTACAACCAGTACGGAATGTATTAATTATAACTACAAATGGTCAAATGAGAGCACAGTCCCTCCTAAAAATATTAATAAAATACATAATAAATAATATTAATGAAACAAAAATAGATTCATAAGCCTTGGCCAGGACTTTTATTATTTCACGCAAGGGGAAATCCAGTCAGTGAAACTTGCTGCACATACTTTGGCAGGACTCTGGCCAACCAACCACCATTGAACTCTAAAGAGTGCATTCTGGCAGGACGGGCGGGGGTGAAGCAGTGCCCTGGTGCTGGGGGCTTTGCACACATGCCACCTTGAGAGGCTGATGGATAGCCACAGTGCACAATGCAGGGGCCATAACATCTCTCATGGCTTTCCCATGTCGTCAGGCAAAGTTACCCACAGGCTGCTTCCCCATCCAAAGGCAGGCTGGGCTATTAATTCAGTGTCCACCCCTCCCTGAAAAGACCAACAAAATCCTCTAGACCCAGAGGGAAAGGAGCCCTGCTAAGTGAAGGACTCAGGACTCAGGCCCCATCAGCATCCTTGACTGCACCAGGCTGGAAGTCGCCTTCCTGCCACACCACCAGGCTCTGGCTAGCCTATCTTCACATCCCGCAGCCCCTCTCTCACCCCAGCATTCTCTGCTCCCTCCCTTCCCCCCCAATCCAACACACCCACCACACAATCGAATCTAATTAAGATCAGGAAAAAATTTGCATTTTCTTTTCACTGTACCCCCAGTAATCACAGAAGTTCTTCAATTTTTGAGAATTTTGTTCCTCTGCTAATTATTTCCCTCATTTTGCATTTCAAGGCACAAAGACAGTCTATCTCACTGGTGGTCTATTAATAGTTTGAAGTTTTAGCATCAGAAGGTAGGGTGGTGGTTTTTTTTTTTCCTTTTAAAATTGTTCTGTCATTTCCAGTTTTGTAAAAAAGGTGTTTTTGTTGTTGTTGTTGTTAGTGATGATGATGTTAATATTTCTTCCAAAAGACAGCTCAACTGTGCCGTTCTGTATATTATGATTTGGTTGCCCCCTTACAATAGTTACTCTCTGCCTGGTTTACTGATTTACAGACCCTTGGTATGTGAATGGCAAAAAAAAAAAAAAAAAAAAAGGAAGAAAAAAGAAAGAAAAATTCCTTGGCATAAGTGTATGTTTGCTGATCAAATTTCAGATCATGTGTTGTTCATTATTATGACTTTACTTGAAAAACAGTTTGCCACAGTGAGATGGATTCGCTTTATATGCTTTCTACCCCTCCACTGCCTTTTAGTACTTTGAAAAACAGTATACTTTTTAAGGGTACGTTTAAAGCATGAACTGGTCTGGATTAAAACAACGTTTCCATGTCCACAAATTCCCTGAAAATACAATTCTAAAAGACGTACGCAAAGTCACACATGATTTTGAGCGAGCTAATGAGATTGTCCCAACAAAATTTAATAGTGATTTAAGAAATTCTAATGCTTTTCATTTACTTCCTGTAGAATTATTTGCGTACTTGACATTTATACAGTCTCTCCATTATATAACAATCTACTCTGGGCACACTAGATGATGCCAATCTATTAGAATGAAATCTGTACTCCATATAAGCAGAAGTTTCCAGTCAGTTTTGACTCACCATTATGTTTCAATGTAAAGTGTTATTATAGCTGAGTATAAAGCACAGCTACTCCATGCTCAGGGTTTTTAACTCTAATACTGTAATCTTTCTTGCTGCTTCTAGGGCTGTGTCAGTGTTTACATTCCTGGAAGTTAAATAAACCGACATGGCAAAACTCCTGGATAGACTGAATAATAAGGCTTGTGATGACTAAATTGTTTACTTTTTACCTTGTTAGGATCCCTTTCTTGTAAAGTTTGGGGGAGAGACAGAGAGAGGAAGAATGAAGGGGGCGGGGGTGATATGAGATAGAAAGGGAGAGATTTATACACTGGCTTCCATATGTCACAAAGACCTTCCTACCCACAACCAACAAGAATGAAACCGCCTGCCTAAGTTAGTTTTGCCTTTTTTCTATTTGTTTTGTGTTCTCAAATACTGGGTCATTTGAATACCCCCTTGTCTACTATTCCCCCCCCCAATAAAAAATATGAACATTTTTTTTGCCTATTTTCAAATAGCAAATTATCCATTAGATTTCATCATATCTTAGTAAAGCAATTACATCAAGAAAATGATAGTGCGTGTGGAATCAATTATGCATGCAGTTGGCCGGAGACCAAAGGCTGTGAAGTCGGAGAGGGCAGAATCGCTCGACACACACAAATAAAAAGCCCCTGGATCTCACAGATGGACCCCATCAGTTCATCTTACTGCCTAAAAAGTTCATGCACTTAATAATTTATTTGTGTTCTGGATACTGTTTCCCAGCTGAATATTAACAACTTTGAACTGAAGCATGCTTTTAGCATGGTATGGATAGAAGTCACGGTAGGGCAGTGCTAGGGTCCCTCGGAGGTTAAAATTATAGTTATGTTCCTTACACACTGTTCATTTTCCATCACAATTTATTTTCTTTCATTAAACATTCCTTTTAATCAGAATATCAGTTTCAATGTTCTGATTCTGCTTGTTAACCAGTGATAAACTCCTAAACCAGAGACAAACATCAATAATACAGCACAGGCTATTCAAAAGCAAAGGCAAACACCAAAATCACAGGCTCTCAAAAATCGGAAACCCGTTCGTTAGCACCTTGTTTTCACAACCAGAGCGCTTGTGTACCTTGAGAGAGGCGCCTGGTAGCCCAGAGACCACAATTTACTTTGGTGACGAGCGAGCAGAGGACGCCCAGAGAGCAGCTGAGAGCAGAAGGTCCCAGCAAAACTTAACTTGAGCTAAAAGATAAAGAAGTCAGCCAAACCCAGACCCAAGAGGTGGAAGTGCAAGTCATCTATTCAAAGCAGAGACCCAAAGCACTGATAGAAAGGTCTGTCATTCATAGACATCTGTCTTCCCAAGGAGCCTGAGGTCTTAATAGACTGGAACAGCCTCTCCACCATCAAACTGCTAACACTGAAACTGCACAACAACTTTCGTGGGGGACAGGGACAGGTCATCTATCTTTCTGTACATATCTGGGTATGCCTCCATCATATACCTAAATTATACGGTCTTCCCCCAAATGACAGCAACTTCCAGCCAACACTTCCACAAACTGTACTTAACGTTAAAAGAAAACGGATAAAACATATGTAATTACTCAAGGTTAGACTTCTAATTCCTCAATTCACTAAAGGAAACTTGGCAAGAAGATGCTTCATTTTGCTCCTTTCTACTGGGGCATTCGAGGAGGAGAGCCACTGAGGCAGCTAATACACAAAACATGATCAAAAGTGATTAACAACAGCTTCATATGCAAATTGCATTAATGAAGGAGTGCAAAGTCATCATGTAAATTAAATATGTCAAATCTCTTGGTGAACTTTCAATCTTGAGAAGAAAAAACACAGCTTTAATTTTTTTACATCATCAATTTTGCAAGATTGAAAATCTAAGAATCTTGGTGCTATAAACAATTTTCACCTTTTTTTTCTCCTTCAGCAGGCTGACAGGCCAGCCTGATGTGCACCGAATGTACATGTTAATAGGCCAATCAAAAATGCAAAACAATTCGCAATTACTGGAAGGACCTAATGGTCATTAGAATTTACAACTAGGTAATGAACTGAAGTCTGCCCACACCATGCATATTCATAAAGCAATTTAGCCTTTGAAGATTAAAGAAGTGCTTAAAATTCAAATGAGCTTTAGCAAATTATCAGTAAGATTCATCCAAAAAGCAAAGGGTTTTTCTTCCTATGATTTCCTCATTTTTTTAATGCAAAATTGTTATATCTTCCAGACTGAGCTTAAACTAAACATTGAGCTTCTAGTGAAGCCAAGGGGCTAAGAGACAAACAGAGGCTGCAAACATCGTTACGGACTTTGTTCATAAAACTAAGCCCTTAAGAGCCAAACCTATCTCTAAACATGGTAATTTATCAAAAACAGCCCAGAGTTGCTCATAGGCAATACTGCACAGTCCTCCAACAAAACAGATTAACGCGAGTCCCACCACCCTCCCAAAAAGCCTTTTTCCCCTCAAGTTGAGTCTCCTGTGTAAACATCCACTATGGTATAAAAACAGCTTTTTCATCAGCTTGGAGTGGCATTCATTTTAGAAGTTTCTGCTTCCAAAGAGAAAAGAGCAAGGAAGGAGAGGGTAAAGGCAGAGAGGAGCGCGATCTGGTTTACTTCTGAGGAATGAAAATCTTGTCTCGGGGCATTTATCTTCCTGGGGGTCCCCCCATCCTGCCTTGGCAGCATCTAATCCAAGAGGAACAGGTCAGGCACTCATGGGCTGACATTCGGAATGTTAGGGTGCCCACCCACCACCACCCCACTCCAGTTATTAGAGACCATCGTGGGTATTTGGATTTTCACGCTTTCCAGTTACCAGTCTGGAGAAGAATCTCACTCACACCTTGAATGCTAACTCCCACCTTACTAAATAACCTCATGACTTTAAAGAAATTCTAACAACAGAATTCCCAATGCAAGCCTCCTCTTCCACTGCCATCCCAAACACTCCATCCAGGTGAAAGCACAGACGTCTATGTAAATCCTCTCTCAGTTGGTGGACAAGTCAGGCTGAGAATAACAGCTTTGAAAGGACCACATGCCCATGCTTACTGCTCCAAAGCTGGACCCAAACGGCTCTCTGCTTTGGTGATGGTGTTTGAACCTCTATTGAAAATATTCCCTTAGCTTCACTCTGCCACCCTTCTCTTTTTCTTCCCTTCCCCCCCCCCACCCCCACCACAGCCTCAGATGTTTTCCTCGAGTTGATCTTACCTGAACCGTAGGTATGTCAAGGAAGTGGGAAAGAGGAGGAGAGAGAAGAGACAAAAACCTCAGGCACTAGCCCCAATTCCTCAGCTCTCTAATCCAGGGACCCTGCTCAGAAACATGCCACATCTTAACATTTATTAGAAAGAATAGGATTCAGAGCTGCACAGGACCCATATTCACGACCATCTGTATGAACCACAGGTCCGCAGTCCTGACCAATTCCATTTGACACTAATGTTACTCTACATGAGTTGAGTTCAATGAGGGTTGATATGGGATGTGACAGAGTAAATCAGAATTAGATTAAAAACAAAAGTTTAGAAACCGATGCTACACTGCAGAGCAAATGGGATTTGAAGGCCAAATTTCCCCTAACTGCCTTCAAGTCATTTTCCCTATTAGAGCCTTCGCCCCGCCACCCCCGATGGCAGTGCCACAATCCCATCAGAACGTAGAGTGAGATGCACCTAGGAAGGCTTGAGATAGTCCTCTTTAGATACAATACCTATATATTTAACATATAGCAATTAACTTCTGGTCAGGAGTCTGCAGGCAGCAAGCCGCCCCAAGCTGATAGTGGGGGAGGGGCCCGGAGCTGGGACAAGCACAAAAGACAGGTCCAGCAACAATGCCTGCTGTCAGCAGCTGAATTATTTTTATACAGGAATTTTTATCTCTATTGTACAAACAAGTACGTGTCTGTGCAGACTTGTTAAGCAATCCACTTGTATGTAGAATAAGATTTTTTTTTCTTGCTTGCTACCAGTCACACAGCTCTAAGATCAGAAGAAATACATAGTCTTTGAAGCTGCTCAAATGTTTTAGTTAAAAGGACAGCAGTTGTTTTCAAAGATCCAAGAGTATCTTTATCAGAATTAAATTTTTCCTTATTGATTTTCTTCTCCTTAACATAACAAAAACATAACATGAGAAGGTTACGATTTATTATTAAAATTTTCCTCAGCCTTTAAATCATTCTTCAGTAGCCAATGGTCACTTTTAAATGTAAGAGAATAATTTTTTTTTTTTTAAATCTTAGGATGAGATAGAGTAGGAGAGAGAAACTCAGGAGATTTAAATTTTAACACTGGTTAATGGATTGTTTTAACTATGAACTCGAAAAACTGGGGTGGGGGCAAGATGAACAGCAAGTTGCCCCTGAATATAAATAAATCATGAAATCATGGTATCCCCTGAGTCGGTCAGAAGAACTGTTTCAGATATTTTTTGTGACCCAAAGAGAAGCTCCATTTTTAAAACCTAAAAAGCAGCGTAGCACATAAGGCCTTGTGCCTTGGCTAAGCTAAGAATCCAAGCTATACTTTATTTCCCTAAAAATTGACAGATGTGAATTTTTTCTGCACTTTTTTTTGTGCATCATTACATATCAAGAAAATGAAGAAATGATGACTATAAATGTAAATACCCTGATGTTTAGCAGGAGGCCCCCTCCTGTGTTTTTCAGAAAGTTTTTTCCAAAATAAAAACATATTTGAAGGCCAAATTTCCCTAACTGCCTTCAAGTCATTTTCCTATTAGAGCCTCGCCACCCCGTCAGTCAAACCCATGAACGTAGTGAGATGCACCTAGGAAGGCTTGAGATAGTCCTCTTTAGATACAATACCTATATATTTAACATATAGCAATTAACTTCTGGTCAGGAGTCTGCAGGCAGCAAGCCGCCCCAAGCTGATAGTGGGGGAGGGGCCCGGAGCTGGGACAAGCACAAAAGACAGGTCCAGCAACAATGCCTGCTGTCAGCAGCTGAATTATTTTTATACAGGAATTTTTATCTCTATTGTACAAACAAGTACGTGTCTGTGCAGACTTGTTAAGCAATCCACTTGTATGTAGAATAAGATTTTTTTTTCTTGCTTGCTACCAGTCACACAGCTCTAAGATCAGAAGAAATACATAGTCTTTGAAGCTGCTCAAATGTTTTAGTTAAAAGGACAGCAGTTGTTTTCAAAGATCCAAGAGTATCTTTATCAGAATTAAATTTTTCCTTATTGATTTTCTTCTCCTTAACATAACAAAAACATAACATGAGAAGGTTACGATTTATTATTAAAATTTTCCTCAGCCTTTAAATCATTCTTCAGTAGCCAATGGTCACTTTTAAATGTAAGAGAATAATTTTTTTTTTTTTAAATCTTAGGATGAGATAGAGTAGGAGAGAGAAACTCAGGAGATTTAAATTTTAACACTGGTTAATGGATTGTTTTAACTATGAACTCGAAAAACTGGGGTGGGGGCAAGATGAACAGCAAGTTGCCCCTGAATATAAATAAATCATGAAATCATGGTATCCCCTGAGTCGGTCAGAAGAACTGTTTCAGATATTTTTTGTGACCCAAAGAGAAGCTCCATTTTTAAAACCTAAAAAAGCAGACGTAGCACATAAGGCCTTGTGCCTTGGCTAAGCTAAGAATCCAAGCTATACTTTATTTCCCTAAAAATTGACAGATGTGAATTTTTTCTGCACTTTTTTTTGTGCATCATTACATATCAAGAAAATGAAGAAATGATGACTATAAATGTAAATACCCTGATGTTTAGCAGGAGGCTTCCCTGTGTTTTTTCAGAAAGTTCCAAAATAAACTAGAAAGCAGAGAAAGGAGGGAAGACCACAGTCCCTGTGTTCTTTTTGACAGCAACTCTGCAGGTTTAACAATAATTCCATTCTTTATTTTAATGGGAGTTTTTAATCAGTGGATTCAGCTCTGTCTAACACTGAGATCAAATTGTAGGTGTAATTGTTCATTGCCAATGCTCTCAACCCAGAAGATACAAACAGAAACTCACTGTGAGTGACCACAGGTCCCCAGGTATCCCCTTCATCAACAGGCCTGCTCCAGGTCCCCACTGGGGATTCCCTGGCAGGCTCATTCAGTTCTGAATAACAGGCTGCCAACCCTATCTGGAAAAGAGTGTGCACAGCGTCTTCTCGCCTCTTTTACAGGAAGTTAAACCTGATCATCTCACCTTTAGTGGCTATAATTTGTTGTTCAGTGCACCAAGAACTTGGTCGTTTATCTATCTAAAGAGTTCAAAAAGAAAAACAGAGGGCAGAGAGGGAGCGAGCTATGGCCTGTGCAGGGCTCTCGCTCAGAGTAGCCACCTGTACAGGTAAGCCTTCCAGAGGTATTGCATCAGATCTGCTCACATCGGTCTCCAGGGTGAACCGAGAGATGAAACACTCCGGTGCCCTGTCTGCAAACTTCTCATTCTCCAGTTCTTGGCAGCTTATTTTTCCGAATGTTTTGTTTCAGGAAACATGTGTATCTTTCTTCGTACGTTTTGTGGATTTACCACAACAGGTTCTGACAGTTGTTGATTCTGTTAAATGAACACATTATAAAAATCCTCTTTAAAACCTCAAGCAACAGTGGACTCAAATATTGGCAAAATATTTTAACTAAACTCGAAAACTGGGGTGGGGCAAGATGAACAGCAAGTTGCCCCTGAATATAAATAAATCATGAAATCATGGTATCCCTGAGTCGGTCAGAAGAACTGTTTCAGATATTTTTGTGACCCAAAGAGAAGCTCCATTTTAAAACCTAAAAAGCAGCGTAGCACATAAGGCCTTGTGCCTTGGCTAAGCTAAGAATCCAAGCTATACTTTATTTCCCTAAAAATTGACAGATGTGAATTTTTTCTGCACTTTTTTTTGTGCATCATTACATATCAAGAAAATGAAGAAATGATGACTATAAATGTAAATACCCTGATGTTTAGCAGGAGGCTTCCCTGTGTTTTTTCAGAAAGTTCCAAAATAAACTAGAAAGCAGAGAAAGGAGGGAAGACCACAGTCCCTGTGTTCTTTTTGACAGCAACTCTGCAGGTTTAACAATAATTCCATTCTTTATTTTAATGGGAGTTTTTAATCAGTGGATTCAGCTCTGTCTAACACTGAGATCAAATTGTAGGTGTAATTGTTCATTGCCAATGCTCTCAACCCAGAAGATACAAACAGAAACTCACTGTGAGTGACCACAGGTCCCCAGGTATCCCCTTCATCAACAGGCCTGCTCCAGGTCCCCACTGGGGATTCCCTGGCAGGCTCATTCAGTTCTGAATAACAGGCTGCCAACCCTATCTGGAAAAGAGTGTGCACAGCGTCTTCTCGCCTCTTTTACAGGAAGTTAAACCTGATCATCTCACCTTTAGTGGCTATAATTTGTTGTTCAGTGCACCAAGAACTTGGTCGTTTATCTATCTAAAGAGTTCAAAAAGAAAAACAGAGGGCAGAGAGGGAGCGAGCTATGGCCTGTGCAGGGCTCTCGCTCAGAGTAGCCACCTGTACAGGTAAGCCTTCCAGAGGTATTGCATCAGATCTGCTCACATCGGTCTCCAGGGTGAACCGAGAGATGAAACACTCCGGTGCCCTGTCTGCAAACTTCTCATTCTCCAGTTCTTGGCAGCTTATTTTTCCGAATGTTTTGTTTCAGGAAACATGTGTATCTTTCTTCGTACGTTTTGTGGATTTACCACAACAGGTTCTGACAGTTGTTGATTCTGTTAAATGAACACATTATAAAAATCCTCTTTAAAACCTCAAGCAACAGTGGACTCAAAAATAATGGCAAAATATTTTAATGGAATTCCAGTTGAGAGTTGGTTTAAAAAAGAAAAAAAAAAGTACAAATGAAGGTACTGAAGTCCTTTAAGTCAGTGCTAGGTTTAAACTGAATGTCTGTGTGCACACATGTGCATGTGTGTGTGTGTGCGCACATGTGTGTTTAATGGGGAAAGAGGGGTGCTGCAAATCACCACAAATATTTACACTGTACTCCCTTTGTTCAAATCACATACTTTTAACAGGAAACGCTGGAACTGTGGCTATTTAAAATTTTAAATATTCAAACGCCTGTAATTAACCATATGAAACAAATTATGTCACATTTCTCCATACCAGCACATGCAAAAAAATTCAGGTGGGGGACTGAGAGGTGGCAGAGTCGAGGAGACAACTCCAAGAGGAGGCAAGGATGATGTTTTCATTTTGCTCTAGATCAAAGGAGAACAAGGATGGAAACTGTGGCAGATCCAGCATTTTTACATCGCTGTCTTTCACACTGGGCTATCTAAGTTTACACAATTCCCCAGACTGGCTGCATATTAAGCTTGCTGTGTACAGCTTTATTATGGTGCACTGGTGGAAGAAGCATTAATATTCCGGCTCTGCATCTGACAGGGCATTTACATGCGCCCATCTGAGCGGCACCTGAGAGATCTTCCAAGGTGCAGTAGCCGTGTGCCTATTGTAAAGGCAAATGAAGTTCACCTATTCCCTGCGGGGGTCAGAAGTGACCTCACCACCCCCCAAACCTCAAATCCTTCCCTTGCCAACCTAACTCGATGCCATCACAGAATGACGAATAAGCTCAGAATTAGACCCTAAGTTACTAACCCTGCTAAGAACAGCAAAAGCCTTAGCTGAAATGTTTTAAAAATGCATAGGGAGTGCAGCTGGCCAGTAAAAAGCAGAGAGACAAATTCCAGGGAACCCAATATGGAATACGTTACATTCTAAAACTGATTAGAAATCCAGTCCGATGTTTACTGGCTTCAAATTGAGTTTGGCATCAAGCATACTGACTTTCATAATGCTGGCATTTTTTTCATTATTATTTTAAATCTGCCTTTGGTTTCTAGGAGCACATGTAAGGAGCTAGAGCATTCTTATTCGTCAGGTTCCATTTCCTAGAAATTAAGTTTGTGACAGAAAACGACTCTACTAGCAATAATATGGTCCGTGCTCAAATTAATTAGGTCATTTTTGTAAAAACTACACGGCAAATTATAAAGGTAAAGTTGCTGAAATTGGCCAGAGCTCTATCCCCTGGAAGTGAAGGGGAGAAGCAGTTTAAGGATACTTATTTACCTGGAGAGGAGGAGAGAACAGAAAAAGGAAGGATACAATGGCCAATTTTCCATTGGTATTACAAATAAAAATACTAGTCATTATCCATTAAATTATATAGTCTGAATATATTTTATGAACTTTATTAATGTCTTCCAAATTGACACATAAAATAAAAACCTGCTTGATTTGAGATAGTGTTAAAAATGGGCCCTAAGTTTAAATCTTTTTTTTTTTTTTCAATCCTTGTAATAACAACACCGCTGACATAACCATGACCCAAATGAAATCTGAACAAGCAGAAAGGTACTAAAGATCCTTGGTGATTAAATCTCTTGCTAAAAAAAGTGGCAAGGTGCCAGGCTGGGTCCGGTTTGATGCTAAGTGCCTTTTATTGTACAAAGCTGGTACTACTGTATGTAAAACAGACTTGGGCTTGGGGTAAATTTTGTCAAATGATTTCTTTGTGCATAAAGGGTGTAAACAGACCAACCAGAGTAGATTAAATTAACATTGAGTGACGCAACTTGGCTAGAAATTCACCTATTCCCTGCGGGGTCAGAAGTGACCCCCCAAACCTCAAATCCTTCCCTTGCCAACCTAACTCGATGCCATCACAGAATGACGAATAAGCTCAGAATTAGACCCTAAGTTACTAACCCTGCTAAGAACAGCAAAAGCCTTAGCTGAAATGTTTTAAAATGCATAGGAGTGCAGCTGGCCAGTAAAAGCAGAGAGACAAATTCCAGGGAACCCAATATGGAATACGTTACATTCTAAAACTGATTAGAAATCCAGTCCGATGTTTACTGGCTTCAAATTGAGTTTGGCATCAAGCATACTGACTTTCATAATGCTGGCATTTTTTTCATTATTATTTTAAATCTGCCTTTGGTTTCTAGGAGCACATGTAAGGAGCTAGAGCATTCTTATTCGTCAGGTTCCATTTCCTAGAAATTAAGTTTGTGACAGAAAACGACTCTACTAGCAATAATATGGTCCGTGCTCAAATTAATTAGGTCATTTTTGTAAAAACTACACGGCAAATTATAAAGGTAAAGTTGCTGAAATTGGCCAGAGCTCTATCCCCTGGAAGTGAAGGGGAGAAGCAGTTTAAGGATACTTATTTACCTGGAGAGGAGGAGAGAACAGAAAAAGGAAGGATACAATGGCCAATTTTCCATTGGTATTACAAATAAAAATACTAGTCATTATCCATTAAATTATATAGTCTGAATATATTTTATGAACTTTATTAATGTCTTCCAAATTGACACATAAAATAAAAACCTGCTTGATTTGAGATAGTGTTAAAAATGGGCCCTAAGTTTAAATCTTTTTTTTTTTTTTCAATCCTTGTAATAACAACACCGCTGACATAACCATGACCCAAATGAAATCTGAACAAGCAGAAAGGTACTAAAGATCCTTGGTGATTAAATCTCTTGCTAAAAAAAGTGGCAAGGTGCCAGGCTGGGTCCGGTTTGATGCTAAGTGCCTTTTATTGCACAAAGCTGGTACTACTGTATGTAAAAACAGACTTGGGCTTGGGGTAAATTTTGTCAAATGATTTCTTTGTGCATAAAGGGTGTAAACAGACCAACCAGAGTAGATTAAATTAACATTGAGTGACGCAAGCTCGGTGCATCGCCTTCACTGTGCTGCTTCAGTTAAATTTCATATTTCTCTCCCAAACAAAAGCTAAAACTTTCTTCCTTTCTCACTGACTAGTGTGAAAGGCTTATTCACCTATTCTGCTTTTTGAAACACTTTCGCTGAGAAATCAGAAAATCCTGAAAAATGCCTCCTTAGGATTTGTACATGTGTTATGTACTCCAATTCAGTCCCCTACATTAGCCAAACTATACTGAGACTGCAGTGTGAAAATAATGATTTTCCAGAATTCTACAATGTGCCATTAATATACATTCAACTCACCTCTTCCCTGAGCTTAAGGTTTGCTGTCCTGACTCTGCCTGCACGTGCAACTATACCCAAGTGCATTTTCCAGTCCATGGGTAGCTCCACAGTCAAATGCCAGATTTGCCAGGAGGAAAGTGGGCAAAACAGATTTCAGATCCTTTAAAGTAAAAGCACAACTTGCAATACAACAAGGAATGGGGTGATTTGAGAAATTACAGCACTGTTTTTTTTTTTTTTT
This sequence comes from Tragulus kanchil, assembly GCA_022376925.1. Lineage (NCBI taxonomy): Eukaryota > Metazoa > Chordata > Mammalia > Artiodactyla > Tragulidae > Tragulus > Tragulus kanchil. Next base: position 116,014,236 of record JAIOJX010000029.1, on the reverse strand, counting down.
TTAGCTTTCACAGAATAAACACAGAGAATGGGAGGGGAAACTTTCCCCCTCTGCTCCTGTTCTTGAAGTGAATACATATTTGTGTTTCCAATAAAAGGCCATTTTTACATTAACTGTCTGTAACAGCAGGAGACAGAAAAACTAACACAATCTCCACATCACACACAGGATGATCTTCATATCACGTGGCCCTATTCTCAACACTATTATTTATAAAAGACAACTAGGAAAATGCACAATGCATCTTTTCTGTGTCATCAAAAGGGTAATGTCGGAAGAACCTTGGGATCTTTAGGATCTTCCACATTTTAGGTTTTCTTTCTTTTTCTTTTTGGCTTGCCGAAGTAAATTTAGCAGCCATGCGGGCCACTGTGTTTAATTAAGCTTTCAAAAGTCCTCTGACAATGCCAACAATTGTAAGACACTTCTGCGGCTCAATCATGCAATCGCTGTGACAGTTCTATTTACAATTTGTCTTAGAAAGAGTTTCTCTGACATTGTACTTTGACAAAACATCCAACCTGCCAGTTCACAACCTTTCTCTGTCTTATTTACAAATACATCTTGTATATAGGACTCCCAGTCTCATGAACATGAGCCTTTGGGTAATGGCCTCACAAACATGAGTTCCCAGTGAAAATCCTAGGTATTTATTAAGAAACAATATTCTTTATTCTCTGGGTGTGAAGGTTAAAGAAAATGTTCACCAGTAAACTGGGGATTTTTGTATGCTTGTCACTTTTTTTAGCTGTCACACTAAAAATTCACTTCAGAAGTCAGTGGGTTTTATTCAGAATCACACAGATAAAGAGAGATGAAAAATAAGAGATTATCATAGGATATGATAATTTATAGTCTTATTTACAATTATCTCATAAAGTACATCCTCCAGTTCAATCGGAGATAGGAAAAAATTCAAATGGGTACACAAAGAAAAGGCAAGTCAAGGTTTTAAATTCTGAAAAGCATGAGTACGTTATATTTGATTCATCTTTAAGTAGCATGCTTAGGTATTTCTGGATTGAATTAGTATTTTTCCTTTCACAGAGCTTCTGGTTTACATATTATTATCTAAGTATGAGGTGTGGCAAATAATTTTTAAAGACCTTGATATCAATGTCTATGTTCATGATATTAATGAGAAAAATAACGTTAGATAGCAATAGCAACAGACAGCACTACACTTTCCAGGACTTGTCATATTTTCTCCCATTCTCTCAAAAAGCTAACTTTATGATAGACCAACCCTAATTTAAAGACTTCTATGTGCAATAAGGCAACACCTCAAAGTTGACACTGTGGGATAATATTTTTTGGCCTTTTCTGTAAGTGAACAGCAATTCCATGGTCACTAGTCTTCAATGAGTACCCCCTCATAAAATATGAGACTAGAAATTGGGATCTTTAGGATCTTCCACATTTTAGGTTTTCTTTCTTTTTCTTTTTGGCTTGCCGAAGTAAATTTAGCAGCCATGCGGGCCACTGTGTTTAATTAAGCTTTCAAAAGTCCTCTGACAATGCCAACAATTGTAAGACACTTCTGCGGCTCAATCATGCAATCGCTGTGACAGTTCTATTTACAATTTGTCTTAGAAAGAGTTTCTCTGACATTGTACTTTGACAAAACATCCAACCTGCCAGTTCACAACCTTTCTCTGTCTTATTTACAAATACATCTTGTATATAGGACTCCCAGTCTCATGAACATGAGCCTTTGGGTAATGGCCTCACAAACATGAGTTCCCAGTGAAAATCCTAGGTATTTATTAAGAAACAATATTCTTTATTCTCTGGGTGTGAAGGTTAAAGAAAATGTTCACCAGTAAACTGGGGATTTTTGTATGCTTGTCACTTTTTTTAGCTGTCACACTAAAAATTCACTTCAGAAGTCAGTGGGTTTTATTCAGAATCACACAGATAAAGAGAGATGAAAAATAAGAGATTATCATAGGATATGATAATTTATAGTCTTATTTACAATTATCTCATAAAGTACATCCTCCAGTTCAATCGGAGATAGGAAAAAATTCAAATGGGTACACAAAGAAAAGGCAAGTCAAGGTTTTAAATTCTGAAAAGCATGAGTACGTTATATTTGATTCATCTTTAAGTAGCATGCTTAGGTATTTCTGGATTGAATTAGTATTTTTCCTTTCACAGAGCTTCTGGTTTACATATTATTATCTAAGTATGAGGTGTGGCAAATAATTTTTAAAGACCTTGATATCAATGTCTATGTTCATGATATTAATGAGAAAAATAACGTTAGATAGCAATAGCAACAGACAGCACTACACTTTCCAGGACTTGTCATATTTTCTCCCATTCTCTCAAAAAGCTAACTTTATGATAGACCAACCCTAATTTAAAGACTTCTATGTGCAATAAGGCAACACCTCAAAGTTGACACTGTGGGATAATATTTTTTGGCCTTTTCTGTAAGTGAACAGCAATTCCATGGTCACTAGTCTTCAATGAGTACCCCCCCTCATAAAATATGAGACTAGAAAACAAAACAAAACCCCAGTTAAAAGTCTTGACTGCCAGTTGACTGCCAGTTAAAGGCTGCTAATGTTTGATAGTGGATAACACACACACACACACACTGATGAACTGGACTCTGCACAATATAACTTGCTGGTTTCCAGTTAAATTAACACTACTTCAGTGGTCTCTATGAATCACAATCTCACAATATTTTGAATATCTGAGTAAGATGTAAAAAACCAACCTGATCAATATATATGTATGTATTCAAGCAGGTGAAAATCATCCTTCCTAAAAAATACTCAGCTTTGAGAGGCCTATGTACAGCCAAAACAAATAGCATGCTACTGAAGATTTAAAGAACTCCACTCAACCTTCTATGTGAAATCCCAAATTCTAAGCCTTATTTATCTCAGGAAGAAGATCTGTCACTGATTCCAGCTTCCTGCCTATAAAACAGTACAGAGCACACAGTAAGCTCACATCCAACTTACATCACTTTAATAAAGCTTTTCCTACAAAGTGCATTTAAATAACTACCTTTTATACGGTTGCCAAACATCATCTTCTAGAGATTCATCAATATATCTCTTTCCTAATACAGAGCATTGCTTCTCCTTTCTTTCTGTGACACAATTCAAATATCTACTGAATGATTACTCTTATTGTTTTCTTCTTCACCATAAAAAGAAAAGCAGACTTGGAACTGTGAAGATGTGCTCAAGAGAAATGGGCTTGGAGTACACAGTTGCCTTCCAGAACTTCGCTTTAGAGGCACCTGAGAGCCAGGGCATCTTAATTTATGTGCAGTGGTAGAATGTTCATTTCACCATAGGAAACTCTTAATTCATTACCGTGAATTATGAGAAGTCGTGATTCTAGTTACTGACATCTCACTTTGAGATGTGACCACGCTATTTTTCAGCCAATTCCAGGGTGGGAACAGGTGATTAGAAAGACAGCAACTACCCCCTTTCCAGGACTTGTCATATTTTCTCCCATTCTCTCAAAAAGCTAACTTTATGATAGACCAACCCTAATTTAAAGACTTCTATGTGCAATAAGGCAACACCTCAAAGTTGACACTGTGGGATAATATTTTTTGGCCTTTTCTGTAAGTGAACAGCAATTCCATGGTCACTAGTCTTCAATGAGTACCCCCCCTCATAAAATATGAGACTAGAAAACAAAACAAAACCCCAGTTAAAAGTCTTGACTGCCAGTTGACTGCCAGTTAAAGGCTGCTAATGTTTGATAGTGGATAACACACACACACACACACACTGATGAACTGGACTCTGCACAATATAACTTGCTGGTTTCCAGTTAAATTAACACTACTTCAGTGGTCTCTATGAATCACAATCTCACAATATTTTGAATATCTGAGTAAGATGTAAAAAACCAACCTGATCAATATATATGTATGTATTCAAGCAGGTGAAAATCATCCTTCCTAAAAAATACTCAGCTTTGAGAGGCCTATGTACAGCCAAAACAAATAGCATGCTACTGAAGATTTAAAGAACTCCACTCAACCTTCTATGTGAAATCCCAAATTCTAAGCCTTATTTATCTCAGGAAGAAGATCTGTCACTGATTCCAGCTTCCTGCCTATAAAACAGTACAGAGCACACAGTAAGCTCACATCCAACTTACATCACTTTAATAAAGCTTTTCCTACAAAGTGCATTTAAATAACTACCTTTTATACGGTTGCCAAACATCATCTTCTAGAGATTCATCAATATATCTCTTTCCTAATACAGAGCATTGCTTCTCCTTTCTTTCTGTGACACAATTCAAATATCTACTGAATGATTACTCTTATTGTTTTCTTCTTCACCATAAAAAGAAAAGCAGACTTGGAACTGTGAAGATGTGCTCAAGAGAAATGGGCTTGGAGTACACAGTTGCCTTCCAGAACTTCGCTTCAGAGGCACCTGAGAGCCAGGGCATCTTAATTTATGTGCAGTGGTAGAATGTTCATTTCACCATAGGAAACTCTTAATTCATTACCGTGAATTATGAGAAGTCGTGATTCTAGTTACTGACATCTCACTTTGAGATGTGACCACGCTATTTATGTTCAGCCAATTCCAGGGTGGGAACAGGTGATTAAACACAATGAAAGGAATCAAGACTTTGTAATTATTTGTGCATGAAAGAGTTACCTCACCTGGGTCGCAGCACTGGTGCACCCATTGAGTATCTTAGATAGCTTAGGTAGCTTTTCATCTCAGTGAAATCGCTTAACATTAGCCCTATAAAACATATTTTAAATGTGCTTTGGAGGTGGGGAGGGGCAAGGGATCTCTTTGAGCTCTTTTACCGTACTACCCTTTTAGAAAAAAAAGAATCCTTATGACAACCAGAGAGCTCAGGAAGATCTCTTCTTTCCCTACGTAGATTTACAACTGTGACAGTGAAAAGCACTCACTATAGGGCCTCCCTTCTCCAACTTTTAGATTTCTTCTGTAAGTAGAGACACAGAATTTTCAAGCTGGTTAATCTGAGGCTGAAAAACCTATTTGGGACCTCAGTAAGAAGTGTGGTTTTAATTCTTGCTTGACAGACACTGTGTTTTGTCTTTTTAAACGAGCGGCTCGATATGTAAATACGATGTTACATCACACAAGTGTTACTCCATATTTGGTGATTTAGAAAGGCTTTGGATCTCCGAAGATGACAAATCCCCTCCGCTTGCTCTTGCTTCATTAATCATGCCTTACACTTCTGTTCATTTTCCTTCCAGTCATAAGACAGCACATGGAAATGGTCATGGCCATATCCTACCAAGGGGCTAGGGGGAACAGATAAAATCATAACCTGCATGGTATATATAAGCTACATGGGGTGGAATCAAGAGAAATATTTTGTAAATGCAGCTTCCCTGGCAGCAAATTTCTCATTTCACAAAAGGGAAAGTTGTCCGTGTGCAATTGCAGGAAGCATTTAAAAAAGAAAGAAAATGCCACATTTGATTTAAATGATCAAATTCCAGAGGGGGGAGGAGAAATGATTCAACATTTAATCCCCTCTGGATCACTGACCCACTACAGTTCAACTCTGCGGTCAAACTCGGTTGGAGGGACAAGTTCCAGTGCATCATCTGATTCCATGCACTACCCTTCCTGAAACAAAACACACCCTTTGCCTTTTGGGGGGCAGGGAAAAGAGAGGGGAGTGGTTCTCTAACAGGCATGCCCGTTCTGTCACCAGAATCCTCATTCACTTCATCTTGTACGTTGAATCACTGCTGTTTCATTTTAAAAACTGTTTTAAGGGTCACTACAGAGTGCTATTGTTTATCACTCAGAGTAGGGATTTAAGTCCCTCTGTTAGCCGTTAATTCCTTTTCCCTTGAGCTGCTGAGAAACCCACACCTCTAGCTACCTTTCTGCTAAAATTAGCCAAAGGAAGCTGAGCTGTTGAATGTGTGTGTGTTTACAAGAGAATTTTTACATTGTGTTATAAAAGAAACAGTGAAGTCTGGACTGGACATTTGTAAGGGTGACATGTGGTTGTGTAAACCACAAACAAAATCAAGATACATCTGTCAAAACCACATCAGAGACAAGAGAGAGCACAGAGAAGCATTTATCATTTAGCTGAGGAGGCAGGCTGCAGGGAGCAGCCGTTCCTGTCAAACCAACCTTTTGAAATTTCCAACATGCCCTTAAACTTTTCGAGTAAGCATGTCTGTGCGCTTCAGCAACTGCCCTCTCTACTCTGGCCTGGCCAGTCGAAAATGGCATCTTAAAGTCAAGGTCACGGTGTCATCCCACCACGGGGCTGTGTTTAATTACAGCCCCATACGGGCTGACAGCCAATATGGATCCAAGGCTAGTCCCGAAGCTCAGTTAACTCTTTCCAGTCCCTCCAAAATGCCCCTTCAGCCCACCCAACTGCGTGGAAGCCTCGAGAACAAACTGTACCCCTAAGGGAGGCCTGACCAGGTATTCTGACTCAAAGAGGTCACTGGCCAAACTACAAATGTCTATGCGCCCACTCTGCCTCTGACTTGTCACCAGGTCTAGAAATGGGCCTCCGAAACTGCGTTAAGTGTGGTAAGGTTCAACATTTAAAAACGAGAAGGGGAGAAAAAAGGAAAGAAATTCAGAATCAGCAGATCCAGAGAAAGAGTATCAGGTGTGTGTAACCTATTCCACCTACATCTGACTCAGTGAAGCAGGGGATATTTATTTGTGTGTGTTCTTGACATAAGCAATAGGAATGATTGTTTTAACATTACAGGGCTGTCATGGACAGTCACATGGAGAAATACAGAAAGCACTTCACCACTCCTTAATGTGTGGCTACAGCGCCTCTTAAAATGAAAAGAAAACATGCAAACAGCTTTTCTCCTTGCTTCTCATTTACCTGCTATGTGTTCCTGTTTGGGGCAAATTCCTCTAGATGACGTTGATAAACAATCGTCATCCTCTGGCGTGACCTGGATGCCAACCTCCACGGGATTGGATGCTTTTTTCATCTCGATTGGTGAAGGGGAAGGTGGCTTATCCACAGCTTTTTCTAAGCAGAGGCTGCCATTGCATTGTTTCCGTTTGTGCTCGATAAAAATAAGAATGTCCCCCAACGGGAAGTTCATCTGGCACTGCCCACACGTGAGAAGGTCATGGTCCCCTTCTGGGGCTCCCAAAGGGCCGTGGTCCGGTTCATCATCTGTAAGAATGGCTTCAAGAGGTTCGGCTGTGGTTGAAGAAACAAAAGCACAATTATTAGGGTGCCAGAAAGGAGAGAAAAGGGAGAAACACATTCTCAACCCCATCCCATCCCCACCACATTATGTAAAGGGTTTCTAGCCTCCTCCGTTTAACGCCCAGAAAAAAAAGAAAGAAAATGTGAGCACCTGAAATGTACATGAATGTGGAAACTGTCAACAAGAAAGCAAATTTATCAATGAGGCAAATAATTACATTTAAAGAAAACTGCCTGACTTGCATACTTCCACAAAAAACACATACACACATATATATACATACACACACCAGTGTCTAGTTTGTGAGTTTAGAAAGAATGTAACTATTAAATAAATAGTTAACACAGTAACATAAAGTAAGCTTAAACAATAACCACCCCAAAAACCAGTATAAACATGGATTGAAACCAAATTTGTTTTTTCCTACAGAGTAAGTTGTCTATTGTGCCCAAGAATAAAAGGAGAGGTGAATAAACGAGTATTTCCGAGAAGGGGAGAAAAAAGGAAAGAAATTCAGAATCAGCAGATCCAGAGAAAGAGTATCAGGTGTGTGTAACCTATTCCACCTACATCTGACTCAGTGAAGCAGGGGATATTTATTTGTGTGTGTTCTTGACATAAGCAATAGGAATGATTGTTTTAACATTACAGGGCTGTCATGGACAGTCACATGGAGAAATACAGAAAGCACTTCACCACTCCTTAATGTGTGGCTACAGCGCCTCTTAAAATGAAAAGAAAACATGCAAACAGCTTTTCTCCTTGCTTCTCATTTACCTGCTATGTGTTCCTGTTTGGGGCAAATTCCTCTAGATGACGTTGATAAACAATCGTCATCCTCTGGCGTGACCTGGATGCCAACCTCCACGGGATTGGATGCTTTTTTCATCTCGATTGGTGAAGGGGAAGGTGGCTTATCCACAGCTTTTTCTAAGCAGAGGCTGCCATTGCATTGTTTCCGTTTGTGCTCGATAAAAATAAGAATGTCCCCCAACGGGAAGTTCATCTGGCACTGCCCACACGTGAGAAGGTCATGGTCCCCTTCTGGGGCTCCCAAAGGGCCGTGGTCCGGTTCATCATCTGTAAGAATGGCTTCAAGAGGTTCGGCTGTGGTTGAAGAAACAAAAGCACAATTATTAGGGTGCCAGAAAGGAGAGAAAAGGGAGAAACACATTCTCAACCCCATCCCATCCCCACCACATTATGTAAAGGGTTTCTAGCCTCCTCCGTTTAACGCCCAGAAAAAAAAGAAAGAAAATGTGAGCACCTGAAATGTACATGAATGTGGAAACTGTCAACAAGAAAGCAAATTTATCAATGAGGCAAATAATTACATTTAAAGAAAACTGCCTGACTTGCATACTTCCACAAAAAACACATACACACATATATATACATACACACACCAGTGTCTAGTTTGTGAGTTTAGAAAGAATGTAACTATTAAATAAATAGTTAACACAGTAACATAAAGTAAGCTTAAACAATAACCACCCCCCAAAAAACCAGTATAAACATGGATTGAAACCAAATTTGTTTTTTTCCCTACAGAGTAAGTTGTCTATTGTGCCCAAGAATAAAAGGAGAGGTGAATAAACATACATACACACACACCCCCTTTGTGTGTGAACATATACACTCTAAATATACAGAGACATGGCTTCATAAATTAGAAAGCTACTACATCACACAGAAAATGTGCCACAGTTACACTGCCATAATAAGAAAAAGATGACATTCACCTGTGAAATGGATCTAAACAATAATCATAAGGCAGCATAACTCACACTGCCAAGAACCTTTCTGATCTCACTCTCAGCAGTGCCACAAAATCAAAGAAATACCAAATTCACTGGCAATTCTTCTCAGACACATTAGCTAAATGGGATACTTTTGAGTACTTAAGAAAATAAGCCAATTAGTCATTTTTTCATTCTGAAGAAAGGAATGCCTAAAATATTCTAAACATGTTTGCACTTGGTAGCCCCCATCACATAAAAATCAGAATGGTCAAGCAAACGCCACATTTCAAATCAAGGCTGAGAAATCCTTTCTTTAGACTTGAAATACTTTGCCTAATGCTGTCAAAGTTGACTAATTTTCTGAATGAGCTCCAAAACACTTCATTATGGGACTATTTCTGCACACATAATCACCAGCGGATGGTATAACAAGGTAGATATGTCTTTCATTCTTGTTTCCTTTTTTTTTTTTTAAACTTTGCACCAAAATACTCCAGCATCTCTCTGAACAGCTTGTATCATTTTTTAAACTTCCAAAGGGAAGAAGAGATGAAGTCTCTGCTCCTGAAACCTTACACTTACCATCACCAAAAAAAATTACAAAATACAAAACACATCATGAATGCGGCCAGTTAATAAAACTGAAGCAGAAAATGTACAAGTCTTAAACAGTTAATCAGTCTGACCTTCTTTAGCACGCTGCCAATTTCACATTTAATGAACTTAAAGCCACAGAGAATCAAAAAATAGATTTTAATTTGAGTGTAGAATATTGGAACAGATTTTGAAAAAGTGCAAAAATCCAGTGAACTCAGGTTAAATTTATTTCAACCCTACCCAGGCTGAATATTGAGGGGGAAGATCTGGAGTAACTCCCAGATGTGCTGGGTGAAATAATATGGAGAGAGCCCTGCCTAGCTGCACCTGGGCTCAACTAGGACATGTCATAATTTCTAGCCTCTGGTACTCCTCCTAATTTAACATAAGGTCACCACAGGAATATGAAGGTTATATTCCTACTCGTAAAGACAGCAAAGTAAGCACTTCTATTTCTTTGCCCAACATACTGACTAAAAGGTAGATACACATGCAGACTTTTCAAATAAAAGAAGACAATCAGAAGTGCTTTTTGCAGCATGCTTCTGTGTCATTTATTCCTCTGCTTGCTTTCATTTTGACAAGGCAGGAACTGAAGAAGGAAGTCATTCTCCAAGATTCCTCCAATTTGATCCAAGGATCTTAAGTACACATTAGCAAACGTGTCTTTTTTTGGTTGTTGTTCAGCATTAACAACAAGTTCTGAGGTTTACAAATTGAAGAACGACTGAGGAGAACTACTTCATTTTATTAAAGTTAGTAGTACAAAAAACCTTTGGGGAAAAAAAAAACCAAACATTATTTTAAACTCCACTGTTCAGATTTGTCCTCTACCCCAAGCCTTGACACATTTCTGAAAATGGAAATATTATCCCGGAGCAAAAGAAGATATTCTCCTAGGTATCAAATAGTTAAAGGTAACGCGGTACAAAACAGACTTGGTTAAAGTCTTCTAAATGTAGTGACTGAACTGATTTACAATCAAAACCAGGAAATGAAGTGGTAATTCAGGGGTTGCTGATTACACCTCCACATTTCACCTAATTAATTTTATAGGAGGCAAAGTTCTTGAAAATAACAAGATGATCAAATGTACAGATATAAAACCTATAACCTCAACATTTTCTATGCTCTTAATGTAAATTATTGCTAATTAACAAGAATTATATCCTAATGTATGAAATATGCTTAACATCAGGCTCCCTACTAAACATTGGGCTAGTGATGTTCAGAGAAATACCAAAATGTGTTCTTATCATTGCTGATATTATTAAAAATCAGACGAAGTGGGGCACAAAGAAAATATGAAAATACAATTCTCGGTGTAGTCTGCTGATTTGCATTGACATCTTTTCTCAGTGGCAATCAACATTTCCTTTCCGGGCTCTGATAATTTCTCTGTATTTTAATGCAAATTCCTCTTTCCCTAAAAACATTCCTAACCTCAGCCATTTTACCCCCTCCCTCAATTCAATTCTATCCTCCTTCACCCCCACAAAACCGGCGTTTCTAAGCTCCGGCCTAAGCTCTGGCTACAAAGCAGGGAGTCCAGGATTGAAGTGGAAGGGAGTGGGCAAATAATCATAATAATTAGCCGCGAATTCTCTACAAGGGGAAAAGAAATACAAAATAAAAAGCTTTTGCGTTCAGACAACAAGACTGACTGAAACGTCTTAACGCCCCAGCGGCTGACTGAGATCTCTTTCCTCTCTGCAGTTGCAAAGGAATAAATTTGGGGGGTGGGGGGAGAACACCTTAGAAGAAATGTAGGGAAGGGGCAAGGGAAACGACGGCTGCTGGGGAGGGGGAGGGGGAAGAGAGCTCTGCCTTTAAGTTTGCTTTCCAAGTCCTTCCCTTTGATTGTCCTAACAGGGTAAGGAAGCACACCGAGGCTGAAATGCGGAGGGAAAAAGCAAAGAAACAAAAGCGAAGGCAGGGGCGACAGGCCCGGGGCAGGGGGCCCGGCGCGGGTGGGCTGTGCGGAAAGTGAAGTTGGGCGCCGGGACTCTGAGGCACAAAGCGAGCAGCGTGCTGGCTGCAGGCTCCGGCCGCGCTCGCTGCGAACACGTGCAGCGGCGGCCGCGGGGCCGGGAGCCGGGGCCTGAGGGCGAGGCGGCGGACAGCCTGGGGCCCCGACTGCTCCACATTTCACCTAATTAATTTTATAGGAGGCAAAGTTCTTGAAAATAACAAGATGATCAAATGTACAGATATAAAACCTATAACCTCAACATTTTCTATGCTCTTAATGTAAATTATTGCTAATTAACAAGAATTATATCCTAATGTATGAAATATGCTTAACATCAGGCTCCCTACTAAACATTGGGCTAGTGATGTTCAGAGAAATACCAAAATGTGTTCTTATCATTGCTGATATTATTAAAAATCAGACGAAGTGGGGCACAAAGAAAATATGAAAATACAATTCTCGGTGTAGTCTGCTGATTTGCATTGACATCTTTTCTCAGTGGCAATCAACATTTCCTTTCCGGGCTCTGATAATTTCTCTGTATTTTAATGCAAATTCCTCTTTCCCTAAAAACATTCCTAACCTCAGCCATTTTACCCCCTCCCTCAATTCAATTCTATCCTCCTTCACCCCCACAAAACCGGCGTTTCTAAGCTCCGGCCTAAGCTCTGGCTACAAAGCAGGGAGTCCAGGATTGAAGTGGAAGGGAGTGGGCAAATAATCATAATAATTAGCCGCGAATTCTCTACAAGGGGAAAAGAAATACAAAATAAAAAGCTTTTGCGTTCAGACAACAAGACTGACTGAAACGTCTTAACGCCCCAGCGGCTGACTGAGATCTCTTTCCTCTCTCTGCAGTTGCAAAGGAATAAATTTGGGGGGTGGGGGGAGAACACCTTAGAAGAAATGTAGGGAAGGGGCAAGGGAAACGACGGCTGCTGGGGAGGGGGAGGGGGAAGAGAGCTCTGCCTTTAAGTTTGCTTTCCAAGTCCTTCCCTTTGATTGTCCTAACAGGGTAAGGAAGCACACCGAGGCTGAAATGCGGAGGGAAAAAGCAAAGAAACAAAAGCGAAGGCAGGGGCGACAGGCCCGGGGCAGGGGGCCCGGCGCGGGTGGGCTGTGCGGAAAGTGAAGTTGGGCGCCGGGACTCTGAGGCACAAAGCGAGCAGCGTGCTGGCTGCAGGCTCCGGCCGCGCTCGCTGCGAACACGTGCAGCGGCGGCCGCGGGGCCGGGAGCCGGGGCCTGAGGGCGGGAGGCGGCGGACAGCCTGGGGCCCCGACTGCTGCCTCCATGCCCGGCCTGCCCGGCTGTAGGGTGACGACGGTTCTCCGGCGCACCAGCTGGAGACGCAGGAACTGAGGTTTGGGAAATTCGGCAGGTTAAGCTGGCGCTGTCCGGGATCAGCGCGCACACCTCAGGCACGGGTTCTGAAATTCATTCTGTGTCCACAGGCTCACACTTTTTACTTTGAGGGATTTCTACAAATGCGTTTCTCCCTCAATTCGGGGTACCGGTGTGCGCAGGGTGGCGGCGGCTGCGGTTATTCATTATTAATGACACCGCTTGCCCGCATCATTATGATGATAACTATTACTATTGTTGTGATTTCGGGCTCGGAGGCGAGAGCTGCAGGAGGCGGGGGAGCCGGGGGGTCGGGCTGCAAGAGCCGCCCTGCAAGCCCGTTGTGGCCGCCTCCGCCCGCGCTTCGCACGGGGGTGAGGGTAAGGAAGAAGTGAACCTGGAGACTAAGAACAAACTTGCCGGATCCCGCCCTTCGGCCTTCCCCGAAGCCGGAGAGCGCGCACTCTCCTTTCCTCCCAACCAAAAACGCCAGCCCTAAAGAGAACGAAAACTGCACGCCGCTCCACTCCCTGTGCATGGGGGTGTCGGCCGCGGGCCCAGGAGCTTTTCCGCAGCCCTGGCCAGAGGCATTTTTAAAGTCAAAACGAAGAACAAAGACATAAGGGGTGATGGGGTAGTGGGGAGAGAAAGGGAATTCTGCCTAACCGTCCGTTTCCCCCACCCCCACCCTCGCAAAGCTCTTCCCTCCGGGTCGAGAAATGCAGAGCGGGGGTGGGGGAGGCCCTGGTACAGGTTCAAGTTCGCCGAGCTTTCTTGATCTTGTTCTGCCTCCTAGCGACCGAAAGGCTCATTCAGCCCAAGAAGCGGAGGATGGGGGCGGGGGGAATAGGGGGTCCAGAAGACCCGAATGGCTCCCGCCCGCCCTGCGCACCCAGAAAATCAGAAAGGAGTGACCACCGCACCCACTTCAAACTGGCCCCTTAACGCAAAGCCCGCCCTGAGACTCAGGGAGAGAGGGATAACCCACCCAGCCCGGAGTCTCGGGACGGGCCCGGCGAAAGTGGGGGACGGAGTAGCAGCCAGGACTGCACGCCACAGTCCGTCCTTTGAGCCCCCAGTGCATCCTTCCAAAGAAGGACCCGGCTTTCCCGAGTGCTGCGAACACTGCCCATCCTTCCCGCCGGTACCTGGCCGGGCTGTAACTTCACACCGCCGCGCGCCGCGTCTGCTCCGCATCCGGCGCGGCCGGGGGAGTTGGGGGCGGGGGAGAGCGGCGAGGGAGGGATGCGCGGGGGTGGGGAGAGGGAGGGCCCCGCAACGCGCTCGGGCGGGGGAGCTTTCGAAGAGTATGACAAGTTCCAGGGCCCAGTGAAAAATTAAATTCCCTATGCGCACCCCCCTCCCAACACACACACACCCTTTAAAAATAATAATAAAAATACAGAACTGGGTATAGGGTGGTCCTTGAAGATTGCAGAAAAAATTAAAATAAGGGTCATGAATGAGGAGGAGGGAAGTGGGCCCTCTCATGCCTTTCTTTTTCTTGCAGCCAAACTTTCCTAAGTGCCCACTGCCTGCCTTTCCAGGCGCATTCTGTTAGCCAGAAGACAGCCACCCACTTACCCACCCCATCCTCCCTTATATAGACTCAGAAGGGACCCCCTCGACAGAGCCAGGCCCGACGTAGAGAGCAATAACTCAAGGAAGGGGTGCGTGGAGTCCCAGGGTGAAACACTCTCCAAAAACATACTCGAGTCTACTACTCCCTACCACCCACCACCCACCACCCACCCCTACCCGGCCTGGACGCGCTTGGGAGCTGGGGGCTATTGGCTTGTCCGCGCGGGGCGCGCGGGGCGGTTAGGGAAGGCACGTGGTGACCTCCCCGCCGACCCGACCTGGGGGCAAGAGGCGTCGGAGGTAGGGGGCGTACAGAACTCGCTTCTACGGTTGCTTTCCAAAATAAAAATGCTTTGAAATAAAAAATGCTTTGCAAAGCCGACTTTCTCCGCAGCCGATTTCGCAGTAGGGTTGGCCAGGAGGAGGTCAGGGTATTGTACTAGGGGGCCAGAAAGGCCCCTGGACCTGCTGGCGCTGAGTCGCTGCACCGCCTGCCGCTGTGCCAGCGAGCGGGCGGCGAGCGGCGGGTGGGCGATCCCGGGCAGGGCGGGGGCGCGGCGAGGCCCGGCAAGGCCCCAGCGAGGCCCGGCCGCTGCCGCTGCCCGCTCCCGGGCTGCCGCGCTGCGCTCGGTCCTCTGTCTGTTTGTTGGCAGGAGGCTCCCGCACACGCGGTGCTTGTAAACATTCAGACACGAGATTTTTCCCAATCAAAATCCACTTCCACTTTTTTTGAAAATCTTCCAAAAAATAGTAAGAGGAGGGAGTTCCTCGCTCCCTCTCTGTGCCGCCGGCGCTCTAAGTTTGCAACTAAGGAGGTTTTAGTGAAGGGGGTAATTGTATTTTTCCCCTCTATTAAAGATTGTGAGATTTTTGCAAGGGAGGGGGGGAGAAGTGGGGGAGTTAGAGGAGAGCACTGCTGAAAACGGCCGGCGGAGCGTTTGGCGTCTGTCTGGGGGCCAAAAAAATAATGTTGCCTTTTTTTTAAAATTTTTATTTTTGCTATAGTCGGCCGGGAGGCGGGCAGTTGAAGATTGCAGAAAAAATTAAAATAAGGGTCATGAATGAGGAGGAGGGAAGTGGGCCCTCTCATGCCTTTCTTTTTCTTGCAGCCAAACTTTCCTAAGTGCCCACTGCCTGCCTTTCCAGGCGCATTCTGTTAGCCAGAAGACAGCCACCCACTTACCCACCCCATCCTCCCTTATATAGACTCAGAAGGGACCCCCTCGACAGAGCCAGGCCCGACGTGAGAGCAATAACTCAAGGAAGGGGTGCGTGGAGTCCCAGGGTGAAACACTCCCCAAAAAACATACTGAGTCTACTACTCCTACCACCCACCACCCACCACCCACCCCTACCCGGCCTGGACGCGCTTGGGAGCTGGGGGCTATTGGCTTGTTCGCGCGGGGCGCGCGGGGCGGTTAGGGAATGCACGTTGTGACCTCGCCGCCGACCCGACCTGGGGGCAAGAGGCGTCGGAGGTAGGGGGCGTACAGAACTCGCTTCTACGGTTGCTTTCCAAAATAAAAATGCTTTGAAATAAAAAATGCTTTGCAAAGCCGACTTTCTCCGCAGCCGATTTCGCAGTAGGGTTGGCCAGGAGGAGGTCAGGGTATTGTACTAGGGGGCCAGAAAGGCCCCTGGACCTGCTGGCGCTGAGTCGCTGCACCGCCTGCCGCTGTGCCAGCGAGCGGGCGGCGAGCGGCGGGTGGGCGATCCCGGGCAGGGCGGGGCGCGGCGAGGCCCGGCAAGGCCCCAGCGAGGCCCGGCCGCTGCCGCTGCCCGCTCCCGGGCTGCCGCGCTGCGCTCGGTCCTCTGTCTGTTTGTTGGCAGGAGGCTCCCGCACACGCGGTGCTTGTAAACATTCAGACACGAGATTTTTCCCAATCAAAATCCACTTCCACTTTTTTTGAAAATCTTCCAAAAAATAGTAAGAGGAGGGAGTTCCTCGCTCCCTCTCTGTGCCGCCGGCGCTCTAAGTTTGCAACTAAGGAGGTTTTAGTGAAGGGGGTAATTGTATTTTTCCCCTCTATTAAAGATTGTGAGATTTTTGCAAGGGAGGGGGGGAGAAGTGGGGGAGTTAGAGGAGAGCACTGCTGAAAACGGCCGGCGGAGCGTTTGGCGTCTGTCTGGGGGCAAAAAAATAATGTTGCCTTATTTTATTTTATTCATTTTTATCTTATCTTACATCTCTTCTGGCCGCTAGTGAGGTTCGGCCGGGAGGGGCGGGCAGCGGCAACCCGGGCGGCAGCGGCCAGAGCGCCCTCCCTCTCTCTTCTGCTGGCCCCCGGCCTTCGCTCCTGCCCTTCGGCGGCGGCGGCGGCGCGGGAGGGCAAGCTCGAGGAGCCGGCACAAAAGGCAGCGGGGCAAACACCCACCTCGGGCCGGAACAAAAGGCGGCAGCGCCGGCCGCAGCTCCAGTCCTTCCCGGTCTCCCAAGCTCTCCTGGCCGCCGCGGCCCCTCACCAGACTCCGCGGACTCTAGAGCGCCGGGGGCCCCCTCCCACAATCCCACTTTCTCACTATTGTGGAGATGACTACTTCCCTCCCCGTGCACACTTGACCGTGAGCGCTCTGGGGTCCAAGAACCAGTCTCACCTCTTTTCTCCCCGGGAATTCTTTTTTAGACTTGGGCTCCCCACCCCCCGTTTTTCCTCCTACGGTGAGTGGAAGCAACCCCCCCTCTCCCCTCCGGTTTCCTCCCTTAGGTTTGCACGAGAGTTGTTAGCATCCACAGCATTGTTCATTATTTTGCAAAATTGGAGGGGAAAACATTGCATTCCTTTTCGAAAAGCGAAATAAAGCAGCAGAAAGCAGGAAAGAGGAGGGGTCAAAATTTTGTAAAATTAAGTAAAATTAAAAGATTAGTGTTATCCCGAAAGTATACATACGGCTAGGATTCGGGATGGGATGAGGTTGGGTTTTTTCCCCCCTCTCCCTTTAATCTCTTTCATCCCGACTCTCGGAGGTTTTTCTCGTGGAAAAAAATTTAAATGCATGCACACACCCCTCTCTCCCCCTTTCTCTTGCTTCTCTTCCTGCGCGCTCTCGTGATTATTAATAATTATTATTACTATTATTGGGTTACTTACGCGAGAATTCCCGTTTGCTTAAGTGCTGGGGTTTGCCTTGCTTGCGGCGAGACATGGTGGGCTGCGGGGCGGGCGGCGGCGGCGGCGGCGGCGGCGGGCGGACGACGGCTCGGTTCACATCGGGAGAGCCGGGTTAGAAAGAAGGAGACTCCAGAGAAAATATCTTCATCAGTGCCTTTTGACATCCAAAATAAATTAGAAATAATACAAAGATGGCGCAGGGAAGATGAATTGTGGGAGAGCCGTCATGGCTTTTTTTTTTTTAACCAAAAAAAAAAAAAAAGAGAGAGAGAGAGAGAGAGAGGGGAGAGATAGAGGGGGAGAGAGAGAGAGAGAGAGAGAGAGAGATGAAAAAAATGGCAAAAGCCCCCCTGAGCTGCAAGTTCAAGTGCGGACGTGACGTCCCTGCGAACTTGAACGTCAGGAGTCTGGATGGACAGAGACACACAAAACATGGGCAGGGCGAGCAGGAGAGAAGGGGAGGAGGGAAGGGGAAGCTCACACCAATGGACACACATCAGGGGCTGGACATGAAAAAGAGACCAGGACAAGCCAATGGCCAGTGCGGGGCGGGGGAGGTGCGGGGCGGGGGGCTCCGCAGACGCCAGACGCGGCCCCCGTGGGAGGGGCGGGCGGAGGGGAGGGGGCGCTGGGGCCTCGGGCTCACCACTGGCCGCAGCGAGTGCCGAGGCAGCGGCGTGGCAGGGAGAGAGGGAAGGGGCGGCGGGATGGGGGGGGGGGGGGCAAGACGTGCGCCCTGCCCCCCCCACCCCGGCATGCGGACCCCAAAACGAAAGATTATTTAAAATTAAAAGAAGGCTAGGGAGAGTGTGGAGGCTGTAAGGGCCGGGGAAGCGCGGGCGGAGGGAAGCCAGGTAGAGTTGCTCCCGGACACCCTCCTGCGTGCGCACACCCACTTCCCCTCATCGCCGCAGCGGAGCTCGCGCCTCGCGTGCGGACGCCGGGGGCCGAGGCGAAAGCAGGGAGCCCGCGGCTGCGCTCGGGAAACTTTGCGCGAGAAGAGGGTAGCAAAGAAAAATCACCCGAAGTTAAACTGAGTCTCCAAGTTACAGCTACACCGCGGGCGAGGGGAGGCGGGAAGGAGCGCGCGGCCAAATACAGCTTTTACACCGGTTTGCTTAAGTGCTGGGGTTTGCCTTGCTTGCGGCGAGACATGGTGGGCTGCGGGGCGGGCGGCGGCGGCGGCGGCGGCGGCGGGCGGACGACGGCTCGGTTCACATCGGGAGAGCCGGGTTAGAAAGAAGGAGACTCCAGAGAAAATATCTTCATCAGTGCCTTTTGACATCCAAAATAAATTAGAAATAATACAAAGATGGCGCAGGGAAGATGAATTGTGGGAGAGCCGTCATGGCTTTTTTTTTTTTAACCAAAAAAAAAAAAAAAGAGAGAGAGAGAGAGAGAGAGGGGAGAGATAGAGGGGGAGAGAGAGAGAGAGAGAGAGAGAGATGAAAAAAATGGCAAAAGCCCCCCTGAGCTGCAAGTTCAAGTGCGGACGTGACGTCCCTGCGAACTTGAACGTCAGGAGTCTGGATGGACAGAGACACACAAAACATGGGCAGGGCGAGCAGGAGAGAAGGGGAGGAGGGAAGGGGAAGCTCACACCAATGGACACACATCAGGGGCTGGACATGAAAAAGAGACCAGGACAAGCCAATGGCCAGTGCGGGGCGGGGGAGGTGCGGGGCGGGGCTCCGCAGACGCCAGACGCGGCCCCCGTGGGAGGGGCGGGCGGAGGGGAGGGGGCGCTGGGGCCTCGGGCTCACCACTGGCCGCAGCGAGTGCCGAGGCAGCGGCGTGGCAGGGAGAGAGGGAAGGGGCGGCGGGATGGGGGGGGGGGGAGCAAGACGTGCGCCCTGCCCCCCCCACCCCGGCATGCGGACCCTAAAATGAAAGATTATTTAAAATTAAAAGAGAGCTAGAGAGAGAGAGTGTGGAGGCTGTAAGGGCCGGGGAAGCGCGGGCGGAGGGAAGCCAGGTAGAGTTGCTCCCGGACACCCTCCTGCGTGCGCACACCCACTTCCCCTCATCGCCGCAGCGGAGCTCGCGCCTCGCGTGCGGACGCCGGGGGCCGAGGCGAAAGCAGGGAGCCCGCGGCTGCGCTCGGGAAACTTTGCGCGAGAAGAGGGTAGCAAAGAAAAATCACCCGAAGTTAAACTGAGTCTCCAAGTTACAGCTACACCGCGGGCGAGGGGAGGCGGGAAGGAGCGCGCGGCCAAATAGAGTCCAGCTCAAGTTTGGAAGGTTGTGGGTCCGGAAGGGCAGCGCCAGGGCCTCCAGGAGCCCGGGCGGCCTGGAGAGAGAGGGCAAGGGCGAGGGAGGCTGTGCAGGCCCGGGCCGGCTGGCTAGGAGGGGGCGCCCCCCAGGCCAAGCCGGGGGGTCGAGGATCTGACCGCCCCGACAAACGATCGGGTCTGAATGCCACTGGGAGCAGGGAGTCGAGACTCTCAACGGTCGCGGAAAGAGAAAGGCCGAGGAAGAAAGAATAGGGCGCCGGACTCGGGCACGTTCCAGTCCCGGGAGTGGAGTGCCCGGACCCAGGGCGAGGGAGGCGCTGAGGCGTCCACCTCACGGAGCCGCCGCCAGCCAGAGGACAAAGCCTGGGCAGTCCCGCGAGTGCCAGTCCCTGGGAACGTGCTCCCGGCGCCGCGGGAGGTCCCTAAGCCGGGTCCCAGGGAAAGACACACCCCCTCCCACTCTAGAGCTACTGCCAGAGCACCGAGGAACGGCAAGAAAATGTTTCTTACGGGTAGAGCACAACTAGTGCAGTTTTGTTATCCAGGGAAAGAAAACGGGGAATGAAGAAAGAGCAACTGGCTTGTGGGAGCAGCGGGGACGCTACAGTGTCGGGTGACCGCCCCGGGTCAGCACCGCGCTCCCCGGCGCCCCGGGCGGAGCCGCACACGCCAGAGCCCGCAACCCCCGTCTGGCCTTTCTGCAAACGTTCCAGGGAAATTAGGGAAGACCTGTTGGAAATAAACCCCTGTCTCTTTAATGCACGCGCGCGCGTTGCTGCTGTCAAAAAGCGGGCTTCACTCTGGCGTGGGATACTTTCAGTTTTACGTAAAATGTAAAAAGCAAAAGTACTTAAGGGCCAGGTAGAGTTGCTCCCGGACACCCTCCTGCGTGCGCACACCCACTTCCCCTCATCGCCGCAGCGGAGCTCGCGCCTCGCGTGCGGACGCCGGGGGCCGAGGCGAAAGCAGGGAGCCCGCGGCTGCGCTCGGGAAACTTTGCGCGAGAAGAGGGTAGCAAAGAAAAATCACCCGAAGTTAAACTGAGTCTCCAAGTTACAGCTACACCGCGGGCGAGGGGAGGCGGGAAGGAGCGCGCGGCCAAATAGAGTCCAGCTCAAGTTTGGAAGGTTGTGGGTCCGGAAGGGCAGCGCCAGGGCCTCCAGGAGCCCGGGCGGCCTGGAGAGAGAGGGCAAGGGCGAGGGAGGCTGTGCAGGCCCGGGCCGGCTGGCTAGGAGGGGGCGCCCCCCAGGCCAAGCCGGGGGGTCGAGGATCTGACCGCCCCGACAAACGATCGGGTCTGAATGCCACTGGGAGCAGGGAGTCGAGACTCTCAACGGTCGCGGAAAGAGAAAGGCCGAGGAAGAAAGAATAGGGCGCCGGACTCGGGCACGTTCCAGTCCCGGGAGTGGAGTGCCCGGACCCAGGGCGAGGGAGGCGCTGAGGCGTCCACCTCACGGAGCCGCCGCCAGCCAGAGGACAAAGCCTGGGCAGTCCCGCGAGTGCCAGTCCCTGGGAACGTGCTCCCGGCGCCGCGGGAGGTCCCTAAGCCGGGTCCCAGGGAAAGACACACCCCCTCCCACTCTAGAGCTACTGCCAGAGCACCGAGGAACGGCAAGAAAATGTTTCTTACGGGTAGAGCACAACTAGTGCAGTTTTGTTATCCAGGGAAAGAAAACGGGGAATGAAGAAAGAGCAACTGGCTTGTGGGAGCAGCGGGGACGCTACAGTGTCGGGTGACCGCCCCGGGTCAGCACCGCGCTCCCCGGCGCCCCGGGCGGAGCCGCACACGCCAGAGCCCGCAACCCCCGTCTGGCCTTTCTGCAAACGTTCCAGGGAAATTAGGGAAGACCTGTTGGAAATAAACCCCTGTCTCTTTAATGCACGCGCGCGCGCGCGCGCGCGCGCGTTGCTGCTGTCAAAAAGCGGGCTTCACTCTGGCGTGGGATACTTTCAGTTTTACGTAAAATGTACAGCAACAGCACCCCCTGCGATTGGAAAGTTTATTCAGAAACGTGCCTGCAAAGTCCCCTGGCGTCTCCCGCCTCCCAGCCTCCCCTCCTGCCTGCGCCACCCTGTAGCTTCAGCCGACGCCGACGCCGAGACCGCGCTGCGATTCCAAATCCGGAAGGGCAGGGGGGAGAGGAAAATGGACTCGGGTCCAAGGGAGGCGCGGAGGGTGCTGGGTGGATGCGGGTGGCCGCGGACGGCGAGACTCCGAGTTGCAGGTGGACGTGTGTGAGTGTGTGTCTGCCGAGCGAGGAGCCTTTCCTCTCTTCCAAGCGGCTCCACAACCCCTCGTGTCTTCTCTTCCCCCTCCTCAGTCTGAGGGCGGTCGCTTTCGTAAATGCACCTACCCGGCTGGGGGCTTTATTGTTTTAAGCGAGGGCCCCCGCTTGCACGCGCGCACCCACCTCCCAGCCACGCCGGCCAGCGGCTGTTTATTCATGTGTTGTCTTAGTAAAGTTTCAAACCCATTAGAAAATAACTGGTTTGCTTAGCTCGGTGAAGCTTCGGGCCCCTCTAAAGAAGAAAAGGAGGTTTTGATGCTCAACATTAGGAGAGATGTGGGCTGGACTGGGTTTGTGTAAATGTGGTTTGTTATTGTTTTCCTCCCGTTTAAAGTGGGGGGGGGGGGAATCAAATCCTGTTTAAGAAACAGGAAGATTCACTTGCAGTAAAGCTCTGTAGCATGTGCGTTACACTAGTTCCCCCTTTTCACGAGTTCTTCAAAGCAGGTCAGCATCTCTTTTCCACTACTTTCTCTTTTTTGTCTTGTTCAACTAGCCTTAAAGCGACCTAAAGAATGTCATTGCAGGGGAGGGGGTAGGGGGAACGGGACGTGGAGGAGAATGGTTGAAGGGAAGGTGAGGAGAAGGAAGAAAAAAGTACATCTGGGAAGCCTTTGAAAAAAAAATAAAATAAAAGCCCCTTCAGGTAACAATAGTGAGTCAGATTCTTTCGGAACCGAGCTTTTCAAATTTAAATATTTTTCCCATCCACCCATAAAAGTCCATATATAAAGAAGGTATATAAATGGGCAAGTGTGTGTTGTGGAAATATATATGTATGATTTATATATAATGGTGTGTATAAAGCTTTTCAGGGTTGGCTGTAGTGTAAAAAGTAATGACTTTATTACCTCTGAAAGGTTCTGTGGTTCACATTTAACAGTCTTCTGAATTACAATTCATTACACAATTGTGTGCTCTCTGAAACCGGCACCCTATCAGGGCCGCTATCTGTGGTTATTTCCAATAAATAACTGGCAACATTTTATTGATTTTCTTTTTTAAAAAATCATAGGAAATTAAGCACTTAGTTACAAGTAGGTCTGCTATGTTATTGCACTTGTTTCAGATTCCAGGGGGTTCCTTCCGAAACCACATCTTAAAACATACATTTAAAACCCAATTTTGCAGCTGCTTTCGCTGGGTGCCCATGGAGGGCTAAGTAGCGACATTTCCACCATTAACATATATTTAATTTCACTATCATAAAATGCCCAGAGTGAAATAGAAACTGCCCTCCACTCCTGCCCCTCCCCCAGCCTGATTTCACCCAGTCCAGAGCACCAGGGCTGTGTATTGGCATTCGATCCCTCCTCGTCGCGGACCCCCTACTCCGGTCCCTCCTGTTCGCCCTACGAGTGACGCCCCCTCCCTCATTGCTGGTGGATGCTCGCTAAAGCGCCCAAAGTGGGGGAGGGGGAAGGTTTGTCTGTGTGTTTAAAGAAATAAAAATGTGTTGTTTTAAGAGCTTTGAAAATATTACGGTAAAGTGGAATCAAATCCTGTTTAAGAAACAGGAAGATTCACTTGCAGTAAAGCTCTGTAGCATGTGCGTTACACTAGTTCCCCCTTTTCACGAGTTCTTCAAAGCAGGTCAGCATCTCTTTTCCACTACTTTCTCTTTTGTCTTGTTCAACTAGCCTTAAAGCGACCTAAAGAATGTCATTGCAGGGGAGGGGGTAGGGGGAACGGGACGTGGAGGAGAATGGTTGAAGGGAAGGTGAGGAGAAGGAAGAAAAAAGTACATCTGGGAAGCCTTTGAAAAAAAAATAAAATAAAAGCCCCTTCAGGTAACAATAGTGAGTCAGATTCTTTCGGAACCGAGCTTTTCAAATTTAAATATTTTTCCCATCCACCCATAAAAGTCCATATATAAAGAAGGTATATAAATGGGCAAGTGTGTGTTGTGGAAATATATATGTATGATTTATATATAATGGTGTGTATAAAGCTTTTCAGGGTTGGCTGTAGTGTAAAAGNAATGACTTTATTACCTCTGAAAGGTTCTGTGGTTCACATTTAACAGTCTTCTGAATTACAATTCATTACACAATTGTGTGCTCTCTGAAACCGGCACCCTATCAGGGCCGCTATCTGTGGTTATTTCCAATAAATAACTGGCAACATTTTATTGATTTTCTTTTTTAAAAAATCATAGGAAATTAAGCACTTAGTTACAAGTAGGTCTGCTATGTTATTGCACTTGTTTCAGATTCCAGGGGGTTCCTTCCGAAACCACATCTTAAAACATACATTTAAAACCCAATTTTGCAGCTGCTTTCGCTGGGTGCCCATGGAGGGCTAAGTAGCGACATTTCCACCATTAACATATATTTAATTTCACTATCATAAAATGCCCAGAGTGAAATAGAAACTGCCCTCCACTCCTGCCCCTCCCCCAGCCTGATTTCACCCAGTCCAGAGCACCAGGGCTGTGTATTGGCATTCGATCCCTCCTCGTCGCGGACCCCCTACTCCGGTCCCTCCTGTTCGCCCTACGAGTGACGCCCCCTCCCTCATTGCTGGTGGATGCTCGCTAAAGCGCCCAAAGTGGGGGAGGGGGAAGGTTTGTCTGTGTGTTTAAAGAAATAAAAATGTGTTGTTTTAAGAGCTTTGAAAATATTACGTAAGTATTGATTAATGATGCAGGTGGGTTTGTAGAGGGGTGAAAGGTCACTTTAAACGTGCACACTTGGATACACAGTCAGTGTATTTACTTTCCAAAAGTAGCTTCGAGAAAGTAATAAATTATGACAACGTTAGAATTATTTTCTGGCCGTTCAGTTAACTTCATTTGGAGCTGTAGAACCTTTGTTGTTTCCACGGAGGGGCTAATTACGCTCGGTGGGCTCTTTCCCAAACCTTTGGTGACGACACTGCGTGTAAACTTCAGGCCAACAGGCGACCCCTCCCCTCCCCTCCTCCCTCGCTCTATCTTGCCCGCGGAGGAGACTCCCCAGGACTTCCTGCAGTATATATTCTGCCTCTGATCTCCGTACTTAATAGCCAAGTCCTGGTTTATGCTTTATAATGTGTTGACAAGTTTTCTAACAGACTTTCTGAAATAATGCACATATATTCACGTCGGTTAGAAACCCACCGTATTTTTAGAGTCGAGTAGATCTATACCCTAATGCAGTGAGAGAGTGTAAATCATAGAGGATTTCATAGTCCTTTCAGTAGTTTTCGGTATGAAGTATGAGCCGCGTGGCCTCCAGACGTAACCTTTTAGAAAAAAAGACAGTGCTTTTATTTTATGGTGTAAAGTGCTTTTAGCTCCAGGGCTCTGAACGTGAATGTGGTCAACAAACAGCTCCAAGAGGGAGACTTAATACAGTCCCAGCCTTCGTGCGAAAGATCGCCTGGCGTAAGGGACTCGGGCTGAGCTGGAGAATTAAGGGTTAAAAGGTCTGTCTCGATAGAAACTGCAAGATTAAAATAAAATATTCACTGTCTGCCTTTAGCGGGGAACACCTTTATAGACTTAAATAAATGAATGAATGGTTAATACAATCGCTCCCACCTTGCCTTTTACTTTTTTTTTTTCTTCCTAATAGAAGTTCAGAAAATAGAGAATGGACAGTCACCTAGATAAAAAATAAAACTTAGGTTTGTATTCATCACTTGGCATAGGTTTTGGGATTCTCAAGGGTGGGAGTGCTAGGATGTTGATAAGATAAAGGAAAAATTAATGTTAAAAAGGAAGAGAGCTTGTGCTTGAAGAAGGAGGTGGGCTTTGTGTGGGCACTCTAAACTGAAAGGTGAGCATGAAGGCCATAGTCGCCTCTTCTCCCCAGCTTCTGTCAGCCCCCACTCTCTACAGCATTTCTCCCTCCTCTGCTCCCAGTATGATCCAGGGTCTACCTAAGGAGGCCCCTGGAAGGCAGTGTCTACACCTGCAAAGGGAGGGACTTCTCCCTCAACCCCGCGGAGGTTCCTGGGGGAACAGTTACTACAGCGTTTCTCCAAAGACTCCCTGGGCCTTTAGCTGACTAGCAGGCTACTTCACATGCCTGAATGGATCTGTGCCCCACTTCACCTCAGAGAAAGAAAGAAGAAAGGGAGCAAAGTAGGGAGTAAAAAGCTGGATCTGCTCTAAAGAAGTCTACACTCACCTCTAGACTGGGTTGCCAGTGCTGAGTCAACAATGTGGGGGGAGGGGGAGAAGGAGGGGTAATTCTCACCACGGAAGTAATGGGCTCCTATGAAGACAGCAAGGTGTTCAACTGGAACACTGAAGTAACCCGATTGAGCTCCCTAACATTGACATCAAAGACACATGGATGCTGTGTAGTGAAGTCAGTCCAACGGACCACATTAGAAATGTCCAGATGCAATACTTAGCACACAGTAGATTCTTGACAAATGGTTTTTGAGTGAATAGGTGAATAAATCCTACCAGCACCTATGTGAGACCAACATAACCATTCCAAATTCTTCTAGATTCCACCCAGAGCCAATAAGGCTTTGATTAGACAATTCTTTTGTAAGAGTACATTATAGCCTAAAAGTGATTCCCACCAAGGATGGTGAGCTCAGAAAGATTACCCCAAAGATCAGAACAGATCAGAACAGCTGAACACGTAAGAATACAATGCAAGATATTTTCATCACTTTCAACAGCCTACACAATCAGACATCTTCCAAAGAAACCAATGTCAAGAGCCCAGTGTTGCAGTTCATGGACTCGAAAACAGTCAGACATGACTTAGTGACTGAACAACAACCAAAAAAGTCAGTATCAGAAAATTCATTTTTTAACATGAAGTTTTGGATGTGTTCAAATCTGGTTTCCCAAATGAGAGCACTTCTAAAGGAAAACAACACAATCAGAAATACCAAAAAATGGAAAATAACTTAAACTTCATTTTTCTGTGTTCCCTCCAACCCCCAATAAATTTTTTGCTCTTAACGAAGGAATATTTTTTTTCAATACATGTTTTTCACACCCAGTGTTAAAACAGGCTTCGCCTATCTTCTTTTTTTGCAAGGAGGGGGTAAATAGAAGGAAAAGCAACACAGCACACACACACACACACACATCTGGTCTGACATTTTGTATAGCAAGTTTCAGCCCAATGTGATTTAAAACAATGTGAGTTAAAAACCTCTTAAAATTTGGGTTTATAATGGAAATGCTGACAGACTCTTAATTATAGCAGCCCTGCCAGACACTGTTATAATGAAATAGTTGTGCTTTCATTACTATAGAGGCACTATAGTTAAGGGTCTGTCAGTAAAAGAGAGTATTCATCACACTGGATGACTGGGTGCCTAGTGAAGTTCAGGTCCATAACAGCAAGGTGTTCAACTGGAACACTGAAGTAACCCGATTGAGCTCCCTAACATTGACATCAAAGACACATGGATGCTGTGTAGTGAAGTCAGTCCAACGGACCACATTAGAAATGTCCAGATGCAATACTTAGCACACAGTAGATTCTTGACAAATGGTTTTTGAGTGAATAGGTGAATAAATCCTACCAGCACCTATGTGAGACCAACATAACCATTCCAAATTCTTCTAGATTCCACCCAGAGCCAATAAGGCTTTGATTAGACAATTCTTTTGTAAGAGTACATTATAGCCTAAAAGTGATTCCCACCAAGGATGGTGAGCTCAGAAAGATTACCCCAAAGATCAGAACAGATCAGAACAGCTGAACACGTAAGAATACAATGCAAGATATTTTCATCACTTTCAACAGCCTACACAATCAGACATCTTCCAAAGAAACCAATGTCAAGAGCCCAGTGTTGCAGTTCATGGACTCGAAAACAGTCAGACATGACTTAGTGACTGAACAACAACCAAAAAAGTCAGTATCAGAAAATTCATTTTTTAACATGAAGTTTTGGATGTGTTCAAATCTGGTTTCCCAAATGAGAGCACTTCTAAAGGAAAACAACACAATCAGAAATACCAAAAAATGGAAAATAACTTAAACTTCATTTTTCTGTGTTCCCTCCAACCCCCAATAAATTTTTTGCTCTTAACGAAGGAATATTTTTTTTCAATACATGTTTTTCACACCCAGTGTTAAAACAGGCTTCGCCTATCTTCTTTTTGCAAGGAGGGGGTAAATAGAAGGAAAAGCAACACAGCACACACACACACACACACATCTGGTCTGACATTTTGTATAGCAAGTTTCAGCCCAATGTGATTTAAAACAATGTGAGTTAAAAACCTCTTAAAATTTGGGTTTATAATGGAAATGCTGACAGACTCTTAATTATAGCAGCCCTGCCAGACACTGTTATAATGAAATAGTTGTGCTTTCATTACTATAGAGGCACTATAGTTAAGGGTCTGTCAGTGTTTCTATTATAAACCCCAAGTTTAAGAGGTTTATAACTTGGGCTATTTAAATGGCACTGGGTGGAATTCAACTTATCAGTCCAGATGTGAAGTTGTTTTATGAGAGAATAACTCAGTGGAAGAAGAACTTTTGGAAATATTCTCCCTCTCCCTCTTTACTCCCCTGACCTTTTTTTCCTCTCTCCCACCTTCCCTTCTTTCCTCTGTTCCTTACACAACATCACAGAAATTATTTTCACTGGTTTCTGATGGTCTTCTTGCCAACCACTAGCTATGACTTCACTGTCTAAAAGGAAATTTTATAGGCAGTTCTTTCTTTGGACAAACACTGTTTGCCATTATTATATTTTTTTTTACTATTGTATTATTCTGGCATACATACATACAATGCACACATACACAGAAACACAGACATACAAAATGAAAAAAAAAATCAAGGCAGTATATCAAGGAAAAACCTCATATGCATACACAGAGGTACATATTTGATGTTACATTCTGATGAAAAACTATAAATTGACTGAAGAGAAATAAAGTACCCAAGATCTTTATCTTGTCTATCAACCGTGTAGTAAAAGCAAGAGAAGAACTGCCATCTTATTTCAAAAATGTGTAGCTTTCCTGATATCATTGGATTTGTTCAGAAAACAGCCAGCACTGTATACTGAGTCATGAACTATCAAAGGACTCTACGCAAATACCATATATGTCTCTACTTGATTTTATTATTGTCAGATTGATGAAGAATTTATCTTGAATTATTTAACAAACCAGAATTTTGAAGTATGTTCTATTAACTTGGTATAGATATGGGTATATAGAACATGTTATATAATGTTAGTGATGATGTGGTTGATGCTAATTCTTTTATAAGGAAAACACAGATGGTACTGGTGATGGTAGGCATGATGGTGTTGGCAGTATAGTGATGAGGTCATGGTGGTAGAGATGGTAGGGGTTAGAAATGAGGATTTTCCTAGTTAACGTGTCCAACAGAGGGCAGCAGAAATAGGATGAAAGATAAAGGGTTTATAATGGAAATGCTGACAGACTCTTAATTATAGCAGCCCTGCCAGACACTGTTATAATGAAATAGTTGTGCTTTCATTACTATAGAGGCACTATAGTTAAGGGTCTGTCAGTGTTTCTATTATAAACCCCAAGTTTAAGAGGTTTATAACTTGGGCTATTTAAATGGCACTGGGTGGAATTCAACTTATCAGTCCAGATGTGAAGTTGTTTTATGAGAGAATAACTCAGTGGAAGAAGAACTTTTGGAAATATTCTCCTCTCCCTCTTTACTCCCCTGACCTTTTTTTCCTCTCTCCCACCTTCCCTTCTTTCCTCTGTTCCTTACACAACATCACAGAAATTATTTTCACTGGTTTCTGATGGTCTTCTTGCCAACCACTAGCTATGACTTCACTGTCTAAAAGGAAATTTTATAGGCAGTTCTTTCTTTGGACAAACACTGTTTGCCATTATTATATTTTTTTTTACTATTGTATTATTCTGGCATACATACATACAATGCACACATACACAGAAACACAGACATACAAAATGAAAAAAAAAATCAAGGCAGTATATCAAGGAAAAACCTCATATGCATACACAGAGGTACATATTTGATGTTACATTCTGATGAAAAACTATAAATTGACTGAAGAGAAATAAAGTACCCAAGATCTTTATCTTGTCTATCAACCGTGTAGTAAAAGCAAGAGAAGAACTGCCATCTTATTTCAAAAATGTGTAGCTTTCCTGATATCATTGGATTTGTTCAGAAAACAGCCAGCACTGTATACTGAGTCATGAACTATCAAAGGACTCTCACGCAAATACCATATATGTCTCTACTTGATTTTATTATTGTCAGATTGATGAAGAATTTATCTTGAATTATTTAACAAACCAGAATTTTGAAGTATGTTCTATTAACTTGGTATAGATATGGGTATATAGAACATGTTATATAATGTTAGTGATGATGTGGTTGATGCTAATTCTTTTATAAGGAAAACACAGATGGTACTGGTGATGGTAGGCATGATGGTGTTGGCAGTATAGTGATGAGGTCATGGTGGTAGAGATGGTAGGGGTTAGAAATGAGGATTTTCCTAGTTAACGTGTCCAACAGAGGGCAGCAGAAATAGGATGAAAGATAAAGCTAAAAAGCTCAAACTCTTGCTTCTCCAACCCTTGCCCCTTTAAAAAAAAAATCACTGCATAAAGATGATGTGGTAAATGAGTTAAAATGAAGTTTTCAAACACACACTCTCTGTGTCCCTCCCCTGCACACCTAGATGTAGCCCAAGGTGGGTGTTATGGGCGGGCCTAAGGTCACTAACTTCATACAGAAAAAGAGCCACCAAGAACTGCAGCCACCATATCTGCATTTAGAAACCTTTTCCCTTCCAGAAGAAGAGCAGTTCCTTTTCTCTGTTCTCTCTTCTCTCTGACTGGAATCAGACCACCAAATCAGGCCATCAAGGACCATGGGGCCTTTATCATTCTAATTTCACAATAGCTTTAGTTGGTCTCTTGAGCTAAAAGAGAAGCAGTTATCAAAACATGTCACCAGACTCAAGTTCCTTTTCTGCCAGTTTCTCACAAACCCCACAAAGCCTAGTCCCACAACTGTTCCAGATGAGTACCAGTCATTCCCAGAGATTGTGGAAGAGCTGCGGCTATTCTGGTCCCTTTGCCAGAAATTAAGACACCTTTTTGTCTCCAATAGTTAATCATCAATTTTTTTTTCTACCAAGTTCAGCAAAGGAAACTTTTGTGGTAGGAAAAAAAAAAGCCTATTTCATCTTTTTTTGTCAGCTTAGTAAAGATAAACAGATCTCTTTGGTCTCCCATTTCTGGTTGTATGCAATTTGGTTGTTCTCATTTTCTCCTTAAAAAAAAAAAAAAACAAACTTTGCACAAGGTCAGTTATCTAAGCCTCCAGATTCCTATAAAATGAAGAATCTGGTCCTAAGAATTGTTATTCTTTCTTTCTTTATGGAGCACTGCACAGAATAGACATGAGATGTGGTTTCTGCTCTTGGATGGCTTTCATTTTTAAGGCACTAAGATACACACATACAGGCACAGCACATCATATAAAGTTCACAAGTCACACATGCCAAAGCCATATGAATGCATACTATTTTCCTTGCTTTTGGTAGCCCTGGCTTCACATTGCTGATTTGAACGGTTCTAAGCCTCTAGCAAGGACCAGTCTGAGGAGACACAGTTCTGGTTACTTCTGACACCAGTTTGGGAAAGAATTTGATTTCTCAGAAGTGCAAATGGCAAATAATGAGGTTTGGTCATGGATATAGCCACAATAATCTATTGTTTTCAGTTTTTATAACATTAAACAGTTTACTCCTGAGTAATGAACTTTCTGTATTATACTTGTTTTGTAGGCAGTTTCAGAAACTATTTCTAACACATACTAGTGAATGGATCATTTTTTAAATGGCATTGTTTCACTTCCCTAACACATAGTAGGTATTGAACTCATGCTAAATCAAGGAATGAATTGCACAAATGGATTTTCTATTGCTGCTGCAGGTGAAAAAGATACAAGTATTTGTGACTGCTCAATAATACATTAAATATGTATATAGTGGGAAATTACATTATTTCACTTTTTAAATAGTTAAGAAGTATGGGCCATTTGCACGCCTATCTAATCTATACTGCAAGCCCATTTGTGTCAGGAGGAAACACTTGCATGTCTATCTATGTATATTTCATATAATAACTTAGGTCATAAAAGCTATCACCTGACAAGTCCTGGGTCATCAATGCTTATTGAAGTCTCTGTCCTGTTCATCTTTTTACCACTCAGCACAAAGTAGGACCTTAGAAAATGTTTTGTACATGAATAAAAGACTTAAGAAGAAAAGACTTGAGACTTAAGACTTAGATTCCTGGGAACTTCAAAGTCCTTTCTACCATAGGTAAAATATTCTTTTCACTGTTCTCATTTCTCAGATTTTGAAATGCAATAAAGTATGCAACAACCAAAATTCAAGTACATTACAACACCAAGTAACTCTAAGAGATTAATTCTGGAGCCTGACTCTCCGAATACTACCTTCTTTAAATATCAAGGCCTGTTCTAGCTGATTCTCATTTGAAAGAGGCAAGGCTCACAGAGCCTCATAATGGCACCCACTCTCCCACTCATTTGTACATGGTGATTTCTGTGGCCTTGCTCGGGGAACAAGAGAAATAGTGGTATGTGCTCTTCAAATATGATGGAATGAGAATCCCGACCCTCTTTTCTCAAAAAGTTGAATCTTGAACTCTGAGCTAAATTAGTAGGAGAAAACACAAGATTAGCGGATTTTCAAAATAAACTCAGTTTCTGAAAGTAAACATGAGGAGGAAAAGCAAATATGTTAATTATTTCAATATTAAGCACATAAAGAAGTTTTGCTAAAGACTGTAGATGTTTTGCATGTTGATTTGAAGATTCTAGAAAATTAAAAATAGGCTCATTTTAAAGCATATGTTTTACGGGAAGTAAATTCCCCTTAATGGGAACTTGCAACTCTCATTTTTTTCTTTTATTTTAACATAAATAAATCAAACTGCAAAGCAACCTCAAACCAAAAAGGAACTAGTTTTGTTTTGTTTTGTTTTTCATGATAAGACTTTAGCTTTAGCAACATCTTTAGAATTACAAGCTGGATTGTTCTATTTCCACTGATTGTTACATTTAAGGGTTTCGATTTCTCAAAATTAATGTGACAAAGAGAAAATGTTAAATGCTCAGTCCAGGTCTATGTTTTCAAACATGTTACCCTCAGTAAGATTGACATGATATCCGGTTTGTAGAACGGTTCAAAATGGATTTATTTCTGACAATGCTAAGAAGTTGCAATTCATTGCTTTCCATTTTTAAATATTCTAGAAAAAAAAGGAGCTTCTCGTTATAGAAGTTGAAAGGAGCAAAATAGCCACCGATTTCAGGTGGTATCTTTTCTTCTTCATTTTTTTTAGGGACAAGGGACTGAACATCAGCAAGGAAATCAACATTAATCCTGAAGTATATATTTTTTCTAGCATGATACCAAAGGCCTAAACGTTGTGAATAAACTTGCACTGAAATAATCAGATGATAGCAGTAATTATTTTAATGAGAATCTCCCTAGCCAGAATAACAAACAGATATACCGCCTAATGTTACACTGAAAGGTAATGCATAAGCTCACGTACTGCTGTGGTGACTAATGTGTGATAAGAGAATCCTTCTGCTCACAGTTTGGGCATTTATGTCACCACATACTATTGATAGCACATATTATTTTTACTACCCTGTGTCTTTATTATGTAAAGTCTAATTGCAGGAAAAATTATTTTCATCCCTTTGATTTTGATAGGCATGTCCATAGAAAGGATGGGATACAGAGAAGGCTGTGTATTGTAGAATTCCACCGTCATTCAGGATGTTAGCTGATGACTGCAGATGTCAGTTCTATGAGCCCTGTCCACTTGCCTTTTCGGAGAGAAGGAAATGAAGTACGGTAGATTTGGGATAAAATAAGGAAGAGCTTCTGATGAAGACAACAAGGAAACCAGACCACTTAGCATGAAAGCTTCAGCCCCCATATTCCTGCATTCAGGTGCTCCCAGTGTGTGAACTCTCTCCCTGAATGAAAGCCCCTGATAAAACATCACATTAACTACACCTTGGTCCTGAGGTGGAGATAAGATTAGATTTTTTTTCTG
Source organism: Tragulus kanchil (assembly GCA_022376925.1). Taxonomy (NCBI): domain Eukaryota; kingdom Metazoa; phylum Chordata; class Mammalia; order Artiodactyla; family Tragulidae; genus Tragulus; species Tragulus kanchil. Next base: position 115,980,102 of record JAIOJX010000029.1, on the reverse strand, counting down.
GGGTGTAATTTCCATGATGATGCTTACCCCAGTGGAATGCTTTTCAAGACAGTGAGTCGAGTAACAAAAATCTGGCCTCTGGAACCAAACTAAGCCTGAATGTCTGGCCCCTGTACTGTTTCCACAAAGGAGGTCAAAAGGGGCTGAGAGGAAAGGTGTATCAAAAGTATCGTTGGAACTCAGAGTCAATAAAAATGAAACTATTCTCTTCTGAGACCTAATTAACTTTTATATCCAAAGCTACCCTGCACAATTGTTCATTGCTTATGACTAGGACTAAAAAAAGATGTGTGCCATGGAACCAAGCTTTTAAGTGATCCATGGGGTGGCTTTTGCATGTCTATAAGGAATTTTCTGTTCTTTAGAGGTATTCACTCGAATAAGTAAGTCTATGCTAATTTTTTCCCTCTCAAAATGTGAAGTATTTTCCTCTGTTTATCTTCAAGGAATCAGAGACTTAGTCCTACAACTTCCAAAATCCTAAAACAACACCGAAACAAAGATATTCTAGAAAGAAATTTCATGCTTCCGGCTTTGCAAGGATTAGTCTCCCATTAGAGTCACTGTTCCTATATGATCCTTTTTCATGTTTTAAAGGAGGATATATATTTTTCTGTTACCTTTCCTGACTGTAAAGCAATCACAGGAACCTGCAGGAGGCACCATAAATATGCAAATTTCAGAGAGATAACTGTTTTCAGTGGTTATGCCTCCAAGTAGTCCAGGAAACAGGAGAGCCCAAGCTTCCTACTTCCAAGTAATTCGTATGTTGGAGTGCCCCCTGCTGCAATCACAGGTTGTCCAAGAAAGGGAGGATACAATTCGGAAGCATTTAGATCCAGTTAATACATGAAATAAATGCCAGCTGCCTCTGCCCCAGGAATAGCCATGCCCAGTGCAGAGTTCCTTCTGCCCATCACAGATTCACTTTAGACACTTCACTCAGTCTCATATTGGGACAGTCTGCTTTTAGCTTCAAACCTTTAAGTATGCGGGTTGCGTAGAGATAAATTTTAATTTCTCAAAAACAAACAAACAAACACAGCATGTCAAGACCCAAAACAGCACTTTAAAAGAATTGAATATTCTAAGCCTTTTGTAGAGGTTACCCAACAATAATAAATCCTGAGTTAGAAGCCTATCAAGCTACCCACTAGGACATTAGAGTACAGGAAAAGTTAAAAGTGTTAACAGAGTGGATGGCTATTATTCTGTTTCAAATGGCTTTATTTAGTAAAGAAAAATTTTGTGGGCCCTTAGCTTATGGTGTGGACCGGACATTCTGATATTCAGAAAAAAGAAAATGAAATAAATAAGTGAAACCACCAAGTTACAAACACTGGGAAACTGATGGCTGCAGTCCTGAAGCCTGGATCCCAGATGGGCGTTCTTTATAAGGAATTTTACCAAGCTTTTAAGTGATCCATGGGGTGGCTTTTGCATGTCTATAAGGAATTTTCTGTTCTTTAGAGGTATTCACTCGAATAAGTAAGTCTATGCTAATTTTTTCCCTCTCAAAATGTGAAGTATTTTCCTCTGTTTATCTTCAAGGAATCAGAGACTTAGTCCTACAACTTCCAAAATCCTAAAACAACACCGAAACAAAGATATTCTAGAAAGAAATTTCATGCTTCCGGCTTTGCAAGGATTAGTCTCCCATTAGAGTCACTGTTCCTATATGACCCTTTTTCATGTTTTAAAGGAGGATATATATTTTTCTGTTACCTTTCCTGACTGTAAAGCAATCACAGGAACCTGCAGGAGGCACCATAAATATGCAAATTTCAGAGAGATAACTGTTTTCAGTGGTTATGCCTCCAAGTAGTCCAGGAAACAGGAGAGCCCAAGCTTCCTACTTCCAAGTAATTCGTATGTTGGAGTGCCCCCTGCTGCAATCACAGGTTGTCCAAGAAAGGGAGGATACAATTCGGAAGCATTTAGATCCAGTTAATACATGAAATAAATGCCAGCTGCCTCTGCCCCAGGAATAGCCATGCCCAGTGCAGAGTTCCTTCTGCCCATCACAGATTCACTTTAGACACTTCACTCAGTCTCATATTGGGACAGTCTGCTTTTAGCTTCAAACCTTTAAGTATGCGGGTTGCGTAGAGATAAATTTTAATTTCTCAAAAACAAACAAACAAACACAGCATGTCAAGACCCAAAACAGCACTTTAAAAGAATTGAATATTCTAAGCCTTTTGTAGAGGTTACCCAACAATAATAAATCCTGAGTTAGAAGCCTATCAAGCTACCCACTAGGACATTAGAGTACAGGAAAAGTTAAAAGTGTTAACAGAGTGGATGGCTATTATTCTGTTTCAAATGGCTTTATTTAGTAAAGAAAAATTTTGTGGGCCCTTAGCTTATGGTGTGGACCGGACATTCTGATATTCAGAAAAAAGAAAATGAAATAAATAAGTGAAACCACCAAGTTACAAACACTGGGAAACTGATGGCTGCAGTCCTGAAGTCACTGGATCCCAGATCTTCACACTCAGACTTGGGGAGGGGGATGATAAGACAGAAGAACACAATACAATTCAGACCTGTGCCAGTCTACTGAGTGCATAATATGCATTTTCAAATTGCCTGAGTATATATTCACATGACAGAACCTAATGGGTTTAAGAGGAGCCCTTGTTCTTGATCAAATCATAAAAACTGTTATAAACTTGTCTATCACATCAGATCACATACATTTCTCTTACAGTTGTTTTTGTCTTCTTGTTTAAATACTACTAGAGTCTGAATAGACAAAGAAAATTAAATCTTTTTTTAAAAAGTTCAGTTAGGTGTTAGAAACTCTCCCCAAAGGAAGGCCTGATGACACAGCTACTCTTAACTTTTCTGTTGGACCCTCCCCAATCTTCCCCAAGCCCCCTCATTTTACCATTTTTTAACATGAGTTACAGAAATGTAAGCTCTCTCCTAGCATAAACACCTTACAGTGACTACATGCTAGAGCTTGAATTTCAACTCCAATTCCCACCTCATCTCCATATTCAGATCTTCGCCACTAGAGCAAAGTAGAGGACTGAGGAAATTACCTATATAATTTCAGCAATGAGCCTGCCTTTATCTGCATCATCCAGGAATCTTGCATCCTGTCTGTAGAGCCCTGACCTAAGAGCCTGTGAGCAGAGAGAAGGAAGGGGACTGGTGGATATTAGTTACCAGGGAGAATTAATTAGAAATAGATCTTGATATTAAAGGTATCCATCTTTGCCTTATTTCAAAACTTCAGTTCCCACTACTCTATATGATGAGAATTTTTAATCCCCGCCACCACGCTGGAGTTTATTACCACAGAAGGTGAACTGTTAGAAAAAGAAAACCAGCGCACAGAACAGCAGTTGGGAATTTGAAGCTCCGTTTCACCAGAAACCCTGGCATATATGTTCTGTCACTCACCTTCGAGACACTCAGTACAACCATTCAATCTATTGAATCAAGAGACTGTTTGATCTTATCTGCATCTGTGAGCTGACTGTCAACCTGCTTAGGCTGCATATTAAATCATCTATAGTAGCTGTATCAAGCTGAGATGATCTGTTAATTCTAAATTTATTAACCCTTGGAGTACAGTCATCATGCTTAATCTAGTGTAGCCCGCATTTATTTTACAAGACTAAATCCTTCTTTAAGATATGGCTGTGCTGTAGGTTAAAAACAGCTAATGTGGGTTTCATTATGATAATTGGGGGGAGACTGTCTGAAAAATGCTAGTGTGACTACCCTAATAGGTGATATACATATGTCTGGTCCCAGGCACTCTCCTAGGCTGACATTTGCTCGTGGGGTGAAATTTACCCCAGGAACACTTCCGTCTCTAAAAAGAAGGCAAAAGGGAAAAAGAGGAGTGGGGGAGAAGAGGGGAGAGAGCAAGGCCTCTGACAGATTTCCAGTGGTCCAGAGGCAGAAAGGAAATCATCCAAGGCAATGTCAACCCCTGCGATGCCATGCCTAAGGGATGAATTTCCAGAGGCACATACCTGGTGAAAGAAGCTAACAAAATTCCTTAAGTGAGTCAAACTTCTCAATCAATAAAGATCACCTATTTCTGGATTGAGTGATTTTTTTTTCACACCCCCCACCAAAGAAGAACTCCAGGCATTTCAAAATAAGGTAAACTTGCTAAAGAGAGAAAAAACATGTTCATTTAATATGTTAATCTGGTCTTCAGACACACACAAAAAAGATATCCATCTCCTCTACTTGGCCATTACTGATGTTATCAACATATTCATAGCTTTTCTTTCAGACACAAACTGCTAGGCATGCTCCCTTTTTTGGTAACCACGTGCCTGATATCTCTCTAATGTAGCCTAATAACAATTTTAGCATTCAGATGAAGCGATTTCATTCTGTGACTGCCTTTTCTATTAGATTTGATTTTGAGAAGCCCCAGTGGGTGCCTTCGAGGCAGAGATCTATCTGTGAGGCTGCTACCGACTCAATAGCAGCCTGAGCTAACCTTGACCTTTCCCGAGACCCTGCTCCATCTGGTGCCAGCCTGCGTTCCACCCCCTCCCCTCCCTTCTTGCTTCATAGTCAACATTGATCAAGGCAGAACGGAGCGCCTCGTCTCCTGGAAGGGCTGGGCAGGCTCAGGAGGACAGCACATTTCAGTATATGGAAATGATCAAGCTTCTTATGCAATCATAAATCTACATAGGAGTCTTGTGATTTGATATTTCATTCACCTCCAAAGATTTTTTTCCTCCCTCCCAACAGGGATTTATAAGCTCTGTAAGAGCTCCCGGACAACGGCTTTCCCCAACACCTGGAAATTATCAGGCTTGCTGCTTGCTGAATGATGCTAACAGCTCTAATGCTGCAAATTCATTTTTAACAACTCACTGGCTTTTATCTAGGATTTGTGCGTGTGTGTGTGTGTGTGTGTGTGTGTGTGTGCCTTTCGTTAAGAAAAATCTACCAAAGCAATGGAGAGTACCAAAGACACCAAAATAAAATCTGACTTGAATCTCCTGCATCTCCACACCATTCCCATTATATATTTGTAGATAGATATTTTTTTTTTTCTCTCTGTATTCTGTCCCCTTTCTTAACCGCTTAGAGGGGGAGAGATGGAGGGGGAAAGAAGAGAGTGAGGGAAGCTAAAGAGACAGGAGAGGGAGATGGAAAGATGCCAAACGGAGAGGGGCAACTGAATGTAACTCTTGAACGGAGCTTGAAACCTACCTCTCCCCCTCCCCAGGCCACATTCCTTCTTTCCCAAAGACCCACACAAACGTCTCCTTTTCCAAATCACCCACTACAGTACACAGATGCCTTCTCTGCCTCACACTCCTTTCCTCTTCTATCTGTTTCTGGGGCTGGGTGGTAAAGAGGCTGACTGAGGGGGAGTCACGTGGGCAGCCCGTGGGCAGTGGCAGCAGCAGCTCAAAAGAAATTGACTGACTGGCCGCTTGGGCGCATTTCAATATATGGAAATGACCAGAGGCTTCTGCAATAAATCAGCACTCAACACTTTGTCATTTTTCTAGTTCTGCTTCGTTTTCCTATTTTCCTCTTCTCTTCACAGAAGCCTCATTTCTTGCCTTTTACCCTGCTGCGTCTCTTCCCACCTCCAACCCCCACCCTCTCCAAATCTGGCCCCATCCTCGTCAAACGCCCCCCACCCTTTCTGTTCTCTGGCTCCCCTGTAATTGGAAACATCCGGTCGAGAACGATTCTTTTCTTTCCCTTTAATTTTTTTTTTTTTTTCTTACAAAATCGGGCAGCGTTTGCTGTCGTGCCTCAGATTTCCTCCGACCAGAGGCGCCCGGGATGCGCTCACATAATCCCTAGGACCGAGGCACTCAAGACCCTTGTGATGAAGAAAAAAGAAAAAGACCGCGGTCCTCGTTTCACCTTTCCCCCTCCCCGTTCCCGCTGCCACCCTGGAGGAGTTCCCTTAGCAAACTTAGAAGAATATCAGAAGCAACTCGCACTAGGAAATGCCCGGGACAGCGCTGGGTGGAGAACCAAGGAAAAGGGAGGGACGTCGTGAGAATCTAAACGGGTTTGCGGGGGTCCTGCTTTTCTTTTGCAGATCCCCTGCTGCCCTCCACCTAACCCCGATCTTGTGCCGCGGGTCGTTGTTTTTTTGTTTGTTTTTTTTTTTTTTTTTTTTGCGCGTCCCTGAAACTGCAAATACTCAGGATGTTTATCAGGAACCCCACGCAGCCTGAATTTCGTGGCGCGTGCAAATAAGCGAAAATTAACAAAACCCCATCACCGCGCTGCTGGGATTTTCTTTTTGTTTTTGCTTTTAAGTTCCGTGCAGAAGCAGACATAACCTAGGTTCCTCCATCCCCTCTCCCTGCTCCTACTTGAGATTTCTAATCTTTCAACTTGGGTCTCTCTTGTCGACTGGGCAGTCTCTTTTTTTCTTTCGCTTGGATCTGGGAACAATAGGCATGTAAAGGGTCAGTGGGCATCACCCTATAAAGCTCAGAACCTAATTAATTTTATTAAAGGAGGATCTGTTTATGCAATATGACAGCCTGGGGGAATTAACCATTTGAGGACGCAGACGCTGTTTAGACACCAAGAGAGTCCCACCTCACATCAGAAGCTTCTTATCTATACTTCCTGCCCCTTTTGATCCTGGGCGGTACCGTGATCCGGGTCTGGTTTTTTGTTTGACCTTCTGAAGAGCTTGTCTGAATCCCGGGGTTCTGCACAGTTCGAGGGACACCCAGAAAATCCAGAGATGCCTGTTACCAGATGACAGTCGAAGTGCCCAGCCATTCCCAGTTTCTTGCAGTGACAGCTCAAAAGGTCTTATTATGGGAATGGAGGGTGGGGTAGGTGAACCTCTAAAGTGTCCTAAAGGGGCTGGGCGGTTTGCTGTCGTGCCTCAGATTTCCTCCGACCAGAGGCGCCCGGGATGCGCTCACATAATCCCTAGGACCGAGGCACTCAAGACCCTTGTGATGAAGAAAAAAGAAAAAGACCGCGGTCCTCGTTTCACCTTTCCCCCTCCCCGTTCCCGCTGCCACCCTGGAGGAGTTCCCTTAGCAAACTTAGAAGAATATCAGAAGCAACTCGCACTAGGAAATGCCCGGGACAGCGCTGGGTGGAGAACCAAGGAAAAGGGAGGGACGTCGTGAGAATCTAAACGGGTTTGCGGGGGTCCTGCTTTTCTTTTGCAGATCCCCTGCTGCCCTCCACCTAACCCCGATCTTGTGCCGCGGGTCGTTGTTTTCTTTTTTTTGTTTGTTTGTTTTTTTTTTTTTTTTTTTTTTTTTTTTGCGCGTCCCTGAAACTGCAAATACTCAGGATGTTTATCAGGAACCCCACGCAGCCTGAATTTCGTGGCGCGTGCAAATAAGCGAAAATTAACAAAACCCCATCACCGCGCTGCTGGGATTTTCTTTTTGTTTTTGCTTTTAAGTTCCGTGCAGAAGCAGACATAACCTAGGTTCCTCCATCCCCTCTCCCTGCTCCTACTTGAGATTTCTAATCTTTCAACTTGGGTCTCTCTTGTCGACTGGGCAGTCTCTTTTTTTCTTTCGCTTGGATCTGGGAACAATAGGCATGTAAAGGGTCAGTGGGCATCACCCTATAAAGCTCAGAACCTAATTAATTTTATTAAAGGAGGATCTGTTTATGCAATATGACAGCCTGGGGGAATTAACCATTTGAGGACGCAGACGCTGTTTAGACACCAAGAGAGTCCCACCTCACATCAGAAGCTTCTTATCTATACTTCCTGCCCCTTTTGATCCTGGGCGGTACCGTGATCCGGGTCTGGTTTTTTGTTTGACCTTCTGAAGAGCTTGTCTGAATCCCGGGGTTCTGCACAGTTCGAGGGACACCCAGAAAATCCAGAGATGCCTGTTACCAGATGACAGTCGAAGTGCCCAGCCATTCCCAGTTTCTTGCAGTGACAGCTCAAAAGGTCTTATTATGGGAATGGAGGGTGGGGTAGGGTGAACCTCTAAAGTGTCCTAAAGTGGGTATTTGGTGCCTGCAAAATTCTACTTGGAAATCGCACAGCATGAAATTTAATGTTGCTTCTCCAGAGCATAGGAAAATGTAACCCTTTCTAAGTTATTATTTTTCACATTTTCCTGCCACTCTGAAGATTTGAAATACATTTTTAATAACCGCCTGGAAAAAAAAAAACTTAATAGTTCAAACATAATAACATTCCTGTGAATTCTTTAATTGCCAAAAACAAAGTTTGTTTCATTGACAAGGGCTACCTTTATCTCTCCCAGGAATTCTAATGTCATAGTCTTTTTTTTTTTAATCATCACCTTGGATTTTGTTCAACAGGGATCTAGAAATGTATAGCGTATGTATAGAAATAGACATGATAAAATATTCAAGAGCTCTCTGAAGGAAAAATGTGCTTGAAAATAACCCCCTCTTTTATGGAATTTGTTTTGATTTAGATCTATAGATAGCAAAAAGAATGAAAGAAACTGTGAATTACACTGAATATAAGATGTTTATCACTTTAATATTACACTTCCTAGCTTCCATATTACTGAGCTTTAGAATACTCCCCAAACTTTCAGATGGAAGCGCTGCCTTGTACGGCCTGAGGTTTGTCTAGAAAGACCTGCCAGCACATGCCAGCTAAGAATGAGTGTCAATTAATAATAATAAAAAAGCTCCCTTATTTCTACACTCATGTAATTTAACAGGTTTCCAGAAGAACACAGGATGACAACAGTTGTGAGAACATTCCAATATATGCAGTTCTAACAGCTTTCATTCTAAGATGCCAAACCTTCCTAAAATAGAATGGCTTAACATTTCTTTTTTATATTAAAAGTCCAATCTACATTTCACATAAAATGTTTTTTATCACAAAAAATATTTGTCTCTAACAAATGGACTTTTTGTTCTACCGAAAAAGCAAACATCTTGAAACAGATTCTCCCAGCTTTTTACAACTCCCCATTGCAGTTTTCTGTACTATTTTCAACTTCCCCCTCCCTTATATGAGGTACTTTGAATACTGGGATAAAAATAATGACAATTAAAATACTAAACTAGAATGCCGTGCTTCCCAATATTGCTAATAAAATCTCTAATTCTTAATTAGAGAACTCCGATGGAACTAAGCAAATTGGGGAACTTACACTGATATTTCTAAGTGCAGTTTGTTGTTTAAAAAACATATTGTACTGATTAATAAAAATGTGAAATAATTTGAGTTACAAATTTTGAACTACAAATTGCCATCTGCTCAAATGGGGGAAAACCAAAAATTGCCGAATATATTTTCTCACCTCTTTTTTTCATGATAACATAAACAACATTCCTGGATAATTAAAAAAAGAAACTGACTACACTTAATGCATTTTTATAGTTCAACAACTGCTTGGTGAGTCCACCTTCTCAAACGTGCAATTATCTTTTTTTTCTTAATTACTTACATATGTTCTATCAGAAGATGCAGGTTCTAGTGCTTTTCCTGTGTATTGTGCAAATCTGTTTAGTTCGATATACTAGACTATAAGCCCTGGGTCGATATGAGAAGATTGACTGCAATGTGCAGTAACCCCAACTTGGTCATAGGTATCAGCTGGGTCAGAGACCTGTGAGAACATTCAGAGTTTCCTCTGGGAGTGGATAGAAAAATTGTTTTTCATCTCTATGAACCCAGATTTGGAAGAAAAGGCACAACCCATCAAATAGATAGCTAGGTACAAAAAAATATGATAAACAGTTTAGCTTATCATTTGTGGGATAGAAAATGGGTTGGCAGATCCTTCACCCATGGCTATTGAAAACATCCACCAGTGGCTTGGCAAATATGACCCCATGGGATGTACTACCCACCAGCAGAAACAGTGCAAAATCACCTAGGATGCACCAGTCTGTTGGCATTCAAGCAAGGAAGGGAATAAGCCAAGAGGCATCAGTGCAGAGTCTAACAAGAGATCCAATATAGAGTTGAATGGACTGCTTTTTGAGATATACTCTAGGCTTAGACATGAGAGATAAGTACGTTGCTTTTTTTAATCATCCTGAGAATTAAAAAATCCCGTTCCATTCAGTTAATCATAGAATAATATGATGTATTTATTCTTTCCTTTTTAAATTTCTTTTTCTAAAAACACTAGCCATTTCAAGGGAAGAAGTACTCTACTTTTTTTTTTTTATTTAGAGAGAAACATTTACAACATTATCAAAAACTTGAAACTTCATTGAGCATGTCTGCACTGATAAGGCAATACCAGAGGGAGGGAAGAGTAGCCCAATCACGCCATGCCCGCATGCTCAGTTCCAATGCAGGTAAAAGTTAGGGTGTGACTCCCAGGGACCTGGGGAGGATATGGAAGTTGTTTTCATCATGTTGAAACGAGGTAGAAAGGAATGAAGAAATGGCTGAAAAATGCCTCCAATGATCCTAGACATCGGCTGCTTTCACTCTTTTTCTACTCCAAGTGTAGTTCCTTGAACATGGTAGCTTTCATTGTTTTGTTTTGCTTTTAATTCATAGCTGATCTCTCTGATTTACAAAATATTGACTACCATGCATAATGTGAAGTGGGCAGCCTTCTTATTTAGAGTCAATGTAATGCCAGGTCCTTTAGAGTGTCCACCATACCCAGGTGTCTGTACCAGGTGTGGAAGGGACTTAAGTTTAAAAAAAATAAAAAACAATAAAGTTCTGTGTCTCCTTGTTCTTAAGTGGTTCTCAGTCCAGAGGAAGAGCTCACACACACCTGGCTACCAAACCTATCAGACAGGGGATAAGAAATAAAGAAGAGGTCAGGAAGCCCCTTCAAAGCAGGAGCTCCCTCAGTGCTGGGGAAGGATGCTCTGGGCTTTGCTGAATGGGAAGATGTAGGAGCAGCAGGCAGGTCAGAAGGAATGACGATTGGGCTTGTGCGATTTGGGGGCCACAGATCTCCTGGTGCAGCTAAAGCACAGAGCAGAGTGGAGAAAAGATGCCCCTGGAAAGAGAGATTGGGAAGGTTTGGGAAGAGCCTCGAAGGTCAGGCTTCAGAGTTTTGATCAAATTTTGCAAGCCATGGAAAACCATTTGAGGTTTCTAGGTAGAGTTTGTGACATACTCTTTGGAAGAATGAAACCTGGAGACAATTCGGAGGATGGCTTGAAGCAAGTTGTCCTCTGTCAACCAACCTATTTTTCTGTCCACCAATCTGTAGAAGCAACCAGGGTAACAATGTGACTCCAATCTTCCTAGGAATGGGATATTCATCACTTTTGCCTCCGTAACTGAAGATGATACTCCTGACAGGGATTTCTATTTGAATGCATGGGATAACTGGCTTTCAGAATCTTCACATATAAAAATATGTTCATTGAATGCTTTTATATTTGAAAGCTTTACATTTAAGAATCTAATTTGTCTTTCCCTGAATGCATCCCAAACATTTTTACCTCCAACCCTTACCTCTTCTCTTTGACCCAATATGCCAAAAGTTAAGACCCAAACTCGTGAAAGAAACCCCTCTTTTCTACCTCTTAAGAATAAATGTTTGAAGATATTTAAGACTTGTTCCATCCAGCGTCTACCATACGCACATCCCTTTGCTGAATCTTCTTTCAAAAAAGTGAACCCAAATACAAATATTAAGAAAACAAGGATAAATAATACATGCTATTATAAATTTCAAAAAATAACCTAAAATCAAATAACTGAAGAGTAGCAATTGTGCTCTGTTAACTGGTTGGATGGTGATCGGGCTTTTAGCACTACACTCCTACTGCAGCAAAGCTAAATTCTGTAAATTAAAAACCCTTTAAAATTAGATTTGGTCTTTACAGGGCTGGAGAGATCAATTTATAGAAATTTGACTATGAGGTTTCATGGCTTTTATTTTACTTCTCTAGCTCTACCCAGTAGAAAATAACAGTATGAAAAATGGGACACCATGCTGCATTTCAAATAGTCTTCTGCTAATTAGAAAATTACCCTGTATCATTGCGAGGGCTGCCAGCATTGTTTTAATATGGGTCTGCTAATATTCCATTCTGAAGGCCCTAATTTAAAAATCTCGTATCTTGGCTGCTAAAATCACTGCAGGCTGAATCTTGTCAAACAGGAGAAGACTTAGTTTTCCAGTCCTGGACATGGAGCCTAATGGTGTCATTTTAAAATGCCTGGAATGTGTGTGTATGTGGAGGTGGGGGCAGAGACAAGAAAATTGTCTTAAAATGCTTTCCTTTCAGCACACCTTAGCTGTGATCCCAGATCAGAACCTAGTTCTCTTGAGAAGGAAGACTGCTTTGACATTTTTAGTGAAGAGAAGCTCAAATAACCCATATGGACTTCTCCGACAGGATTTAGCCAAAATAGATATTTATAGGAGATTTAAACAAAGTAGTTTTGATTGTAATATTTACAGTGATTATCTGTTTCTCTGTTAAATTATTTGTTTTGGTTTAAATTAAACTTGCTCTCAACAAGAACAATCCAAAAGTGTGAACCCCAGTTATACAACACATATTCATATAGATATCAGCAAATGTAACATAATATATAGAAGCAGACAATGGGTCCGCTTTAACTAATATCAGAAATGAAGACTTATACTCTGACTTCAGAAAAATGCTTGGAAAAGTCAGACTCATATCCATAATTCCACTTTTAACTATTCCATTGGGGCATGGCATTATTTTTATATGTTTCCTTACTTCAAATATCAGATAGTAAAAGACTTCATTCATCTTACATATCATATATACCACAGTGTCAAGGCCAAATGCAGAAGAGTGTAGCATAAGAAAGCATTCAGCCTGAACCCTAAAACATCAGGTTTCACTCTATCTGCTTAGGATATGATTTTAATGTAAATCTGTATATAGCTACAATATTACTCCAAAGAAGTGATATTCATAAAAAGCTATATTCCTTGGCAACGATTTAACTCAGAAAATTAGTTTTGGTCTTGTCTTTTTCTTTTTTGGTAGCTGCACTTTCAGAAGCGTTATGTGCTTTTTACTTCTCTAGCTCTACCCAGTAGAAAATAACAGTATGAAAAATGGGACACCATGCTGCATTTCAAATAGTCTTCTGCTAATTAGAAAATTACCCTGTATCATTGCGAGGGCTGCCAGCATTGTTTTAATATGGGTCTGCTAATATTCCATTCTGAAGGCCCTAATTTAAAAATCTCGTATCTTGGCTGCTAAAATCACTGCAGGCTGAATCTTGTCAAACAGGAGAAGACTTAGTTTTCCAGTCCTGGACATGGAGCCTAATGGTGTCATTTTAAAATGCCTGGAATGTGTGTGTATGTGGAGGTGGGGGCAGAGACAAGAAAATTGTCTTAAAATGCTTTCCTTTCAGCACACCTTAGCTGTGATCCCAGATCAGAACCTAGTTCTCTTGAGAAGGAAGACTGCTTTGACATTTTTAGTGAAGAGAAGCTCAAATAACCCATATGGACTTCTCCGACAGGATTTAGCCAAAATAGATATTTATAGGAGATTTAAACAAAGTAGTTTTGATTGTAATATTTACAGTGATTATCTGTTTCTCTGTTAAATTATTTGTTTTGGTTTAAATTAAACTTGCTCTCAACAAGAACAATCCAAAAGTGTGAACCCCAGTTATACAACACATATTCATATAGATATCAGCAAATGTAACATAATATATAGAAGCAGACAATGGGTCCGCTTTAACTAATATCAGAAATGAAGACTTATACTCTGACTTCAGAAAAATGCTTGGAAAAGTCAGACTCATATCCATAATTCCACTTTTAACTATTCCATTGGGGCATGGCATTATTTTTATATGTTTCCTTACTTCAAATATCAGATAGTAAAAGACTTCATTCATCTTACATATCATATATACCACAGTGTCAAGGCCAAATGCAGAAGAGTGTAGCATAAGAAAGCATTCAGCCTGAACCCTAAAACATCAGGTTTCACTCTATCTGCTTAGGATATGATTTTAATGTAAATCTGTATATAGCTACAATATTACTCCAAAGAAGTGATATTCATAAAAAGCTATATTCCTTGGCAACGATTTAACTCAGAAAATTAGTTTTGGTCTTGTCTTTTTCTTTTTTGGTAGCTGCACTTTCAGAAGCGTTATGTGTTTTAGGCAACTTCTATTAAATGTAAAAACTGATTAATCCCTTGAGTTATTTAAATTACAGACCCATAAGTGTTACCCTTCATCACTGGCAAAAATTAAGAAGTATCAACTTAAAATTTAAACACATCTCTATCTAAGAAACAAGTTGAACAGTTTACAGTATGTGGCAATTTGGGCCTGATGACTGCTTCGAGCTCTGTAAGCATTCATTAGCTTAGTTTCTTCCCGTTAGTTTGCAATAAAAATAATAATATTTGCCACTTAGTAGAGGCTTTTCACCCTCAAAGTGCTTTATGGGCATCAAGTGGTTTATTTATTAATAATCTATGTTTCTGCTTAATAAACTAGATTTCTATTTACAATCAAAGAGAAAATTAGAAAGTGTTCTGCTTGAGGTAAGTAAAAGGGATTGCTAACGGACTATCAAATTACGTATCTATTTTGCCCTGCCCGTTATTTTTAAATAACTTTCTGCTAGCCAATTAAAAATTTCAATGTCCTGGGCAATGATATATTGATGTTTACTTCATGTCTGTTTTTCTGATTTGGAAGGGACTAGGTTATTTTCAAAGTTTTTATCCCTTAATTTATTCAGACAAAAGGAAACCGGGTTTTAGATACTACAGATTAGACACCAAAGAGGTTTCTCTCCATTTGTGTTTATTAAGACCATATCAAAAGAAAAAAAAAAAAAAAGACCATATCAGCAGCTCCATGCTGGAGAGGAGAAGTCCCTACAAGTCCTAGAGAGTCAGCTTAGAACAGAAGCCCTCAGTGGGTAGGGACTGCAAGCACATAATTTAAAGACCCAAGGCTCCTGGACATTTGAATTTTGTTCCTTGAACTCTGGCTTCTGGACAGTGAAGGAAATGAAGGCAGACATTAGCATAGCCCCTTGGTAGATGACCACGAGAAAGGAAATCAAACTGGTCTGGGAGTGAGGGGTTAAATGATGTCCATAGACTTGGACATTTCAAACTGACCTTCTCATCTCAAGATCTGCTGTTCGCTAAAAACAGCAAATTTAGTTGGAACAGCTTATGCTTCAATTTTAAGTTTACCATCCACAATTCTCTTGAGGAACATCTGAAATGTTCTCAGTTTTCTAGAAATTCCTTTGAGGAGGCGCAGCATAAAAGGAAGGTGCAAACTGGTTTACAAAGATGTGGGAGTGGCTCATCATACTGTAACTTAAAATAGAAATAATGAAGACCATCAGACGGCCCAGCACACTGGGAAGGCTGCACTGCCTCTGAAGGCTTAAAGTTCCACTGATACGATATTACTTTCTGTGAGGTGACACTTTACTGTTCTTACAGTATTCTCATTTACATCCCTTGTTCAATTAGCCCTGCTTTCATCTCTCCTCGCTGATTTTGGCTAGTTTTCTCTTTAATATTATTGTTGTGTTGCTTCTAACTGATAAGAATGGGGTAGTATAAACATCACCCAGGCATGCTTGTACAATGATGCCTTGTTATAATAAACTGTATTTCTCAAAGGTCTCTAAGCAGGTCATAAAAATCTGCTCGAGGTTGAGCATGGAATGTTCAGGCCTAGTCCTACCAGCAAATTCTTTTAAACTCCATAATAACCTGAATTTTGGTCATTTACAAATATGTACATGAGGGCTTACCTGGTGGCTCAGTGGTTAAGAATCTCCCTGCTCAGGCAGGAGACACACAGGTTCAACCCCTGCTCCAGGAAGATCCCACAAGTCGCAGAGCAACTAAGCCCCTGAACCACAAGCACTGAGCCTCTGTTCCAGAGCCCAGGAACCACAACAACTGACTGAGCCTGCCTGGCCTAGGGCCCATGCTCAACAGGAGAAACCACTGCCAATAGGAAGCCAGCACACCACAACCAGAGAGTAGCCTCTGCTGGCCACAACTGGAGAAAAGCCTGCACATCAATGAAGACCCAGCACAGTCAAAAATAAATAAATAAATAAATAAATAAATCACACACACATGAAATAAACTTGAGAGAGCATTTCAGTTTTGCAAAGTGACTGAGTGCACTTCCCACTTTTATTTGTGTAAAGAATGGGTGTGTTTGAAAGTTAGTTCGGGTCCTTTTAAATGGCTGAACAGAAGCGCTTGAGGCAGAAATAGGTCTTGTGATTCACCTTCAGTTTAAAACCTCTAATTTCTGCCTTCTGGGTGCCTTTATAACAACGTGTCCCAATCTTTGACATTAGAAAGCAACTTTCCAGTGAGAGAGGATGAGAGGAGAGCTCCAGCCCCCTCACCCTGCCAACACCCTTTCCCCCTGCTGTTCTAGAAGGAGGCAGAGGACACCAGTCTGCAAAACCCCTGCAGGCAGCACAGAGATGGAGGTGCACCACTGGCTAACTTCCTTCTGGGGGAACACCCTGCACAGCAAGTCTCCTCATCCCCTACCCCGAGGCCTGAAGGCACCTTGGCCAGCCATCTACACACTGGCTAAGCAGGAGAGGGGACTTGCTCTAGAAAAAGCCAACCGCTGTCTTATTTCTCAAAGGTCTCTAAGCAGGTCATAAAAATCTGCTCGAGGTTGAGCATGGAATGTTCAGGCCTAGTCCTACCAGCAAATTCTTTTAAACTCCATAATAACCTGAATTTTGGTCATTTACAAATATGTACATGAGGGCTTACCTGGTGGCTCAGTGGTTAAGAATCTCCCTGCTCAGGCAGGAGACACACAGGTTCAACCCCTGCTCCAGGAAGATCCCACAAGTCGCAGAGCAACTAAGCCCCTGAACCACAAGCACTGAGCCTCTGTTCCAGAGCCCAGGAACCACAACAACTGACTGAGCCTGCCTGGCCTAGGGCCCATGCTCAACAGGAGAAACCACTGCCAATAGGAAGCCAGCACACCACAACCAGAGAGTAGCCTCTGCTGGCCACAACTGGAGAAAAGCCTGCACATCAATGAAGACCCAGCACAGTCAAAAATAAATAAATAAATAAATAAATAAATCACACACACATGAAATAAACTTGAGAGAGCATTTCAGTTTTGCAAAGTGACTGAGTGCACTTCCCACTTTTATTTGTGTAAAGAATGGGTGTGTTTGAAAGTTAGTTCGGGTCCTTTTAAATGGCTGAACAGAAGCGCTTGAGGCAGAAATAGGTCTTGTGATTCACCTTCAGTTTAAAACCTCTAATTTCTGCCTTCTGGGTGCCTTTATAACAACGTGTCCCAATCTTTGACATTAGAAAGCAACTTTCCAGTGAGAGAGGATGAGAGGAGAGCTCCAGCCCCCTCACCCTGCCAACACCCTTTCCCCCTGCTGTTCTAGAAGGAGGCAGAGGACACCAGTCTGCAAAACCCCTGCAGGCAGCACAGAGATGGAGGTGCACCACTGGCTAACTTCCTTCTGGGGGAACACCCTGCACAGCAAGTCTCCTCATCCCCTACCCCGAGGCCTGAAGGCACCTTGGCCAGCCATCTACACACTGGCTAAGCAGGAGAGGGGACTTGCTCTAGAAAAAGCCAACCGCTGTCTTATTCCTCATCTCTTTCCGAAAGCAGCCTTCATATAAAATAGAATTGCAAAGTTGGCCAGGAATGGGAACAAAATTGCAAGTCAATTGCTTTTTTCCCATTTTGTAAAATAATGGTAATAAATTAAATAATCACAATATTTAGCTGTGTAAACTGGCTTCTGCCACTTGTACAGTTAGTTCTTTTCATGAGGAAGGTTGCTTTACATACCAATAGGTGTTTTTAAAATTATCTCAATGCCTATTTAGACATGCCGCTCCAGGAAGGTCTTCCAGTTTTGTTCAGTGGAAATTAATATTTGCTAATAAAAGAACTGTCAGGACTTTGAAGTAAACATTCATTTATGTACCCCAAAGAACAGATTCTCCAATTTTCATTTGTGTGGCATCCCTCTGCCCCAGTCAGTCAGCAACCCTGTGTGGCAGCAGCCCCAGCCAAAGCTGGACATCACACTCAGGGTGACAGAGACCTGCTTGAGACATGGGACATAGACTCTTGAATTTTTTACCAGCCCCATATGCTCCAGGCAACAACAAAGACAGTGTGAGTGTGTGGGTTGGGTTCTGCATTTACTCATAAAGTTTAAGGTGTTGACTTTAAGAATGACTGTCAAAAGGCTATTGTACCCTAACCCATGAGGACTGTGGGGGAGGGGTGACTCCAGAGGAAAAACTCAATCTCACACCTACTGAATGTTCCTATCTATTTCAAGCATAAATCGATTCTAAAATTTTGTGGCTTAAGGAAAAAAAAAAAGGCCAGTGAACACAGCAGAAACTACAATGCCAAGACATTTCAACGTGGAAGCAAAGATGGGCTTGTGGAACCAGTCTGGGGGTATGTTCGGGATCAGGGTTCAAACTAAATGCTGCCCATGGGATTATCAGGCAGGAGTAGCACCCGGATGTATCTGGACCTCAGGTTCTCTTCCCCGGCCTTCTCTTTGGCCTCTGCCTTCCTTGCTCAGAAAGGCCCGCACCATCATTGAAAAACTGAGATTTGGTAAGATGTTTCAAGGAGCACCAAGTCAATTACTGAGAAGGAGAAAAATAAAAGGGGAAGAGGTGAGCATCACATGTTTGGGGACATTCAACTCAAACAGCTCTGGGGGAGCCACAGTTCTCTTTACAGGGGAACAGTGAGTGCCTACGAGCCGCTGGCAAGCCTACAGCAGTTTAAGGTAACATTTTGGTCGGCAGGTGTAGACCTCAAATGAACAGTGGTTTAAGACCTGGATTGTGAGAGACAAGCATGTACCGAAATTAGACTAGCATTCTCGGGCTATTATTTAACATTCTACATATGTGAGATCCAGAATGAAAGAACGAGAATTATCTTAAAATCCCTGCTAAAGCAGGGCCTGCTTTCTCTAGGCAATCTCAAGCTTTAGTAGTTCAGACAGATTCTCTAGCTGACAATTAATATTAATGGGTAGATTTCACAATGTGGCATTATCACACGGGAGATGGGTGGGCACACCATCTGGGTTTTGGCAGGTATTAGATGTAATCAAAGGGATTACTTGGCTCAGGGAGAAATAGAAAACCTTGGGTTTGTTTAGTCTCTTTCCTCTTTTGTTTGGACGCAGCTCTAGGTGTGCTTAACCATTTTCTCCCTTGTCCATTATTTGTGGTCAGGAACATCTCCAGGAGAAAAAAACAAAACACAATAAAAAGGGATGGATAAGAATGACTGTCAAAAGGCTATTGTACCCTAACCCATGAGGACTGTGGGGGAGGGGTGACTCCAGAGGAAAAACTCAATCTCACACCTACTGAATGTTCCTATCTATTTCAAGCATAAATCGATTCTAAAATTTTGTGGCTTAAGGAAAAAAAAAAAGGCCAGTGAACACAGCAGAAACTACAATGCCAAGACATTTCAACGTGGAAGCAAAGATGGGCTTGTGGAACCAGTCTGGGGGTATGTTCGGGATCAGGGTTCAAACTAAATGCTGCCCATGGGATTATCAGGCAGGAGTAGCACCCGGATGTATCTGGACCTCAGGTTCTCTTCCCCGGCCTTCTCTTTGGCCTCTGCCTTCCTTGCTCAGAAAGGCCCGCACCATCATTGAAAAACTGAGATTTGGTAAGATGTTTCAAGGAGCACCAAGTCAATTACTGAGAAGGAGAAAAATAAAAGGGGAAGAGGTGAGCATCACATGTTTGGGGACATTCAACTCAAACAGCTCTGGGGGAGCCACAGTTCTCTTTACAGGGGAACAGTGAGTGCCTACGAGCCGCTGGCAAGCCTACAGCAGTTTAAGGTAACATTTTGGTCGGCAGGTGTAGACCTCAAATGAACAGTGGTTTAAGACCTGGATTGTGAGAGACAAGCATGTACCGAAATTAGACTAGCATTCTCGGGCTATTATTTAACATTCTACATATGTGAGATCCAGAATGAAAGAACGAGAATTATCTTAAAATCCCTGCTAAAGCAGGGCCTGCTTTCTCTAGGCAATCTCAAGCTTTAGTAGTTCAGACAGATTCTCTAGCTGACAATTAATATTAATGGGTAGATTTCACAATGTGGCATTATCACACGGGAGATGGGTGGGCACACCATCTGGGTTTTGGCAGGTATTAGATGTAATCAAAGGGATTACTTGGCTCAGGGAGAAATAGAAAACCTTGGGTTTGTTTAGTCTCTTTCCTCTTTTGTTTGGACGCAGCTCTAGGTGTGCTTAACCATTTTCTCCCTTGTCCATTATTTGTGGTCAGGAACATCTCCAGGAGAAAAAAACAAAACACAATAAAAAGGGATGGACAACCCACAAAGATCATTTGGATATGGAATTATGGCCCCTTTTCCCTTCTCACTAAAAATTCACCAAATATTTATTGAATGCCTACTGTGGGTAGGGAGCTCTGCCAGGACACCTCTGTCAGCTTGAGTTCAAACAAAACATCAGTGTTCGCAGGTCTATTTCTGGATAATTTAGGTTAAAGGACATACTGAATCCTCAAAGAGAAGACAGGATATCTTGATCAATTTTTGCCCCCTTTCCTCAATTTGTCGCCACTCCCCCACCACTCACACATACACACACAAATATACATGCACACAATAATGTTATTCAGAAGACCAAGGGCTTCCCTGGTGGTCTAGTGGTTAAGAATCCACCTGCCGATGTAGCGGACATAGGTTCAATCCCTGGTCCAGGAAGATCCCACATACCACAGACCAAGTAGCCCTTGCACCACAATTAGGGAGTCGGCACTCTAGAGCCTGTGAGCAGCTGAAGCCCACGTGCCCTGGAGCCCATACTATGCAACAAGAGGAGCCACTTCAATGTGAAGCCTGCACGCTGCGATGAAGAGGAGCCCCTGCTCATGGCAACTAGGGAAAGCCCATGCAGAGCAGCAAAGACAAAATGAAAAATAAAAAAAAAGAAATTCAAAGGGAGCTTCTACCTCAGATTTTAGAAAAATAGTCACCTAATTGGGTGCTTATTGGAAACAATTAACTAGACTAAGGAAACTACATAGGTGTACATGCTTATTTTCAATAAAAAATTAATGAAGTTGTTGATTGGTTAAAACTCCTGGAGGAGACAGGCGATTAGGCAGTCTTGAGGTCTCAGAACCCTGCTGATTGCTACTGCAAGTGAACTTGAGAGTTTTTCATCTACCTGTGCTCTGATAATGAGTGCAATGGCGGGCCACCCAAGACATTCTGCTCATTGAAGAAGCACTTTGAACCCTCTGGTTTCCCAACAGACTCAGTGTCTCTTCTGCACCTCATTGCCAGCACCCAGGACCTCTGAAGAAACCCAAGTTCTGCCAAGGTTGTTTCTGGGTGGGATCATCTTGTCCCAGGAATTCTAACAGGCAGATGTTGTATACTTAGCCATTTAATACAGGATGGCGATTATGACCCCCAATTTTCTGTGAACAACGCTCAAGGCTGAGACTGTGCCATTTGCAAGAGTAGACATTATAAGGACCCATTTCCTCTTTGCCTTCTTTCCCAGGTCACCTGACGACAGACTGTTCACCTTCTAGACATCTCCCCAAACGGCCAAAATAAACTCAGCTGATATCATCGTCTCTCTCCTCCAGCTACTCCCAGGCATCTTTTCAGGTACAACAGGCATACACTCCATGCTTTGTTTGAATTTTTATAGAATTCTGTTGTTAACAACATAACTGCATATTCAACTGCCCAGATGAGTGAGTTCGTAAAGCTCCACGTGCAAGAGGCTAGTCAGAGACCTACACACCGCAGGAGCACAGGTGGCTACGGAATGAACGTTCATTAAGATTAAGTATAATTAAAAATTCAGTTTTTCAGGCACACAGTGGTTGCATGTGGCTAACGGCTTACCAAAGATGTGAAACATTTCCATCATCACAGAAAGTTCGACTGGACTGCGGGACTAGAGGGTGTGAGGACAGACGAGGAAAGTTTTCCCCGCCACTGCAGAGAGGAGCCTGGGATAGCCAGGCCCGGGCGCTCAAGGTTTCCACTCAATAGTAAATGCCAGTATCTCGTCTGCACTCTCAGGCCTTATAGCACTTAACAGGAGACGGGGTGGAGGTTAAGGCAGTGGTGAAAAACCTTCCCAGTGCGGAATTCTGGGGCTAATTCTTTGCTAAAGGGTGGAAGGGAGAAGAAACTTCTTGGGCAGGCGTTTGGGGACCGTTCGCATTCCCGCGCTTCAGTTTCTTGATCATGACCCAGGCTCAGGTCGGGCCGATCTGTGGAATGTGGGGAGCCCACTGGGGACTCGGGTGTATGCCCAGCTGGCGCCGCGTGCGCCGAGCAGCCTCTCGCCGTGTCCTTAAGCACAACGGCGGGCAGCGCAGGACAAAGGCTCAGGCAGGCGGTAGCAGCCAGGTTCAGCGCGCAGGGGCGGCCGCGGCCACCCGGAGCGCCCGCCGCCTCCGCGGCCCCGCGAGGGAGGCCGGGCGCCCGCCTTTGTCTGCGCTGCCGCCGAGGGCCGGGTCCGCAGGAAGCGCGCGCCATCGTGCGGCCAGAGTCTAGCACTGCACCCCCTGGAGGCGTGGCGCGACCCTCGCGCGGCCAGAACCACCGAGTTCGGCCAGAATGCTCACCGGGACCGCGGTGTGACCGCGGAGGCGACTGCTTGACCCTCTATGGCGTTCTATTAGATATGCTATGTGTTAGGGAAACACAGCGCCACTCCGGATGGGCCACTGAGCTATTGCCAGCAGAAAAGTAGAGGAAAGAGAACACACTTGTCTATGTATAACGAATAAAAACACCCAGTAGTTATGATCAAGAATATTTGTTCATATAGTTGCTTGCGAATGTGTGAAATGGAATATTCCTGGAATGTCACAAAAGAAATTGGTCACAGTACTTGCCCTGGTGACTTAAGGGAGGATAGTTCCTGATTGTTTGGACTTCCATATGATGTACAGGTATTTCCTGTACAAAGCTAAAGCATTTCGTAATATAAAGGTATGCTTGATAGAATGTGTCTGTGGTCTGTATCATGTGAAAATGTTGGTGGAACCAAAGAAAAGTAAATACATAGTCATTAAACATTCCAGAACGTGCGCTCCAGGAACCCTGGGTCTCCAGGGACAGCTCATCAAGTCCCAGAAATGGAATTAACAATCATTTTCTATGACATTCGGTCAAGTAGGGTTTTTCCATCTTGAATGACCCTGATCAGCATGTGAGGCTCTTGCAGTCTTAGTGAGGATGCAAAAATGTGTCTGTTGCCTCTTCCTTTATTGACTAAACTCCTCTTACATAGTTTTTGTCTCAGAAGATGCTCACTGGGGAAGACTAGCAGAAAAGAATTAGCTACCCTCTGGCTTAGTTTATTTTTTTATTGTGTTATTATATTTTTGGCAGCACTACATGGCTTGAGGGATCTTAGTTCCCGACAAGGGATCAAACCCATGCCCTTGGCAGTGAAAGTGCAGAGTCCTAACCATGGGACTGCCCCTCTGGCTTATTTTAGAAGGCAGGAGTAGAGCTGAAATTCTCAGAAATGAAAACTTTGTATCCTGCAACTCAGTCTAACCATCTAACCCTACCTTCAAGAATGGATTACAAAAATTTAACCTATGAGGCCAGAGTCTAGTGCACCCCTGGAGGCGTGGCGCGACCTCGCGCGGCCAGAACCACCGAGTTCGGCCAGAATGCTCACCGGGACCGCGGTGTGACCGCGGAGGCGACTGCTTGACCCTCTATGGCGTTCTATTAGATATGCTATGTGTTAGGGAAACACAGCGCCACTCCGGATGGGCCACTGAGCTATTGCCAGCAGAAAAGTAGAGGAAAGAGAACACACTTGTCTATGTATAACGAATAAAAACACCCAGTAGTTATGATCAAGAATATTTGTTCATATAGTTGCTTGCGAATGTGTGAAATGGAATATTCCTGGAATGTCACAAAAGAAATTGGTCACAGTACTTGCCCTGGTGACTTAAGGGAGGATAGTTCCTGATTGTTTGGACTTCCATATGATGTACAGGTATTTCCTGTACAAAGCTAAAGCATTTCGTAATATAAAGGTATGCTTGATAGAATGTGTCTGTGGTCTGTATCATGTGAAAATGTTGGTGGAACCAAAGAAAAGTAAATACATAGTCATTAAACATTCCAGAACGTGCGCTCCAGGAACCCTGGGTCTCCAGGGACAGCTCATCAAGTCCCAGAAATGGAATTAACAATCATTTTCTATGACATTCGGTCAAGTAGGGTTTTTCCATCTTGAATGACCCTGATCAGCATGTGAGGCTCTTGCAGTCTTAGTGAGGATGCAAAAATGTGTCTGTTGCCTCTTCCTTTATTGACTAAACTCCTCTTACATAGTTTTTGTCTCAGAAGATGCTCACTGGGGAAGACTAGCAGAAAAGAATTAGCTACCCTCTGGCTTAGTTTATTTTTTTATTGTGTTATTATATTTTTGGCAGCACTACATGGCTTGAGGGATCTTAGTTCCCGACAAGGGATCAAACCCATGCCCTTGGCAGTGAAAGTGCAGAGTCCTAACCATGGGACTGCCCCTCTGGCTTATTTTAGAAGGCAGGAGTAGAGCTGAAATTCTCAGAAATGAAAACTTTGTCTCCCTGCAACTCAGTCTAACCATCTAACCCTACCTTCAAGAATGGATTACAAAAATTTAACCTATGAGGCCACTTACCAAGTTAGAATGGGTTATACATATGTAAGTTCCTTCCATTCCCTACAGCCTTGACTCTGGAAAATATTTCCAGAATTAAATATTCTGGGTCCTTATGAGATGGACCCAGTCATTCCCGAACGCTGAGAGCATTAAATCCAGCCAAGGAGCACTGTGTGTGCACCAAACCTGGAGTTCTCCCAAGCAGGGACCACATTATCATCCTCTTGGTGAACCCAGGGTTGAAACCGAACTCCAAGCTGGTTCTTTATTTGCACTGGACATGTTCTGTGGGGTCACAGAAAATGATGGGACAGACAGATTACCATGCTTGCAGTTGGGATGGAAGAAGTTGGGTAGCAGGGCTGGCTGTAGGGGCTGAAGGATCATAAGGAACACTTAAACTGCACAGCAGGTGGGATCCACTAGAGCCCTGAGATTGGGGAGAGCAGGGCCCAATGGCTTCACCTGGGAGAGAATCCAACTGGGCAGGGTAGTGAAAAATATGTGTAGACACGTGTGTGAGTGCACGTGTGGGGGGCATGGGCACGTGTGTGTGGTTGGGTCTGGGCTGAGGGCTCCTTCGCCCACCTGCTCGGAGCAGATGGGCTGATCTGAGGAGCAGGTGAGTGAGTACTTCTTGACTCACTGTCTCTATGTCTTATTTCCATTTCCCAGGTACAAGTTCCAAAAAATGCATAAACGAACCCTTGGCCCTCTCCTGGAGCTCTGACAAATCTCTTAAGCACAGGAAGGGGGTGCTTGGCAGAACAGAGAGAACTAGATGAGCATCTCCTCCACAGTGAGGGAGGGCCCTCTGGCAGTATCTGAGACGTGTGTGAGGCTGGAGGTGGGCATGTGGTTTTTCCTGTTTCAGAACCCCAGGTGGGTGCGTCCTTCCCAGGTCTGGACCTGCTTTGTCCTGCTTGCAGTGGGGTAGACAAAAGAAATCAGTAACAGTAAGGAGCCCAACTGCCTGGAAAATCTGCTCAGCCAACTGGAATGCACTCATAAACCCTTCACTTCGGAAAGGGGCCAGTTCCACACACAGCGGGTTCAGAGTCAGGTTCACTTCTTCAACACCTACTCAGGGTCCCACACCGTTCAAAACAGCTTCCAGCAAGTGTGCCCTTCATCTTGTTTTGTTGGGATCCCTGTGACCTAACAAGGGGGCGGCGGACTCCACTCTCTCCACAGCTACAGAGAAAACAGCATTTCCACTGCACCATCAGTGTTTGGATGGACACTCATTCAGGGAAACTGCTCACTGATCATGTTTTCCGCCTTGGTAAATGGTTAAGATGCCTCTTTCCTCAGCTGATGCTGATGGACTATCTCAGGAGCCAGAGATATCCTCCAGTCCCTAACCACCCCGTACATCCTGCCCATCTCCTCTCAGAAGAGAAGACCATTGCCGTTGACTCCTTGAGGAGAATGTGGGCCCCAGTGCCTGTCTTCCAAGTGGGAAAGCCCTTTGCCCTCTCCATGGGGGAGTCAGGAATCTTCCAAGGCTCGCTTTGGGCTCCCCCTGGGCTCCTGGCTCGTGGGAGGTCGAGGTTGGTGAGAATTAATTGTAAAGTGCATTGAGAGGCACAAATGAAAACCAGTCCCGCGGTGGAGAGATTATTACTGTTGGCAATTTGGGTTTTCTGAAATAGCTCTTAGGATTATGACTGTGGCAGCCCAAACCCCAGAGGTGAGCTCAAGGCTGATAGATTTTCAGAGTGGCCCCGTTTCGCTCAGCCTGCCCACCTCCCCTCCCTGAAGGTGAGCAAGACTGACGGGGTCTGGGCTGGGCTGGGCTGGGCTGGGCTGGAAGCCACGGCCCCTCTGAAGCTTGCAGATGCGAGGGCAGCTGATGGCTGACCCCCACGTTCTTGAGAAAGGGTCCCCAGACTTCCTGGTGTAATTTTCTTCTCACTTCACTGTTCCCTTCCCTGTCTGAAATGGCAGGTGACCTACGTGGGAGCGGTGTGCAAATTGATTTGGAGGCGATCGATGGCTAGGGGCGCGGCCTGGCTCGCTGCCGTGTCCCTGATCTTCTCCAAATCGATTCACACACCGTTCCTTCTCGGCACACCTGCCACGTCGGATGGAGAGGGATGAGTGAAGTGAGAAGAAAATTATGGGTTCATTAGGCCTGCGTTGCCGCCGCCGCCGCCGCCGCCGCCACCGCGGAGAGGGCTGCTCCCAGCTTTCCACCGTCTCCATGGCCGCCACTACGCACCTCGGGAATCCGGGGGGCACCCCTGCCATTCGCATGGAGAAGGAACCAGGAGGCAAGGGAGCTGCCCAAATCCTGGCGTTGGCACTTCCCCAGAGAGGACGCTGAATCACAAGGCCACCAAGATCACCTCTCCCAGCACACAGGGCTCCTAAGGTCTTTGCTCAGATTTTTGTATTTGTTTACTCTCATTAAAGACCTTTGTGAGCTAACTTATAAAACAGACCACTTACTTGGTGGGCCCAGAGTCATTCGATATTTGAAGCCAATTAAATTGAATGAATTCATGCATCCCTTCCTCCCTCAACAAACCTCTGTAGACGACCCTTGGCATGTCCAGTGCCACCCAGAGACCTGGTGGGCTCCTCAGCCTTCTGTATGATTACCAACACAGTCACTTTGGAGAAGACGGAGCAGGCTCCTAGGGAGCACTCAAGAATAGCCCAAACCAACATAAATAAGAGAACGAGTAAAATAATGGAAAGATTCTTGCAGCTGTTTAACACAGATCTCACCGACCTGCTACAGTTCTACTGGTCCTCTCCCCGTGCATCACTGGTCTGCTCGGAGAGGAGGAGCTTGCACTGGAAAGGACATAGACCGTCGCTAAGCACAGTTCTTTCAGAGCAAGACTGTCTCGATGAAGGAAACAGTGCATTTTACATTCTGGTGTAAACTGTCTTTGGATTTGCACTTTGAGTCAAGACCAATGGAATCCATCAATGCTGCAGTCCATGGGGTCACAAAGAGTTGGTCACAACTTGGCACCTGCGCATCACCACCCACAGACATGGTGCCTTGGTCCCTGATCATTTTTAGGGACTCTGGTAGGCGGAATAATCTCCTCCCCTAAGAGGTCCACATCCTAATTCCCAGAACCCATGGACATTATGGCAAAAGGGACCTGACAGATGTGTTCCACTAAGGAGCTTGAGATGGGGAGAGTATCCTGGATTACCTGGGTGAACCCCAAATAAGCAGGGGGCCCTTATAAGAGGGAAGTGGGGGGGAAGGGTTGAAGAAGGAGATGGAATGATGGAAGCAGAGTTCAGAGACTCAGAGAGAGGTTTAAAGATGTTACTCTGCTGGCTTTGAAGACAGAGGAAAAGCCACAAGCAAGGAAAGGTACTCAGCCTCTAGAAACTCAACATGGCTTAGTTCAAGCTCTAGAGGCTCTAGGAGGAACCAGACATGCCAACACCTTGATTTCAGTCCTGTGAGACAGACTCTGTCCTTCTTATGTCCAGAACCATAGAAGAATAAATTTGTGTTACTTGAGGCTGCTAAATCTGTGGCCATTGTTATAGCAGCTATAGGAAACTAACGAGCGGGTCCACAAAAATGTTTAACTTCTTTTCAGAAGAAAAATGAATTTTTAAGGTAAAAATGTTTTAACATTTTTAAATGTTCTTTTTTTTCAATTATTTATTTAGTTGGCTGTCCAGTGCCACCCAGAGACCTGGTGGGCTCCTCAGCCTTCTGTATGATTACCAACACAGTCACTTTGGAGAAGACGGAGCAGGCTCCTAGGGAGCACTCAAGAATAGCCCAAACCAACATAAATAAGAGAACGAGTAAAATAATGGAAAGATTCTTGCAGCTGTTTAACACAGATCTCACCGACCTGCTACAGTTCTACTGGTCCTCTCCCCGTGCATCACTGGTCTGCTCGGAGAGGAGGAGCTTGCACTGGAAAGGACATAGACCGTCGCTAAGCACAGTTCTTTCAGAGCAAGACTGTCTCGATGAAGGAAACAGTGCATTTTACATTCTGGTGTAAACTGTCTTTGGATTTGCACTTTGAGTCAAGACCAATGGAATCCATCAATGCTGCAGTCCATGGGGTCACAAAGAGTTGGTCACAACTTGGCACCTGCGCATCACCACCCACAGACATGGTGCCTTGGTCCCTGATCATTTTTAGGGACTCTGGTAGGCGGAATAATCTCCTCCCCTAAGAGGTCCACATCCTAATTCCCAGAACCCATGGACATTATGGCAAAAGGGACCTGACAGATGTGTTCCACTAAGGAGCTTGAGATGGGGAGAGTATCCTGGATTACCTGGGTGAACCCCAAATAAGCAGGGGCCCTTATAAGAGGGAGGTGGGGGGGAAGGGTTGAAGAAGGAGATGGAATGATGGAAGCAGAGTTCAGAGACTCAGAGAGAGGTTTAAAGATGTTACTCTGCTGGCTTTGAAGACAGAGGAAAAGCCACAAGCAAGGAAAGGTACTCAGCCTCTAGAAACTCAACATGGCTTAGTTCAAGCTCTAGAGGCTCTAGGAGGAACCAGACATGCCAACACCTTGATTTCAGTCCTGTGAGACAGACTCTGTCCTTCTTATGTCCAGAACCATAGAAGAATAAATTTGTGTTACTTGAGGCTGCTAAATCTGTGGCCATTGTTATAGCAGCTATAGGAAACTAACGAGCGGGTCCACAAAAATGTTTAACTTCTTTTCAGAAGAAAAAAATGAATTTTTAAGGTAAAAAAATGTTTTAACATTTTTTAAATGTTCTTTTTTTTTTTTTCAATTATTTATTTAGTTGGCTGTGCCAGGTCTTAGTTGCTCATGTGGGATCTAGTTCCCTGGCCAGGGACTGAAAGCCATGATGTAACCCTGCTTCAAGCAGCAGCGATCGTGAGAATTTCTGCAGTTTTAGAAGACAAAGACAAGCACAGATCTGATGCAGAACTAACCAGTCCATTTGACCACCAATCTTGAAACAACCATTCTGGCTGCTTATTGTAAATCCTTCAAAGCCCAATATTTTAAAATAGAATTTAAAACTGAGCTAAATTTGTCAGAGTACATCCAAGTGACTTATAAGAGAGACTGGGTCTGCCTCCTTTTTCATATTGTCTTCTGTTGTACAAAAATGGGCTTCCCTCAAAATTAATGGTTTTTCCACATTTATAAGTGAGGATTCCTTTTGTTTGAGAAACTCCCTTAGAGATTTCTAGATTGCTTGTAAGCTAAATAAACTAAAAGTTTTTTTTTTTTTTTTAATCCTTTAATCCTGCTCCTGCCTGTTCTTGAGCCACTGAAATCAAGATTCTCCCACGGGCAGAGAATCAAGGCAGTTCCTCTCAGCAAACTCTTTGACTTACTGTCCAGGTTCTGACACGTTCCTCTGCCAACAGCAAATAAGTGAGAACTCTTCCAATGAGCAGCAGCACCTCTTCTCATTTGTAGAAGGGAGTGTCAGCCTGAAAATAGTGGCCAAGTGTTTTGACGCAAAAAGCAAGAATTTCAGGCCAACTGCAGCCAAGTAGGCTATTCTTAGATGTGCATAGGAGGCTGAGAGGTCTCTGTGTGGGTTGTTGGGAAATGGTTAGGGATTTGTGACTTTTAAGTGGCTCTTGAAAAATGTTTAGAGATGAACAAGCCCCTGCAGAGCCCATTCATCGCAGATGCTCGGCTCCCCCTGACATTCAGAGCCCTTCTCAAACAGCCACTGATTTCAGTCCTGTGAGACAGACTCTGTCCTTCTTATAGCAAGAATAAATTTGTGTTACTTGAGGCTGCTAAATCTGTGGCCATTGTTATAGCAGCTATAGGAAACTAACGAGGGTCCACAAAAATGTTTAACTTCTTTTCAGAAGAAAAAAATGAATTTTTAAGGTAAAAAAATGTTTTAACATTTTTTAAATGTTCTTTTTTTTTTTTTCAATTATTTATTTAGTTGGCTGTGCCAGGTCTTAGTTGCTCATGTGGGATCTAGTTCCCTGGCCAGGGACTGAAAGCCATGATGTAACCCTGCTTCAAGCAGCAGCGATCGTGAGAATTTCTGCAGTTTTAGAAGACAAAGACAAGCACAGATCTGATGCAGAACTAACCAGTCCATTTGACCACCAATCTTGAAACAACCATTCTGGCTGCTTATTGTAAATCCTTCAAAGCCCAATATTTTAAAATAGAATTTAAAACTGAGCTAAATTTGTCAGAGTACATCCAAGTGACTTATAAGAGAGACTGGGTCTGCCTCCTTTTTCATATTGTCTTCTGTTGTACAAAAATGGGCTTCCCTCAAAATTAATGGTTTTTCCACATTTATAAGTGAGGATTCCTTTTGTTTGAGAAACTCCCTTAGAGATTTCTAGATTGCTTGTAAGCTAAATAAACTAAAAGTTTTTTTTTTTTTTTTAATCCTTTAATCCTGCTCCTGCCTGTTCTTGAGCCACTGAAATCAAGATTCTCCCACGGGCAGAGAATCAAGGCAGTTCCTCTCAGCAAACTCTTTGACTTACTGTCCAGGTTCTGACACGTTCCTCTGCCAACAGCAAATAAGTGAGAACTCTTCCAATGAGCAGCAGCACCTCTTCTCATTTGTAGAAGGGAGTGTCAGCCTGAAAATAGTGGCCAAGTGTTTTGACGCAAAAAGCAAGAATTTCAGGCCAACTGCAGCCAAGTAGGCTATTCTTAGATGTGCATAGGAGGCTGAGAGGTCTCTGTGTGGGTTGTTGGGAAATGGTTAGGGATTTGTGACTTTTAAGTGGCTCTTGAAAAATGTTTAGAGATGAACAAGCCCCTGCAGAGCCCATTCATCGCAGATGCTCGGCTCCCCCTGACATTCAGAGCCCTTCTCAAACAGCCACTGGTTTCTGAAGTCTTCCTCAGCCACTCCAGAATCAATGTGGACTGACGTTCCCACTCCTGACTGATTTATTCAGGGCCATGTTTGTACAGTCCATTTGGGCTGCTATAACAAAGTTCCACAGGCTGGGCAGCTCACACACGACAGAAATCTAATTCTCAGGGCTCTGGAGGCTGAGAAGTCCATGAACAAGGTGCCAGCAAGGTCGTAGACTGGTGCCTCCTGCCAGTGTCCTCACGTGGAAGGGAGGTAGGGGGCTCTCTGGAGCCTCTTTAAGAAGACATTCATTCCCTTCCTGAGGGCTCTACACCACAATTTACACAAAGGTCTCATCTTTTAAAACCATCATCTTTGGGTGTTAGGGTTTCAACATATGAATTTGGAGGGGACACCAACTTACAGACAATGGCAGATGATTTCCTAACAGCACTTGGAGGATACCTTTGTGGAGTCATGTTGACATGGTCTTCATCCTGCTTGAGTTTGCAGAGGTGTCTGAGGCAGTTGGTAACTAGTTGTGTAACTCTAGGCCAGTGGCATTTGGTGGAGCTCACTTCCTGTGACTTTAACATGACTATGGGCTATCTGGGGCATGGAGATGTGAGAAAAGGGTCTGGGATAAATCAACAAGGAGAGGGGAGCACTGGGGACTCCAGACTGCCAGTGTGACCAACTTCCTTTACACAATCTCTTGCCTCCAGGCAGTCTTTGATTTCCTTCTTTCTTTCTGCCTAGACTGGACAGGGCCCGTTTGCTATTTCTTAGCTGAGTTATCTCTTCCAACAAGATTCTGCAAGTCCCACTTCCTCCGTCATGTTCTCAAGAACAGCTGGAACCCTCAGTCAATGCCTACTCTCGTGAACAGTGCCAGCACCTGACATGTGGGCCACCCTTTTGGAACCTGCTTCTCCACTCCCTTATAATGCTACTCATGTTCCACTTTATAACGAGGACTTGGGCAGTCTCCAGACAACTTCTGTTGGGAAATGGTTAGGATTTGTGACTTTTAAGTGGCTCTTGAAAAATGTTTAGAGATGAACAAGCCCCTGCAGAGCCCATTCATCGCAGATGCTCGGCTCCCCCTGACATTCAGAGCCCTTCTCAAACAGCCACTGGTTTCTGAAGTCTTCCTCAGCCACTCCAGAATCAATGTGGACTGACGTTCCCACTCCTGACTGATTTATTCAGGGCCATGTTTGTACAGTCCATTTGGGCTGCTATAACAAAGTTCCACAGGCTGGGCAGCTCACACACGACAGAAATCTAATTCTCAGGGCTCTGGAGGCTGAGAAGTCCATGAACAAGGTGCCAGCAAGGTCGTAGACTGGTGCCTCCTGCCAGTGTCCTCACGTGGAAGGGAGGTAGGGGGCTCTCTGGAGCCTCTTTAAGAAGACATTCATTCCCTTCCTGAGGGCTCTACACCACAATTTACACAAAGGTCTCATCTTTTAAAACCATCATCTTTGGGTGTTAGGGTTTCAACATATGAATTTGGAGGGACACCAACTTACAGACAATGGCAGATGATTTCCTAACAGCACTTGGAGGATACCTTTGTGGAGTCATGTTGACATGGTCTTCATCCTGCTTGAGTTTGCAGAGGTGTCTGAGGCAGTTGGTAACTAGTTGTGTAACTCTAGGCCAGTGGCATTTGGTGGAGCTCACTTCCTGTGACTTTAACATGACTATGGGCTATCTGGGGCATGGAGATGTGAGAAAAGGGTCTGGGATAAATCAACAAGGAGAGGGGAGCACTGGGGACTCCAGACTGCCAGTGTGACCAACTTCCTTTACACAATCTCTTGCCTCCAGGCAGTCTTTGATTTCCTTCTTTCTTTCTGCCTAGACTGGACAGGGCCCGTTTGCTATTTCTTAGCTGAGTTATCTCTTCCAACAAGATTCTGCAAGTCCCACTTCCTCCGTCATGTTCTCAAGAACAGCTGGAACCCTCAGTCAATGCCTACTCTCGTGAACAGTGCCAGCACCTGACATGTGGGCCACCCTTTTGGAACCTGCTTCTCCACTCCCTTATAATGCTACTCATGTTCCACTTTATAACGAGGACTTGGGCAGTCTCCAGACAACTCAGGGCAAAAGCATCACAATTGAGAGGGAAGATTTCTGGCTCAAACTGCTCAAATAATTGCTCAACTGCGTACTTCAGAACGTACCAGCAGAAGCATTTTGTCTTACAGCCTTCAGGACATGGCTATGAGATCATCATGGCTCAAAGTCCTTCAAAACACTTACTATTTGCTGAATAGAGGCAGCAAGCTGGGTAGATCAGGCGTGGGGAGAAGAGCTGCTATTCTATTTTTGGAACTCGTGTGCTCACAAAGAGCTGGGTCTCGGAGACACAGTGGTGGATCTGATGTCCTCATGCCTTTGACATCTGAGCAGGAGCTGTTGGAGTCCCATCACATTGAAGAGCCACTTGAAAAGGTCTCATGGTTGGGGGATGCTGTGCTTCCTTCCACAACCACTGCTTTCAGTCTGTGTGAGGCTCTTGCTGGCTTAAAGGCTATGAGACCTCCGAAGGTGTTTTATCAGCACCTCCTGGGGTCAGTCCCTAGCAGACTAAGCAGAGAGGAGAGATAAGCAAATAAGCTTAACGAGCCGCTGAATGTTGGTGCCTCAACCAAGTTGCTCATCATTCTGTTCTGGAAGTTGTGTCTCCTTAGACCAGCTGAGTGGAGTGGAAGCTGTCCCTTCTTTGTGTGACAGGAAGGGAGGAGTGTCATTGAGTAATGCCAAAAGAGCACAGTTTCCATAACTGCACAGTCCTATTCAGCTCACTTCCTGTGACTTTAACATGACTATGGGCTATCTGGGGCATGGAGATGTGAGAAAAGGGTCTGGGATAAATCAACAAGGAGAGGGGAGCACTGGGGACTCCAGACTGCCAGTGTGACCAACTTCCTTTACACAATCTCTTGCCTCCAGGCAGTCTTTGATTTCCTTCTTTCTTTCTGCCTAGACTGGACAGGGCCCGTTTGCTATTTCTTAGCTGAGTTATCTCTTCCAACAAGATTCTGCAAGTCCCACTTCCTCCGTCATGTTCTCAAGAACAGCTGGAACCCTCAGTCAATGCCTACTCTCGTGAACAGTGCCAGCACCTGACATGTGGGCCACCCTTTTGGAACCTGCTTCTCCACTCCCTTATAATGCTACTCATGTTCCACTTTATAACGAGGACTTGGGCAGTCTCCAGACAACTCAGGGCAAAAGCATCACAATTGAGAGGGAAGATTTCTGGCTCAAACTGCTCAAATAATTGCTCAACTGCGTACTTCAGAACGTACCAGCAGAAGCATTTTGTCTTACAGCCTTCAGGACATGGCTATGAGATCATCATGGCTCAAAGTCCTTCAAAACACTTACTATTTGCTGAATAGAGGCAGCAAGCTGGGTAGATCAGGCGTGGGGAGAAGAGCTGCTATTCTATTTTTGGAACTCGTGTGCTCACAAAGAGCTGGGTCTCGGAGACACAGTGGTGGATCTGATGTCCTCATGCCTTTGACATCTGAGCAGGAGCTGTTGGAGTCCCATCACATTGAAGAGCCACTTGAAAAGGTCTCATGGTTGGGGGATGCTGTGCTTCCTTCCACAACCACTGCTTTCAGTCTGTGTGAGGCTCTTGCTGGCTTAAAGGCTATGAGACCTCCGAAGGTGTTTTATCAGCACCTCCTGGGGTCAGTCCCTAGCAGACTAAGCAGAGAGGAGAGATAAGCAAATAAGCTTAACGAGCCGCTGAATGTTGGTGCCTCAACCAAGTTGCTCATCATTCTGTTCTGGAAGTTGTGTCTCCTTAGACCAGCTGAGTGGAGTGGAAGCTGTCCCTTCTTTGTGTGACAGGAAGGGAGGAGTGTCATTGAGTAATGCCAAAAGAGCACAGTTTCCATAACTGCACAGTCCTATTCAGAATGTTAATTCCATGACATGTGTTTACGGTAACACAAGGAAAAAAGACATAAGTCTTGTAAGGATGGCCCAAGATGTTCAAAATTCCCACTTCCTCATCTCTCCCTTTGAAGTTAATCTGAAGTCAAAAGGAATGGTTGTTCAAAGAAAAGTGTCCAGAGGGACTTCCCTGGTGGTCCAGTGGGTAAGGACACCGCCTTGCAGTGCAAGGGGTGCCGGTTCGATCCCTGGCCTGGGAAGATCCCACGTGCCGCGGAGCGGCTGGACCGATGTGTCCAATTACTGAGCCGGAGCTCTGGAGTGCATGCGCCCAGAGCCGGTGCTCTGTGACAACAGAGGCCACCATGATGGGAGGCCCACGCGGGCCAAAGAACAAAGATGGATGAAAATAGATAAACGAAAGACCAATGGAAGTAGCTCTCCTGCCCCCCTCCCTCCCCACCCTATCCCCGGCCAAAAATAAATAAATAAATATATATATAAAAAAAAGAAAACTGTCCAGAGATTTGGCTGGTGTAAGAAGAAACTCAACAGAGAATCTGAATCTACACTGGGGTCCACAAAGACCAACCTTCCTCTTCTTTTAGTAGAATTATAAAATTCTAGAGCCCACGGGACATAAGAGGTGGCATTATGGGTTGAATTGTGTCCCCCACAAATTCACATGAAGTCCTACCCCAGAACTTCAGACCCATGACCTTATTTGGAAATAGTGTCATTGCTAAAGTAACTACTTAAGTTCAGATCATACCGGAGTAGAGCGGGTCACAAATTTTCAAGTACATTTGAAGAATTTCTGGAGCACTAACTTATAAACACAAATTTACTAATTATGAGTTATATTTATTATGAATTTAACAAATTTCCTGAGGACCTCTTATTTATATTCTCCACTTCTTTTATAATGCTTATCTTTTATTCAGCACCTCCTGGGGTCAGTCCCTAGCAGACTAAGCAGAGAGGAGAGATAAGCAAATAAGCTTAACGAGCCGCTGAATGTTGGTGCCTCAACCAAGTTGCTCATCATTCTGTTCTGGAAGTTGTGTCTCCTTAGACCAGCTGAGTGGAGTGGAAGCTGTCCCTTCTTTGTGTGACAGGAAGGGAGGAGTGTCATTGAGTAATGCCAAAAGAGCACAGTTTCCATAACTGCACAGTCCTATTCAGAATGTTAATTCCATGACATGTGTTTACGGTAACACAAGGAAAAAAGACATAAGTCTTGTAAGGATGGCCCAAGATGTTCAAAATTCCCACTTCCTCATCTCTCCCTTTGAAGTTAATCTGAAGTCAAAAGGAATGGTTGTTCAAAGAAAAGTGTCCAGAGGGACTTCCCTGGTGGTCCAGTGGGTAAGGACACCGCCTTGCAGTGCAAGGGGTGCCGGTTCGATCCCTGGCCTGGGAAGATCCCACGTGCCGCGGAGCGGCTGGACCGATGTGTCCAATTACTGAGCCGGAGCTCTGGAGTGCATGCGCCCAGAGCCGGTGCTCTGTGACA
Source organism: Tragulus kanchil (assembly GCA_022376925.1). NCBI lineage: Eukaryota > Metazoa > Chordata > Mammalia > Artiodactyla > Tragulidae > Tragulus > Tragulus kanchil. The sequence goes on along the minus strand of JAIOJX010000029.1, from coordinate 115,943,204 downwards.
ACAGAGGCCACCATGATGGGAGGCCCACGCGGGCCAAAGAACAAAGATGGATGAAAATAGATAAACGAAAGACCAATGGAAGTAGCTCTCCTGCCCCCCTCCCTCCCCACCCTATCCCCGGCCAAAAATAAATAAATAAATATATATATAAAAAAAAGAAAACTGTCCAGAGATTTGGCTGGTGTAAGAAGAAACTCAACAGAGAATCTGAATCTACACTGGGGTCCACAAAGACCAACCTTCCTCTTCTTTTTAGTAGAATTATAAAATTCTAGAGCCCACGGGACATAAGAGGTGGCATTATGGGTTGAATTGTGTCCCCCACAAATTCACATGAAGTCCTACCCCAGAACTTCAGACCCATGACCTTATTTGGAAATAGTGTCATTGCTAAAGTAACTACTTAAGTTCAGATCATACCGGAGTAGAGCGGGTCACAAATTTTCAAGTACATTTGAAGAATTTCTGGAGCACTAACTTATAAACACAAATTTACTAATTATGAGTTATATTTATTATGAATTTAACAAATTTCCTGAGGACCTCTTATTTATATTCTCCACTTCTTTTATAATGCTTATCTTTTTATGTCCGTTTCTCCATTAAGCTATAAGCTCTTTGAAATCTTCTTTCATTCCCTTCAGTATCCCCAACCCCTAGGAGGACATGAAGAGTCATTAGTAACCAAGTGTTGATTGAATGAGATTCCAATTTCAGAACATTTAAAAAATTTCTATCTTTCACACTTTTGTTTGATCCACACATACCATTACTAATATGGTTCGACTCCCAAGAGCAATCTTGATATAAACTGAATCCTAGTAAACTGAGACTGAGCTTCCTGGTGGCTCAGCAGGTCAAGAATCTGTCTGCAATGCAGGAGCTGCAGGTTCGACCCCCCACCCCCCGGTTAGGAAGGTACCCTGGAAAAGGGCTTGGCAATCCACTCCAGGGTTCTTGCCTAGATAATCCCATGGACAGAGAAACCTGGTGGGCTGCAGTCCACAGAGTCACAAAGGGTTGGACAGGACTGAAGTGACTGAGCAATGCACACAAACTGACACTAGCAGGGGCAGAAAGATTAATGGGGAAAATCTTCCTTCCTTCAGTGCTATTATTTGAGATTTGTTAAAAATAATAGAGTATACTTCATTTACCCAGACATGGATTGTTTAAACCATGGGAAGTATAAAAATACCTAGTTTTTTTTTCTTTATAGTATAGTTGACTTACAATGTTTCAGGCATACAGCAAAATGATTCAGTTTTATACACATACATATATATATTCTTTTTCAGATTCTTTTCCACTATAGGTCACTATAAGATATTAAATATAGTTTTATATCCTATGTAGTAGGTGCTTGTTCTTAATCTATTTTATATATAGTAATATCTAGATATTTGGAGGGAACTTGGACTTTCAAAGTGTACCAATATCTCTCGTCAAATGCTATAGGAATTCCACAGATTCATGAATTTATTTAACAAATCTCTACTCTCTATTCCTGTGGGACCTTGGACAGGTCCCTTCCCACCATTAGATCTGGTATCTTCATTTGTAAATATAAGAGGAAAGGTGCTCAGACTGTATGGTTTTTAATTTCTACTTCATGTGTCAAGTTCTCCGAGTCCTATGAACACAGTATTGAGAGACTGTGCTCATTTGTATCTAAGGCAGACCTGGGTGTGAATCTCAGTTCCACCTACCAATGACCTTGAGTGACTCATTTGGTTCTATGAGCTTCAGCCTCCTCAAATGTAAAAAGGGGGTTATCGGTAACCTTCTTATATGTAAGGTATAAAAATGTATGTATAAATAAATGTTAAAGTTTATGCATAAATAAATATGTGAGGTACAAAATATATGTAAACTATCTGCTTTATAAAAATATAAGGTAGCCATGACCAATGTGCCAGGCACTAAGGGAGAAATACAAAAGGAAAATACAGGACGTTGGATCGCCTTTCTAGAAATTTCCAGTCAGGTCGGGGACACTATTATCTATAATGATTTTTATAAACATCCCCCGCCTCTGTTCAGTCACTATTACCTAATCTTGATTAACCATGAACATTTTTAATTAAAAGAATTTTTTGCAAATTTTTTGAGATACAGACAGCATATCTGTTCTATCACTGAATTTCCCAGCTCTAATACCTGCAGAAAACGGTGGTTTTCCTTTTCACTGAGCTTATATTCACTCTATGTAATTTGAATCATCCTCTTCATTCCTACACTCTGTCCTTTCTTCTCAAATAAGAGTCTGCTTTGGTTTTGACCAAGCCCTTTATTGTCCTGAATTTCTCAGCTAAATCACTTCTAATGCTTCCCTTTTTCCAACATAGTCTTTGCTCACTCATTGTCCCACCCTGCCTCACCTCTGACTCCAATCACAGCAATATTTATTTTTCCTTTTTAAGAATCTTTCTAGGCTCTACTACTCAGAGATGAGGTAACCCAGCTCATGTTAAAAGTCGTTCATTATGGCCACAGAAAACCTGCTCTGACAAGATCCACCATGACAAGACTATGTTCCTGGAGATCCTGCCTCATTTTATCTGTCATCTCACTTTCTAGGTCACATCCTTTCCTGGCATCTAATGTGTTGTCTGTTTATATGTGTTTTAAAGAAATGGAGGTGTGGCATGTGGAGTGAGTGCCTTGTGGGGCTGGGATGTAGGAAGGCTCTTCAATGTAAGGCACCTGCCATTTTCTGGAGAAGGAAGAGGAATAAACTCACACACATAACCATTTCTCCAAAGAACTTGTCAATTTTGATGAGGATTTTAGTTCTCTGAGACAGCCAGTGGCCACCCAAAGCCCAAATGTGAACTCTGGTCAAGCCTTCACAGTCCTTCCAGAAAGTAGACCACACAAGTAATGGATAGAGGGAAGGTAGAAGGATTGGGAACTTGAAAACCCCAGAATAGGATGACCTTGAAGGTTCACCCTGAAGAAATAGCAAGTCATGCAGAAGGTCAGCTTGCATCAGGCTGGTTCAATACCATCATGTGGATACCTTGGTCCTCAGACCAATCTGTCACCTACCTTATAATAATACAGACATACCTCAGAGATATTGTAGAACTGGTTTCAAACCACTACAATAAAGCAAATATCACAATAAAGCAAGCCTCATGAATCTTCTGGTTTCCCAGTGCAGATAAAATTTATACTACACTGTATATGTTTACAGTGTAATGTATGTGTATACATATATGTATATATATGTATATGTTTATACTACACTGTAGCCTATAAGTTTGTATTAGCATATGCCTACAAAAAATGTACAAACCTTTATTTTTAAAATATTTTATTGCTACAAATACTAACCATCATCTGACAATGCAGGGTTGCCACAAACCTTCAATTTGTAAAACAAAACAAAAAATTCCGGTATCTACACAGCACCATAAAGCAAGGTGCCCTAAAACCAGGTCTGCCTCTGGTGTTATTTACTGAGTGTTTACTAGCTCCCAGCCCTGTGCTAAGCAGGTGACAAGCACAATTACAGGGATGCTTTCACAACCACCCTCAAAGGGAGATTCCATTACTACTGTTCCCATTTACAGTGAGGAAGCTGAGGTCAGGTGAGCTGAAAGGACTTGCCACAAAGTGCAGAGTAAAGAGCAGACTCAAGATGTGCCCTTAGGCAGTGAGGCTCAAGTCCAGGTTCTTAGCTTGACTTGGTTAGTGTTATGGGTTGAATTGAAATCCCCCCACCAGCTTGCTACCCGCTGCCCCCCAAACTCAGACATGTTGGAGCCCACTCTCAGGATCTCAGAATGAGTCTTTATCTGGAGATAAAGTTTCAGTGTGGTCACTAAGGTGGACCCTAATTCAATATGATGAGTATCCTTATAAAAAGGGCAATTTGAACATGGAGACACAGGGAAGATGATATGAAGAGACACAGGGAGGAGACACAAGGAGAAGATGGCCATTGATGAACCAAGGAGAAGGTCTTCCCTGGTGGTCCAATGGTTAAGACTCCACCCTTCCAGTGCAAGGGGCACAGGTTCAGTCCTTAGTCAGGTAACTAAAATCCCACATGCTGCAAGGTGTGGCCAAAAAAATAAATAAATAGATAAGACAAGTAGAGGGGCCTAGAATAAGATTAAAGAATCTTAGAGATAAGAGATAAGATTATTCCTCACAGTCCTCACAAGGAATCAACCCTGTCAACACCTTGACTTCAGACTTCAGGTCTCTAGAACTGTGAGTGGATACATTTCTGTTGCTGAATCCTCCTAGTTGTGGGACTTTATCATGGTGGCCCTGTGTGTGTTAGTCTCTCAGTCGCCCATTGACTATAGCCCACCAGGCTCCCCCATCCATGGAATTCTCTAGGCAAGAATCCTGGAGGAGGGTAGAGCCATTCCCTTCTCTTGGGGATCTTCCAAACCCAGAGATCAAACCTGGGTCTCCAGAATTGCAGGCAGATTCTTTACCATCTGAGCCACAAGGGAAGCCCATCACAGTGGCCCTAGAAAGATAACACAGTCAGTGATCCTCATTGTAAAGCCAAGGCACTATAAAATTCATTCAGCAAAAAGTCTCGCTGTCTCTTTCAGCATGATCATTTGACTTTGGCTGGGTTCATTCAGGTCTTCTCAGGTGGCAAAGGATCCACCTGCCGATGCAGGAGACGTAAGAGACCGAAGTGTGATCCCTGGGTTGGGAAGACCCCCTAGAGGAGGGCATGGAGAACCACTCCAGTATGCTTGCCTGGAGAATCCCATAGGCAGAGGAGCTTTGTGGGCTACAGTCCAGGGGGTCGCAAAGATTCGGACATGATTGAAGGAATTTAATACGCATGCATGTGCAGGGGTTCATTCAAATGCATTTAAATCCTATAACTGCAGGGAATAAACCAACAGGGGATAAAACATTCTTAGGCAAGGATGAGCAGTATACACCCAGGTTCTGGCATCAGCAGCAGGGCCCAATGCGAAGGCAGCTAAGGTCCCCCAGAACATACTCACCAGTAGGCAAGTCACCCAGGTTTGCATAAAAGAGAATAGCTTTGTGTAATTTTAAAATCACCACTTAGAGGGACACTCAAATCCCCCTGTTTCTTTTTAGACTTGGGCTTGGGTCTTCAAAACAGGGGACCATAGGGTCTTCCCTGGTGGTCCAATAGTTAAGATTCCATACCCCCAATGCAGGGGGCACAGGTTTGATCCTTAGATGAGGAAATAAGATCCCACATGCTAGCCAGTGCAGCCAAAACAACAACATGGGACCATGGGTGAATAATGTAAGAGTGACATCTGCATCGCATCTAAGTAGCAGATAAATCCATGTTAACTCTCACTGGCTAGAGTTTCCGTCCATGTGTATGGTCCATCAGCTATAGATTCAGGGTCAGATTCTTAGATGAGCTAATGAGCCTTAACACATTAAAAAAGCAATGTCTGACATCTTCTGATTAAACAGTATTGGCCAACTCCACACTTGTTCTTTCTCTACCTTTGCTTCCATTTTCCTTTCCTTCCTTCCTATTTGTCTATTCTGGGTGTATACCTCTCACAGTTCCATTACGATCTGCATATAGTCATAGAATGGCATTAGTTTTAGAGAGATGCCATAACAAAGTACCATAAATTTGGTGGCTTAAACCAATCGATTTATTCTCTTCCAGTTCTGAAGGCCCAACACCTCAAATCAAGGTGTAGCCTGGTTGGTTCCCTCGTGGGAGCTCAGAGGAAAAATCTGTTCAATACCTCTCTCCTAGATTCAGGTAGCCATCAGCAATCCCTGGCATACCTTGGTTTGTGGCAACATAACTCCAGTCTCTGCCTGCACTGTCACATGGCATTCTTATGTCCAAATTCTCCTTTTCTGGATTTAGGGCCCAATCTAATCTGGTATGGGCTTCCCTGGTGGTTCAGTGGTACAGAATCTGTCTGCGATGTAGGAGATGTGGGTTCTATCCCTGGGTTGGGGAAATTCCCTGGAGGAGGAAGTGGCAGGCCACTCCAGTTTTCTTGCCAGGAAATCCTATGGACAGAGGAGCCTGGAGGGCTACAGTACATGGAGTCACGAAAAAGTCGGTCATGACTTAGTGACTAAATAATAACAACAACTAATCTAGTATGTCCTCATTTTAACTTGATTAAATCTGCAAAGACTTATTTACAAAAAAGGCCACATTCACGGGTTCCAGGTGGACATGAACTAATTTTGTGGGGACACTATTCAACCCAGTGCAAGAGGTGGCCACCACCAAGCATGAAGTCAGTGCCCTTTCTCCTCACTGTGGGCTCCCTCCAGGAACTGTTTCAAGGTTGATCAAAACCAGTGTCAAGGACTAGACAAGCAACAGGGCCAGCTGGCTTCCAGATTGTGTTGGTTCCTCAACTCAGAACCAGCTTATCATGGAGATCAGATTCTTAGAAATTGTTAACTCTCACTGGCTAGAGTTTCCGTCCATGTGTATGGTCCATCAGCTATAGATTCAGGGTCAGATTCTTAGATGAGCTAATGAGCCTTAACACATTAAAAAAGCAATGTCTGACATCTTCTGATTAAACAGTATTGGCCAACTCCACACTTGTTCTTTCTCTACCTTTGCTTCCATTTTCCTTTCCTTCCTTCCTATTTGTCTATTCTGGGTGTATACCTCTCACAGTTCCATTACGATCTGCATATAGTCATAGAATGGCATTAGTTTTAGAGAGATGCCATAACAAAGTACCATAAATTTGGTGGCTTAAACCAATCGATTTATTCTCTTCCAGTTCTGAAGGCCCAACACCTCAAATCAAGGTGTAGCCTGGTTGGTTCCCTCGTGGGAGCTCAGAGGAAAAATCTGTTCAATACCTCTCTCCTAGATTCAGGTAGCCATCAGCAATCCCTGGCATACCTTGGTTTGTGGCAACATAACTCCAGTCTCTGCCTGCACTGTCACATGGCATTCTTATGTCCAAATTCTCCTTTTCTGGATTTAGGGCCCAATCTAATCTGGTATGGGCTTCCCTGGTGGTTCAGTGGTACAGAATCTGTCTGCGATGTAGGAGATGTGGGTTCTATCCCTGGGTTGGGGAAATTCCCTGGAGGAGGAAGTGGCAGGCCACTCCAGTTTTCTTGCCAGGAAATCCTATGGACAGAGGAGCCTGGAGGGCTACAGTACATGGAGTCACGAAAAAGTCGGTCATGACTTAGTGACTAAATAATAACAACAACTAATCTAGTATGTCCTCATTTTAACTTGATTAAATCTGCAAAGACTTATTTACAAAAAAGGCCACATTCACGGGTTCCAGGTGGACATGAACTAATTTTGTGGGGACACTATTCAACCCAGTGCAAGAGGTGGCCACCACCAAGCATGAAGTCAGTGCCCTTTCTCCTCACTGTGGGCTCCCTCCAGGAACTGTTTCAAGGTTGATCAAAACCAGTGTCAAGGACTAGACAAGCAACAGGGCCAGCTGGCTTCCAGATTGTGTTGGTTCCTCAACTCAGAACCAGCTTATAACTGGGGATGAAACCTGAGTTGGGAGTTCAAGTCCTCAAATAATAATAAAACACTGATTCTGCTTAAGAAGTCATCCTACTATGCTGTCACCCTAGGACATCACTAGACTTCCACGGGGAGCTGAGTGGCCCTAATGCCCAGGAACCCCTTGGCAGACCCTCTGCCCTCTACTTGTTTGGAGTCTGGTTGCCAAGTCAGTTCACAGAACCTGGAGGCAATTTACATTGTTCTTTGACAATACTGAGTCATGTCATCAGAATCTACAGGAGAAGGATCTGGTGAATTTGTGGCATTTATTTTCAAGACTGATTGATTCCAACAAATTCTCCTTTGTTCTTTCTTTAAAAAAAAAAAAAAATATATATATATATATATATATATATACATTTATCTTTATTAGTATAGTATGGAAAAGTATCTGAAAGCTATTATGTTTAAAAAATAGTAGATGACCAAAAAGTATATATAACTTGGTCTCAATTGTGTGGAAAATAAATACAGAGATATATTTTTAAGTAATAATAACAATAATGATAATAATAAACAAATATTAAATACTGTGCTCCCATGTTATGAACATTTTACATATTTTAATCCTCACAACAGTCCAATGGAGGGTCTATTTTTATCTTACTTTATCACTTTGTTTTTTTGAATATGTATTTATTTATTTTTGGCTGTGTTGAGTCTTAGTTGCAGCACATAGGATATTTCCTTGAGATGCATGAGCTTCTCTCTAGTTGTGGCTGAGGGCTTACTTGCACCATGACATGTGGGATCTTAGTTCCCCAACCCGGGACCATATTCATGTCCTCTGCATTGGAAGGCAGATTCTTAACTACTGAACCACCAGGAAGTCTCCACCACTTTTAACAGAGTTGGCTAAACTGCTACATAAATATTAAGTGTGGCATATTGATATTCACAAATCAAAGGTAAAGAGTTCCATTTAAATATTGCAAATAGAAATTAATTCTGTGAATTTATAGAAAATCATTAAAAAAATTTAAATAAGCTCTTATGTGTTTTTGTTTTATTATACATGGGGACTTCAGAGACATAATTGATTCTTCCTAAGTATAAACTATTTTCTCCAGGAACATTCCCTGGTTTTTGAATTTATATTCCTATCCTTTGCTTCATTCAATTTTTGGCCATTCTCCCATCGAGTTAAAAAAAAAAATCTCTTAGGGGGAGAGGGGTTAAGAGCAACTCAGAGTTTCATGGGGAACAGCCAAATTCTTGCTTTCCAAGATCTGCTGTGTATGTCCTGCTTCTCTCACTGGGAGGCAAATGAAAAATAGGAGATTTAAAAGATAAATTATCCCTGAGAAAGTCCCCTAGAACAGAGGAAAAATAATTGAAAAATGATAACAAGTGGTTAAAATGTTTGGAGAGATAAATGTGATTTATCATAGAGCACATAAGCACAGACGTGAAACTGTAACTACAGACCTTCCCTTCACATCTGGGTGACCTTCAGAGCATCCATAAAACTTACACAACATGCAAAAACCCGTGTATTTCTGTTTGGAGGGGGACCCTGGAACCTTTTAATTTTTCTTGTTTTGTATTTTAATCCATCCTGAGAGGTACTTCTTAAGAACTTAAGCAAAAACTTGAGAACAAAGGCAGCTCCGAATCTATACGTGGTGAAATCAAGGCTATATATTTTTTTGATTCTCCCTGTGCTGAGATGTGAAAGATTGTTTTATGTAAGACATTTTTTTTTTCTTCTCAACGTATTTGCTTTAAGAAAGAGGACAGAACAGAACATATGCTTATTGCTTCATTGTTATCAGCAAGTTAGTTTTAAGTTTCTGCCGGCACAGTATTTTCCCTTCTTATAGCTGATTTTCTCAGCATCCTGTGACAGAATATGAAACAAGCACCACCACTAAAGAGATAAAGGTTTCCAAGAAGAGTCTGTGCTCTTTGGTATGGAAATGGAAGGTTTGTGCTTCTTTGAGTTGTTTTGTTTTTTTTTTTTAAGTTTAGCAGCCAAGAATTCAAGAGTTAAGGCTGATAAAACTGCATTAAGATTATCTCACCTGCCCAAGTGTGGGAGAAAACATGAGTCCAGAATAAATTGCTTTTCTCAAAATAGAAAGACTTTTCTGGTTTTATTTGGCCTGGGAACAAAGCTGAAGGGTAGGTGGGGCTTCTTCCTCCAACATTTCCTTCTTGGATGGCTGGGAGCTCAGAAACTGGGAATCCCTCAGTACCTGAATGGATGAAATGAGGACCTGGAGTTCCCCAAAGAGCAGAGGGTAGGATGGAGTACAGGTAGCCACAATGGGGCTACTCCTGTATCTCTGAGACTCACAGACTCATATAACATCAAAATCCTGATTCAGGACTGGCACCTCTTTTGAGCAGAGTCCCAGTCAATACTGAAGTTCCTGTAGGTAGACGGGATGCTGCCCACTGGGAGGCAAATGAAAAATAGGAGATTTAAAAGATAAATTATCCCTGAGAAAGTCCCCTAGAACAGAGGAAAAATAATTGAAAAATGATAACAAGTGGTTAAAATGTTTGGAGAGATAAATGTGATTTATCATAGAGCACATAAGCACAGACGTGAAACTGTAACTACAGACCTTCCCTTCACATCTGGGTGACCTTCAGAGCATCCATAAAACTTACACAACATGCAAAAACCCGTGTATTTCTGTTTGGAGGGGGACCCTGGAACCTTTTAATTTTTCTTGTTTTGTATTTTAATCCATCCTGAGAGGTACTTCTTAAGAACTTAAGCAAAAACTTGAGAACAAAGGCAGCTCCGAATCTATACGTGGTGAAATCAAGGCTATATATTTTTTTGATTCTCCCTGTGCTGAGATGTGAAAGATTGTTTTATGTAAGACATTTTTTTTTTCTTCTCAACGTATTTGCTTTAAGAAAGAGGACAGAACAGAACATATGCTTATTGCTTCATTGTTATCAGCAAGTTAGTTTTAAGTTTCTGCCGGCACAGTATTTTCCCTTCTTATAGCTGATTTTCTCAGCATCCTGTGACAGAATATGAAACAAGCACCACCACTAAAGAGATAAAGGTTTCCAAGAAGAGTCTGTGCTCTTTGGTATGGAAATGGAAGGTTTGTGCTTCTTTGAGTTGTTTTGTTTTTTTTTTTTAAGTTTAGCAGCCAAGAATTCAAGAGTTAAGGCTGATAAAACTGCATTAAGATTATCTCACCTGCCCAAGTGTGGGAGAAAACATGAGTCCAGAATAAATTGCTTTTCTCAAAATAGAAAGACTTTTCTGGTTTTATTTGGCCTGGGAACAAAGCTGAAGGGTAGGTGGGGCTTCTTCCTCCAACATTTCCTTCTTGGATGGCTGGGAGCTCAGAAACTGGGAATCCCTCAGTACCTGAATGGATGAAATGAGGACCTGGAGTTCCCCAAAGAGCAGAGGGTAGGATGGAGTACAGGTAGCCACAATGGGGCTACTCCTGTATCTCTGAGACTCACAGACTCATATAACATCAAAAATCCTGATTCAGGACTGGCACCTCTTTTTGAGCAGAGTCTCCAGTCAATATTCGTTGAAAGACAATCTAATACATATATCTGTAGGTACTTTAAAGACATACTTTCCATAAACAAAAATATTTTACTGGTGAAGCCAAAACCAATTCCAACAAGTGTGCATATGTAGTATTTTATAACCTAATAGTGTTAACGCCACCACAACCCATCATGCATGCACATACCATGAAAGGCACCTTACCAACACGTAACTGATTGAGCTGTCTTCTCAGGCCACCAAACCCAGCTGCTGCTACAACTCTTTAGGTTGCTCTTATCCAGATCAACATCTTCAAATTCCCTGACTGTGCTGGTCAACCAATATCTCAGTTCCTTTTAAACATATATCTTCCAAATCTATCAACTTCCCAAGTCAGGCCTATTAACCAGAAATCAATTCTGCAACATTATTTGTCTAAATGTTTAAATTATCATTTAACTACCCATGCCCTGGGATCATGGACCAAAAGCCCAAATGGAGAATAATAATTTTTTAAGATAGCTCTGGGTAAGAATGGTCTTGGAAAATGCACTTTGCACATGTTCCATTGGTGAATTTTTTGCTGTTCCTTTTTTTTTTTTTAATGGGAAGCCATCATTTTAGGAGATAATATAGTAACCTCAGTTAATTCATATGCTGTTGTTCAATCGGAGTCTGAAAGCTGAAGGCCACGAGGTTGTGCTGTAATGGAAAAAAGCTTTTTAACTAAAAGCCAGGAGACCTGGGTTCTAATATCAGCTGAGCTGCTGCCTCGCTGTGAGATGGTGGGCAAGTCACTTAACCTGTCCGTGTCTCAGTCCCTTCATCTCTAAAATGGAGACAATGGCCCTGTTCTTGCACACTTGGGGTTCTTGGAAAGATGAAAAGCAACGACGGAAGTGGAAAGCTAAGGTGAGTTAGGAGCGTGGTATATTTATCATCATACAATTTTATCTGTGCCACCTTCAGACACCAGGCACCTGGCTTTGCTTCAGGAATAAAATTGAATGTAAGGCTTATGATCCTGGTCATTGAGTCTGGCCAGTCCTGGTTTGAATTCTAGCTTCACTACATAAGCTAAGTAATTTGCTACTCCTGTATCTCTGAGATACATCATTAAAATCCTGATTCAGGACTGGCACCTCTTTTTGAGCAGAGTCTCCAGTCAATATTCGTTGAAAGACAATCTAATACATATATCTGTAGGTACTTTAAAGACATACTTTCCATAAACAAAAATATTTTACTGGTGAAGCCAAAACCAATTCCAACAAGTGTGCATATGTAGTATTTTATAACCTAATAGTGTTAACGCCACCACAACCCATCATGCATGCACATACCATGAAAGGCACCTTACCAACACGTAACTGATTGAGCTGTCTTCTCAGGCCACCAAACCCAGCTGCTGCTACAACTCTTTAGGTTGCTCTTATCCAGATCAACATCTTCAAATTCCCTGACTGTGCTGGTCAACCAATATCTCAGTTCCTTTTAAACATATATCTTCCAAATCTATCAACTTCCCAAGTCAGGCCTATTAACCAGAAATCAATTCTGCAACATTATTTGTCTAAATGTTTAAATTATCATTTAACTACCCATGCCCTGGGATCATGGACCAAAAGCCCAAATGGAGAATAATAATTTTTTAAGATAGCTCTGGGTAAGAATGGTCTTGGAAAATGCACTTTGCACATGTTCCATTGGTGAATTTTTTGCTGTTCCTTTTTTTTTTTTTAATGGGAAGCCATCATTTTAGGAGATAATATAGTAACCTCAGTTAATTCATATGCTGTTGTTCAATCGGAGTCTGAAAGCTGAAGGCCACGAGGTTGTGCTGTAAGGGAAAAAAAGCTTTTTAACTAAAAGCCAGGAGACCTGGGTTCTAATATCAGCTGAGCTGCTGCCTCGCTGTGAGATGGTGGGCAAGTCACTTAACCTGTCCGTGTCTCAGTCCCTTCATCTCTAAAATGGAGACAATGGCCCTGTTCTTGCACACTTGGGGTTCTTGGAAAGATGAAAAGCAACGACGGAAGTGGAAAGCTAAGGTGAGTTAGGAGCGTGGTATATTTATCATCATACAATTTTATCTGTGCCACCTTCAGACACCAGGCACCTGGCTTTGCTTCAGGAATAAAATTGAATGTAAGGCTTATGATCCTGGTCATTGAGTCTGGCCAGTCCTGGTTTGAATTCTAGCTTCACTACATAAGCTAAGTAATTTGGCCAACCACATAACCTCTGTCAGTAGCTGCATCTGTAAAAGCGATGGCATGAGATCTTTGGGTTGCTGTGAAGCCTAAGTGAGTCACGGAGACTCAGTATGCATAATGAGTGCTTAGTAAGACAATCATTGTATTTCTTGGGTCTAAATGTTTAAGGAGACATTCCTTTATGGAAATTTTATAGTCATCACTATGTCCCAAGTTCACTTATCAGGTCCCTGATTGTGTTTAAGCTTGAAATAATTAGAAACCCAAATTTCAAGTGCTTCCTGATCATGTGATCCAAAGAACTCAGCTAGTATTCAACTTGAAATCTTTCCATTCCCTGCAAAGCCAGAGGTTCCTTAGGAGAGAGAGAAGACAACTGGTAGAGGAATGTTAGCAGAGTATGCAGTGGAATCGAAAGGGATCCTTTAGAGTCAGCACAAAACAAATCTGTACAGTTCAACCCCAAAATGGGATCATCTGGAGCTGGCCCAAATAGTTGTTACTCGGTTTAAAAACATAATTGTTGAAAATTTGAAGACAGAGATGAGAATTCTTTGAAACTGCATTTAAAGTCAATATAGTAGAGTATATATTCAGATTTGTGATACATAATATACTTATTTTAGTACATATATACTGATAATATATATTTCTACTATACTAAAGCAAAGCATATGCTTTAGGGCTTCCCCTGGTGGTCCAGTGGATAAGGACACCGCCTTGCAGTGCAAGGCCACGATTGTGCTGTAATGGAAAAGCTTTTAACTAAAAGCCAGGAGACCTGGGTTCTAATATCAGCTGAGCTGCTGCCTCGCTGTGAGATGGTGGGCAAGTCACTTAACCTGTCCGTGTCTCAGTCCCTTCATCTCTAAAATGGAGACAATGGCCCTGTTCTTGCACACTTGGGGTTCTTGGAAAGATGAAAAGCAACGACGGAAGTGGAAAGCTAAGGTGAGTTAGGAGCGTGGTATATTTATCATCATACAATTTTATCTGTGCCACCTTCAGACACCAGGCACCTGGCTTTGCTTCAGGAATAAAATTGAATGTAAGGCTTATGATCCTGGTCATTGAGTCTGGCCAGTCCTGGTTTGAATTCTAGCTTCACTACATAAGCTAAGTAATTTGGCCAACCACATAACCTCTGTCAGTAGCTGCATCTGTAAAAGCGATGGCATGAGATCTTTGGGTTGCTGTGAAGCCTAAGTGAGTCACGGAGACTCAGTATGCATAATGAGTGCTTAGTAAGACAATCATTGTATTTCTTGGGTCTAAATGTTTAAGGAGACATTCCTTTATGGAAATTTTATAGTCATCACTATGTCCCAAGTTCACTTATCAGGTCCCTGATTGTGTTTAAGCTTGAAATAATTAGAAACCCAAATTTCAAGTGCTTCCTGATCATGTGATCCAAAGAACTCAGCTAGTATTCAACTTGAAATCTTTCCATTCCCTGCAAAGCCAGAGGTTCCTTAGGAGAGAGAGAAGACAACTGGTAGAGGAATGTTAGCAGAGTATGCAGTGGAATCGAAAGGGATCCTTTAGAGTCAGCACAAAACAAATCTGTACAGTTCAACCCCAAAATGGGATCATCTGGAGCTGGCCCAAATAGTTGTTACTCGGTTTAAAAACATAATTGTTGAAAATTTGAAGACAGAGATGAGAATTCTTTGAAACTGCATTTAAAGTCAATATAGTAGAGTATATATTCAGATTTGTGATACATAATATACTTATTTTAGTACATATATACTGATAATATATATTTCTACTATACTAAAGCAAAGCATATGCTTTAGGGCTTCCCCTGGTGGTCCAGTGGATAAGGACACCGCCTTGCAGTGCAAGGGGCACCAGTTCGATTCCTGGCCTGGGAAGATCCCACGTGCCTCAGAGCGGCTGGACTGATGCGTCCCATCACCGAGCCGGAGCTCTGGAGTGCATGCGCCCAGAGCTGGCGCTCTGCGACAACAGATGCCACCGTGATGGGAGGCCCACAGGAGCCAAAGAACAAAGACGGATGAAAACACAGAAATGAAAGACCAATAGAAGTGGCCGGCCTGCTCCCCTCCCTTCCCAACCCGACCCCCACCCAAAATAAATAAATAAATAAATCTTTAAAAAAAAAAAGCATATGCTTTACATATTAATTATATATATAATATATATTACAGTATAGTATTTTTATAAGTATGGTATAGTATTTTTATAAGTATAATATAGCATTTTTCATAAGACATATTCAAGTTCAATAAACATGAAATATAGTTCAATGCTATCTCCTGCATGCAATTAATTCTCAGGTTTCTATCTAAATTTCCAGCCTAGTCTTCTCCGTCAAGTTCCAGACACTACAAAAGTTACCACAAATTCATACAGCAAACGTTTATTGAGGGCCAACTGTGTGCCCAGCAAACACAAAGGGAACTTGCACTCTGGTGGGAGACACAGAAAGGTGAATGGGCAATTAGGGTGTGAGCAGAGCCTCAAGGCACTTAGGAACCACTGCATGAACCACCCACCCTGCCTGGGGAAGCAGGGCAAAGCTCTCCAGAAGAAGTGATGGCCAACCTGACATGGGAGGGGCAAGTCAACCACGTGTGTGGAGGGGGCTTAGAGGAGCGTTCAAACAGAAGGAGCAGTGGCGTGGTAACCCTCGGGCAAGAGAAGTCATGTTGAAGTGACTGGAGGACCAGTTGTTAAATTGGGACGCCATGATCAGATTCACACTAATCAGTGTGATTCATGAACAGATTCCCAAGAAAATCTCTTAGGAATTGTGTGTAAGAGTTATATAATTCAGATTTTGAAACGGCATTTAAAATCAATATAGTAGAGTATATATTCAGATTTGTGATACATAATATACTTATTTTAGTACATATATACTGATAATATATATTTCTACTATACTAAAGCAAAGCATATGCTTTAGGGCTTCCCCTGGTGGTCCAGTGGATAAGGACACCGCCTTGCAGTGCAAGGGGCACCAGTTCGATTCCTGGCCTGGGAAGATCCCACGTGCCTCAGAGCGGCTGGACTGATGCGTCCCATCACCGAGCCGGAGCTCTGGAGTGCATGCGCCCAGAGCTGGCGCTCTGCGACAACAGATGCCACCGTGATGGGAGGCCCACAGGAGCCAAAGAACAAAGACGGATGAAAACACAGAAATGAAAGACCAATAGAAGTGGCCGGCCTGCTCCCCTCCCTTCCCAACCCGACCCCCACCCAAAATAAATAAATAAATAAATCTTTAAAAAAAAAAAGCATATGCTTTACATATTAATTATATATATAATATATATTACAGTATAGTATTTTTATAAGTATGGTATAGTATTTTTATAAGTATAATATAGCATTTTTCATAAGACATATTCAAGTTCAATAAACATGAAATATAGTTCAATGCTATCTCCTGCATGCAATTAATTCTCAGGTTTCTATCTAAATTTCCAGCCTAGTCTTCTCCGTCAAGTTCCAGACACTACAAAAGTTACCACAAATTCATACAGCAAACGTTTATTGAGGGCCAACTGTGTGCCCAGCAAACACAAAGGGAACTTGCACTCTGGTGGGAGACACAGAAAGGTGAATGGGCAATTAGGGTGTGAGCAGAGCCTCAAGGCACTTAGGAACCACTGCATGAACCACCCACCCTGCCTGGGGAAGCAGGGCAAAGCTCTCCAGAAGAAGTGATGGCCAACCTGACATGGGAGGGGCAAGTCAACCACGTGTGTGGAGGGGGCTTAGAGGAGCGTTCAAACAGAAGGAGCAGTGGCGTGGTAACCCTCGGGCAAGAGAAGTCATGTTGAAGTGACTGGAGGACCAGTTGTTAAATTGGGACGCCATGATCAGATTCACACTAATCAGTGTGATTCATGAACAGATTCCCAAGAAAATCTCTTAGGAATTGTGTGTATTTGAGGGAGGCAAGATTGGAAGTAGGGGGACCAGTTAGGAGGCTCTGAGATAATCCAGGTAAGAGATGATGGATGGTGATGGTTAGCAATCATAGGGTGGCAGTGGAGACACTGCAAAGCCAATGGGTTTACAGTTGTGAAGGAGTTAGAGGCAACAGGAAGTGGAGATAAATTGGATGTGGGCTTAAGCAGTCAGGACTAGAAGTAGAAATTTGAGAATCGCCATAGAAATCATAGAGATAAATGAGATCACCCAGGGAGAGTGTAGAGTGAGAAGAGAGAGAGGGTCAAGGATGGCATCCTGAAGAATGTCAAAGTTTAATTGATGGCAGAGGAAATGGAGCAAAGGTGTGACGGGAGAAGTAGAAAGAAACCAGAAGAAGGTAATTTTCTAAAAGCCAAAGCAAGAGAGCTCTGCAAAAAAGGAGTAACACTGCTGTCAAAATCCCAAGAATGGGGGATGGAGGATTTAAGGGGACAGTTAAGCAGTGTGTATTTTTTCCTTTTGAGGTACTGAAAATGTTCTAAAATTGATTACGGTAATTAATATTCAGAATACATAAAGAACTCCTACAAAAGTAACAACAACAAAAGTACCTCAAATAACATAACTCAAAAATAGGTGCTCTTCTACCAAGGACCCGCCAACATGGGCTGCGTTCGCACCAAAACTGTGAAGAAGGTGGCCCGGGTCATCATTGAGAAGTACTACACGCGCCTGGGCAATGACTTCCACACCAACAAGCGCATGTGCAAAGAGATCGCCATTATTCCCAGCAAGAAGCTCCACAACAAGATCGCAGGCTACATCACGCATCTGATGAAGCGGATCCAGAGGGGCCCGGTGAGAGGCATCTCCATCAAGCTGCAGGAGGAGGAGAGAGAGAGGAGAGACAACTACGTGCCTGAGGTCTCAGCCCTGGATCAGGAAATCATTGAAGTAGACTCTGACACCAAGGAAATGCTGAAGCTCTTGGACTTTGGCAGTCTGTCCAACCTGCAGGTCACTCAGCCTACAGTTGGGATGAATTTCAAAACACCACGTGGAGCTGTTTGAATCTTTTCCGTGCTGTAATCTTTTCAATAAACCTCAGACAACAACAACAACAACAAAAATAGGCAAAGTATCATCAAAAATCCACAAACAACAAATGCTGCAAAGGGTATGGAGAGAAGGGCACCCTCTCTGCACTGTTGATGGGAACGTAAATTGCTACAGCCACTAAGGAGAAGAGTATGGAGGTTCCTTAAAAAACTAAAAATAGAGCTATCATACGACCCTGCAATCCCACTCCTGGGCATAAATTCAGAGAAAAGCATGGTCCCAAAAGACACATATCCCCATGTGTTCACTGAAGCACTGTTTATAGTATCCAAGACATGGAAGCAACCCAGATGTCCAGCAACAGAGGAATGGATAAAGAAGATGTGGTACGTATATACAATCGAATATTACTTAGCCATAAAAATGCAATTGTTCCCATTTGCAGCAACATGGATGGACCCAGAGAGTGTCATACCAAGCGAATTAAGTGAGACAAAGAAGGAAAAATATTACATGACACCCCTTATATGTGGAATCTAAAAAAGAGACAATACAAATGAGCTTACAAAACAGAAAGAGACTCACAGACGTAGAAAATGAACTTATGGATGCCAGGGGGCAGCAACAGTCAGTAACTTTAGGAAGGTCATATACACACTGTTATAGATGAAATGGATAGCAAAGGCCTATTGTATAGGACGTGGAACTCTGCTCAATGTTATATGCCAGCCTGGATGGGAGGCGGGGTTTAGTGGAGAATGAATACATGTATGTGTATGGCTGAGTCCCTTCATTGTTGACCTGAAACTACCACATTACTAAATGGCTATATCCCAATACAAAATGTTTTTGGTGTTAAAACCATAAAAATAAAATTTATTTTTAAAAGATGTGCTTCCACACCAACAAGCGCATGTGCACAGAGATCGCCATTAGTCCCAGCAAGAAGCTCCACAACAAGATCGCAGGCTACATCACGCATCTGATGAAGCGGATCCAGAGGGGCCCGGTGAGAGGCATCTCCATCAAGCTGCAGGAGGAGAGAGAGAGGAGAGACAACTACGTGCCTGAGGTCTCAGCCCTGGATCAGGAAATCATTGAAGTAGACTCTGACACCAAGGAAATGCTGAAGCTCTTGGACTTTGGCAGTCTGTCCAACCTGCAGGTCACTCAGCCTACAGTTGGGATGAATTTCAAAACACCACGTGGAGCTGTTTGAATCTTTTCCGTGCTGTAATCTTTTCAATAAACCTCAGACAACAACAACAACAACAAAAATAGGCAAAGTATCATCAAAAATCCACAAACAACAAATGCTGCAAAGGGTATGGAGAGAAGGGCACCCTCTCTGCACTGTTGATGGGAACGTAAATTGCTACAGCCACTAAGGAGAAGAGTATGGAGGTTCCTTAAAAAACTAAAAATAGAGCTATCATACGACCCTGCAATCCCACTCCTGGGCATAAATTCAGAGAAAAGCATGGTCCCAAAAGACACATATCCCCATGTGTTCACTGAAGCACTGTTTATAGTATCCAAGACATGGAAGCAACCCAGATGTCCAGCAACAGAGGAATGGATAAAGAAGATGTGGTACGTATATACAATCGAATATTACTTAGCCATAAAAATGCAATTGTTCCCATTTGCAGCAACATGGATGGACCCAGAGAGTGTCATACCAAGCGAATTAAGTGAGACAAAGAAGGAAAAATATTACATGACACCCCTTATATGTGGAATCTAAAAAAGAGACAATACAAATGAGCTTACAAAACAGAAAGAGACTCACAGACGTAGAAAATGAACTTATGGATGCCAGGGGGCAGCAACAGTCAGTAACTTTAGGAAGGTCATATACACACTGTTATAGATGAAATGGATAGCAAAGGCCTATTGTATAGGACGTGGAACTCTGCTCAATGTTATATGCCAGCCTGGATGGGAGGCGGGGTTTAGTGGAGAATGAATACATGTATGTGTATGGCTGAGTCCCTTCATTGTTGACCTGAAACTACCACATTACTAAATGGCTATATCCCAATACAAAATGTTTTTGGTGTTAAAACCATAAAAATAAAATTTATTTTTAAAAGATGTGCAAAGAACTTGGACAGATATTTCTCCAAGGAAGATGTAAAAATGACCAATAAACACATAAAAAGATACTTCACTCATCATTAGGGAAATGTAAATCAAAACCACAATAAAGGGGCCTGGATGGTCCAGTGGGTAAGGACACCGCCTTGCAGTGCAAGAGGCGCCAGTTAGAGCCCTGGACTGGGAAGATCCCATGTGCCACGGAGCGGCTGGACTGATGTGTCCAATTTCCGAGCCGGAGCTCTGGAGCACATGCGCCCAGAGCTGGTGCTCTGCGACAACAGAGGCCGCCGCGATGGGAGGCCCACACGAGTCAAAGAAAAAAGATGGATGAAAATGGACAAATGAAAGACCAATAGAAGTGGCCCACCTGCTCCCCTCCCTCCCCACCCCACCCCACCAAAAAAATAAATAAATAAAAACCACAATAAGGGGCTTCCCTGGTGGTCCAGTGGGTAAGGACACCGCCGGGCAGTGCAAGAGGCGCCGGTGCAACCCCTGGCCTGGGAAGATCCCCCGTGCCGCGGAGCGGCCGGACTGATGTGTCCAATTTCTGAGCCGGAGCTCTGGAGCGCATGCGCCCAGAGCTGGTGCTCTGCGACAACAGAGGCCGCCGCGATGGGAGGCCCACACGAGTCAAAGAAAAAAGATGGATGAAAATGGACAAATGAAAGACCAATAGAAGTGGCCCACCTGCTCCCCTCCCTCCCCACCCCTCCCCCACCAAAATAAATAAATAAATAAAAAACCACAATAAGGGGCTTCCCTGGTGGTCCAGTGGGTAAGGACACCACTTTGCAGTGCAAGGTGTGCTGGTTCAATCTCTGGCATGGGAAGATCCCATTTGCCACAGAACGGCTGGACTGATGTGTCCAACTACCAAGCTGGAGCTCTGGGGCACATGAGCCCAGAGCCGGTGCTCTGCAAGAAGAGAGACCACTGCAATGGGAGGCCTACACAGGCCAAAGAATGAAGATGGATGAAAATAGATAAATGAAAGACCAATAGAAGTGGCAAAAAAAAAAAAAAAAAAACTCACAATGAGATACAACCTCTCACCTATTAGGATGACTGCTATTTTAAAAAAAGTGGGGCTTCCCTGGTGGTCCAGTGGGTAAAGAGTTCGCCTTGCAGTGCAAGGGGCACCAGTTTGATCCCTGGCCCGGGAAGATCCCATGTATCGTGGAGCGGCTGGACTGTTGTGTCCAACTACGAGCCAGCGCTGTGGAGTGCATGCGCCCAGAGCCAGTGATCTGCAAGGAGAAAGGCCACCCACCTAGGCCAGGGAATAAATATGGACGAAAATAAACGGATAAAATGGACATTGTGGGGAAGAAATAGGGAGGGGGAAGCATGGAAACCTATACTGTTATGTGTGGAAAAGATAGCTAGTGTCATTGTGCTAAGGAAATAGGAGTGCTTACAATGGCTTGGGGCGAAGGTCTGGAGGGGTGGGATGGGGCAAACTGGGGGGTGGGGGGACCATAGATATGCATATGACTGATCTGGGAACATACATGTCTGGGAACAACAAAACTCTGTAAAACCTTTAAAATAAAGAATAAAAAAAAAATCAATGAAAAGAGTCCAAGATTAAAAATAAATAAATAAATGAGTGTTGGTGTGGATGTGGAGAAACTGTACCCTTGTACAATGTAAAACGGTGCAGCTGAGATGGAAAACAGTATGGTAATTCCTCAGAATATTCAAAATATAATTTCTCATGATCCGGCAATCCTTAAGTCAGGAGTCAAAGAGATACCTGTACACCAGTGTTAACAGCAGCAATTAGTCACAATAGCCCAAAGTTGGAGACAATCTAAGGGTTCACAAATGGTTAAACAGATGGACAAAATGTGATATACAGACATAGATACAGAGACAGTGGAATAATATTCAGCCTTAAAAAAAACGAAGGCAATTCTGACACATGCTACAATATATACAAAGCTGGAAAACATTATGCTGTGAAATAAGACAATCACAAAAGGACAGGTACTGTACAATTCCACCTATATGAGTCACCTAGAGTAGTCAAATTTATAGAAACAGAAAATAGAATGGCAACTGCCAGAGGCTGAGGGGATGTAGGGAGTTACTGTTTAATGGGTTCAGAGTTTCCGTTTAGCAAGACAAAAAGTGCTGAACATATATGGTGATGATGGTTGTACACCCATATGAATGAACTTAAGACACTAAACTGTAACTTTAAAATTGCTAAGATGGTAAATGTTATGTGTATTTTACCCCAATAAAAAAATACATAGGTGATAACCAGAAAAAAATGGATTGTGGTAATAATTACACAAGTCTGTGAATATACAGATGTACCTAATCACATCTTTTTAAATGGGTGCATTGTATGGTATATGAATTGTATCTCAATAAGTCTTTCTTAAAAAAAACTCAAGAACAGTCAAGTAAAAATAGAACCGATCAGTGTTCATATGACAGTTACTGAGAAGTTGTTAGTGACGTTAGGAGCAGCAGTTTGAGTGGAAGGATGGAGGTGGAAGCCATGTGATGAGTGAGCGTAAGCAGTGGAAGATGCTTGGGGCGAAGGTCTGGAGGGGTGGGATGGGGCAAACTGGGGGGTGGGGGGACCATAGATATGCATATGACTGATCTGGGAACATACATGTCTGGGAACAACAAAACTCTGTAAAACCTTTAAAATAAAGAATAAAAAAAAAATCAATGAAAAGAGTCCAAGATTAAAAATAAATAAATAAATGAGTGTTGGTGTGGATGTGGAGAAACTGTACCCTTGTACAATGTAAAACGGTGCAGCTGAGATGGAAAACAGTATGGTAATTCCTCAGAATATTCAAAATATAATTTCTCATGATCCGGCAATCCTTAAGTCAGGAGTCAAAGAGATACCTGTACACCAGTGTTAACAGCAGCAATTAGTCACAATAGCCCAAAGTTGGAGACAATCTAAGGGTTCACAAATGGTTAAACAGATGGACAAAATGTGATATACAGACATAGATACAGAGACAGTGGAATAATATTCAGCCTTAAAAAAAACGAAGGCAATTCTGACACATGCTACAATATATACAAAGCTGGAAAACATTATGCTGTGAAATAAGACAATCACAAAAGGACAGGTACTGTACAATTCCACCTATATGAGTCACCTAGAGTAGTCAAATTTATAGAAACAGAAAATAGAATGGCAACTGCCAGAGGCTGAGGGGATGTAGGGAGTTACTGTTTAATGGGTTCAGAGTTTCCGTTTAGCAAGACAAAAAGTGCTGAACATATATGGTGATGATGGTTGTACACCCATATGAATGAACTTAAGACACTAAACTGTAACTTTAAAATTGCTAAGATGGTAAATGTTATGTGTATTTTACCCCAATAAAAAAATACATAGGTGATAACCAGAAAAAAATGGATTGTGGTAATAATTACACAAGTCTGTGAATATACAGATGTACCTAATCACATCTTTTTAAATGGGTGCATTGTATGGTATATGAATTGTATCTCAATAAGTCTTTCTTAAAAAAAACTCAAGAACAGTCAAGTAAAAATAGAACCGATCAGTGTTCATATGACAGTTACTGAGAAGTTGTTAGTGACGTTAGGAGCAGCAGTTTGAGTGGAAGGATGGAGGTGGAAGCCATGTGATGAGTGAGCGTAAGCAGGAAGTGAGGAGGGAGGTTGAGATTAGCTCGCCATGAGTGTACCCGCCAGCCAGCACCAACCATGCTTTCAACAAGATTGGCTGGAGTGGGGCAGCAAGAAGCAGCAGTATCCAATGCCTTCATATTTTAAGAGAGAGTTTGGCTTTTAAGAAGATACTTGAGCATTTAAAAGTCTCTATGGGAAGGATTCAATGGAGAGGTGAAGTGCAGCCTTACAGAAGAGGGCATTGTTGATCATTCCAGGTTTGAAGGAGTGAGTGGAACTCGTGGGCAGAGCCCAATTTGTGGAGCAGGAGGAGGAAGGAGGAAGGGAGAAGAGAGCAGGTTCAGAGGCAAGTCTGTTTGTTCCTAGGATGGCAAGAAGCTGAAGGGATTCTGATTTGATGCTGTCTATGATTCTTGGCAAAGTCGGAAACTGAGAATGAGGATGAAAATGGCAGAATGGGAGGGAATCTGAGGACGGTGGAGAAGGCTTGAAATATCTCCTGCAGAGAATGAGACCTTGAACCAATTCTATTCCAAAACCAGATATATCCTCCCCTTTTCATGATTCTTTGCTAATATTCTTATTCCTTGGGTCCTCTAATGGATTAATTGGGAGTAGAGATAGTGCCTTGTACAGAGTAGGTGCTCAATAAGGATTTGTTATATTGAGCTGCAATCCATTAATGACCAAATTTAGGAAGGAAAGTCATGTTTAATAGGACTTCAAGGAGACTATTTGTTAACTAATGCAGCAATAACTGATAAGCTTATGAGCTCTATTCCCTACAAACAGTGCCTTTTTTATGCATACCTCTTTGTGGCAAAATATACAGAACATAAAACATTTATCATTTTAACCATTTATTAGTATACAATTCAGTGCCAATAAATATATTCACTGTGCCATGTACCGACCCCTACTATCTCTACTCAAACTGTTTTCACCAAAGCCATCTCCGGTGGGTACAATCCCTGTAGTCACTGAACAATAACTTCCCCTCCTCCTCCCTCCAGCTCTTGGAACTTCTATTCTACTTTCTATCTCATGAATTTGCCTGTTCTAGATACCTCACATAGCGGGATCATACAGTATATGTCCTTCTGTGTCTGGGTTATTTCACTAAGAATAATATTTTCAAGGACTATATATGTTATAGTGTATGTCAAAATTTCATTTCTTTTTATGGTTGAAGAATATTCCATTGTGTGTATAAACCATATTTCATACATTCGTTCATTTGTCAGGACTTTTCACCTTTCAGTTATTTGAGTAATGGAGCTATTAACATTGTTTTGCAAGTGTCTCTTCTAGTAGTAACTTTTAATTGTTTTGGATACACACCTAGGAGTGAAGTTGTTGAGTCATATGGCAGTTCTGGCTTCCCATATGGTGCTAGTGGTAAAGAACCTGACTGCCAATGCAGGAGACATGGGTTCAGTCCCTGCACTGGGAAGATCCCCTGGAGAAGGGCATGGAAACCCACTGCAATGTTCGTGCCTGGAGAATCCCATGGATAGAGAAGCCTGGTAGGCTATGGTCCATAGGATCACAAACAGTCAGACACAACTGAAGTGACTTAGCACACACATGCACACATGGTAGTTCTATATTTGACTTCTTGAGGATTTTCCAACTTTCTTTACACAGAGGCTGCACAATTTTACATTCTCACTAACAAGGCTCAGTGTCCCAATTTTTCCACATCTTCACTAACACTTGCTGTATTGCTTTAAAAAATTCCAGCCTCCTTGAAGGTGTGAAATAGTATATCAGTCTATTTTAACTTGCATTTCTCTAATGATGAATGATAATGAACATCTTTTCACTTGCTTATTGGTCATTCCTTTATCTTCTTTAGAGAAATATCTACTCAAGTTCTTTTCCCTTTTTTGACACAGATTGTTTATTTTTGTTGCTGAGGGTGCCTTCTTGTTTTGTAAAGCTGTACAGGAATCATAATAGAGAAATGGCCTCTGGTCACTTCATGCTTGGTGAGAACCAATGTTCACTATTCCATTTACTATTAAACTCCAAACAAACACATCATTCTCTTTGTATTCTTTTCATTTATTCAAATGTTTAAATTTTCTCAGATTCCAGACAATTCCTTCATGGAGGTACTTGAACCAAACCTTCCCAGGGAGCAGCCTAGGACACTGATCTCCATAGGGCATTTCAACAACACAGAATAATCTGGAAATGTGATGTCAGTTTACCTCAAATTTCACGCGGGACTCAATATAGCGTGAGGAAATAAAAATTAGTTCTTGTTGGGGACTTTCCTGGTGGTCCTGTAGCTAAGATTGTACACTGCCAATGCAGGAGGCCTGGGTTTGATTCCTGGTCAGGGAACTAGATCCCACATGCTGCAACTAAGACCCAGCATAGACAAACAAATAAATGAGTAAAAACAAATATTTTTAAAAGTCAGTTCTTATCTTAGTTTGATATATGCTCACTCCAAAATTTACATGAAGTTCTAACTTATTTGGAGATGGGGATCTTTTTAAAGAGGTAAGTAAAAGGAGGTTATTAGATGAGACCTAACCCAGTATGACTGGTGTTCTTATAAAAAGGTCACAGATATGCACAGAAAGAGAGCACCATGTAAAGATGAAAGAAGAGGTTGTATGTGTCTACTAGCTAAGGAACATAGATAGAAGTTGCCAGCAAACCACCAGAAGCTAAGAGAGAGCCAAGGAGCACATGCTCCATCACCCAGTCTTCAAACAGAACCAACCCTGCCAGCACATTGACATCAGACTTCTCAATCTCCAGAACCATAAGACAAGAAATTCCTGTCATTTAAGCCACACAGTTTGTTATGGAAACCCTAGCAAACTAACAGGCCTGTGCCTACAGAAACAGTCAGAAGTCATTCCTAGTAGTGTGTAGGAGTTGTTTTGTGCTTAATTTTTAAAAATGGCATTCTTGGGCTTCCCTGGTGGTCCAGTGGGTAAGGACACCACCTTGCAATGCAAGGGGCGCCGGTTCAATTCCTGACCTGGGAAGATCCCAATGTGCCGCAGAGCAGCTCAACCGATGTGTCCAACTACCGAGCTGGAGCTCTGGAGCGCGTGCGCCCAGAGCCAGTGTTCTGTAGTGAGAGGGGTCACTGCTATAGGAGGCCCCTTGTGGCTCAGATGGTAAAGAATCCACCTACAATGCAGGAGACCTGGGTACCATCCCTGGGTAGGGAAGATCCCCTGGAGAAGGGAACAGCTACCCACTCCAGTATTCTTGCCTGACGAATGCCATGGCTTATCTATGGGGTCACAAAAAGTCAGACATGACTGCACAACTTTCACTTATCAAGGTTAGCAATGCTGTCCTCTTGATATTGAGTATTTTTTAAAATGTATTTTATTTGGCTGAGTGGAGTGTTACTTGCTACATGTGAGATCTAGTTTCCTGACCAGGTACTGAGCCCAGGTCCCCCCTGCACAGGGAGCACAGAGTCTTAGCCACTGGACCAAAAGGGAAGTACTTATATTGAGCATTTTTGCACAACTTCCTTACAAAACGCACAAAGAGGACCCCCGTCAAAGGTCAGTCAGTGAAACTCTGAAACTACATAATAGTACATAGTGGCACAGTGCTACCCTCAAGAACAAGCGGTGTATTTATTTCAATTTTAAACATTAACACTCCTTCAGAAAGGAGTCAGGTTCCAAAAATCACTACAAAAAGGGGAAAGAAGACAAGAATGGAAACGGAGGACATGGTATGCTGGGTTTCTTTCAAAACATTGATCCTATTTTCATCAGTGGAAGTGAATTAGTAAGGAAATTGGCCTGTGACTACAATTTTTATTTCCAGAAAATCAGTGTTTTCCTTATCCTGTTAAATTTAAGGTAAGCAGTTCTTTTAAAATATTATTTTGAACGCAAGTCAAATAACTGGCATGCATGGGGCACTTTCATGTCTCTAACTCAGCTACTTAGAGGTTTTCAAAGCAAAACGGCTTTCATAAAACAAGTTGGATGCAGGCACAAAGGCATGTGAGGGTCAGGTTGTCGAGGGATCCTGGTTCCTCATGGTTCCATGATTCCAGTGTTGCCCTTCCTCCTCTTTGCTGGTTTGCTTTCTCCTTTTCCACCCCTCTATTTTCCTATTCATCGTGTCATGAAGGGATGCTTACAAAGGGTCAATTGGAGCTCTGGGCGTCGCCCAGAGCCAGTGTTCTGTAGTGAGAGGGTCACTGCTATAGGAGGCCCCTTGTGGCTCAGATGGTAAAGAATCCACCTACAATGCAGGAGACCTGGGTACCATCCCTGGGTAGGGAAGATCCCCTGGAGAAGGGAACAGCTACCCACTCCAGTATTCTTGCCTGACGAATGCCATGGCTTATCTATGGGGTCACAAAAAGTCAGACATGACTGCACAACTTTCACTTATCAAGGTTAGCAATGCTGTCCTCTTGATATTGAGTATTTTTTAAAATGTATTTTATTTGGCTGAGTGGAGTGTTACTTGCTACATGTGAGATCTAGTTTCCTGACCAGGTACTGAGCCCAGGTCCCCCCTGCACAGGGAGCACAGAGTCTTAGCCACTGGACCAAAAGGGAAGTACTTATATTGAGCATTTTTGCACAACTTCCTTACAAAACGCACAAAGAGGACCCCCGTCAAAGGTCAGTCAGTGAAACTCTGAAACTACATAATAGTACATAGTGGCACAGTGCTACCCTCAAGAACAAGCGGTGTATTTATTTCAATTTTAAACATTAACACTCCTTCAGAAAGGAGTCAGGTTCCAAAAATCACTACAAAAAGGGGAAAGAAGACAAGAATGGAAACGGAGGACATGGTATGCTGGGTTTCTTTCAAAACATTGATCCTATTTTCATCAGTGGAAGTGAATTAGTAAGGAAATTGGCCTGTGACTACAATTTTTATTTCCAGAAAATCAGTGTTTTCCTTATCCTGTTAAATTTAAGGTAAGCAGTTCTTTTAAAATATTATTTTGAACGCAAGTCAAATAACTGGCATGCATGGGGCACTTTCATGTCTCTAACTCAGCTACTTAGAGGTTTTCAAAGCAAAACGGCTTTCATAAAACAAGTTGGATGCAGGCACAAAGGCATGTGAGGGTCAGGTTGTCGAGGGATCCTGGTTCCTCATGGTTCCATGATTCCAGTGTTGCCCCTTCCCTCCCTCTTTGCTGGTTTGCTTTCTCCTTTTTCCACCCCTCTATTTTCCTATTCATCGTGTCATGAAGGGATGCTTACAAAGGGTCAATTCCACCCAGCATGGTTCTAGTGGAGATATGAATCACCATCAGCAGCAACTACAAGAAGTGGATAAAAATTACAGGATGCTTTTCTCAAAGGGAGTTACAGAAATAGAATATGTCACAACCATCCTGAAGATTGAGACTTGATCAACACTTGAAGGGAATGAAGCCACGACTCCTGGGGCTGTGTCTTTGGTCAAAGGTAGCCATTATCCTGGGACGATTAACTCCAGTGTCTTCACTGAAAACAGGTTCTTCTCCATTTGTCAGATGGAAAAATGAAATTCTTCCATTTCCAAAGGAGGTAGTTACGAAGAATACTTTTACCCAACAAAATGATTTTCTTCCTCACCTCCTGGGCCTGAAGGTTGCACTGACTGCCTCATGGGGTAGGCAGTTCCGTGGGGAGAAATCTCTCATCTATAGTCTTGTCACTTGCACATCTGGTGCTTTGTCTCTCAGGGACTTTTAATGGAAACAGGTTCGTTGTGATTTCGATGTGGATGGATTTTTTTTTCCCTTTGCTGGGGAAATGCATCACAAATGGTCTCCACAAAAAATATAATGCTGGTTGTGCCTAAGCTTTTCACAAAACTATATATCTTCTTACCTGTGAGCAGTTGAAAACAATGGTTAAAATGCTCCCAGGAAGAAGCAAATGTAATAATAATAAACAGGGCCTTAGCCAACATGTACCAAAGTATATCAACTTGATTCCTGCCTTTACTCTCTTTATCTCTGTCCCTAGCCTGGTGGCATACACTATATATCACCCATGCCCTTGTCAGTTTACTAACATAGCCCTCTTGCCTGAGACACCAACATTCCTTTTGATTTGGCACAATAGGCTTTCCATAGCTTGTGTGCTTTCTGATTTTGCCTGAATTCTACACCTTATCTTGTTATTGACTAGTTGTGTGACCTTGGGTAAACTGCTTTAGCATCTCTGGGCCTTTATTCAACACCTTGGACTACCTTGGATTAACACTATAATAGCACGTTAAGGCCTCTATTCTAAGAAGTTTCAAATTTAGTAAGAAAAAATAAAGGAAGGGAAAGAAAGGAGAAAGACAAGAAGGAAAGAAAAAGGGGTCTGGTGTAAGTTGAACTTTGAAAGAAAGGCAGGATTTAGTTCTTTTCTCTTTCTGTATTAATACCATCAAAAAGAAGGGTCCAAGTAAATTCTGATGTCTCAGGTCCCCAGCCATCTTCTGGTCCCTATCTCTGAGGATCTTCCTCCTCATCTTCCCAAGAAGGAGCTGGGCTTTGGAGTCAACTGTAACTGGAAAATGAGGCAGAAGAAATGGTTGGTGATACTCAAAGAATCTCGGGAGGTAGACCAAGAAAATACATATACATAAAATCTGTGATATATTTTTTGAGTATTATATTATTTATGAGTTCTATTTTATTTTAGTATTCTTTTTTAAATCCCCCCTTTTTTGTTATTTTTATTACAGGAACAGTTCATGTTCATTAGAGAAATAGAAGGATAAAAGGAGAAATCAGAAAGCACTCATGAGCTCATATAACCAGACAGCCACTATCAACATCTTTTTTTGGTGTGGGCCATTCCTCTCATTCTAAACCACATGTAATTGTTTCAGTTTACAAAAGTGGGATCATACTACTCTAACTGTTCTGACAGCTATTTTTTTCTTCCTATGTAGAAATCCAAAATTCATATTTTAGACACATTAATGAAAAATAATTCCTAGGTGTTGACTTTTCTAAATTAGTAGATTTTAATTACTCTCAAGGGCTAGTTCTGTAAAGCAAACAAGAGTCTATTTCAATATATGACACATTTTGCTCCCACCTCCTTAGAAAAGAAGTAAGGAAATTTAATATGGAAAGGCTCTAGTGTATGTGTTTGTTTTTAATGTCAAAGTTCCAAGAATCAGGACTCTTATTACATTTATTCTCATTCAGTTTAGGGTCAGAAGGAAAAAAGATTTATGAACGAAGAAGATGTTTAATGATTGCAAAAACTGTAAATGTTTGCTTCTTAAGATGAATCTTTACTACATGCCATATAAAAGCTCCATCACAGTGATAAATTGTTTCTAACCTTTTGGATTAAGGATATAAAGAAATTTGTTCTCATCAGGGCACATGCCTTCACTGAGTAAAGATACATAGTTCAGATTTTCACATGATGGTTAAAATTCTTTGTTTTATGAATGGCAAGACTCACACCTGGTATAAAACTTCTCCAAATGACATGAAAACTTACTGGCTCACTTGCTTACCACTTGTAACAATCAGGAAAATTGTCCCTCCTTGAGAGAAATCTGACCAGGGAGCATGTCAGTTCTCTCTTCTTTTGGGTTTATTTTCAAAGAGATAAGGGAGAAATTTTGAGACTTTCTAGAAAGAGTTTGAGTTCAGTTTCGCAGTTTCTTGGTTTCTCTTAAGAGAAGGGAGATTGAAACCAGCCTCAATCTGATGCCCTTTTAGGGGCACCATGATGCTCTTTTACTTCCATGTTTTTGGGTAAAGAATTCACCTTCATATGCCTGATATTTGCTGTCTCAGTATTTGGAAAACAAATGCAACACTTTTTTTGCAGGCCAATCCTGCCTACTCTCAAACCTGGTGACAGACTTCATAACCAGCGTGGAGATACTAGTGATAAAATAGTTACAATTCAGAACGTCATTCACAGACACTGTAGTTGAAGACAGCTCTAAGTTGGCCTTGTCTGTGTTGGATCAACTGTATTTTCTGTGTCTTTAGTTTTACAGAAATTGTAAACCCCTCTTGGTTGGTTTCTCCTTCCCCCTACTATTTGGTTAAATTTAATTTCTCCTTCCATCTTCTTTTACAACTACTGTTTCCCTTGTATATTCAACATTGTACCTTGTCTTCATTGTGCTTTACACCTCCATCTAAGGAAAACAGGAACCATGAGATGCTGTGTTCTAAAAGAACTCAGACAAACACAATAGAAACAATACATTGCTTAATGCTTGATGTCAAAAAGCCATTGTCCCTGGGAACTCTCCCATTTCATTCCCAATGCAGATGCCTCTGGCCAAGGCTTCCTCTGGGATACATTGACTCCCCTCTGGAAGTCAAAGCAGCACAAGAGGTTATATAGATGGCCCAAATTATGCAAAACTGTCCTTACTTTTTTTTTTAATTTTTATTTTACGTTTTACTTTTACAGAGTTTTGTTGTTTACAGATATGTATGATCCCAGATTAGTCATATGTATATCCCCCATCCCACCTCCAGGTCGTCACACAGTGCCCTGAAGGATCCCTTGTCTCACAGCATGACAGTAGCTTTTTTTCCACATATGATAGTCTAGGTTTTCAGGCTACTCCCTTTCCCCCCCCCCCGCCCTGCTCATTCCCACAATGTCCATATGTCTATTCTCCATGTCTGTTTTCATCGCTTCACTGCATGTGTTATTATTACCATCCTACTAGAAATTTCCTCGGTCAGTTTTTTTTTGGTTTTCAAAGAGATAAGGGAGAAATTTTGAGACTTTCTAGAAAGAGTTTGAGTTCAGTTTCGCAGTTTCTTGGTTTCTCTTAAGAGAAGGGAGATTGAAACCAGCCTCAATCTGATGCCCTTTTAGGGGCACCATGATGCTCTTTTACTTCCATGTTTTTGGGTAAAGAATTCACCTTCATATGCCTGATATTTGCTGTCTCAGTATTTGGAAAACAAATGCAACACTTTTTTTGCAGGCCAATCCTGCCTACTCTCAAACCTGGTGACAGACTTCATAACCAGCGTGGAGATACTAGTGATAAAATAGTTACAATTCAGAACGTCATTCACAGACACTGTAGTTGAAGACAGCTCTAAGTTGGCCTTGTCTGTGTTGGATCAACTGTATTTTCTGTGTCTTTAGTTTTACAGAAATTGTAAACCCCTCTTGGTTGGTTTCTCCTTCCCCCTACTATTTGGTTAAATTTAATTTCTCCTTCCATCTTCTTTTTACAACTACTGTTTCCCTTGTATATTCAACATTGTACCTTGTCTTCATTGTGCTTTACACCTCCATCTAAGGAAAACAGGAACCATGAGATGCTGTGTTCTAAAAGAACTCAGACAAACACAATAGAAACAATACATTGCTTAATGCTTGATGTCAAAAAGCCATTGTCCCTGGGAACTCTCCCATTTCATTCCCAATGCAGATGCCTCTGGCCAAGGCTTCCTCTGGGATACATTGACTCCCCTCTGGAAGTCAAAGCAGCACAAGAGGTTATATAGATGGCCCAAATTATGCAAAACTGTCCTTACTTTTTTTTTTTTTAATTTTTATTTTACGTTTTACTTTTACAGAGTTTTGTTGTTTACAGATATGTATGATCCCAGATTAGTCATATGTATATCCCCCATCCCACCTCCAGGTCGTCACACAGTGCCCCTGAAGGATCCCCTTGTCTCACAGCATGACAGTAGCTTTTTTTTCCACATATGTTAGTATAGGTTTTCATGCTACTTCCTTTACACCCCCCACCCGCTGCTCATTCCCCACAATGTCCATATGTCTATTCTCCATGTCTGTTTTTTCATCGCTTCACTGCATGTGTTATTATTACCATCCTACTAGATTCCACATATATGTGTTAGTATATTGTACTTGTCTTTCTCTTTTTGACTTACTTCACTTTTTATGATATGTTCTAGATCCAACCACCTCATTAGGACTGATTCTTCTGCATTTCTTTTTACAGCTGAGTAGTATTCCATTGTATATATGTACCAGAGTTTTTTTTATCCATTCATTCATCAATGGACATCTAGGTTGCTTCCATGTTCGAGCTATTGTATAGAGAGTTGCAATGAACACTGGAGTACAGGTGCCTCTTTCAATTTTGATTTCATCAAGGTATAAGCCTAATAGTGGGATTTCTGGGTCATATGGTGCTTATATTTTTGGTTTTTTAAGGAATCTCCATATGATCTTCCATAATGGCTGCATCAACTTGTATTCCCCCCAACAATGCAAGAGTGTTCCCTTTTCTCTGAACCTTCTCCAGCATTTATTGTCTGTAGGTTTTTTGATGATGGCTATTCTGACTGGTGTGAGGTGATATCTCATTGTAGTTTTGATCTGCATTTCTCTAATAATAAGTGAGGTTGAGCATTGTTTCACATGCTTTTTGGCCATCTGTATGTCCTCATTGGAGAGGTGTCAAAACAGTCCTTACTTTTGATAGACAAATAGCAACTTGATGCTGCAAAAGCCATTGTCCCTGGGAACTCTCCCATTTCATTCCCAATGCAGATGCCTCTGGCCAAGGCTTCCTCTGGGATACATTGACTCCCCTCTGGAAGTCAAAGCAGCACAAGAGGTTATATAGATGGCCCAAATTATGCAAAACTGTCCTTACTTTTTTTTTTTTTAATTTTTATTTTACGTTTTACTTTTACAGAGTTTTGTTGTTTACAGATATGTATGATCCCAGATTAGTCATATGTATATCCCCCCCATCCCACCCCTCCAGGTCGTCACACAGTGCCCCTGAAGGATCCCCTTGTCTCACAGCATGACAGTAGCTTTTTTTTCCACATATGTTAGTATAGGTTTTCATGCTACTTCCTTTACACCCCCCACCCGCTGCTCATTCCCCACAATGTCCATATGTCTATTCTCCATGTCTGTTTTTTCATCGCTTCACTGCATGTGTTATTATTACCATCCTACTAGATTCCACATATATGTGTTAGTATATTGTACTTGTCTTTCTCTTTTTGACTTACTTCACTTTTTATGATATGTTCTAGATCCAACCACCTCATTAGGACTGATTCTTCTGCATTTCTTTTTACAGCTGAGTAGTATTCCATTGTATATATGTACCAGAGTTTTTTTTATCCATTCATTCATCAATGGACATCTAGGTTGCTTCCATGTTCGAGCTATTGTATAGAGAGTTGCAATGAACACTGGAGTACAGGTGCCTCTTTCAATTTTGATTTCATCAAGGTATAAGCCTAATAGTGGGATTTCTGGGTCATATGGTGCTTCTATTTTTAGTTTTTTGAGGAATTTCCATACTATCTTCCATAGTGGCTGTATCAATTTACATTCCCACCAGCAATGCAAGAGTGTTCCCTTTTCTCTGCACCCTCTCCAGCATTTATTGTCTGTAGATTTTTTGATGATGGCTATTCTGACTGGTGTGAGGTGATATCTCATTGTAGTTTTGATCTGCATTTCTCTAATAATAAGTGAGGTTGAGCATTGTTTCACATGCTTTTTGGCCATCTGTATGTCCTCATTGGAGAGGTGTCAAAACAGTCCTTACTTTTGATAGACATATGAGGAAAGCTTGAATTTGTGCCTCATCCCAGGAAACTGGCCCTCACCTGACCAAGGATTTCCTGCTTGCTTCATCAAGCTTCTTTCTAGGCTTACTCACAAATCTGTCTTCTCCTATTCCTCAATATTCTAGAAACATGTACGATGTAGTTTCCATCTTTCAATCAAAAATATCTCTTTTAGAGGTAAAATGATAAACATGATCCATATTGCACTCCATAGACTTGTTTTGTATTGTTTGTAGAGGAAGAAATTTCAAGGGGGATCTAGAACAGATTAAGAGTTGTGAACAGTGGTTGATATGACCATTCAACAGTCAAGATTCCATTAAGTATGCTCCATATAGATGCAGCTTCTATTACCCCTAATTGTGTATGTGAAGTTGTGTAACTTGTGCTCACTCTGCCATGTCTGATTCTTTTCAACCCCATGGGCTGTAGCCTGCCAGGCTCCTCTGTCAGTGGAATTTTTCCAGGTAAGACTACTGGTGTGGGTTGCCATTTCCTACTCCAGGGGATATTCCTAACCCAAGGATTGAACAATTTTTCCAGGTAAGAATACTGGTGTGGGTTGCCATTTCCTACTTCAGGGGATATTCCTAACCCAAGGATTGAACAATTTTTCCAGGTAAGAATACTGGTGTGGGTTGCCATTTCCTACTCCAGGGGATATTCCTAACCCAAGGATTGAACAATTTTTCCAGGTAAGAATACTGGTGTGGGTTGCCATTTCCTACTTCAGGGGATATTCCTAACCCAAGGATTGAACTCATGTCTCCTGCACTGCAGAGGATTCTTTATCACTGCATCATCTGGAAAGCCCATAATTGTATCTAATAGTCTGGAACTACACAATAAATGTTACTTTTCAGTTCAGTTCAGTCAGTCAGTCATGTCCAACTCTTTGCTAACCCATGGACTGCAGCACACCAGGCTTCCCTGTCCTTCTCTGCACCCTCTCCAGATTTATTGTCTGTAGATTTTTTGATGATGGCTATTCTGACTGGTGTGAGGTGATATCTCATTGTAGTTTTGATCTGCATTTCTCTAATAATAAGTGAGGTTGAGCATTGTTTCACATGCTTTTTGGCCATCTGTATGTCCTCATTGGAGAGGTGTCAAAACAGTCCTTACTTTTGATAGACATATGAGGAAAGCTTGAATTTGTGCCTCATCCCAGGAAACTGGCCCTCACCTGACCAAGGATTTCCTGCTTGCTTCATCAAGCTTCTTTCTAGGCTTACTCACAAATCTGTCTTCTCCTATTCCTCAATATTCTAGAAACATGTACGATGTAGTTTCCATCTTTCAATCAAAAATATCTCTTTTAGAGGTAAAATGATAAACATGATCCATATTGCACTCCATAGACTTGTTTTGTATTGTTTGTAGAGGAAGAAATTTCAAGGGGGATCTAGAACAGATTAAGAGTTGTGAACAGTGGTTGATATGACCATTCAACAGTCAAGATTCCATTAAGTATGCTCCATATAGATGCAGCTTCTATTACCCCTAATTGTGTATGTGAAGTTGTGTAACTTGTGCTCACTCTGCCATGTCTGATTCTTTTCAACCCCATGGGCTGTAGCCTGCCAGGCTCCTCTGTCAGTGGAATTTTTCCAGGTAAGACTACTGGTGTGGGTTGCCATTTCCTACTCCAGGGGATATTCCTAACCCAAGGATTGAACAATTTTTCCAGGTAAGAATACTGGTGTGGGTTGCCATTTCCTACTTCAGGGGATATTCCTAACCCAAGGATTGAACAATTTTTCCAGGTAAGAATACTGGTGTGGGTTGCCATTTCCTACTCCAGGGGATATTCCTAACCCAAGGATTGAACAATTTTTCCAGGTAAGAATACTGGTGTGGGTTGCCATTTCCTACTTCAGGGGATATTCCTAACCCAAGGATTGAACTCATGTCTCCTGCACTGCAGAGGATTCTTTATCACTGCATCATCTGGAAAGCCCATAATTGTATCTAATAGTCTGGAACTACACAATAAATGTTACTTTTCAGTTCAGTTCAGTCAGTCAGTCATGTCCAACTCTTTGCTAACCCATGGACTGCAGCACACCAGGCTTCCCTGTCCTTCACTATCTCCCGAAGCTTGCTCAAATTTATCTCCACTGAGTCAGTGATGCCATCCAACCATCTCATCCTCTGTTGTCACCTTCTCCTGCCTTTTATTTTCCCCAGCATCAGGGTCTTTTCCAATGAATTGTCTCTTCGCATCAGGTGGCAAAAGTATTGGAGCTTCAGCTTCAGCATCAGTAAAAGTATTGCTTTCACTCCCTTCCTGCTGACAGGGCTTATGATATTCATCTATCCAACAAACACCTACTGAACACCTACTATGTACTGGGCACTGAGTTTAGTACTGAGAATAAGCACTGAAAAGACAGACAGATCGTTGCTATTCTAAAAAGATATGTGCTATTGAATATGAAAGTTGATAATTACATATAAGGAAAAAGAAGAAAAGGTAAATTTTGGAAACAGCACACTTCACTATCTTTTAGTTTAAAAACTAGCCTTTGGAGACCATGCTCAGAGAGTTTGAGAGTCCAACGGTTCAAAACTCTAACCTCACTCCTCATTTTGAGACACTCTTTTTTGTTCTGATCAGTTAAAGTCCAGGCTTCAAGAGCATTTGGTTTTCTATTTTTCTGGCTGCCTCATCCTGTCTTTCAAATCATGACAGAAAAGGATTAATAGCAAAGAGAACGGAGGGCCTAACAACTCAATTCTGTCACCCAGGAGCACTTATTAAGCTGCCACCTGTATATAGCCCAATGCTAGATGCTCTTGCCAATAACACGTGTGTCTCTTCTCCCTGTGGGATCTTGGCACACACCAAACTTAACAAAAACTGCAGCTCCAAGGGTCATAGTGAGTGTGGGGTCAGGGCCTTGGGTGAAAATTCAAGTGTATGAAAGAAAGAGGCAGATACAGGTCTAAGGTTAATTACATCTTCAGGAGCTGGCACTCTTAAAGACAGTGTGGGAGGGGGGACCACATGAAGGTTAATGGCACTATTATATATTGAAAGAGTCTATATTGTGTCAATAAAGAGACAGACTTCTTTATAACTATGACATAATTGACCGTAGCTGCTCCTCCAGTGCACTGAGACAGGGTCGTGACGAGGAGAGTTGACATTAGAAGATGCAGATGCACACGTATCCACACACCTGTGCACACTCCACACACTTTGCTGAGGAGACTCACTCCACTGTCTTTGGGTTCTCAAATAATCATGGCATCAGTTAAAATTGGGAGAACTTCATTATTCTTCTGGTTGGTGGCTGAAATCCATCTGAAGATATCAAAATGTTGAAGCTTAGCATGGAGAGAATTTAAGATTCTCTTAGGGTGAGATTTGAAGGCAATATAATAGTTTCCAAATCAGACCGGGGTAGGCTTCGGCACAAAAGGTAAATGGGAGCAGATTTGAAAACTCTGTCCTCCTCGCCATGCCCTAAGTGTGGAGTGTGTGCTCTGTGGACACTAGCTAAATGCTGAATTCACGGAGAATGAACTTACGACTGCCAGAGGGGAAAACTAGGGGGAAGGAATAGTTAGGGAGTTTGGGATGGACATGTACACACTGTTTTACTTAAAATGGAAAACCAAAAGGTCTCACTATATCACATAGGAAACTCTGCTCAATGTTATGTGGCAGCCTGGAAGGGAGAGGAGTTTGGGGGAGAATGGATACATGTTTATGTACGGTTCAAAACTCTAACCTCACTCCTCATTTTGAGACACTCTTTTTTGTTCTGATCAGTTAAAGTCCAGGCTTCAAGAGCATTTGGTTTTCTATTTTTCTGGCTGCCTCATCCTGTCTTTCAAATCATGACAGAAAAGGATTAATAGCAAAGAGAACGGAGGGCCTAACAACTCAATTCTGTCACCCAGGAGCACTTATTAAGCTGCCACCTGTATATAGCCCAATGCTAGATGCTCTTGCCAATAACACGTGTGTCTCTTCTCCCTGTGGGATCTTGGCACACACCAAACTTAACAAAAACTGCAGCTCCAAGGGTCATAGTGAGTGTGGGGTCAGGGCCTTGGGTGAAAATTCAAGTGTATGAAAGAAAGAGGCAGATACAGGTCTAAGGTTAATTACATCTTCAGGAGCTGGCACTCTTAAAGACAGTGTGGGGAGGGGTGACCACATGAAGGTTAATGGCACTATTATATATTGAAAGAGTCTATATTGTGTCAATAAAGAGACAGACTTCTTTATAACTATGACATAATTGACCGTAGCTGCTCCTCCAGTGCACTGAGACAGGGTCGTGACGAGGAGAGTTGACATTAGAAGATGCAGATGCACACGTATCCACACACCTGTGCACACTCCACACACTTTGCTGAGGAGACTCACTCCACTGTCTTTGGGTTCTCAAATAATCATGGCATCAGTTAAAATTGGGAGAACTTCATTATTCTTCTGGTTGGTGGCTGAAATCCA
This sequence comes from Tragulus kanchil, assembly GCA_022376925.1. Lineage (NCBI taxonomy): Eukaryota > Metazoa > Chordata > Mammalia > Artiodactyla > Tragulidae > Tragulus > Tragulus kanchil. The sequence goes on along the minus strand of JAIOJX010000029.1, from coordinate 115,903,271 downwards.
TCTGAAGATATCAAAATGTTGAAGCTTAGCATGGAGAGAATTTAAGATTCTCTTAGGGTGAGATTTGAAGGCAATATAATAGTTTCCAAATCAGACCGGGGTAGGCTTCGGCACAAAAGGTAAATGGGAGCAGATTTGAAAACTCTGTCCTCCTCGCCATGCCCTAAGTGTGGAGTGTGTGCTCTGTGGACACTAGCTAAATGCTGAATTCACGGAGAATGAACTTACGACTGCCAGAGGGGAAAACTAGGGGGAAGGAATAGTTAGGGAGTTTGGGATGGACATGTACACACTGTTTTACTTAAAATGGAAAACCAAAAGGTCTCACTATATCACATAGGAAACTCTGCTCAATGTTATGTGGCAGCCTGGAAGGGAGAGGAGTTTGGGGGAGAATGGATACATGTTTATGTATGGTTATATATTTACATCGTTAATTAGATATGCTGTAATACAAAATTAAAAGTCGAAATAAATAAAATAAATGAAGACTTCAAAGCTAGGAAAGGTAGGCGAGGTGGCTTTCCTTCACCCTGCGGGCAGAACAAAAATAAAACCAGGAAACTATTGTTTTCAGTTTTATTTTCTCTAAAATAGGGTTTTTGCCTTAATTTGAGGATTACATGGGATAATAATTGTGAAAAAAATTAATTATTAAGGGTTATACATGTAAAAATCATTTTTATTAATCAGTTATATATCCATTTAAATGTTTAAATTTACTAAAAATAAGAGTAAAATGCTTTGAAAGGAGATGTTTTCAATCTGGAAATCTATATCTATGTCTATATCTATTTAAAATGTAAGTGACTCAGCTCACCTAGGTCATTTAAATAGGGTTTAAGGAGGACGGAGGCAAAGAAGTTCTCAAGGTTACCATTCATACGGGTTTGCCCAGGACGAAGGGGTTTCCTGGGATGTAGGACTTTTGGCACGAAAACAAGGGCAGACCCCAGAAAAACTGGATGAGTCGTCCACCCTCATCCTACTCAACCCTCTTCACCCCATGGTCTCTAATTTCAGTCTTCTCATTACTAACAGAGATTCAATAAACCGATGAAAATAAATGCCATATCCTTTAAACGAATGGCACTAAGCTGCTCCTGTAGTTCTTGGTGAAAGTTTAGAGGTGTCTTGGGAACAGAAGGGAAAATCTTCATTTCACTCTGCTTATTCTCCCAGCCTCCCATTATTCATCTCTGAGAAGAACTGCAAGCTAAACAATGCACACCCAACATTGTCCACCTCAAACCAGTTACCGCACCACTGCTGCCTTCTCCCACCACAAATACTTAAGAATAATGTTGCCAGAGTGTCAGCAGAAAACATAACTTCTACCAAGTACAAACTTGGAAGGCAAGTAATCAAGATGTTTACCTGATGAATGAAGAGGGGGATGAAGGCAGTATCATCTCAAATATATCTAGCCTTTTCCCATTAAGCCATGAAACTTGCAGGTATTAATCATCAAAATAAATTCACCCTGCCCCGTAGGTGTGTGCAGTCTTGCACAAGAGAAACAGCCAGTACAGCACTTCCTTTCATCACATTACCAAAGATTAAATGAATTTTGAAACAATATCCCAGCTGAATTAGACATGTAGCCACTTAACAAGAGGCTTTGCGAGGACCCTCGTTTATTATTTCCAGAAGTTAAGTCAGTTCCTGCTAATAATTCAGTCCCATCCTGCTCACATCTCCATTATTTCACGGGCAGGAGATTCCATGGCTAATGGCCAGACCCTATTGTATCTTGAGTTTGGCATTGGAAATGGTTCTGAGAGCTTCCTGCTGAGCCAAGAGTTGAGTTAGACATCTCCTGTGCAGAAAGGGTGGGTATTCTATTATTCTGCAATATAGCAGAGTAAAATAAGTAGGATTTCATTTAAGCTGTGTTTCTCTTTTAGATTAGGTTAAATGGCCAAGATGCTAAAAGCCTCCTATCTTGTACAAATCGAGTGCCTCTGTCTGCTGATTCTGACCATTCTGGCTGCGAGTCATATTCTGAAAAGCTTTTGATAAGTGTCTAAGTGTAGGTAGAGACATCTCACAACAAGGGCAGACCCCAGAAAAACTGGATGAGTCGTCCACCCTCATCCTACTCAACCCTCTTCACCCCATGGTCTCTAATTTCAGTCTTCTCATTACTAACAGAGATTCAATAAACCGATGAAAATAAATGCCATATCCTTTAAACGAATGGCACTAAGCTGCTCCTGTAGTTCTTGGTGAAAGTTTAGAGGTGTCTTGGGAACAGAAGGGAAAATCTTCATTTCACTCTGCTTATTCTCCCAGCCTCCCATTATTCATCTCTGAGAAGAACTGCAAGCTAAACAATGCACACCCAACATTGTCCACCTCAAACCAGTTACCGCACCACTGCTGCCTTCTCCCACCACAAATACTTAAGAATAATGTTGCCAGAGTGTCAGCAGAAAACATAACTTCTACCAAGTACAAACTTGGAAGGCAAGTAATCAAGATGTTTACCTGATGAATGAAGAGGGGGATGAAGGCAGTATCATCTCAAATATATCTAGCCTTTTCCCATTAAGCCATGAAACTTGCAGGTATTAATCATCAAAATAAATTCACCCTGCCCGTAGGTGTGTGCAGTCTTGCACAAGAGAAACAGCCAGTACAGCACTTCCTTTCATCACATTACCAAAGATTAAATGAATTTTGAAACAATATCCCAGCTGAATTAGACATGTAGCCACTTAACAAGAGGCTTTGCGAGGACCCTCGTTTATTATTTCCAGAAGTTAAGTCAGTTCCTGCTAATAATTCAGTCCCATCCTGCTCACATCTCCATTATTTCACGGGCAGGAGATTCCATGGCTAATGGCCAGACCCTATTGTATCTTGAGTTTGGCATTGGAAATGGTTCTGAGAGCTTCCTGCTGAGCCAAGAGTTGAGTTAGACATCTCCTGTGCAGAAAGGGTGGGTATTCTATTATTCTGCAATATAGCAGAGTAAAATAAGTAGGATTTCATTTAAGCTGTGTTTCTCTTTTAGATTAGGTTAAATGGCCAAGATGCTAAAAGCCTCCTATCTTGTACAAATCGAGTGCCTCTGTCTGCTGATTCTGACCATTCTGGCTGCGAGTCATATTCTGAAAAGCTTTTGATAAGTGTCTAAGTGTAGGGAGACATCTCATGTGTCTTGCTAAGAACGAGCACATTTTTTATACCGAAGGAGAAGGGTACTGCTCCTTCTTTAAGTGTCTTTTTTCCTTTGGGGGTATCTTAAAGGCGAGATTGAGAGTTTTAAACCAAACTGTAAATCTGAGTTTCAAACATTAGTCCCCAGTTTGGGGTGGTGGTAGTATTTGCAGGACAAGTCAGAATATCAGTATTTCAAAGTGTATCCCCTAGAAAGATATCTGTTTAGGGAAGGAAGTTCTTGAAACAGAAAAAGCTCATTTCATAGTTTGTTTGTTTATTTGTTTGTTTTCTTTAAAAAAGCACATCATGGAAAAGGGAGGAGCAGTGTAGGCCTCCTTGCTACCAACTTTCCCACCACCCACCTCTGTGGTCTGACCTTGCCCATCAAGGCTGGAGGGAAGGTCCCTCTGACAGCAGGAAAAAAATCCTCTTCCACCCACTGGTTGATGCTTAAAATTCTACTATTAGGACTTAATCCCTTTAGTTTCAGCTTTGATCCCAGTTAACATGCAAATACCTCTGGGTGGGGTAACCCTTTTAAACTGTTATCAGCCCTTCACAGTCCACTGAGAAGGAAGAAGCCAGGCAGATTCCACAAGGGTTGAGAGGGGAGATCTTGAGGCCAAAGAGGGAAGAAAGATGAAGTGTGAGCACAGAAAGAGGTTCCCGGGGCAAGAAAACACACAGCCTCTCCCAACTGCCAAATCAAGACAGCATCTGAAAACGGAATCATATTCCGACTAAACAGCACAGCATTAATTTACGTAGAAAACCCTCTACCAAAGAGTCTGAGAGCAGCATTAGCTGAACAATGGGCTGAGCTACCATTCTAGGAAAAGATAATTCAAATATTGGGGCCCACTCTGCGATAACACACACAGCTAATCCTGAGGGTTCAGCCTTTCTGTTCTAACTTTAACTAAGGAAAAAAGTTTAGCCTTGTTACAGCTATTATCGGTTCCTAAATTGCATACTATATAAAATGTAAACCTCTGTCTGCTGATTCTGACCATTCTGGCTGCGAGTCATATTCTGAAAAGCTTTTGATAAGTGTCTAAGTGTAGGGAGACATCTCATGTGTCTTGCTAAGAACGAGCACATTTTTTATACCGAAGGAGAAGGGTACTGCTCCTTCTTTAAGTGTCTTTTTTCCTTTGGGGGTATCTTAAAGGCGAGATTGAGAGTTTTAAACCAAACTGTAAATCTGAGTTTCAAACATTAGTCCCCAGTTTGGGGTGGTGGTAGTATTTGCAGGACAAGTCAGAATATCAGTATTTCAAAGTGTATCCCCTAGAAAGATATCTGTTTAGGGAAGGAAGTTCTTGAAACAGAAAAAGCTCATTTCATAGTTTGTTTGTTTATTTGTTTGTTTTCTTTAAAAAAGCACATCATGGAAAAGGGAGGAGCAGTGTAGGCCTCCTTGCTACCAACTTTCCCACCACCCACCTCTGTGGTCTGACCTTGCCCATCAAGGCTGGAGGGAAGGTCCCTCTGACAGCAGGAAAAAAATCCTCTTCCACCCACTGGTTGATGCTTAAAATTCTACTATTAGGACTTAATCCCTTTAGTTTCAGCTTTGATCCCAGTTAACATGCAAATACCTCTGGGTGGGGTAACCCTTTTAAACTGTTATCAGCCCTTCACAGTCCACTGAGAAGGAAGAAGCCAGGCAGATTCCACAAGGGTTGAGAGGGGAGATCTTGAGGCCAAAGAGGGAAGAAAGATGAAGTGTGAGCACAGAAAGAGGTTCCCGGGGCCAGAAAACACCCCGCCTCTCCCAACTGCCAAATCAAGACAGCATCTGAAAACGGAATCATATTCCGACTAAACAGCACAGCATTAATTTACGTAGAAAACCCTCTACCAAAGAGTCTGAGAGCAGCATTAGCTGAACAATGGGCTGAGCTACCATTCTAGGAAAAGATAATTCAAATATTGGGGCCCACTCTGCGATAACACACACAGCTAATCCTGAGGGTTCAGCCTTTCTGTTCTAACTTTAACTAAGGAAAAAAGTTTAGCCTTGTTACAGCTATTATCGGTTCCTAAATTGCATACTATATAAAATGTAAATGTGATCACACCACTCTTAAATTATTATAACAATACGCCATTCTGTTTTCTTCCCCTTGACATTTACAAAATTCATTTGGAAGAGTGGGATCTACCTCACAGAGATTAGTGATAAATCATGTATTTTTAATGAATATCAATAGGAGAAACCCCATGACATAGCCCACCATCTAATTTGATTAAACTGTGCTTAAGGCAACACTACCTCTCTGGCTAGGGAATAGCTCCATAATGACTTTGTGAGCATTATTGCAGGCTGTTTTAATGATTTAATGAACTGCCTCTATATTTAGTTCAATAGCCTTAAAATGATTAGTGTTTAAGAAAAATTAGCTCACTTTGATTTGATTCTATTTGATGGTAAGTTTAAATAACCTAACCCTTCAAAACACAGTGGAAAAAAAAATCCTAGAATCACAGCCAGCTAACTGCTAGAAAACATTATGACCATCATTAATAACCGTTCATTTATGTTTAGCTACAGTATCCAGCCTGACATGCTCATCGGAGGAGCTGGGCTGTAGGAACAAGGGCGAATGCCGCTTTTCATCTTCCTTTCTACAATTGTGAAGGGGAGGAAGATGGGAGGAGATGGGAGAAGCTAGAAAGAGCCTTCAATTTCATGTGTTGGGCTATGAGGAATTTTCTCGTTCAGGTTCGAAGTGGATCTCTATCAACACTTGAGAGAAGTTCCAAGTTTCTGAGGGAGGAGGAAGGGAAAATTGGTGTGAGGTTTTCAGCCAACCCCCTCCTGCTGTGATGTGGCCAGCCAGCATGGTTAGGTTTGAGCAGTGTGGTCAGGAAACTCCCTGGGACACCCGGATGGGAGTCAGGGAGGCTTTTTGCAAAAAAGGACTGAGGCAGATGGCGCTTTTTAACGATGGTAAGTGATCTGAGAGTTGGTGTGACACAGCAGAGACCCGGGCTGGCGCTGCACTCCAAAATAAAGAGGGTCACAGCACACAAATAGAAAGCTGTTCTGTAGTATCCTCATGGGTCACCACTGCAAGCCCACAATCCAAAACATGGAAAATAACTGCAATTCTGGAGAACTGAGTACTGCACTTCATCCAAAACATCTAAACCAGTGGTCTGATTGTGTAGGACACAGCGTTAAAAATCATCTTAGAGGAAAGTTACAGATGGAGAAATTTGTTTAGCTCTGAACTTCAGAATAATAATGGGGAACACTTATGGAGCATTTACCGCATGCCAGGCAAAATTTACTCTTCACACAAACTCTAAGAGGTAAAGGCAATGAATACCTTTAGCAGAGAAGCCACGGCTCAGAGAAACTAAAGAGCTTGCTTAAGGTCACATCGCTCAGTGGGGGGAGGGGACTGTGTCGCAGACTTGAACCCAAGTCTGTTTGACGTCAGGTCCACTCTATCACATGGCCTCTCACATCTCCATCCATGCCAAATGACGTGCCAAGAATATGCTGAGTTAGAAACAGGGGCAGATGTAAGAAAATGGATGTCAGAGGAGGGTTGGTGAGTATCCAGCGATTCTCTAAATGAGGCCGCTCACCCCAGTCTCCATTACTCAGAGTCGTCGCTACAGATTCCTGGGCTTTGGGGGCAAGAATGTAACCCACCAACCATCCCTCCTCCTTGTCCTTGGGACGAGAAGGAAATATTTCTAAATAAACCACTGTCATCTGATGACAAAGCCCTGTATTTCTTGGCATGTGCTATACACCCCCAAGACACTTTTCTGTCTCTCTGTTAATATCTGCCCTTCAACCACTCCCACTCCTGCCCCTTCTGCACTCAGGTGCACATACACACCTGCAACATGCAAACACAGGCACATACAGGACACACATTTCAAGGCCATTTACTGAGTCCCTAGCATGGACACCATAACACAGAGAGGAATGAAACTAAGTCTCTCTGTGGCTCTGTACTAGAGGAAATACACAGTCTCCTGCAGGGAAGGACTGGCTCAAATAAACACGTAGGACACCCCATGGCCATCATCTCTCCCTTGGCATCATTCCAGACAACCCAACACTTTTTCACAGTCTACTTGGCCAAGATGCCAGCCTCCTTCTGGTGTCACCTTCCCTCGTCTCAGAGCTACCCCTTGTCTTTCTCACCCTCACCCCAGACCTTGACCTTCCTTCTCCATCAAGTCACCAAAACACCTGCCCCATAGCCCACAACTCATTTTCTCAAACCCACCTGTTCTGACACACTCCTTCTGAAAGTAACAGAATAACTTGTGCCTTTTCCCCCTCAACAGAGTCTACTTGCGCCACTCGAGAGTGCCAGGCCATTTGTGTAGGACAACACTGGACGCTGGAGTGGCGAATTCTTACATGAGGCTGCTCTGTAAATGAATGGTGTGACCACATGGGAACTGGTAAACTGGACATACAAGTCCAATTCTCAGGGGGAAGTGCCATTCAAAGACCATTGTTATCAGGCAGGGATGCCAGTGGTGTCAATAGAGCAGCTGAGTTTTTAAGAAGAATACAAAATGCTGTTCTTATTTTTAAGTTGACTCATTTTAAAAGAGAGAGAGAATGTTGGACAGGCTAAACAAGATACACCTGCATTTCAAATTTAGCCCACAGTGCCAGTTTGCCAGCTAGGACCTCAGCCCCAGGGTAACACAGAGGCAGGCTTCCCTGAGTCAGTGGTAAAGAACCTGCCTGCCAATGCAGGACACGTGGGTTCGATCCCTGGGTTGAGAAGATCTCTTGGAGAAAAAAATGGCAACAACCCTCTCCAGTATTCTTGCCTGGGGAATCCAAAGAACAGAGGAGCCTGGTGGACTACAGTCCATGGCATCATAGGAGTCAAACACGACTGAGCTACTAAACAACAGCAAAAACATAGTGGCACTGACAGACCAAGCTGTGTAAGGACCAACACATGCAAGAATGCAAGAATTTTAGCACCTTGGCCACAGCTCAGTATGGAGGGTTGCTCACCCCATTCACCAATGGCTCTCTAGATGCTAAAATAAGCACATAACACCAGATAAGGCTGACATGTGCCTCTTGGGGTGAACCAAAGATTCTAGATGTTACTGCTAATAACTTTGCCTGTAACCCACCCAAATCTCTAACTCTTGATGAAGGAAAAGAAGAAAAAGCTCCTGGCTGTGCATATGCAATATCCAATCAGAATTTTAAATTACTTGACCTACATTTAGATCTTCTGACTCTGGTTCTGACGACAGACCTTCGACCTTCCTTCTCCATCAAGTCACCAAGATACACCTTCCCTCGTCTCAGAGCTACCTTGTCTTTCTCACTCACCCCAGACCTTGACCTTCCTTCTCCATCAACCCCCCCCATTTTCTCAAACCCACCTGTTCTGACACACTCCTTCTGAAAGTAACAGAATAACTTGTGCCTTTTCCCCCTCAACAGAGTCTACTTGCGCCACTCGAGAGTGCCAGGCCATTTGTGTAGGACAACACTGGACGCTGGAGTGGCGAATTCTTACATGAGGCTGCTCTGTAAATGAATGGTGTGACCACATGGGAACTGGTAAACTGGACATACAAGTCCAATTCTCAGGGGGAAGTGCCATTCAAAGACCATTGTTATCAGGCAGGGATGCCAGTGGTGTCAATAGAGCAGCTGAGTTTTTAAGAAGAATACAAAATGCTGTTCTTATTTTTAAGTTGACTCATTTTAAAAGAGAGAGAGAATGTTGGACAGGCTAAACAAGATACACCTGCATTTCAAATTTAGCCCACAGTGCCAGTTTGCCAGCTAGGACCTCAGCCCCAGGGTAACACAGAGGCAGGCTTCCCTGAGTCAGTGGTAAAGAACCTGCCTGCCAATGCAGGACACGTGGGTTCGATCCCTGGGTTGAGAAGATCTCTTGGAGAAAAAAATGGCAACAACCCTCTCCAGTATTCTTGCCTGGGGAATCCAAAGAACAGAGGAGCCTGGTGGACTACAGTCCATGGCATCATAGGAGTCAAACACGACTGAGCTACTAAACAACAGCAAAAACATAGTGGCACTGACAGACCAAGCTGTGTAAGGACCAACACATGCAAGAATGCAAGAATTTTAGCACCTTGGCCACAGCTCAGTATGGAGGGTTGCTCACCCCATTCACCAATGGCTCTCTAGATGCTAAAATAAGCACATAACACCAGATAAGGCTGACATGTGCCTCTTGGGGTGAACCAAAGATTCTAGATGTTACTGCTAATAACTTTGCCTGTAACCCACCCAAATCTCTAACTCTTGATGAAGGAAAAGAAGAAAAAGCTCCTGGCTGTGCATATGCAATATCCAATCAGAATTTTAAATTACTTGACCTACATTTAGATCTTCTGACTCTGGTTCTGAGTCCTGTGTTCTTGAAACAGCTTCTGTGCTGCTGAAGATTCTAACCTTACTTATTTGCTTCTGCCCTGCCTTCCGGAGCTTCCTGAAATCATAAATCCAGTTGGTTTAATAGGAAATGTGAAGTTTCATGCAGAAGGTAGGTCTTGAAATTTAGAAAGCTTTATAGGAAAATGGGAGACCATGGTCTTCTTAGGGTGAGGAACCCCATAAATTTCCCAATTTCATCCTTTTTTGGTGATTAGAAAACTTATCCCCAAAATTGGAATAAAAGGATGGATCAGTGAATTTTGGACTCAAAGGGAAAAATCTCAACAGGTTTCCTGTACATGCAAAGCCACTTGAAATTGAGTATGTGTCAACACAGATTTAATTAACTCCCAGCCAGGACATATTGGAAATGATCCCAGTGAGTTGGGACAAAGGAGAAGGTGTTAATTTCTCAGCAGGAGAAAAAAAAGCCTTTTAACTCCACTGGATTATGGCTCAAGGCTTGGTGTATTTTCAGATGATCTATTTCAGGTGTGCTAAAAACAGGTGACAATAAAAATCAACAAGTCAGTCCCTGCCAGTAAGGCTGGAAGAAACAGGACAGGGTCTAGGGATCAAGACTACATAAGGGAGAGTTCCAGAATCCCTGATTATGGAAGGGATAGCCGTGAAGTGTCCTCAAGAATAGAGGCTTGTTTGTTTGTTTTCGGCGGGGCTGGTTGGGGAGGGACAGGGGTGGGCTGGCCACTTCTTTTTCTTTTTTTAAGATTTATTTATTTTGGGCGGGGGTCGGGTTGGGAAGGGAGGGGAGCAGGCGGGCCACTTCTATTGGTCTTTCATTTCTCTGTTTTCATCCGTCCTTGTTCCCTGGCTCCTGTGGGCCTCCCACCACGGTGGCCTCTGTCGTGGCAGAGCGCCAGTTCTGGGCCCTGCGCTCCAGAGCTCCGGCTTGGTGATTGGACACATCAGTCCAGCCACTCCACGGTGTTACTGCTAATAACTTTGCCTGTAACCCACCCAAATCTCTAACTCTTGATGAAGGAAAAGAAGAAAAAGCTCCTGGCTGTGCATATGCAATATCCAATCAGAATTTTAAATTACTTGACCTACATTTAGATCTTCTGACTCTGGTTCTGAGTCCTGTGTTCTTGAAACAGCTTCTGTGCTGCTGAAGATTCTAACCTTACTTATTTGCTTCTGCCCTGCCTTCCGGAGCTTCCTGAAATCATAAATCCAGTTGGTTTAATAGGAAATGTGAAGTTTCATGCAGAAGGTAGGTCTTGAAATTTAGAAAGCTTTATAGGAAAATGGGAGACCATGGTCTTCTTAGGGTGAGGAACCCCATAAATTTCCCAATTTCATCCTTTTTTGGTGATTAGAAAACTTATCCCCAAAATTGGAATAAAAGGATGGATCAGTGAATTTTGGACTCAAAAGGGAAAAATCTCAACAGGTTTCCTGTACATGCAAAGCCACTTGAAATTGAGTATGTGTCAACACAGATTTAATTAACTCCCAGCCAGGACATATTGGAAATGATCCCAGTGAGTTGGGACAAAGGAGAAGGTGTTAATTTCTCAGCAGGAGAAAAAAAAAAGCCTTTTAACTCCACTGGATTATGGCTCAAGGCTTGGTGTATTTTCAGATGATCTATTTCAGGTGTGCTAAAAACAGGTGACAATAAAAATCAACAAGTCAGTCCCTGCCAGTAAGGCTGGAAGAAACAGGACAGGGTCTAGGGATCAAGACTACATAAGGGAGAGTTCCAGAATCCCTGATTATGGAAGGGATAGCCGTGAAGTGTCCTCAAGAATAGAGGCTTGTTTGTTTGTTTTCGGCGGGGCTGGTTGGGGAGGGACAGGGGTGGGCTGGCCACTTCTTTTTCTTTTTTTAAGATTTATTTATTTTGGGCGGGGGTCGGGTTGGGAAGGGAGGGGAGCAGGCGGGCCACTTCTATTGGTCTTTCATTTCTCTGTTTTCATCCGTCCTTGTTCCCTGGCTCCTGTGGGCCTCCCACCACGGTGGCCTCTGTCGTGGCAGAGCGCCAGTTCTGGGCACATGCGCTCCAGAGCTCCGGCTTGGTGATTGGACACATCAGTCCAGCCACTCCACGGCACGTGGGATCTTCCCAGGCCAGGGATCGAACCGGCGCCCCTTACACTGCAAGGCGGTGTCCTTATCCACTGGACCACCAGGGGAAGCCCCGCTGGCCACTTCTATTGGTCTTTCATTTATTCAGTTTCATCCATCTTTGTTCCTTGGCCTGCGTGGGTCTCCCATCCCAGTGGCCTCTGTTGTCACAGAGCGCCGACTCTGGGTGCATGCGCTCCAGAGCGCCAGCTCCGTAATTGGACACATCAGTCCAGCTGCTCCGCGGCACGTGGGATCTTCCCAGGCCAGGGATCAAACCAGCGCCCCTTGCACTGCAAGGCGGTGTCCTTACCCACTGGACCACCAGGGAAGCCCAAGAATAGAGTTTATCTGCAAGAGTTAAACCAGTTCAAAATTTTGTTTTAAATTGGAAAATTGTGTTTTAATTGGCTGTGGTTACTTGTCTGTAGGAGAAAGCCTAGAGATTGATCAGTCTGGCAGTCTCAACCTCCAGTAGACGCTAAATCAGGATCTTTCCTCCCATCCCCTAAAATCACAAAGATCCACAAGGAGGGCAAATTAAGTGATTATAAGTCATGCCTGCAGCATAACTAAGAGAGCAAGAATACTAGAAATTTCAAATTATAGTAGATAGATGGATAGATGATAGACAGAGATTTGTTCAGCCAGTAAGTCATGTTGGACTCTTTGCAACCCCATAGCACTCCAAGCACTCCAGCACACTAAGCTACTCTGTCTTCAATTATCTCCTGGAGTTTATTCAAACTTATGTCCATTGAGTCGGTGATGCTAACATCTCATTCTCTGCTGCCTCCTTCTCCTTTTGCCTTCAATCTTTCCTAGCATCAGGTCTTTTCCAATGAGTTAGATCTTCACATCAGGTGGCCAAAGTATTGGAGCTTCAGCTTCAGCATGAATCCTTCCAATGAATATTCAGGGTTGATTTCCTTTAGGATTGACTGGTTTGATCTCCTTGCAGTCTAAGGAACTCTCAAGGGTCTTCTCCAACTCCACAATTCAAAACCATCAATTCTTCAGCACTCAGCCTTCTTTAAGGTCCAGCTCTCATATCCATACATGATGACTGGAAAATCATTGCTTTGATTATACAGACTTTTGTCAGCAAAATGATGCCTCTGCTTTTTAATATGCTGTCTAGGTTTGTCATAGCTTTCCTTCCAAGGAGCAAGTATCTTTTAATTTCATGACTGCAATCACCGTCCATAGTGACTTTGGAGCCTAAGAAAATAAAATCTGTCACTGCTTCCACTTTTTCACTTTCTATTTGCTTTGAAATAATGGGAACCAATGCCATGATCTTAGCTTTTTTAATGCCAGTTTTTGTTGTTTTCTTTCCATTCTCTTTCACCCTCATCAAGTGGCTCTCTAGTTCCTCTTTACTTTCTACCATTAGAGTGGTATTATCTGCGTATCTGAGGTTGTTGATATTTCTCCCAGCAATCTTGATTTCAGCTGTGAGTTATCCAGCCCAGCACCTCACATGATGTACTCTGAACATAAGTTAAATAAGCAGGGTGACAATATACAGCCTGTAGTATTCCTTTCACAATTTTGAACCAGTCTGTTGTTCCATGTCCAGTTCTAACTGTTTATTCTTGATCTGTACACAGGTTTCTCAGGAGGCAGGTAAGTTCACATCTCTTTAAGAATTTTTCAGTTCATTGTGATCCACACAGAGGCTTTCACATAGTCAAAGAATCAGAATTGGACAGACAGAGAGATTAAGAAGTGTTGTCACTCAGTAGTGTCTGACTCTGTGATCCTATGGACTGTAGCTTGCCAGGCTCCTCTGTCCATGGAATTCTCTAGGCAAGAATACTGCAGTGGGTCACCATTCTTTTATCCAGGGGATCTTCCCAACCCAGGAAACAAACCCACGTATTCCACATTGCAGGCAAATTCTTTACCATCTGAGCTACCAGGGGAACTGGTACATTTGAAGAAATTGCGGCATTTGGGAGACTTAGTAAAATAAGGTACCTGAGACACAAACAAAACTGATCACAAACAAAACTTCCCACCACTTTTTCTTTTATTCCCTAGGTTTGTTTTTTGTTTGTTTGTTTGTTTTTTCCCTTGAAGGCTACATTCTTTGCATACTTATTAACGTATTAGAGTCTGCCCCCTAGTGGTTATGGTACAGAGTGCCAGTTTTGCTAATGACATTTCTGCCCATAAAACTTCCCACCGCCCCACTCCTGATCTGTGTTTGATTAACCTTCAGTGGTGCCTCTTGGCCTAGTCACAACAGATTTTTATCTCAACAGAAAAATTAAACAGGAACAACTGTGACCAAATTTAATAAGATAAATTCTTTAACAGAGAAGTTAATCCTGGCTGAACATTTAAATCGCCCACACATGCGTGCACACATGCACACATGCAAACACAAAATCATTGCCTAGGTCCCACTCCAAACCTGCTGAATCTGAACTTCTGGGAAGAAGGTCTGCGTGTGGAAGTTTGGCAAAGCTCCCCAGGTGATTCTGATGAACAGCCAGAATTCAGACGAATGTGAACTATTAGAACTTGACGAATGATGAATGAGAGCAAAGACTATTCCCTTGAAAACTGCCCTCCCAGGAACCTCCAAGTTCAGTGAAGATGCTGTCCAGGCTCAAAATGGTTTTGGTCTCCTCTTGGGGAATTTGCTTTCAGATCACATGGCATGTATTTTGGATCAATATCAGCAATATTTTTGCCTTTTGACAGCTGTAGTTCTTCACAGAGGCTTTTTTTTTAGGGGTAAGTTCACATCTCTTTAAGAATTTTTCAGTTCATTGTGATCCACACAGAGGCTTTCACATAGTCAAAGAATCAGAATTGGACAGACAGAGAGATTAAGAAGTGTTGTCACTCAGTAGTGTCTGACTCTGTGATCCTATGGACTGTAGCTTGCCAGGCTCCTCTGTCCATGGAATTCTCTAGGCAAGAATACTGCAGTGGGTCACCATTCTTTTATCCAGGGGATCTTCCCAACCCAGGAAACAAACCCACGTATTCCACATTGCAGGCAAATTCTTTACCATCTGAGCTACCAGGGGAACTGGTACATTTGAAGAAATTGCGGCATTTGGGAGACTTAGTAAAATAAGGTACCTGAGACACAAACAAAACTGATCACAAACAAAACTTCCCACCACTTTTTCTTTTATTCCCTAGGTTTGTTTTTTGTTTGTTTGTTTGTTTTCCTTGAAGGCTACATTCTTTGCATACTTATTAACGTATTAGAGTCTGCCCCCTAGTGGTTATGGTACAGAGTGCCAGTTTTGCTAATGACATTTCTGCCCATAAAACTTCCCACCGCCCCACTCCTGATCTGTGTTTGATTAACCTTCAGTGGTGCCTCTTGGCCTAGTCACAACAGATTTTTATCTCAACAGAAAAATTAAACAGGAACAACTGTGACCAAATTTAATAAGATAAATTCTTTAACAGAGAAGTTAATCCTGGCTGAACATTTAAATCGCCCACACATGCGTGCACACATGCACACATGCAAACACAAAATCATTGCCTAGGTCCCACTCCAAACCTGCTGAATCTGAACTTCTGGGAAGAAGGTCTGCGTGTGGAAGTTTGGCAAAGCTCCCCAGGTGATTCTGATGAACAGCCAGAATTCAGACGAATGTGAACTATTAGAACTTGACGAATGATGAATGAGAGCAAAGACTATTCCCTTGAAAACTGCCCTCCCAGGAACCTCCAAGTTCAGTGAAGATGCTGTCCAGGCTCAAAATGGTTTTGGTCTCCTCTTGGGGAATTTGCTTTCAGATCACATGGCATGTATTTTGGATCAATATCAGCAATATTTTGCCTTTTGACAGCAAATCTGAATGAATTTGAGTAAAAATCCTAAAGTATTTCTAAAATCAAGCTAGTTGACTGTGCTGAGCCATTTTTCAGGATAAGCTTGGTAAGACCATTTTTGGTCAAAAACAACATATGGCCAAGGGGATGGATTTGTCTCGTGCGCCTCATAATTGACACAAAAGGCAATTCCAAAAGAGGGCCACAAACATTTTTATTATTAACAGCTGGATTGGAGCCCGTGTGCTGCTCCCCAAAGTGCTATTTTAAAAGGCAATGTTCATCTGGACACGTGAAGTCTGATGGGACTATTAAAAAATCTGCCTCATTACTTAAGGGTCAAACCTGAATTTAGAATTGAAAGGGGGGAAACTGGTGGGAAGGGTCAAACTGGGACAGCCCCTTAATTTTATAGCACTCTGTTCATGATCCAACACCATCAGAATCCAATTCGCCACATCTAAGAGGGACCCCATTTCAGGCAGACAGACCACTCACCATCCTGGAGGGCTACTGAGGGTCTCTGTACCAGGATCCTCAAGGAGCTCCAGGGAGAGTGAGATGACTAAAATTTGTGTTGTGATCTTTGTCTGCCCTCTAAACCCTCATAATGAAATTCTCCAACATTATATCAGATAAATCCTCACAGATAAGCACACAAGACACTGGTGAGGCCTCATCATCAATCACAAGTCAATTGGACTTTATTTCCAACTGGAATATTATGCACTTATTCTCCAAGTAAGATGTTTTTCCTCTCTCCCACTTTCTCAATCTAATGTGAACATTAAACATTGGGCCCTCCTGTCCAGATTGTCCTGTCTCAATGGCAAGGTCTGCGTGTGGAAGTTTGGCAAAGCTCCCAGGTGATTCTGATGAACAGCCAGAATTCAGACGAATGTGAACTATTAGAACTTGACGAATGATGAATGAGAGCAAAGACTATTCCCTTGAAAACTGCCCTCCCAGGAACCTCCAAGTTCAGTGAAGATGCTGTCCAGGCTCAAAATGGTTTTGGTCTCCTCTTGGGGAATTTGCTTTCAGATCACATGGCATGTATTTTGGATCAATATCAGCAATATTTTGCCTTTTGACAGCAAATCTGAATGAATTTGAGTAAAAATCCTAAAGTATTTCTAAAATCAAGCTAGTTGACTGTGCTGAGCCATTTTTCAGGATAAGCTTGGTAAGACCATTTTTGGTCAAAAACAACATATGGCCAAGGGGATGGATTTGTCTCGTGCGCCTCATAATTGACACAAAAGGCAATTCCAAAAGAGGGCCACAAACATTTTTATTATTAACAGCTGGATTGGAGCCCGTGTGCTGCTCCCCAAAGTGCTATTTTAAAAGGCAATGTTCATCTGGACACGTGAAGTCTGATGGGACTATTAAAAAATCTGCCTCATTACTTAAGGGTCAAACCTGAATTTAGAATTGAAAGGGGGGAAACTGGTGGGAAGGGTCAAACTGGGACAGCCCCTTAATTTTATAGCACTCTGTTCATGATCCAACACCATCAGAATCCAATTCGCCACATCTAAGAGGGACCCCATTTCAGGCAGACAGACCACTCACCATCCTGGAGGGCTACTGAGGGTCTCTGTACCAGGATCCTCAAGGAGCTCCAGGGAGAGTGAGATGACTAAAATTTGTGTTGTGATCTTTGTCTGCCCTCTAAACCCTCATAATGAAATTCTCCAACATTATATCAGATAAATCCTCACAGATAAGCACACAAGACACTGGTGAGGCCTCATCATCAATCACAAGTCAATTGGACTTTATTTCCAACTGGAATATTATGCACTTATTCTCCAAGTAAGATGTTTTTCCTCTCTCCCACTTTCTCAATCTAATGTGAACATTAAACATTGGGCCCTCCTGTCCAGATTGTCCTGTCTCAATGGCAATGTTTTCCAGTGTGTGTTCCAAGGAACACTGGTTTTCTAGTATCTGTTCATTCATTTATCCAATAAATATTTGCTGAGCACCCTATGGATTCCAGCAGAAGTAGATCCAGGTTTTGTGGGGCCTGAAGTTTTTTAACAATCATGGTGGTCCTTTTAAAGGGAAAGAAGACAAAATCGTGAATACAAAACTAGATATAGGCACTCAGAAGGGAGGTCCTGAGGCTTAAGCTCCCTTACTTCATGGTGCCTTTGTGAACAGTTCTAGGGCATGATTCCAGTGCTAGAATCGTAAGTAAAACAGACCTCTCTTTGTGAAGCATGTATTCTAAATGAACAGAAATAGGAGCTAGAAATTAATAGAATTTAGAGTAGAGAAAATTTAGGGCTACATGTTGAAGAACTAAGAAGCTAAACAAAATTAGGTTTCTTCAGTTAAGAGCTTCTCAGATGTGCCCATTACTTTCCAAGAGGAGACCGTGTTTTCATCACTCTGCAGTCTTATTTATCAGAGAATTCTTCTCTTATGAGGTACCCCTGAGGACTAAATTCTGTAAAACCCACTTTGGAGAAATCCTGCCCTGTAATGTATCAGAAGTTCAGCAGGTGATATCACCTGTCTGTCATTGATCATGAAACAGGGTCCCTTTCTTGTTTGTGAAAAGCATTTGGTTCTTGCGCTAATGAAAATCATTTAAATCATTTCTCATTACTATCATTTTTCTAAACCCTTTTTAGTGTTTTAGGCATGTGAAACACTTATCTCCTCTGGTTCTGACATTGCAGATTAAAACTCACGAAATACCCATTTTAAAACCTTTCCAATCCGGCCTTGGATTTTACATAGCAAGGGTTCCGCTTAAAGTAACCAAGAATTCACCTTATGAGGGATTCTCAAATTTAGAAATGCAAAATACCAGGACACCTCGCAGCTTAAAAATCATCTGTTATACTCCAGAAGCACAGAAGAGTCGGCATTTGGGGTCGTAAATCTGCCTTCACACTTCCCTTCAACCCCTCCACCAGGGTGAGAAGGCTCTCATGTGGGGCCCGACTTTCCAGTGGTAAGAATTATATTTGTCTCGGGTGCTGGTTCCAGAGACATCTGTGATGGCAGCCCATCCAGCCTTGTTCTCAGGGAGCTAACTTTAGCAGCAGATTCTGCATCTGTTGGTGGAGTTTGACACAGCATATGTTTTCCAAAGCAGCCCTCCCCAATAGCTGACTCCTTCTTATGTGGTCCTTTTAAAGGGAAAGAAGACAAAATCGTGAATACAAAACTAGATATAGGCACTCAGAAGGGAGGTCCTGAGGCTTAAGCTCCCTTACTTCATGGTGCCTTTGTGAACAGTTCTAGGGCATGATTCCAGTGCTAGAATCGTAAGTAAAACAGACCTCTCTTTGTGAAGCATGTATTCTAAATGAACAGAAATAGGAGCTAGAAATTAATAGAATTTAGAGTAGAGAAAATTTAGGGCTACATGTTGAAGAACTAAGAAGCTAAACAAAATTAGGTTTCTTCAGTTAAGAGCTTCTCAGATGTGCCCATTACTTTCCAAGAGGAGACCGTGTTTTCATCACTCTGCAGTCTTATTTATCAGAGAATTCTTCTCTTATGAGGTACCCCTGAGGACTAAATTCTGTAAAACCCACTTTGGAGAAATCCTGCCCTGTAATGTATCAGAAGTTCAGCAGGTGATATCACCTGTCTGTCATTGATCATGAAACAGGGTCCCTTTCTTGTTTGTGAAAAGCATTTGGTTCTTGCGCTAATGAAAATCATTTAAATCATTTCTCATTACTATCATTTTTCTAAACCCTTTTTAGTGTTTTAGGCATGTGAAACACTTATCTCCTCTGGTTCTGACATTGCAGATTAAAACTCACGAAATACCCATTTTAAAACCTTTCCAATCCGGCCTTGGATTTTACATAGCAAGGGTTCCGCTTAAAGTAACCAAGAATTCACCTTATGAGGGATTCTCAAATTTAGAAATGCAAAATACCAGGACACCTCGCAGCTTAAAAATCATCTGTTATACTCCAGAAGCACAGAAGAGTCGGCATTTGGGGTCGTAAATCTGCCTTCACACTTCCCTTCAACCCCTCCACCAGGGTGAGAAGGCTCTCATGTGGGGCCCGACTTTCCAGTGGTAAGAATTATATTTGTCTCGGGTGCTGGTTCCAGAGACATCTGTGATGGCAGCCCATCCAGCCTTGTTCTCAGGGAGCTAACTTTAGCAGCAGATTCTGCATCTGTTGGTGGAGTTTGACACAGCATATGTTTTCCAAAGCAGCCCTTCCCAATAGCTGACTCCCTTCTTATGTGAGGACATTTAATATATCCTGAGAACTAATCATCTCCCCCCTCTGCCCAAACGTTTCAGCTATTTTTAATTTCATCCAGTTTAACAAGCAGTCATGTCTGGAGCCCATCTTTTGATTTCAAAATAAAGATAAAATAATTTCTATGACTCACAATAGATTTCACCTCTGGGCAGCCCAGCACATTTTTTTCTACACCTTTCTCCAAATAAAACCCTTCTTTCATATGGTTCTTGACATGCTTGTTAACCCTTTAACCTCATGAAGGGATTAAGTACAAGTGAACTATCACTGTGGTGGTTTCTAAATAGGTCTACAGTTTTTCTGACACTTCTCTCTCCAAAAGGTGGACCCTAGGATCCCCACCCTTGACAGTGTGTTGGCCTTAGTGACATGCTCCTAACAAAGAGGCTATGGCAAAGTGGCCATGTGTGACTTCCCTATAGATGTTTCAAAGGTTAGAGCTCCTTCAACCTGACACACACAGCCTTCTTTCCACAAGAAGGATGCCACCACTAGGGCGACACATGTAGTCAGCACACTAGGGAAAGACTACCTCTCCCTTTTGATCCCTAGAGCTGAATTTGACTAACCATGCTTAACAATTTGTGTTTTTTTTAGAGTAGATTCTCCCCTATACCCATCAGGCTTCTTCTTACATTTTTTTCTAAGACTTTATATTTTTTAAAAGGCAGTTTTAGAGCCATAGCAAAACTGAGCAAAAGGCAGAGAGATTTCCCATGTACTTCCTGCCCCACACATGTGTAGTCCCCCCATTGACACTCCTCACCAGAATGGTACAGTTGTTACAACTGACGAAACTAATGGACACATTATTATCATCCAAAGTCCATAGTTTATAGTAGGGTTCACTCTTGGTGCTGTATATTCCATGGGTTTAGACAAATAATAATAACATATATTCATCATTACAGTATTGTACAGAGTATTATCAATGCCCTAAAAATCCTCCGAACCTCTCCTATTTATCCCTTCCTCCATCCCCAACCCCTGACAAACCACTGATTTCTTTACTGTTTCCATAGTCTTGCCTTTTCCACAATGACATATGGTTGGAATCATACAGTATATAGAACCATTTTCAGACTGGCTTCTTTCACTTAGTATTGCATTTACAGTTCCTCCATGTCTTTTCATGGCTTGAAAACTCACTTCATTTTAGAGTTAAATAGTATTCCATTTTATAGATATACCACAGTTTATTTATCCATGAACCTACTGAAGGACCTCCTGATTGCTGCCAGGTTTGGACAGTAATGAACAGAGCTGCTATAAACAACTGTATGTGATTTCTATGTAAACATAAGCTTTCAACTCCTGTGGGTAAATACCAAGGAGCATGATTGCTGGATTATATGCTGAGAGCATGTTTAGTTTATAAGAAACTGCCTAACTGTCTTCCAAAGTTACTGTCCTATTTTGTATTTTCCCCTCAGTCACTTATATTGGTGGTTTCTAAATAGGTCTACAGTTTTTCTGACACTTCTCTCTCCAAAAGGTGGACCCTAGGATCCCCACCCTTGACAGTGTGTTGGCCTTAGTGACATGCTCCTAACAAAGAGGCTATGGCAAAGTGGCCATGTGTGACTTCCCTATAGATGTTTCAAAGGTTAGAGCTCCTTCAACCTGACACACACAGCCTTCTTTCCACAAGAAGGATGCCACCACTAGGCGACACATGTAGTCAGCACACTAGGGAAAGACTACCTCTCCCTTTTGATCCCTAGAGCTGAATTTGACTAACCATGCTTAACAATTTGTGTTTTTTTTAGAGTAGATTCTCCCCTATACCCATCAGGCTTCTTCTTACATTTTTTTCTAAGACTTTATATTTTTTAAAAGGCAGTTTTAGAGCCATAGCAAAACTGAGCAAAAGGCAGAGAGATTTCCCATGTACTTCCTGCCCCACACATGTGTAGTCCCCCCATTGACACTCCTCACCAGAATGGTACAGTTGTTACAACTGACGAAACTAATGGACACATTATTATCATCCAAAGTCCATAGTTTATAGTAGGGTTCACTCTTGGTGCTGTATATTCCATGGGTTTAGACAAATAATAATAACATATATTCATCATTACAGTATTGTACAGAGTATTATCAATGCCCTAAAAATCCTCCGAACCTCTCCTATTTATCCCTTCCTCCATCCCCAACCCCTGACAAACCACTGATTTCTTTACTGTTTCCATAGTCTTGCCTTTTCCACAATGACATATGGTTGGAATCATACAGTATATAGAACCATTTTCAGACTGGCTTCTTTCACTTAGTATTGCATTTACAGTTCCTCCATGTCTTTTCATGGCTTGAAAACTCACTTCATTTTAGAGTTAAATAGTATTCCATTTTATAGATATACCACAGTTTATTTATCCATGAACCTACTGAAGGACCTCCTGATTGCTGCCAGGTTTGGACAGTAATGAACAGAGCTGCTATAAACAACTGTATGTGATTTCTATGTAAACATAAGCTTTCAACTCCTGTGGGTAAATACCAAGGAGCATGATTGCTGGATTATATGCTGAGAGCATGTTTAGTTTATAAGAAACTGCCTAACTGTCTTCCAAAGTTACTGTCCTATTTTGTATTTTCACCAGCAATGAACGAGAGTGCCTATTGCTTCATATTCCCACCAGCATTTGGTGTTGTCAATATTCCAAATTTTGGCCATTCTAATAGGTGTGTACTGTTACTTCATTGTCATTTTAATTTGCATTTCCCTAATGACATGATGTGGAGCACGTCTTCATATGCTTATTTGCCATCCTTATATCTTGCCATGTTATTATCTGTTAAGGTGTTAAGGTGTTTCCTTGGCCCTGAAAGCAGTAAAATAACTCCTTCTATGCGTGAAGAAGCTCTCAATTTTTAGTCTTAATAGGCCATTAAAAAAATTTCTAAGACAAGTGTATATGTGTATATGTTGAAGGAGGAAGCAGTGGTTGGCCCGTCAATGGTTTCTTTCTGGAAAGTATAATGGGCTATTTTTATAAATTATCAAAACCTCAGTGTTTCAGAATTCCCCCAAATACATCGTACAGCACACTAGCTCTGCAGGATGCTGGGGGTAGAGTCATATACTATAATCATCTTTGGGAAATGCCAAAATTAAGCTGCTTCTCTGCTATTGGATTTCTTCAAGCCTTTAATAATGTTAATGTTCACCATAAGGTGAACCTAAAATAAAGTTTTAGATTAGATGCACTATTTCCCAAACTCGCTTCACCCCAAAGCATCTCACAGAACCAGAGTTATATGGAGCATACTTTGTAAAATGCTGAGCAAGACTTAACCCCAAAGAAAATGGAAGTAGCAAAATCAAAAGCTCTTTAGGGCTTCCCTGGTGGTTCAGTGGGTAAGGACACCCCCTTGCAGTGCAAGGGGCGCCGGTTCGATCCCTGGCCTGGGAAGATCCCACGTGCCGCGGAGCGGCTGGACCCATGTGTCCAATTGCCGAGCCGGAGCTCTGGAGCGCATGCGTCCAGAGCCGGCGCTCTGCAGCGACAGATGCCACCGCGATGGGAGGCCCACAGGAGCCAAAGAACAAAGATGGATGAAAATAGATAAATGAAAGACCAATAGAAGTGGCCCACCTGCCCCTCTCCTTCCCCAACCCGCCCCCCCTCCCCGAAAAAAAAGCTCTTTAATTGGGACTTCCCTGGTGGTCCAGTGGCTAAGATTCAGAGCTCCCAATGCAGAGAGACCAGGTTTGATCCCTAGTCACAGAACTGGGTCCCACATGCTGCAACTAAGAGTTTGCATGCTGCAACAAAGATCAAAGATTGCCACAACTAAAACCCAGTGCAGTCAAATAAATAAACATTAAAAAGAAAATCTCTTAGATCAAAAACTCCCTGCCCTAGATCATTCAGGTCACTCAACTCTAACCTGCTTCTAACAAGTCTTAAGAATATGCCTTAAGAACTATTTCTCCTGCACATTCTTAAGGACAGATCTATGTCTTTAAGGGATAATTTTCCCCTGAACATTCATTGGAAGCTGATGCTGAACCTAAAACTCCAATATTTTGGCCACCCAACGCAAAGAGCTGACTCACTGGGAAAGATCCTGATGCTGGGTAAAATAGAAGGCAGAAGGAGAAGGAGGTGGCAGAAGATGACATGGTTAGACAGCATCACTGACTCAATGGACATGAATTTGAGCAAACTCCAGGAGATAGTGAAGGACAGGGAAGCCTGGTACGCTGCAGTCCATGTGGTGGCAAAGAGTCAGACATGACTTAGCGACAGAACAATAATAACAACAAAAGACATAGATCTAAGAGCCAAAGAATTTTTTACACCAAAATAAGCTTGTTAGCCTATTTTCTCTCCAAAGACAGAGGAGGACAAGGGTGCTTAGTAGATATTTGTTGGTCAGTCAAATTCAAATTCACTCTCAGCCACTGAACTAGGACCAAGATTTCCCACCCAACTGAAAGCTGGGATGCCTAGGCAGAGAATCATCATAGTCAAGGCCCACTTGCCATCCCTTCCCTGTCAGAACACCTCCATAAAGAAGGTGGGAGATGGGGGAGGGGGAGAGAGAGAGGAAAAAAAACTTTATTCCCTCAACATTGACCCATTTTGTTCAGGTCTAACAACTCAAAAGCAGGAGAGTCATTGAAACACAGATTGTAAAACTATAACACTCCTCAATTACTTCTTGTTGGCCAGACAAGCAAACCTATTATTTGACAATGCATCATGCTCCACGATAGTAAACTTTATCATACAGAGGTCATGAGAAAAAGACCACAGGTACAGTTTGCTAACCTCCACTAGATAATTTTTCACAGTTATCATCCAAGCACTGTAAAAGCACAAAAGATATGTTATCTTCGGGCTCAGTTTATTATAACGTGTGGGTGAAACTCCCTATAAAACCACTTACTAGGTAACTGTTGCACGTTCTCCTGCACAGAAAGTCAAATCACTAAAACATCTTTTTGACAGTGTCTTTTTAAGTGTCAGGAATAAAAGGACGTGCTCTTAAAGGAAAGGTAGCACACAATTTATCACCCCCTCACTTTCCCACACATACGCACACAGATCCCCATCGCTTCTCTGCATGCCAGAGACACTCAAAAGAATCCTTCTCAGTTGTCTCATTTCTTTTAGAGCTGAGTATTTCATGGCAGAATTGTTCCTGGATAAAGCAGCAAGTAACATTAATTCAAGATACTATAGATGCCAGCATTTCAAGTACTAGGCATGGTATTTTTTTTCCCCCAGAGTCATAATATCGAGTAAGACCTGAGAAATACAAAATAAAAGGATGATGGATTCCCTCAGCAAATGCTCTCAAGAGTCTCAAATTTAATATTAGAATCTAAGAGAGGTCATCGAACTTCAGTTGGAAACTTGGATTTTTTTTTTAGATCTAAGAGCCAAAGAATTTTTTACACCAAAATAAGCTTGTTAGCCTATTTTCTCTCCAAAGACAGAGGAGGACAAGGGTGCTTAGTAGATATTTGTTGGTCAGTCAAATTCAAATTCACTCTCAGCCACTGAACTAGGACCAAGATTTCCCACCCAACTGAAAGCTGGGATGCCTAGGCAGAGAATCATCATAGTCAAGGCCCACTTGCCATCCCTTCCCTGTCAGAACACCTCCATAAAGAAGGTGGGAGATGGGGGAGGGGGAGAGAGAGAGGAAAAAAAACTTTATTCCCTCAACATTGACCCATTTTGTTCAGGTCTAACAACTCAAAAGCAGGAGAGTCATTGAAACACAGATTGTAAAACTATAACACTCCTCAATTACTTCTTGTTGGCCAGACAAGCAAACCTATTATTTGACAATGCATCATGCTCCACGATAGTAAACTTTATCATACAGAGGTCATGAGAAAAAGACCACAGGTACAGTTTGCTAACCTCCACTAGATAATTTTTCACAGTTATCATCCAAGCACTGTAAAAGCACAAAAGATATGTTATCTTCGGGCTCAGTTTATTATAACGTGTGGGTGAAACTCCCTATAAAACCACTTACTAGGTAACTGTTGCACGTTCTCCTGCACAGAAAGTCAAATCACTAAAACATCTTTTTGACAGTGTCTTTTTAAGTGTCAGGAATAAAAGGACGTGCTCTTAAAGGAAAGGTAGCACACAATTTATCACCCCCTCACTTTCCCACACATACGCACACAGATCCCCATCGCTTCTCTGCATGCCAGAGACACTCAAAAGAATCCTTCTCAGTTGTCTCATTTCTTTTAGAGCTGAGTATTTCATGGCAGAATTGTTCCTGGATAAAGCAGCAAGTAACATTAATTCAAGATACTATAGATGCCAGCATTTCAAGTACTAGGCATGGTATTTTTTTTCCCCCAGAGTCATAATATCGAGTAAGACCTGAGAAATACAAAATAAAAGGATGATGGATTCCCTCAGCAAATGCTCTCAAGAGTCTCAAATTTAATATTAGAATCTAAGAGAGGTCATCGAACTTCAGTTGGAAACTTGGATTTTTTTTTTTTTAAAGAGCTTACCTCTCTCCCAAACTGATGTTTTCACAGTTCCCAGGGACATAATGTTGGGGAGGGGGCAAGTTTTGGATGATTAAACCCCAGCATATATAATGACATCCCAGGAAATTCAGAGTTCACCATTGTATTCCCAACAGGGAAGACAAGTTAAAGAGTATGAAATGGGGAATCCCTCCCACAACGCAATTCTCTTTAGAATCCGCTTTCTTCAATAGGTCACATCTAAGAGTTTTATTCTCCATCCATTTGAGGGAAGGAAGCAGCTTTTATATTGGTACACACAAAAGCAGTTTTTTCCAAAGGAAATTTGAGGCGGGGGACAGCTAGTCATGTCTCCTCACAAAAGTCTGCTGAATAAATATCGAGGAGTTTCTATGTCCCCAATACAAAACAGGGGCCATGAGAACATCGAGATAGAATATGCTGTCCCCGTGCTTGAATAATTTATAATTTTGTTGAAGAAATAAGACTTTTCAGAGAACAAAGAGCAACCAGCAAAATGCTGAAATGATTGTGTCCTGATTGAAATGTTTATTACCACAGTATGTTTGG
The DNA here is from genome assembly GCA_022376925.1 of Tragulus kanchil. NCBI lineage: Eukaryota > Metazoa > Chordata > Mammalia > Artiodactyla > Tragulidae > Tragulus > Tragulus kanchil. The sequence continues at coordinate 115,876,465 of JAIOJX010000029.1, read as the reverse complement.
GAGCAACATAATGGTGTATATAGTTTCTTTACCTGGAACTTAGCTCAAAAATCAACTTGAGGAATCTGAAATAGAGCCATGAACCTTTAGGGCTAAGTAAAGCCTCATTTCCAAATACTTTACCTATATCTGGCCATGTTGGGCTAAGTAAAGTCTCATTTCCAAATACTTTGCCTATATCTGGCCATGTTGAAAGGCCTTTGAGACCATTCTAGTGAGTTCCCCATGTATTCAACATTCAGTCATTCATGGAGCCCTTTCTACCGGTTGGGTACCTTGGCTACAGGTAAGAATACTGGAGTGAATAGTCATTCCGTTATCAAGGATATCTTCCTGACCCTGGGATTGAACCCAGTCTCCTGCATTGCGCAGATTCTTTAACGTTTGAGCCACCAGAGTCATAATATCGAGTAAGACCTGAGAAATACAAAATAAAAGGATGATGGATTCCCTCAGCAAATGCTCTCAAGAGTCTCAAATTTAATATTAGAATCTAAGAGAGGTCATCGAACTTCAGTTGGAAACTTGGATTTTTTTTTTTTTAAAGAGCTTACCTCTCTCCCAAACTGATGTTTTCACAGTTCCCAGGGACATAATGTTGGGGAGGGGGCAAGTTTTGGATGATTAAACCCCAGCATATATAATGACATCCCAGGAAATTCAGAGTTCACCATTGTATTCCCAACAGGGAAGACAAGTTAAAGAGTATGAAATGGGGAATCCCTCCCACAACGCAATTCTCTTTAGAATCCGCTTTCTTCAATAGGTCACATCTAAGAGTTTTATTCTCCATCCATTTGAGGGAAGGAAGCAGCTTTTTATATTGGTACACACAAAAGCAGTTTTTTTCCAAAGGAAATTTGGGGGCGGGGGGACAGCTAGTCATGTCTCCTCACAAAAGTCTGCTGAATAAATATCGAGGAGTTTCTATGTCCCCAATACAAAACAGGGGCCATGAGAACATCGAGATAGAATATGCTGTCCCCGTGCTTGAATAATTTATAATTTTGTTGAAGAAATAAGACTTTTCAGAGAACAAAGAGCAACCAGCAAAATGCTGAAATGATTGTGTCCTGATTGAAATGTTTATTACCACAGTATGTTTGGGAGCAACATAATGGTGTATATAGTTTCTTTACCTGGAACTTAGCTCAAAAATCAACTTGAGGAATCTGAAATAGAGCCATGAACCTTTAGGGCTAAGTAAAGCCTCATTTCCAAATACTTTACCTATATCTGGCCATGTTGGGCTAAGTAAAGTCTCATTTCCAAATACTTTGCCTATATCTGGCCATGTTGAAAGGCCTTTGAGACCATTCTAGTGAGTTCCCCATGTATTCAACATTCAGTCATTCATGGAGCCCTTTCTACCGGTTGGGTACCTTGGCTACAGGTAAGAATACTGGAGTGAATAGTCATTCCGTTATCAAGGATATCTTCCTGACCCTGGGATTGAACCCAGTCTCCTGCATTGCATGCAGATTCTTTAACGTTTGAGCCACCAGGGAAGTTCTACTGCATTAAAATAGACCTAAATCCAATGACTGATGCCTTTACACAAAGAGCAAATGACACACAAACAGAGGAGACCCACAGAGAAGACAGCCGTATGAAAAGTAGAGATTGAATTTATGGCACCACAAGCCAAGAAATGCCAGGAGCCCCCAGAAGCTGGAAGAAGCAGACAGATCCTCCTTGAGCCTTTGGAGGGAACACAGCCTGGGTGACACCTTGACAAGGGGCTTCTGGCCTCCAAAACAGCATACACTTCTGTAGTTTGAAGCCACCAAGTACATGAACATTTGTTACAGCAGCCTTAGGAAATGAATATGTGACCCTTTTTGGACAATGTCCTCTGCCATGCTCAGTGGCTTGAAACATAATACCAGGAGGAAGAACTGGCCAAGACGGGGAGGTTCTCATTTCAGGATTTGCTCCTTGGAGTTTGTCAGGTGCTACAAATGCCAGGATGGTGCTGGTTTGCCATGTGGGGCTGGTGCTGAGAGAGCCAGGCTGTGGTTACAGAGGCAGTTTGAAAATCCTGGCCATCAGCAAGAAGCTCAGCACAAAGTCTGACCTTCTCTGCCTTGCCACTTCCTCTTGGGGCTGAGTCAGGTGACCGCACATGTTTTTACGTTTTAATTATTCATAGTGCACAGTCTAAAGTGGTGTTCAAGCAGCCTAATGACTCGGGGTGATTGAATCAAAGGGGAGGGTGACTGGAGCTCTACATGTAGAGTTTCTAATAGACTCCTCTAGAGTTTACAGCTAAAGGGAAGAACCGCTCCCTCTGCTTTCTAATAGACTAACAAACCTCTCTAAATCTTCTTCCGAGACCCCAGAGGTACCCGCCAGTTGCTCTTTCGTTCAAGAGCCAAAATGAGCACAATAAGTTTTGTGGTTGGCACAGATGAAATTAGGAATTTGTTAGTGAAATGTTCTATGAGCTGATTTTCCTGACAACACTCTCATGGTCTGATGAGCCCCAATCAACCAGGTGCCAATTTTTCCCAGTTCTACTTTTTTTGACCTATGAACCCAGTCTCCTGCATTGCATGCAGATTCTTTAACGTTTGAGCCACCAGGGAAGTTCTACTGCATTAAAATAGACCTAAATCCAATGACTGATGCCTTTACACAAAGAGCAAATGACACACAAACAGAGGAGACCCACAGAGAAGACAGCCGTATGAAAAGTAGAGATTGAATTTATGGCACCACAAGCCAAGAAATGCCAGGAGCCCCCAGAAGCTGGAAGAAGCAGACAGATCCTCCTTGAGCCTTTGGAGGGAACACAGCCTGGGTGACACCTTGACAAGGGGCTTCTGGCCTCCAAAACAGCATACACTTCTGTAGTTTGAAGCCACCAAGTACATGAACATTTGTTACAGCAGCCTTAGGAAATGAATATGTGACCCTTTTTGGACAATGTCCTCTGCCATGCTCAGTGGCTTGAAACATAATACCAGGAGGAAGAACTGGCCAAGACGGGGAGGTTCTCATTTCAGGATTTGCTCCTTGGAGTTTGTCAGGTGCTACAAATGCCAGGATGGTGCTGGTTTGCCATGTGGGGCTGGTGCTGAGAGAGCCAGGCTGTGGTTACAGAGGCAGTTTGAAAATCCTGGCCATCAGCAAGAAGCTCAGCACAAAGTCTGACCTTCTCTGCCTTGCCACTTCCTCTTGGGGCTGAGTCAGGTGACCGCACATGTTTTTACGTTTTAATTATTCATAGTGCACAGTCTAAAGTGGTGTTCAAGCAGCCTAATGACTCGGGGTGATTGAATCAAAGGGGAGGGTGACTGGAGCTCTACATGTAGAGTTTCTAATAGACTCCTCTAGAGTTTACAGCTAAAGGGAAGAACCGCTCCCTCTGCTTTCTAATAGACTAACAAACCTCTCTAAATCTTCTTCCGAGACCCCAGAGGTACCCGCCAGTTGCTCTTTCGTTCAAGAGCCAAAATGAGCACAATAAGTTTTGTGGTTGGCACAGATGAAATTAGGAATTTGTTAGTGAAATGTTCTATGAGCTGATTTTCCTGACAACACTCTCATGGTCGTAGATAGCAGTCCCCAATCAACCAGGTGCCAATTAAAAGAGAACAGCCATTTCACTCGTCCAAATATTTCCACTTGGCTCAAAATGGATTCCAAACAGTCCTGGAGTTCTCGGAGATGCTTTAAATCCTTTTTCCTAGCTAGACAGCATTTTAGGTTTTCTGTGTAAGACTTTCACCCTTTATTGCAAAGCTCAAAAAGAAATCATTATCTCAGTTTATGTCTCCCCTCACCAACCCCCACCCCTTGGTAGGGAATTTATTAATTTAGATTTCCTGGGAACTTGGGTCCCTCCTGACCAGGTCTGGTAACAAAATCCCATTAAAGATAATGAATTTTATTTCCTAAACTTTTTGGGCTGATCATTTTCCTGAAAGGTGCAGAGGGACAGAATTTTTTTTTTTTTTTTGGTAAGGCACTAAGCTGAGGCCATTGTGAATGAGTCTGTGGAGAACTCTTTGGGGATGAGAAGAAGATGGAGAGAGGGACCAGAAGGGTGTCTCTGGGGAGGAAAAGGAAAGAGGGTGAAGCCAAGAGGGAGACAATGATGAGGGAAAGACACTGAGCTCCCTTGCTGGAAGGTCCTACAAGTGCTCTGTAGGTTCTAAGAGGAAGTGAGCCAGAACATTGTATTGCACAGTCAGGCACTGAAGGGACAGGGGACAGAGTCTCTGCACTTGAAAGACAGAATGGGAGCAGACTGTGGACCAGCCTCAGGAAGGCTTGCTACAGAGCCCAGAGAAGTTCCTGTCCCCCTCTTCACACTCCCAAGTGAAGGCAACACTCTAGTAAGAACTTGGGGTACAGGGGGAAGGAGATTCGACCCCTTTCTATACCAGTCTCCAAATAAAGACTATTTTTCTATTTTGGTGGAGGAAGTGGTTTGTTGGTTACAATTTTTTTTTTTTGAATTTTTTGTTTTTATTTGTTCCAAGTAACTTGGAAAGGCTCTATTGGTAGACTTGTACAGATGAAGGAAATCCAAACACAATAATGTTTCCTTAAAATAAACTGAAATCACAAACACATTTATTTTGCAGAGTGAGTACTCAAAGCACACTTGTGTGGCAAAATCACCATTTTTCATTTTTTTTCTATGAGCTGATTTTCCTGACAACACTCTCATGGTAGATAGCAGTCCCCAATCAACCAGGTGCCAATTAAAAGAGAACAGCCATTTCACTCGTCCAAATATTTCCACTTGGCTCAAAATGGATTCCAAACAGTCCTGGAGTTCTCGGAGATGCTTTAAATCCTTTTTCCTAGCTAGACAGCATTTTAGGTTTTCTGTGTAAGACTTTCACCCTTTATTGCAAAGCTCAAAAAGAAATCATTATCTCAGTTTATGTCTCCCCTCACCAACCCCCCCCTTGGTAGGGAATTTATTAATTTAGATTTCCTGGGAACTTGGGTCCCTCCTGACCAGGTCTGGTAACAAAATCCCATTAAAGATAATGAATTTTATTTCCTAAACTTTTTGGGCTGATCATTTTCCTGAAAGGTGCAGAGGGACAGAATTTTTTTTTTTTTTTTGGTAAGGCACTAAGCTGAGGCCATTGTGAATGAGTCTGTGGAGAACTCTTTGGGGATGAGAAGAAGATGGAGAGAGGGACCAGAAGGGTGTCTCTGGGGAGGAAAAGGAAAGAGGGTGAAGCCAAGAGGGAGACAATGATGAGGGAAAGACACTGAGCTCCCTTGCTGGAAGGTCCTACAAGTGCTCTGTAGGTTCTAAGAGGAAGTGAGCCAGAACATTGTATTGCACAGTCAGGCACTGAAGGGACAGGGGACAGAGTCTCTGCACTTGAAAGACAGAATGGGAGCAGACTGTGGACCAGCCTCAGGAAGGCTTGCTACAGAGCCCAGAGAAGTTCCTGTCCCCCTCTTCACACTCCCAAGTGAAGGCAACACTCTAGTAAGAACTTGGGGTACAGGGGGAAGGAGATTCGACCCCTTTCTATACCAGTCTCCAAATAAAGACTATTTTTCTATTTTGGTGGAGGAAGTGGTTTGTTGGTTACAATTTTTTTTTTTTTGTGTTTTTATTTGTTCCAAGTAACTTGGAAAGGCTCTATTGGTAGACTTGTACAGATGAAGGAAATCCAAACACAATAATGTTTCCTTAAAATAAACTGAAATCACAAACACATTTATTTTGCAGAGTGAGTACTCAAAGCACACTTGTGTGGCCGAAGTGAAAATGTGTTCCATCCAAATTCCATTCCAAATGTTCCATCTTCTTAAGTGAGGCCAGCAGAGTATCAAATATAACCTTGTAGGAAGTCCATGCTATGGTACTTGGTCCTAAGAACACCTAAGTTTCTTAACCTTTTTGATCACAGATCCTTTGAAAGTCTGGTGAATGGTGGCCTATGTTTGGTATAGTTTTACCTGCTCTGTGTGCTTTCCTATCTCCCTTCTTCTTGTGCCTGTGGGGGACCCCTCCCCAATTCCACATGTGTCTGTGGGGGCACAGGGTGAAGAAGTATGTTGGTTACACTTTTAAGAGAAATTAAAGCCCATGGCTTTTCTAAGTAAATAGTAAAATTAATAAAAACAGCTAACATTCGGTATTTAGTGTCTACCAAGAACCGTGTTAAGTAGTTTATGGACAGTAGTTTATCTGTGGTGTTGGTACTATTATCAGATGAGGGAACTAAGGGATAGATAGGTTATAAAACTTGGTCAAGGTCACTCAGAGCCAGAATGAGAACTAAGCAGTCCAATCCCAGAGCCCTTTGTCACAAACCTTAGGAGGCATATCATCCTGGAAAAAATGAGCTAATTATGAGATTCCTGATTGAAGACCTCTACACAGTGCAGAAGAGAGGTTACAGGGCTGTATTTAAAGCAGAAAGGACTTCAGCAATCTCTGGTCCCAGTCTGAGAAACTGAAGCAAGAGAGATGACTTGGCCAAGGTTACACAACTACTTTGTGGCAGAATGGGAGCAGACTGTGGACCAGCCTCAGGAAGGCTTGCTACAGAGCCCAGAGAAGTTCCTGTCCCCCTCTTCACACTCCCAAGTGAAGGCAACACTCTAGTAAGAACTTGGGGTACAGGGGGAAGGAGATTCGACCCCTTTCTATACCAGTCTCCAAATAAAGACTATTTTTCTATTTTGGTGGAGGAAGTGGTTTGTTGGTTACAATTTTTTTTTTTTGAATTTTTTGTTTTTATTTGTTCCAAGTAACTTGGAAAGGCTCTATTGGTAGACTTGTACAGATGAAGGAAATCCAAACACAATAATGTTTCCTTAAAATAAACTGAAATCACAAACACATTTATTTTGCAGAGTGAGTACTCAAAGCACACTTGTGTGGCCGAAGTGAAAATGTGTTCCATCCAAATTCCATTCCAAATGTTCCATCTTCTTAAGTGAGGCCAGCAGAGTATCAAATATAACCTTGTAGGAAGTCCATGCTATGGTACTTGGTCCTAAGAACACCTAAGTTTCTTAACCTTTTTGATCACAGATCCTTTGAAAGTCTGGTGAATGGTGGCCTATGTTTGGTATAGTTTTACCTGCTCTGTGTGCTTTCCTATCTCCCTTCTTCTTGTGCCTGTGGGGGACCCCTCCCCAATTCCACATGTGTCTGTGGGGGCACAGGGTGAAGAAGTATGTTGGTTACACTTTTAAGAGAAATTAAAGCCCATGGCTTTTCTAAGTAAATAGTAAAATTAATAAAAACAGCTAACATTCGGTATTTAGTGTCTACCAAGAACCGTGTTAAGTAGTTTATGGACAGTAGTTTATCTGTGGTGTTGGTACTATTATCAGATGAGGGAACTAAGGGATAGATAGGTTATAAAACTTGGTCAAGGTCACTCAGAGCCAGAATGAGAACTAAGCAGTCCAATCCCAGAGCCCTTTGTCACAAACCTTAGGAGGCATATCATCCTGGAAAAAATGAGCTAATTATGAGATTCCTGATTGAAGACCTCTACACAGTGCAGAAGAGAGGTTACAGGGCTGTATTTAAAGCAGAAAGGACTTCAGCAATCTCTGGTCCCAGTCTGAGAAACTGAAGCAAGAGAGATGACTTGGCCAAGGTTACACAACTACTTTGTGGCAGAACTGGGTTAGAGTCAGAGCTACCTACAGACACAGAGAACAGACGTGTGGACACAGTGGCCAAGGCAAACAGGTAGACTGAGATACATACACTACCGTGTGGAAAACAGACAGCTAGTGGGAAGCTGCCATATGGCACAGGGCTCTGTAGTGACCTATAGAGGTGGAGTGGGGGGTGCTGGTGAGAGGGAGGTCCAAGAGGGAGGGGATATATGTACATGTATAGCTGATTCACTTCACTGTACAAAAGAAATAAACACAATATTGTAAAGCAACTACACTCCAAGTTTTTAAAAAAGGAATCAGAGCCACCTGACTTCTGGTTTTCTGCGAGGATGACTCACTGTGGATACCACTGAACCCCAGAATGAGCCAACGGCCACATCAACCCAGAATCAGGGTGAGACACACCCAGGTGTGCTGCCCAAGAGGGACAGGTACACAAGGAGAAGCAGGTCACTGGTGCCCAAAGAGGAGCCAGGAGAGAGGAAGCATTCTTGCTCTACCCTCACCTCCTGTGAATGCAGACTCCAAAACCCAGGCCTGCTGTTGGGAAAACGGAGGGAAAGAAGGCATTGATGAACTAGCTCTCTAGAGGCTGAAAAGTCTATCTGAACAAATGGTAAAAGAACTGGAGCTGCAAAGAGAGCAGAGCTGCAGAAGGGCTCCTTGTTTGTGTTAACAGAACAATCAAACCTTCCTTAGATCCCTTTATGGCAGATTAAGCAGGCTTTGGGGGATCTCAGCATACCTGTCACCAAGCATTTGCATTCCACACAGCAAAAACCCTTTAGATTAACAACCTCCCTATCTGCAAGATATTCTTGTCTTAATAGTCAAGTTATGTGTAATACCAATCCCACCAAGATTCAAGAGGAAAGACTTTCTGGTACGAAATTTTGCTAATGACTGACGAAGACATAAAATCTCGCAGCAATAAATTAACACGTGTCTTCTAATATGGACCTACTGATTTACTTGAGGCAAAATTGCTCTGGAACCACACACCTGGGCATCATCGGGGCCCCCCAGAAGTGGAAGGGTTTATATTTATGTTCAGCTACAGTGAACCCTGAGGACAGCCATCTGGCGCTTCAAGTACCAATAGCCCTGAAGTGGAGACTGGCATCTCGGTAATACCCCAGTCAGGAATCCTGCAAGCAGTGTGCAGTGAGGAGAGAAAAGGACATCTCCCTGGACCCATCATCACCACCCAGACATCCCACACTTCCCTTTACTGCCCTCTATGCACTAGACATTTTTAACCAATTCGTGAGTATCACCTGCCTGGAAAAACAGGCCAAATTCCGTGAATGCATTCTCCAGGTCAGATAGGCAGCATGGCATGACAGGAGGCCAGAACAGCCTGGCCCCACCCATGATGATACTGACCCTCTGCTGATCTAATTCTAATTCCAATTCTGCTTATTATTCTTACAGCCTCAGACAATTACTTCTCTAAGCCTTCTTTGGCTTCCCTATCTGTAGAAAAGGAATAACCAAACCTACATACATCACTTAAAATAGTTCCTGGAAGATCAGAGGACTTAGAAGACAGATACAGAGTTGGGCAGAAGGTTCCCCTGGCGAAGTATAAGGCAGCCCACTCCAATATTCTTGCCTGGAGAATCCCATGGACAGAGAAGCTAAGAGGGCTACAGTGCATGGGGTCGCAAAGAGTTGGACACGACTGAGCTGACAGAGCCCACACTGGACATAGAGCTGGGCCCCTCTTCCTTCCAGTTTTTCAGGCCAGGTCTCCATGCAGAGGAAAGAGTGGACCCTCCAGGCTGACCTATAACTCCTGGAGAGTGCTGAGTAATGCTTTGGCTCAGTGACTCTGTAGGCCATGAACTGGGCAAGCTGCTCCTCTATTGGAGCATTTATTTAAGTCTTGACCATCGAAGGAGGGAGTTTCATGTCACCAGCAAGAAAGCCTAGCCACATGCGCAGCATTAGGGAAGCCACAAAACCCAGCAGGCAGTTTCCCTGGTGTGGGTGGTTTAAGTTCCTTCAGATTCCAGTGTTTCAGAATTTGGTTGTTTCTTGGTTCCATCAAGTCTTCTTCCTGATGCTGATGGCATTCAGTAGCTGCAAAAATACATTTGTACATCGGCTTTTCCAACATGAGTTTAACCAATTCAACTCACCACTCAGGATAGTGGCCACCAGGAGCAGGAGTTTCAGAGGCTGAGGCCTCAAAGGTCCTTAACTCGGATCCTAAGTCTCTGTATCTAGATTTATCTAATTGGTTCCCATGATGACAAGGATGCCTGCTCCCCTCCCTGATGCAGTCTGCCTAAGTAGGGATCTCTTCAGAATGGGAAGGGCCTGACAACCCCTTGCTTCCTTTCTTCCTTTATTTTGACCCCTAAAGGAAAATGGAAGTTTGTGATGACAGAGCACTTAGCAGCCTGAGACTTGTGAGATAAAAGATGATCCTGTGGAAGATGGGGACCGATACTTCTGAAGCTTCCACAAGGGGACTTCACTGTCCACCCACAGGAACCTCCTGTGGGCAAGAGAGGAGCAGGTCTGGAATGGAGCTGGCTTCTCTGTCAGTTGCCTTCTCATAAGCAACATCTTGCATGTCTGGAGATTAGAGGTGGGCACCCTTGTCTTGGCTATCGAAGACTGAATTGACATTTCACCACATCTCCCCATCACTCCTCTCCCACACACACCTGCATGGCTCCAGAAACCACACACCATCCTCTGCTAAGAGCCCACTCCTAGGCATTGCCAGTGGTCTTCAGTCTGAATGGTCTCTCAAGACATATCTGGAAGTTTTACACCATGAGCTCCCTGGGCCTCAGCAGAAAGAACTTGAACGCTGTCCCTCTTGGAACCCAGCCACACTTTCCCTCCTCTACTGCCCCTAACTTAAGACTTTAACCAAGGGAATGGCCCAGTGATATGGTTCCTAGAGATCTGCATACTGCTGCCCAAAGGTTCACAATTGTTATCACCAGAACATTTGCATCAGCATGCATTGTGTTTCCCGCATACCTGTTTAAAAACCAAAGTGACTCTAGGTCCCACAATAAAAGTGCTTGCTCTTGTTGTTATGTTTTATCTTGTTGTGGTAGACAGAATTCTAAAATGTCCCCCAAGATTTCTTCCCCCTGGTGTGTGCTGTACAACACTCTCCTCTTGGGTGTAGGCAGGATCTATGAATATGATGGCATCATGTGCCTGTGACCATATCGCATTATATGGCACAAGGGATTTGCAACTGTAACCAAGGCTCCTAGTGGGTTGGCTTTGACTTTGAGTTAGTCAAAATGAAGATAATCTTGGGTAGGCCTGACCTAATCAGCTGAGCCCTGAAGAGACAAGATACAGCCAGTCACTCTCCTGTTGGCCTAGGAGAAAGCAAACAGCCATATTGTGAACTGCCTGTGGAGTGAGCCATGTAGCTCAGAACAGACCTGACAGCAGCCTTGGGAACAGACAGCAATCCCTCCTATCAAGGAAAGGTAAGGTCTAATGTAAGCCTGTTTCTGCTCGTTGTTGTTCATTTGCTCAGTCGTGTCTGACTCTTTGTGACCCCATGGACTGCATAATGCCAGGCTTCCCTGTCCTTTACTATCTCCTAGAGTTTGTTCAACTCATGTCCATTGAGTCAGTGATGCCATCCAACCAACTCATCCTCTATCACCCCCTTTTCCTCCTGCCTTCAATCTTTCCCAGCATCAGCGTCTTTTCCATTGAGTTGCCTGTTTGCATCAGGTGGCTAAAGTATCAGAGTTTCAACTTTAGCACCAGTCCTTCCAATGAATATTCAGGGTTTACTTCCTTTAGGATTGACTGGTTTGATCTCCTTGCAGTCCAAGGGACTCTCAAGACACTTCTCCAGCACCACAATTCAAAAGCAACAACTCTTTGGTGCTCAACCTCCTTTATGGTTCAGTTCTCACAACCACACAAGACTACTGGAAAAAACATGGCTTTGACCATACATTCCTATTTCTGTTTAGCTTGGCCAACTTTAGCCTTTTCCTACAACTACTTCTCGCATGTCTCTTCATTTTTGGCTTAAAACTGTCTTTTTACCAATAGGCTCTCAAGCCTTGGTCCTTATTCTGCTTTGAAACTACTGTTAAATACTCATTTCATTGAGAAAATCTTTAGCATCCCATGCCATGGTGACCTGCCTGATTGTCTGATGGCCCTGCATCAGCATCTGCATCTCAGCACAGCCTTGTTTTTCTCTACTTGTCTGTGTCTCCACAGCACTCCCAAAGAAGTGCTACTATATGGGGCTTCCCCTGGTGGTCCAGTGGGTAAGGACACCACCTTGCAGTGCAAGGGGCACCGGTTCAATCCCTGGCCTGGGAAGATCCCACATGCCACGGAGCGGCTGGACCGATGTGTCCAATCACCAAGCTGGAGCTCTGGAGTACATGCGCCCAGAGCTGGAGCTCTGCAACGACAGACGCCACCGCGATGGGAGGCCCACAGGAGCCAAAGAACAAAGACGGATGAAAATAGAGAAATGAAAAGCCAATAGAAGGGGCCCACCCGCCCCCCGCCCTCCCCAACCCGATCCCCGCCCAAAATAAATAAATAAATCTTTAAAAAAAAAAAAAAAGAAGTGCTACTATAGAGCTCCCAAATTGGAGATTGCAGAGTTCTCTTAGCTACATCCCTTGAGGATCTCCAGGGGCTCATGTGCCTTGGAGTTCCAGCAGGATACAATTGGCAAAAATAGTAACTGGCATTCTCAGTGAAGACGGGGCATTTGAGAGAAAGACAACAAACATAAACCCAGTAAAATCCTCTGATGAACCAAAGGCATTCGTATAAATGAGGTTCTACTGTATTTGATTTAGATTGCAGACAGTTTCTCTATGACTGGCACACGGGTGTGATTTGTAGTTTGTAAGTAAATTAACATATGAATGAATGAACAAAACATTTTATTCATGCAGCAACAGAATTAAGGGTCAGTAAGGAAGGTACTTAAGATATATATTCACAGTTCTTTACCTATTGACTAAACTTTATCACCCACGCAAATACAGTTTCAGTAATATTTTAGTTACTGTTGATGCTTAGGGTTTTTTTTAAATAAAAAGGATCTATGTTAATACTACTTGACCAGGACTTGGGGAATTAGCTAACTTTTCTCTACACATGCCCATGGCAAAATCAGCTAGTCAGCCACAAGATGGAACTAAAACGCTCAAGGTAACTATCAAAACACCTTAGAGAAAATAATTGGCCACATGCTTAAACTGTCTTTTTACCAATAGGCTCTCAAGCCTTGGTCCTTATTCTGCTTTGAAACTACTGTTAAATACTCATTTCATTGAGAAAATCTTTAGCATCCCATGCCATGGTGACCTGCCTGATTGTCTGATGGCCCTGCATCAGCATCTGCATCTCAGCACAGCCTTGTTTTTCTCTACTTGTCTGTGTCTCCACAGCACTCCCAAAGAAGTGCTACTATATGGGGCTTCCCCTGGTGGTCCAGTGGGTAAGGACACCACCTTGCAGTGCAAGGGGCACCGGTTCAATCCCTGGCCTGGGAAGATCCCACATGCCACGGAGCGGCTGGACCGATGTGTCCAATCACCAAGCTGGAGCTCTGGAGTACATGCGCCCAGAGCTGGAGCTCTGCAACGACAGACGCCACCGCGATGGGAGGCCCACAGGAGCCAAAGAACAAAGACGGATGAAAATAGAGAAATGAAAAGCCAATAGAAGTGGCCCACCCGCTCCCCTCCCTCCCCAACCCGATCCCCGCCCAAAATAAATAAATAAATCTTTAAAAAAAAAAAAAAAGAAGTGCTACTATAGAGCTCCCAAATTGGAGATTGCAGAGTTCTCTTAGCTACATCCCTTGAGGATCTCCAGGGGCTCATGTGCCTTGGAGTTCCAGCAGGATACAATTGGCAAAAATAGTAACTGGCATTCTCAGTGAAGACGGGGCATTTGAGAGAAAGACAACAAACATAAACCCAGTAAAATCCTCTGATGAACCAAAGGCATTCGTATAAATGAGGTTCTACTGTATTTGATTTAGATTGCAGACAGTTTCTCTATGACTGGCACACGGGTGTGATTTGTAGTTTGTAAGTAAATTAACATATGAATGAATGAACAAAACATTTTATTCATGCAGCAACAGAATTAAGGGTCAGTAAGGAAGGTACTTAAGATATATATTCACAGTTCTTTACCTATTGACTAAACTTTATCACCCACGCAAATACAGTTTCAGTAATATTTTAGTTACTGTTGATGCTTAGGGTTTTTTTTAAATAAAAAGGATCTATGTTAATACTACTTGACCAGGACTTGGGGAATTAGCTAACTTTTCTCTACACATGCCCATGGCAAAATCAGCTAGTCAGCCACAAGATGGAACTAAAACTCTCAAGGTAACTATGGAGGGCAAAGCACCTTAGAGAAAATAATTGGCCACATAGCTGTTGTCCCTGCAAAATTCCAATCTACAGAGGGATAGTAAACAACTCAACATTTCTTTTTTCTTTTTTTTAACACTAATTTTTTTTTTAAGATTTATTTATTTATTTATTTTGGGCAGGGTCAGGTTGGGGAGGGAGGGGAGCAGGCGGGCCACTTCTATTGGTCTTTCATTTCTCTGTTTTCATCCGTCTTTGTTCTTTGGCTCCTGTGGGCCTCCCATCACGGTGGCATCTGTTGTCGCAGAGCGCCAGCTTTGGGCGCATGTGCTCCAGAGCTCCGGCTCAGTAATTGGACACATCAGTCCAGCCGCTCTGTGGCACGTGGGATCTTCCCAGGCCAGGGATCGAACCGGCGCCCCTTGCACTGCAAGGCGGTGTCCTTATCCACTGGACCACCAGGGGAAGCCCTCGACATTTCTTTATAAGTATTTTATAATTCTCAAAAGTTGGAGACAATGCAGGTATCCATCAATACAGGATGAGTTAAATAAGTCATGGTACAACCAAATGGAGTAATACATAGTCATTAAAAATAGTGATTAAGTTCTATCCTTATTGATGAACAGATTTCATGACATATTGTTAAGTAAAAGAAAAACAGGTGAGAAAATAGTATTAACAACCTAAGTGTAAGGAGGGGGAAAAGACTAGACAACTATGTAACAAATATGCTAACCATGGTCATCTTTGGGTAGTGAAGATAATAGGTGGACTAACCATACTTCCTGGCTTGCCTGGGACAGTCTATTGTGAGAGACACCCTCTCACTCTCAAAAGTGTTTCTGTTTAGATGGTAAATTATATGGTCATCCAAGTAGTTTTATTTTATTTTGGCAGTAAGGAAGGTACTTAAGATATATATTCACAGTTCTTTACCTATTGACTAAACTTTATCACCCGCAAATACAGTTTCAGTAATATTTTAGTTACTGTTGATGCTTAGGGTTTTTTTTAAATAAAAAGGATCTATGTTAATACTACTTGACCAGGACTTGGGGAATTAGCTAACTTTTCTCTACACATGCCCATGGCAAAATCAGCTAGTCAGCCACAAGATGGAACTAAAACTCTCAAGGTAACTATGGAGGGCAAAGCACCTTAGAGAAAATAATTGGCCACATAGCTGTTGTCCCTGCAAAATTCCAATCTACAGAGGGATAGTAAACAACTCAACATTTCTTTTTTCTTTTTTTTAACACTAATTTTTTTTTTAAGATTTATTTATTTATTTATTTTGGGCAGGGTCAGGTTGGGGAGGGAGGGGAGCAGGCGGGCCACTTCTATTGGTCTTTCATTTCTCTGTTTTCATCCGTCTTTGTTCTTTGGCTCCTGTGGGCCTCCCATCACGGTGGCATCTGTTGTCGCAGAGCGCCAGCTTTGGGCGCATGTGCTCCAGAGCTCCGGCTCAGTAATTGGACACATCAGTCCAGCCGCTCTGTGGCACGTGGGATCTTCCCAGGCCAGGGATCGAACCGGCGCCCCTTGCACTGCAAGGCGGTGTCCTTATCCACTGGACCACCAGGGGAAGCCCTCGACATTTCTTTATAAGTATTTTATAATTCTCAAAAGTTGGAGACAATGCAGGTATCCATCAATACAGGATGAGTTAAATAAGTCATGGTACAACCAAATGGAGTAATACATAGTCATTAAAAATAGTGATTAAGTTCTATCCTTATTGATGAACAGATTTCATGACATATTGTTAAGTAAAAGAAAAACAGGTGAGAAAATAGTATTAACAACCTAAGTGTAAGGAGGGGGAAAAGACTAGACAACTATGTAACAAATATGCTAACCATGGTCATCTTTGGGTAGTGAAGATAATAGGTGGACTAACCATACTTCCTGGCTTGCCTGGGACAGTCTATTGTGAGAGACACCCTCTCACTCTCAAAAGTGTTTCTGTTTAGATGGTAAATTATATGGTCATCCAAGTAGTTTTATTTTATTTTGGCATTTTAGCATGCTGTTCTTTCTATCATCAAGAAAATAGCTATTTTAATTGGGGGTGAAGGAAGCATTCTATAAGCTCATTTCTTAGTCATTTAAATTAGCCATCCCCAAGTTAATCCAAAGTATATGTTTTGGGTCAATTCAGTGATGTCTCCTAAACACTGGGCACCGTTCCAAGCATGTGAGGTCAAAGGAGGACTTCAACAGTGTCGGTTCTCTAAGCCACAGAGTTCAGCACCACTGACCACTCTCCATGTCCCAAGCTAAGAGTTCATGTGCATTATCTCAACGACACTGGGAAGTAGACACGGTGGTTATTCCCCTCTTACAGGTGAGAAATATCAGAGAGGTTAAGCTATTGCTCAAAATTGCACAAGCAGATTAGAACTGAGCTGTCTGTTTCACAGTCCATGCGCATAACTACTGGAGTTTACAGTGCGGAGGCCATGGGGAAGGCAGCGGACAACTGGCAATCAGTCAATACAATGCCTTACTTTAGGACAGCCCTGTGACAGAAGCATGCCAAGTGCCATGGGATTACCCTCTCTGGATGAGGGGTGTCCTTAAAGGATGAGTAGAAAGAGGAGGTGGAGAGTGTGAGTGAGGGGACTTTCTAAGTAGAGGTAGTAGATGAGTATTTGGTGCTGGAGGATTAAGAGAGTGACAAGCACTGTGGAGCTGGTGACCTGTGATGTAAAAAGAGGAAGGTGCCAGGCTGGCTGGCCCACATAGGGCCTGGGGTGCCTGCTAACGGGCTTCACCCGTGCCTGAGAGTCAAGGGCTGCTGTGAAGGCTGGTAAGCAGGGCCCACCCACAGACTGTGCTGGAGGCCATCTGGAAAGGCAATGGGAGGGGCAAAGTGGTACTGAGGAGATCAGGGAGCCCCTACTCACTGCAAACTGGCAAGATGATTTACTGTGAAGCTATTGATTTAAGCTTCGGGGCCCACCCTCAGCAGAGGCCACTTCCAAGGCCTGTTTCTAATTTCACATGCATAATTTTGTAGTCTTTCTCTTAGAAGGTCCCCTCCCAAATTGTTTAAGCTTCTGATTCCCCCAGAACCCAGATCCGTTCCCCTGTGAATAGTAATTGTTTTCTTGTGCCAGCATCCAGTTCCCAGACCTTTCATAAAATTCATCTTTAGATTTCTCTTTTGACTTCACTTTCTCTTCCTCTTTTATTTTTCTGAAGAAATACCTTGTTTTTCTTAATACCACCCCAGTTATGTATGTTTTGGGTCAATTCAGTGATGTCTCCTAAACACTGGGCACCGTTCCAAGCATGTGAGGTCAAAGGAGGACTTCAACAGTGTCGGTTCTCTAAGCCACAGAGTTCAGCACCACTGACCACTCTCCATGTCCCAAGCTAAGAGTTCATGTGCATTATCTCAACGACACTGGGAAGTAGACACGGTGGTTATTCCCCTCTTACAGGTGAGAAATATCAGAGAGGTTAAGCTATTGCTCAAAATTGCACAAGCAGATTAGAACTGAGCTGTCTGTTTCACAGTCCATGCGCATAACTACTGGAGTTTACAGTGCGGAGGCCATGGGGAAGGCAGCGGACAACTGGCAATCAGTCAATACAATGCCTTACTTTAGGACAGCCCTGTGACAGAAGCATGCCAAGTGCCATGGGATTACCCTCTCTGGATGAGGGGTGTCCTTAAAGGATGAGTAGAAAGAGGAGGTGGAGAGTGTGAGTGAGGGGACTTTCTAAGTAGAGGTAGTAGATGAGTATTTGGTGCTGGAGGATTAAGAGAGTGACAAGCACTGTGGAGCTGGTGACCTGTGATGTAAAAAGAGGAAGGTGCCAGGCTGGCTGGCCCACATAGGGCCTGGGGTGCCTGCTAACGGGCTTCACCCGTGCCTGAGAGTCAAGGGCTGCTGTGAAGGCTGGTAAGCAGGGCCCACCCACAGACTGTGCTGGAGGCCATCTGGAAAGGCAATGGGAGGGGCAAAGTGGTACTGAGGAGATCAGGGAGCCCCTACTCACTGCAAACTGGCAAGATGATTTACTGTGAAGCTATTGATTTAAGCTTCGGGGCCCACCCTCAGCAGAGGCCACTTCCAAGGCCTGTTTCTAATTTCACATGCATAATTTTGTAGTCTTTCTCTTAGAAGGTCCCCTCCCCAAATTGTTTAAGCTTCTGATTCCCCCAGAACCCAGATCCGTTCCCCTGTGAATAGTAATTGTTTTCTTGTGCCAGCATCCAGTTCCCAGACCTTTCATAAAATTCATCTTTAGATTTCTCTTTTGACTTCACTTTCTCTTCCTCTTTTATTTTTCTGAAGAAATACCTTGTTTTTCTTAATATCCTAATCTATTCTTATCTTCGTGTTTTCATTTTGCCACCTAGTTATATTTGTTTCTGTCTAACTTTGGCTGTGTTTCATGCTGTTCCTCTCTCTCTCTGCTGTACCTCATAATATTTTAAAGTGTAAACAACAACAGAGTCTGGTGAAGCAGAAACAGAAGAATGCCGTACAGATCCCACCTACCACGTAGAAGGGCCCTCTGCTGGTAAAGAGCCTGCCCAGGCCCCCTCTGCCCTTTGTTGCCCAACCTCTGACCGCTTCTCCTCTCTCTGGTCTTCTCCTTTTCTACTTTACCATCTGTTCTCAGATTTTCTGCTAATATATTTACATTCTAATTCTTTCCTCTTAGCCTAAAATCACTGCCCCTAGGTCCTGTCTTTCCTCCAAAATCAAGCTGTGTCTTCTTATTGTGGCCCCCGTTATGCACTCTAGCAAGGTGGGTGATTACCACAGGGTTCTCAAGATGTACCCTTGGGGTTAAAAGAAGGAAGTTGAAAGGTATAGTCCAATGTATATGCATTTTGACTGCAGAGGCAGGTCACTATGCAAATCTCATCCCCAGATTCTGCTGTTCAAATTCGCCCTGAGTACTTATCTTCAGTGTTGAAGCTCATGAATTTTATCATTATTTGGGTCCTTTCCACCCTCCCCAGACCTGCATCTTCTGAACCTTCTGACAGCATCCTGGCTTAGATTCTTAGCACCAGTGACCATTTGCCCTAAGCAACAAATTAGGTGTCCCCATTAGTAGATTCTGGTGACTTAGCGGTAAAGGATCCACCTGCAATGCAGGAGACCTAGGCAAGATGATTTACTGTGAAGCTATTGATTTAAGCTTGGGGCCCACCCTCAGCAGAGGCCACTTCCAAGGCCTGTTTCTAATTTCACATGCATAATTTTGTAGTCTTTCTCTTAGAAGGTCCCCTCCCCAAATTGTTTAAGCTTCTGATTCCCCCAGAACCCAGATCCGTTCCCCTGTGAATAGTAATTGTTTTCTTGTGCCAGCATCCAGTTCCCAGACCTTTCATAAAATTCATCTTTAGATTTCTCTTTTGACTTCACTTTCTCTTCCTCTTTTATTTTTCTGAAGAAATACCTTGTTTTTCTTAATATCCTAATCTATTCTTATCTTCGTGTTTTCATTTTGCCACCTAGTTATATTTGTTTCTGTCTAACTTTGGCTGTGTTTCATGCTGTTCCTCTCTCTCTCTGCTGTACCTCATAATATTTTAAAGTGTAAACAACAACAGAGTCTGGTGAAGCAGAAACAGAAGAATGCCGTACAGATCCCACCTACCACGTAGAAGGGCCCTCTGCTGGTAAAGAGCCTGCCCAGGCCCCCTCTGCCCTTTGTTGCCCAACCTCTGACCGCTTCTCCTCTCTCTGGTCTTCTCCTTTTCTACTTTACCATCTGTTCTCAGATTTTCTGCTAATATATTTACATTCTAATTCTTTCCTCTTAGCCTAAAATCACTGCCCCTAGGTCCTGTCTTTCCTCCAAAATCAAGCTGTGTCTTCTTATTGTGGCCCCCGTTATGCACTCTAGCAAGGTGGGTGATTACCACAGGGTTCTCAAGATGTACCCTTGGGGTTAAAAGAAGGAAGTTGAAAGGTATAGTCCAATGTATATGCATTTTGACTGCAGAGGCAGGTCACTATGCAAATCTCATCCCCAGATTCTGCTGTTCAAATTCGCCCTGAGTACTTATCTTCAGTGTTGAAGCTCATGAATTTTATCATTATTTGGGTCCTTTCCACCCTCCCCAGACCTGCATCTTCTGAACCTTCTGACAGCATCCTGGCTTAGATTCTTAGCACCAGTGACCATTTGCCCTAAGCAACAAATTAGGTGTCCCCATTAGTAGATTCTGGTGACTTAGACGGTAAAGGATCCACCTGCAATGCAGGAGACCTAGGTACGATCCTTGGGTTGGGAAGATCCCCTGGAGAAGGGTATGGCAACCCACTCCAGTATTCTTGCCTGGAGAATTGCATGGAGAGAGGAGCCTGGAGGGCTATAGTCCATGGGGTCACAAAGAGCTGGACACAACTGAGCAATTTTCACTTATTAGCAGATTAGTTACAATGGTCATCTTATTCATATTTCAGAATATAAACTTCTTGGGGGAAGTGGCTAGTTTGTCTTCTTTGCTGTTTAGTACTGGAACTAGTAAGAATTATATTTGTTGTATACATGAACACCCCCAAGGAGACAGCCTCAAAATGTGCCTTTTATGGTCTTTGCTCACTTTACAAGTCAGCCCACTTCCTGACCCACCTCCCTCTTCACCACTGGCCTGGAGAACATGCCTACAGCTCCACTCTCAGCAGCCGAAACAGCAGGACAGAGAGCCGAAGAGACATGCACCAATCGCCTTAGTAACAAGTTCTAGGCCATTGAGTCTCCCAGCAGGGTCAAACACTATTCCATTTGCTGAGTGCATTTTTCACCCTCCTGAGTCAAAGCAGCCAAACAAATGACCACAGGTCCACACTCTCATTGTCAGATCAGTCAATAGCAATTAAAGGTCTCACTTAAAAACTGGCTGGTTGGTCCACAGTACTGGCAGGATTCTTGCTCGGGCTACTGAAGATCAATGTCAGCACATGTATCATGATGCCACACTGGTTATAGTTAAAAAGATGTGTGAACAGAAAGGTCATGGGTGTCATCCGGGGAGAGTCAGCTCACTGGCCTTCAAGAGACCTCATAGCTTGGACAGTCTTGATGAATATCTCACTGACCAGCAAAAGACTCTCAGTCTTATGTATTTGAAAATGGACTTGATCAACAAATCCAGAGACAAGTAGTGGTAAACTCCAGTTAACTAAACTCACAAGAGACCGAACTATAGATCAGAATACTAGTTTCTCCCATTTACATGAATTCTCTCTTTCCAGAAGTCAGAAAGTTCCATTCCCTCAACCCCATATCTACCCTTTCCCTACATCATGTTGAATTAATAATCTGAAGATCTCTTGGTCAGATTATTAGTATGGTAACTTTATATTTCACTTCTCTAGGAACAGTCTGTTTTCCAAGGCAGCTGCACTATTTTACATTCCCCCTGGGAATGGGCCAGAGTTCCAATTTCTCCTTCTCCTTGTCAACACTTGCTATTATCAGACTTTGTGTTGATAGCCATCCTGCTTGAATATGTAGTGATACCTCATAATTTTGATTTGCAATTCCCTCATATTGGACATCTTTTCATGCATATTGGCTATCTGTACATCTTCTTTGGAGATGCATACTCAAATCATTTTTAATTAGGTTATTTTTATTATTGAGTTGTAAGAGTTCTTCATATGTCTAGATACAATCCACTCATCAGACACACATTCTTTTCTTTTTTTTGGCCACTTCTATTGGTCTTTCATTTATCTATTTTCATCCACCTTTTTTTTTTTGACCTGTGAGGGCCTCCCATTGCAGTGGCCTCTCTCATTGCAGACTACCAGCTCTAGGCGCATGTGCTCCAGAGTGCTGGCTCATAATTGGACACACTGGTCCAGCCACTCTGTGGCATGTGGGATCTTCCCAGGCCAGGGATGGAACCAGCGCCCCTTGCACTGCAAGGTGGACTCTTTACCCACTGGACCACCAGGGAAGCCCCACATTCTTTTTTTATATGTTAATGGCACTGACTAAAATATCAAGGCATTCAGTCTCATTCCCCTTGCTCTGTATTACCTTAGTCCCAGAACTCAAGTTTTTTTTCTACTTTAATATTTCTGTCATCAAAATAATTTTGTAACATGTGTATGTATTTCTTTTCTCTCCATATCTCAAAGCTGGAATTAAAGCAATGGGAGTCTTACAATCCATGATAACCTATTAAAGGGCATCTCATGCTCATCCCTAGGTATGGATTGTTTTGTAGACACAAGAGGGGCGAACTGATGGAAAGAATAAAAAACTAGAAGAGGCAATCACCATGGACTATAGAGACAGCTGGAAGTGGGATTTGGAAAATATTTCTGCAAATATTTCTTAGTATAGAAAAAATCTAAGTGCTTTTCTTTGACAGGCACAAGGAAGTCACTAATTAGGTGCCCTACTACCAAGTGTTCATCAGAGATTAGGAGCTCCCGTAGGTCTAATTGACCAGAAATCAAACCATAAGCTGTTAACAGGAAGCTAGAAGCTCTAGACTGTGTTTCAACAATGCCTTCTCCACTGGAAGAGAATAGAGGGAGTTTCTTTTTTTTTAGAGTGAGAAGAAAGTAAAATTTATTAGAGTGGGGGAAGGAAGAGTCGCTGCCAGTACAACGGGCTGGCTTAAGGGAGAAAGAGGGAGACACTGTGAGCACAGTGGACCTCGTGGTGGGCCGGCTCAAGGGAGAGCCGACCTAGAGTGAGTTTCTTGCAAACGAAAATGACGGAATTGCCAAGCGACCGTAAAGAGACATTTTTTAACCCAAGGTGGGCTCTCATCTTGTTGAGGCTCTACTGGGTGTTAGGAATAGAAACTCCCACTCCAAAGTTGCCTTGGATACAAAACGGTGGGATGGTAGTAACCATACAGGTAACCATACAGAGATACTACTGAAACAACCAGCTGCCAGCATTTGTAGGACCTCAGCAGTGCTCAGGATAGAAGTGACCAGTCTCTGTCTTGTGCTCTTATGAGACCAGGAAGATAAGGCCTCCTATGAGCAGTGATCACAAAAATAGGTCACGTTCACTAAGGGCTGGCTATGTGTCAGGCACTGTTCTTATCACTTCGGGTAATTAACTCATTTAATCCTCACCACACTGTATGAAGTAGAGACTTATATTATGCCCATTTTAGAGATAATAAAACCAAGGCATTGAGAGGTTAAGCAACTCTGCCCAAGGTGACACAGCTAGGAAGTGATGAAGTCAGGATTCAAACTGAAATATTTTGGCTCCAGACTCTATGCTGCTAACCACTGGACTTTTCTGTACTTTATTTCAGGTTCACAAACTGAACCCCGAGTTCCAAACAACTGTGTAAAAATGCACACAAAGGGACAAGGTGGGAAATGTAAACGCCTCTATATTTGTCCACATCTTAGATTCTTGAAGCTGAGCAGAATCTTCAAGATGATCTAGGACAGTGGTTCACAAAGTGAAGCCTACAAACTCCAAGACCTTTTTAGGGGCACTTGAGCGGTCAAAGGTTATTTCACAATATTCCTAAGACACTAAATGTTTTTTCACTGTGGTGAATTTGCACTAATGACACCAAAGCTACAGCGGACAAAATTGCTGGTACCAGAGCATGAATTGAAGTAGCAGCACCAAACTGTGCAAGGGGTCACTGTATTTGTCACCCTACACAGTAGCAGTTAAAAAGAAAAGAGTCAGTGTCCCTTAAGAATGTCCTAATGAAACAGTAAAAATTATGAATTGTATTGAATCTTGACCTTAGAGTTAACATGCTATGAAATGCGCTATAAGACAACCTAGGAAGTCTACAAAGCACACCAGCTGCATTCCCAACATGAGGAACCTTAGCAAAAGCACTGTGTGATTGTTAACTTGCAAGTAGAACCAACCAATTTTTTCATGCAACATCATTTTCACTTGAAAAAACAACTGACAAGAACTGTGGGTTCTTCAAACTTGGGTGTGAGGCAGACATCTCAAAAATAAGTGAGTCTGTTACTTCAAGGAAAACAATTGATAGTATTTGTTGCCAATGATAAAATTCGAGTTTCCGATTAACATATTCAAGTTCAGAAAATTTGTACCTGCTACAGTCAGCTTGATAGCTTCTTGATACCTAAAGACCTTTCTGATAGCCTTGTGGTGATAGTAACACATGTGACTTTTACATATATACTTTATATTTGGTATTATGTGATGGAATGTGTCATCAGTCATCTGCATGAATAAGTGAACCAGTATTTTTCAAATCATGAACACACAATGTTATTAAAATCATGTATGTATATACAATTCATGGATTTTAGTGGGAAAAGTCTGAAAATTTCATTGATATCATTTCCACATTTATTAGAATTCTCCCATTTCCAATCACTTAAAGTTGGATTTTCTTCATGTGCTTCAGCAAAACAACATACCATGACAGATTGAATGCAACGCAAATACAAGAGTTCTGATTCATCTTACCAAACCAGACAATAAAGATATTTGCAAACATGTAAAGCAATGCTACACTTCTCAATATTTTCGGATTTTACAAATATAGCTACTTTTTTTTTTTTTGCCACACTGCTTAGTTTGAGAGATCTTAGTTTCCCGAAAAGGAACCTTGGACCACCTGCAGTGGAAGCAGAGTCCTAACCATTGAATGGCCAAGGAATTTCCATATATAGTTACTTTTTAAAAAAGTGTTATTTATATTAACATAAAATGTGCTTATTATTGTTATATTTACTGAATTAATAAGTATATATTTTAACATTTCCTTTTTAATGAATAAGTAACAGTAGAATAACTCATAAATAAAAGCTCCTTGCAGTCTTCAGTAATTTTGAAGTCCTGAAAACAAAAAATTTAAACCTCTGATCTAGTTCAACACTTACCACCATTAGTTGAGAAGTTCATAAGTTTTCTTTAGGAAAAAAGGGAGGGGATCTATGGCCAAAATAAGTTTGAAAACTCTTGCATTAAAAATTACATATATATGGGGCTTCCCTGGTAGCTCAGTGGTGACGAGTTCACCTGCCAATGCAGAAGATATGGGTTCAATCCCTGATCCGGGAAGATCCCACATGCTTCAGAGAAACTAAGCCTGTGAGCCACAACTATCAAGCCTATGCTCTAGAGCCTTGGAGCTGCAACTATTAAGCCCACGTGCCACAACTACTGAAGCACATGTGCCCTAGAGCCCGAGTTCCACAATAAGAGAAGTCACAGCAACAAGAAGCCTGCTCACCTCAGCTAGAGAGTAGCCCCCACTCCCTGCAACTAGAGAAGAGCCTGCAGCAGCAGTGAAAACCCAGAATAGCCAAAAATAAATAAATAAATAAAATATTTTTAAAAATAAGTATAAACTTTTTCAAAAAATACATATATGTGAATCTACAGCCTATTATAGAGTGAAGTAAATCAGAAGGAAAACAAATATCATATACTAATGTATATATATGGAATCTAGAAAGATGATACTGATGAACCTATTTGCAGGGCAGCAGTGGAGATGCAGACGTAGAGAACGATCTTGTGCACCCACTGGGGGAAGGAAAGGATGGAACAAGTTGAGAGAGTAGCATGGAAACACGACCATTACCATTTGTAAAATAGATAGCCCATAGGAATTTGCTGTATGACTCAGGGAGCTCAAACTGGCGCACTCTGACAACATAGAGGGGTGGGCTGGGGTGGGGGAGGTCCAAGAGGGAGGAAACATATGTGTACCTGTGGCTGATTCACACTAATGTATGGCAGAAATCAGCACAATATTGTAAAGCAATTATCCTCCAATTAAAAACAAATAAATTTTTAAAAAGAGAAAAATATAAGATATGTAAAACACATCATACATACACATAAATATATTAGAGCATTTCTTTAGTGCACAGCTCTTAAGAATCATGCTACACTAATGGGCACTCTGGTGCTCTAAAGGCAAGCGATGGTATGCAGTTTTCCCCAGATTTACTTGATCTCCAATTCTTAATTCACGGAATATCTATCAACATAAGCACCAATTTTTCTTGGACCAAATTTTGAGAAATGTTCTCTGATACTATTTTGCATTGACAATTTAGTCTCAGAGAAACAAAGTGACTTGCCATAAATCACAACTATGAAAGTGTTCTACCTCGGATTATGACTTAAACCCCAGGGCCCAGATCTGATCAAACCCTGTTTGGGACTTAAACCCACGTGACTAGGACTCAATCCAGCTAAAGCCCTGTCTGGGACTTGAACTCACGCGGCTGGAACTCAATCCAGCTAAAACCCTGCCTGGGACTTGAACCTACATGGCTGAGGCTTAACTCCAGCGAAAACCCTGCATGGGACTTGAACCTACGTGGCTGAGGCTTAACTCCAGCGAAAACCCTGCCTGGGACTTGAACCTACGTGGCTGAGGCTTAACTCCAGCAAAAATCCTGCTTGGAACTTGAACCCATGTGGCTGAGGCTTAACCCCAGCCAAAATCCTGCTTGAGGCTTGAACCCATGTGGCAGGGGCTCAGACCGGATCAAACCCTACTTGGGACTTAAACCCATGTGGCTAGGACTCAATCCAGCCAAACCCCCATCTGAGACTTGAACCCACATGGCCGGGACTTAATCCAGCCAAACCCCTAGTCTTAAGCAATCTTTGAATTAAAATCACTCACCCAATGTCTGGACCCACTGAGGCTCAGGTTCTTTGTGCCTCAACGCAGAAGGATAGGACACTTGTAAGAGGTGCAAGCAGGCAGACAGGAAAGCTCTGTTCTAATGATTGGGTGGGCAGCAATATATATATATATGAGGGCAGAAGACCACCTGGTTCAAGTAGATGTAAAGCATACATCATTAACTCCTCCTTCACTAGCTCTTCCTTCATTAGCTATTTATACTTAGTCAAGCATGCTTTATTGAATAAGAAGCAGCTTTCCTGAGTTATCATTAACTTATTGGCCTCTCAACTTTTCCTAGGTTTTACCTTTCCACCTACAGTCCGCTACTAGGACTTTACAGCTACCTAACTATTCTATTCTGTCCCAATCAATTAATGGCAATACCAAGATTAGGACTCAGGTGTTCAGATTGCTAATCTATCATTCTTTCATTCATTTATAACTTCAGAGCCTTCCCAGATCCCCATCTTCACCAAAAGGGATTACAGCACAAACCCCAGTGTATTTGCACCAATCAGCGCTTCTAATCTGTTGCCTTTGAGAGATAATCCTAGAAAATGCAGCAGAATGTAGATCCTCAAACCTGCAGAGATTACTTTTTATGGGAAAGAGATTATCTCTGTAATCCAATTAACGCAGCAAGCCACAGGGGGAAAAAACATAGGCTTTAGATTAGCATTGAGGGAGAAGTCGAGAAAAGAAGTTAATTCATATTAACAGGTTTGCAAACCTTGGATGTGCATTTGCACTTTACTGAATCCTAATCATAAATCTGCAAGGTGAGCCAGTAGCTTTTAGAAAGAATATTACAGCCATGAATTAAACAGTTTCAATGTTTAGAGTACTTCTTCGTGAATGTCTCTTTCAAGTTTTCTTTGAGAACTGAGTACATTTCTTCTTTCTAAATGACGAGTTTGTGACCCATACATTTCCCTCTTCATCTTGGCTGCCAGGATGCTTTAAGTCAGATTATAGAGCCAACTCACTGATGCTGGGAAAGACTGAGAGCAAGAGAAGAGGGAGCAGAGGATGAGATGGTTAGATAGCATCAATGGTCCAATGGAAATTACTCTGAGCAAACTCCCAGAGATAGTGAAGAATAGGGGAGACTGGCGTGCTGCAGTTCGTAAGGTCACAAAGAATCCGACACGACTTAGCAACTGAAGAACAATAATAACAGATGAATCTAGATAACCAAATCATCAACATGATTCCACAGATGGCCCCCAGATTTCTGGAGATGGGAGACCATTTATGTCATATGAGATTGGGTAAATTATCTTTCACCTCTCAGTAAGTCACTTTTGCCATCTGTTGAGTCACAGTAAAATGACTGGCTACTACCAAATTCCCTTACCTATCTTCTCTGGTCTCCAAGCAACTTCCTGCCTAAACTCATGACTGTAACTGCCGAGAATCAAAGCGGTCATCAGATTGATATTCTGCCTTCCTTTTCGGCATCTCCTATGCTAATATGGTCAATAATTATGCAGAGGGCAATAAAATTAAACTGCTTTTATCCCCTGAAGGAAATGCTTATGTGCTCAAGATAGCTTACATTTTCTGAGTATATTCCAAAATCTCTGAAGATTTTATTCATGCAAGGTAAGTTTGACCTTCAACTAAACTCAAATCTATAATTTAAAGTGGCCTCTTTGACTCAAAATCCTCTCCATTTCAATGCCAAATGGATCATCAGCTGCTCTCCAAGTAATATTCACTCCAAAGGAAGGTTCCTGCTACTGATCGGTGCACATTTTTGCATTTCCACGCACAGACTTAAGTTCTGTCCAATATGTGACTGTAGCTTAATTGACAGAGGAATGCAAAAGAGATTTGCGGCGTCTGACTACTGTCGACTCATTGACTTCCCTCAGAGAATTCTTTCATTGAGGAGAAGTCGCTTTAAGTTAAAGATTAAGAGCCAAGTTTTTCACTGAATTAAACAGTTTCAATGTTTAGAGTACTTCTTCGTGAATGTCTCTTTCAAGTTTTCTTTGAGAACTGAGTACATTTCTTCTTTCTAAATGACGAGTTTGTGACCCATACATTTCCCTCTTCATCTTGGCTGCCAGGATGCTTTAAGTCAGATTATAGAGCCAACTCACTGATGCTGGGAAAGACTGAGAGCAAGAGAAGAGGGAGCAGAGGATGAGATGGTTAGATAGCATCAATGGTCCAATGGAAATTACTCTGAGCAAACTCCCAGAGATAGTGAAGAATAGGGGAGACTGGCGTGCTGCAGTTCGTAAGGTCACAAAGAATCCGACACGACTTAGCAACTGAAGAACAATAATAACAGATGAATCTAGATAACCAAATCATCAACATGATTCCACAGATGGCCCCCAGATTTCTGGAGATGGGAGACCATTTATGTCATATGAGATTGGGTAAATTATCTTTCACCTCTCAGTAAGTCACTTTTGCCATCTGTTGAGTCACAGTAAAATGACTGGCTACTACCAAATTCCCTTACCTATCTTCTCTGGTCTCCAAGCAACTTCCTGCCTAAACTCATGACTGTAACTGCCGAGAATCAAAGCGGTCATCAGATTGATATTCTGCCTTCCTTTTCGGCATCTCCTATGCTAATATGGTCAATAATTATGCAGAGGGCAATAAAATTAAACTGCTTTTATCCCCTGAAGGAAATGCTTATGTGCTCAAGATAGCTTACATTTTCTGAGTATATTCCAAAATCTCTGAAGATTTTATTCATGCAAGGTAAGTTTGACCTTCAACTAAACTCAAATCTATAATTTAAAGTGGCCTCTTTGACTCAAAATCCTCTCCATTTCAATGCCAAATGGATCATCAGCTGCTCTCCAAGTAATATTCACTCCAAAGGAAGGTTCCTGCTACTGATCGGTGCACATTTTTGCATTTCCACGCACAGACTTAAGTTCTGTCCAATATGTGACTGTAGCTTAATTGACAGAGGAATGCAAAAGAGATTTGCGGCGTCTGACTACTGTCGACTCATTGACTTCCCTCAGAGAATTCTTTCACTTGTCTTTTAAATTTTCCTTTCTTGTCAAAATTGCAGGTGCAGATAAATGCTAGAATCTTATTTCAATCAGAAAGTGCCAAGAACAAGAAAAGATGGAGAATTTTGATTGTCGTTGAGGACAGAGCCGCAAACAGCTGGAGGCCTTCCATTCTCTTTTAGTTTCCATCCATCTAAGGAAAAAATGCACTAAGGATTTCACTCAATCTGTGCAGAAAGATGAGGAAATTCACACTGAAATGAAGAACCGCATTCCCAAAGTAGCATTAACCTAGAACTGCGCTGTGGGGGGAATAAGAGACCTTGAATGCAGTGGGTGCGACCCCTGGTAAAAGGTCAGGGGACGCCCCAGATGGAAATTTCTGTGAGGCGTTAGCTGATGATACCACTGGTTTTTCCTTTCAGGGAAATTTAGAGCCAGCTCAGGGATTTTTACCTCAGCCAGATTTTCTTTCTCCAGACCAAACAAATGTGTTTCAAACAACTTTGGAGTAAACCTGGAAATGACTATAAGAAGGAAAAAAAAAAACAAAGCCTATTGACTTAGTTGTCATTAGTGCCTCTCCCCCAGGATGGGTCAAACAATTTGTCTCCCAGTCCACCCAGTGCTTGCTCAGAATTAGCAGCAGTGTGCTTCACAGGGATCTAAAAGATTCTGAAAACAGGCCACCACCCGACTAGTCTGGACCAGGGTCCTCGGTATCAGATACCGTGTTCAGGGTTTATGTTAACTCCACCTTTCATTCCAAAATCTCTGAAGATTTTATTCATGCAAGGTAAGTTTGACCTTCAACTAAACTCAAATCTATAATTTAAAGTGGCCTCTTTGACTCAAAATCCTCTCCATTTCAATGCCAAATGGATCATCAGCTGCTCTCCAAGTAATATTCACTCCAAAGGAAGGTTCCTGCTACTGATCGGTGCACATTTTTGCATTTCCACGCACAGACTTAAGTTCTGTCCAATATGTGACTGTAGCTTAATTGACAGAGGAATGTAAAAAGAGATTTGCCGGCGTCTGACTACTGTCGACTCATTGACTTCCCTCAGAGAATTCTTTCACTTGTCTTTTAAATTTTCCTTTCTTGTCAAAATTGCAGGTGCAGATAAATGCTAGAATCTTATTTCAATCAGAAAGTGCCAAGAACAAGAAAAGATGGAGAATTTTGATTGTCGTTGAGGACAGAGCCGCAAACAGCTGGAGGCCTTCCATTCTCTTTTAGTTTCCATCCATCTAAGGAAAAAAAAATGCACTAAGGATTTCACTCAATTTGTGCAGAAAGATGAGGAAATTCACACTGAAATGAAGAACCGCATTCCCAAAGTAGCATTAACCTAGAACTGCGCTGTGGGGGGAATAAGAGACCTTGAATGCAGTGGGTGCGACCCCTGGTAAAAGGTCAGGGGACGCCCCAGATGGAAATTTCTGTGAGGCGTTAGCTGATGATACCACTGGTTTTTCCTTTCAGGGAAATTTAGAGCCAGCTCAGGGATTTTTACCTCAGCCAGATTTTCTTTCTCCAGACCAAACAAATGTGTTTCAAACAACTTTGGAGTAAACCTGGAAATGACTATAAGAAGGAAAAAAAAAAAAAAAAACAAAGCCTATTGACTTAGTTGTCATTAGTGCCTCTCCCCCAGGATGGGTCAAACAATTTGTCTCCCAGTCCACCCAGTGCTTGCTCAGAATTAGCAGCAGTGTGCTTCACAGGGATCTAAAAGATTCTGAAAACAGGCCACCACCCGACTAGTCTGGACCAGGGTCCTCGGTATCAGATACCGTGTTCAGGGTTTATGTTAACTCCAACTTTCATCCCAACTCTTCACATATAGTAGGTCCTCAATAAAGAACTGATCACGGGTGAAACTCAAGACTCTGTCCCTAGGCCAGATGCCCGTTTCTGGTTCAAATCTTCCCTTCACCCCCACACTCATCATTTTCCCTTGGCTCTTCAACAACTTAGAATTGGGATGTCCAATGCTGTAGCCACTAGCCACCTGTGGCCATTGAGCACTTGAAATGTGGCTGGTCCAAATTGACCTGTGTTCCATGTATAAAATACACTGCATTTCAAAGAGTTAATACAGAAAAAGAAAGAAAAAAAAAAGGATAAACTATCATCTCATCAATCATTTTATATTGATTACATATCAAATGATCGTATTTTACATATACTGGGTTAGATAAAATACGCTTTTAATGTTACGTGCTTCTTCTTTTGTTTAAATGCAGCTTCTATAAAAGTTAGAATCATCAGTGTGGTTGACATTCAGTTGCTATTGGCCAGCGCTGGCTCAGACCTCACCAGGCTCCCATTCAGATCCAGTCTACTGAGAACCCATTGATTTGACCAACACAGTGTCAATCCAGCCAGACATGAGGTCCACCAACAGCTCCAGACAGTCCCACGAGCCAAGTCTTTCTGGTCAGTCCACACCACACAGGCCGCCGGTCGCGCAGTCGGGCGTGCTTTGCTGCCCTCTGCTGGCAGTCTCAGTGCCTGCAGCGTCGCGGGGCGCCCAGAGCCTCTCCCTCCAGCCTCTCCCGCTACTCTGGGTTCTGACACTTGCGCTCGGCTTCCCACCTCCCCATCCTTAGCATCTGTTTACAAGAGTAGCCATGGGAAGGAAAGGGAGACCGCGTCTTTTCAAAAGAAAGACATGCTCTGAAGAAAGCAGTTTCTTGTTGAGATCAGTATGTATTTCCTTCAAAATATAAAAGCATCTTGTAATGTTCCCCACAAATCACTCAGGACTAGTTCCACTTGGGACATTTGTTGCATGTGCATATTATCAGACCTCTCTGCTGAAAATTCTAGGGTAGTAGGTGAAAATTGAAAGCCCAGGCATTTGTTTTAAAAAGCCTCCCCCAAGCCCACCCCCTATGTAATTATTGTTGTTGATAATTATTGTTCTCTGAGAAGTCTGAGAAAAATGGCTGTAGAGCAGAACTTCTTCAACTTGAAGATGATCAGTGATCACTTGGGACCTCGTAACATGCAGATTCTGATCCAGTGGGTCTGGGCTCCGCTGAGATGCCACATTCGTAACAGGCTCCTGGGTGATGCTGCTGCTGCTGGCCCACGGCCACACTTGGAGGAGTCAAGCTGCACAACAGCTATCAGGATCCATGCCTCAAAATGTAACCTGAAAAGACACCTGTTGCATTCAGACTCAGTATAAGCTATGCTGCTGCCTATCCATTCTACACTGGATTCTCTGATATTATAATCTCAAATCGATCTTTAGTCTGGAAAAGCAAGGATGCCCCCTTTTGACAGCTCAACATATTTTCTGTAAAATGCTTAGGAGATCAACAGTAGGCATATTTTATTTCAAAACATTTTTATTATTATTATTATCAATTGGAAAATTCTTGGGCTTCCCTGGTGGTCCAGGGGGTAAGGACACCGCCTTGCAGTGCAAGGGGCGCCAGTTCGATCCCTGTCCTGGGAAGATCCCATGTGCCGAGGAGCGGCTAGACATGTGTCCGATTACCGAGCTGGCGCTCTGGAGCGCATGCGCCCAGAGCCGGTGCTCTGCGGCGAGAGAGGCCACTGCGATGGGAGGCCCACACAGGCCAAAGAACAAAGATGGATGAAAATAGATAAATGAAAGACCAATACAAGTGGCCAAAAAAAAAAAAAAGGAAAGAAAGAACTCTTTTCTGTAACAGGCTGTTAAGTCCCATGAACTGAAACCATGCAGAGATCCTTGCCATTTAAGATGAAGATACGGGAGTGACTTCATTTGGCTTTCTAAGACTGTTTCCTCTGACGGATCGCACCAGAGTGAGCCACGCAGTGGGATCTGGGGCTTGGGAGTGAGCGGTTGCCTCTGAGGGCTGACTGTGGTCTACCATCTTTAAACGGTTTTAGTTATACCTTCAAAATATAAAAGCATCAGCCCACAAATCTCCTAGCCTTGGGACATTTGTTGCATGTGCATTTCAGACCTCTCTGCTGAAAATTCTAGGGTAGTAGGTGAAAATTGAAAGCCCAGGCATTTGTTTTAAAAAGCCTCCCCCAAGCCCACCCCCTATGTAATTATTGTTGTTGATAATTATTGTTCTCTGAGAAGTCTGAGAAAAATGGCTGTAGAGCAGAACTTCTTCAACTTGAAGATGATCAGTGATCACTTGGGACCTCGTAACATGCAGATTCTGATCCAGTGGGTCTGGGCTCCGCTGAGATGCCACATTCGTAACAGGCTCCTGGGTGATGCTGCTGCTGCTGGCCCACGGCCACACTTGGAGGAGTCAAGCTGCACAACAGATATCAGGATCCATGCCCCAAGGTGTGACCTGAACAGACACCTGTTGCATTCAGACTCAGTACAAGCTCTGCTGCTGCCTACCCCTCCTACCCAGGCTTCTCTGAGAAAAAAAACTCAAATTGTTCTTTCGTCTGGAAAAGCAAGGATGCCCCCTTTTGACAGCTCAACATATTTTCTGTAAAATGCTTAGGAGATCAACAGTAGGCATATTTTATTTCAAAACATTTTTATTATTATTATTATCAATTGGAAAATTCTTGGGCTTCCCTGGTGGTCCAGGGGGTAAGGACACCGCCTTGCAGTGCAAGGGGCGCCAGTTCGATCCCTGTCCTGGGAAGATCCCATGTGCCGAGGAGCGGCTAGACATGTGTCCGATTACCGAGCTGGCGCTCTGGAGCGCATGCGCCCAGAGCCGGTGCTCTGCGGCGAGAGAGGCCACTGCGATGGGAGGCCCACACAGGCCAAAGAACAAAGATGGATGAAAATAGATAAATGAAAGACCAATACAAGGGGCCAAAAAAAAAAAAAAGGAAAGAAAGAACTCTTTTCTGTAACAGGCTGTTAAGTCCCATGAACTGAAACCATGCAGAGATCCTTGCCATTTAAGATGAAGATACGGGAGTGACTTCATTTGGCTTTCTAAGACTGTTTCCTCTGACGGATCGCACCAGAGTGAGCCACGCAGTGGGATCTGGGGCTTGGGAGTGAGCGGTTGCCTCTGAGGGCTGACTGTGGTCTACCATCTTTAAACGCGGTTTCTGTTTTTATTTCTTAGCCCTTTCCCTCATGGACCCAGCAAGCATTTTTAGTGCTGTCACCTCTGGCGCTCATCCTGGTCAGGCCGTCCTATTCCTAGCTATTTCCATGACTCTCTGCCTATTTGGAGGTGGGGAGGGTTGAGGGGCAGTGCTCCTATTATGTCGTCTGTGCTTAAACTACGTGCTTGAAATTTTCTCTTCCTAATGGTGAACTTTGAATTTACCCAAGGTTTTGCCTTAATTTCCCAAGACATCATGAGGCTGCACCACAAACAGTGCAATTTCCAGACACCAATGAAAATGCATTTATCAGGCAGAAGCCCTTTTGGAGGTGAACCTTAAATGACCCGAACATTAGGAGATGAAAATTATCTGACCCTTCTGTTCCTGGCTTAATTGCTAAGGTCAGAAAATTAATCTAGCGTCTTTCCACGTAGCTTATATTCTAGCAGATGGATAGTGTATGGTGGAGAGAGAGGAGTTGTTTTGTTTTGTTTGTTTCAAGTCCAAGGAAATAATTCACCTTAATAGTTAATACTTGCCACTCTCACCCCTGCATTTTCAAAAGACTCCATCCATAGCCGCACAGCACCCATTAAAGTCAAACTTCCTTAGATGAGGAAGTCACCGAATGTCTAATTACACATGCAATGCTGGAAAAAAATATTAAGACTGCATTTACATTGCCAGCTTTCTTTTCCCATTATACAACAGAAGATTTATCCTTTCATCTAGTGCATGAGTGTTGCTCTCGCAAGCTTGTGGCTCCATGTAACATATATGAGTATATCATTCACTATTAGCACCAACCTTGACAATCTAGAAGTTATGCCTCTCTCAGTGTTATATATAGTCTTTACTCTGAGCGAGAAACAAACCAAACCAAAAATAATCACCAAATCCCACATCCTGGCTGTCACTTACCCAGACAGAGTGACATGGCCCCCCCACAAGATGAAGATACGGGAGTGACTTCATTTGGCTTTCTAAGACTGTTTCCTCTGACGGATCGCACCAGAGTGAGCCACGCAGTGGGATCTGGGGCTTGGGAGTGAGCGGTTGCCTCTGAGGGCTGACTGTGGTCTACCATCTTTAAACGCGGTTTCTGTTTTTATTTCTTAGCCCTTTCCCTCATGGACCCAGCAAGCATTTTTAGTGCTGTCACCTCTGGCGCTCATCCTGGTCAGGCCGTCCTATTCCTAGCTATTTCCATGACTCTCTGCCTATTTGGAGGTGGGGAGGGTTGAGGGGCAGTGCTCCTATTATGTCGTCTGTGCTTAAACTACGTGCTTGAAATTTTCTCTTCCTAATGGTGAACTTTGAATTTACCCAAGGTTTTGCCTTAATTTCCCAAGACATCATGAGGCTGCACCACAAACAGTGCAATTTCCAGACACCAATGAAAATGCATTTATCAGGCAGAAGCCCTTTTGGAGGTGAACCTTAAATGACCCGAACATTAGGAGATGAAAATTATCTGACCCTTCTGTTCCTGGCTTAATTGCTAAGGTCAGAAAATTAATCTAGCGTCTTTCCACGTAGCTTATATTCTAGCAGATGGATAGTGTATGGTGGAGAGAGAGGAGTTGTTTTGTTTTGTTTGTTTCAAGTCCAAGGAAATAATTCACCTTAATAGTTAATACTTGCCACTCTCACCCCTGCATTTTCAAAAGACTCCATCCATAGCCGCACAGCACCCATTAAAGTCAAACTTCCTTAGATGAGGAAGTCACCGAATGTCTAATTACACATGCAATGCTGGAAAAAAATATTAAGACTGCATTTACATTGCCAGCTTTCTTTTCCCATTATACAACAGAAGATTTATCCTTTCAT
This sequence comes from Tragulus kanchil, assembly GCA_022376925.1. Classification (NCBI taxonomy): domain Eukaryota; kingdom Metazoa; phylum Chordata; class Mammalia; order Artiodactyla; family Tragulidae; genus Tragulus; species Tragulus kanchil. The sequence continues at coordinate 115,839,958 of JAIOJX010000029.1, read as the reverse complement.
CTAGTGCATGAGTGTTGCTCTCGCAAGCTTGTGGCTCCATGTAACATATATGAGTATATCATTCACTATTAGCACCAACCTTGACAATCTAGAAGTTATGCCTCTCTCAGTGTTATATATAGTCTTTACTCTGAGCGAGAAACAAACCAAACCAAAAATAATCACCAAATCCCACATCCTGGCTGTCACTTACCCAGACAGAGTGACATGGCAACACCCCAGGGCCCCACAGATCTCCTATGAGCTGTGTGGATTCTTGCCGTGGGTTGCTCCCACACAACTATCAAATGCAGTTCACTGGCAGAAAGTCTGTTTAAACCTTTACCCGGTGGCATATTCGGGGTTCCTCTCTGGACAGGCTGTTTCTGCGGATCAATCTCAGGTCGTACTAAAAGTGACCCAACAAAACGTGTAATACACACGTATGCACACTCACCTACATTCACCTCCAAGCGCTTAGACCTTGGGACATTGGGTGGTTTGGTCAAAAGCAAAGCTGAATACTCACAGTCTCAAACTCCAAGGTCAGAAAGTAACTAAAGAAAACCTGCAACCTTTAATTGGGCCTCTGCCGAAGCCTCAGGTGTGTGAGTGTCATCTAGTTTTTCCAGATGTCAGCAGAGAGACAGGATCTGATAGATAACTTAGCCCTCACCTCCTGGGAACTGCTACCTCAATGCCTGGATCGCCTAGCGATTCACGTTGCTAGCAGGTTCCCAGAAAACATGGCTGATAGACTGTTGAGCTGCGGTTGGCTACACCTGGGGAACAATTTGTTGAGCAGTCCGGCGGGCACCGTCATGTCACACAGAACCTCAGCCACTCACCTGGGAGTGACCCAGCTTCCACGGCTCCGGGCCCCATGTCTCCCAAGTTTCCACCAGGATAAACCAAGTCATAACCATCCAGTGCCATGAGGAGATTAGGGTAGACAATAAGGCTTAGGTTTTCCTGTTCCTTACAGGTGCTGTTACAAACGGTTCCAACTCTAATTTTCAAGGCTCCTTTTGGGAGTCTCATATTTGTAAGAGTAGGGAACTTCCAGGAGAGTCTCTCTGGGAACTGCTGAATTTGACTCCCTAGAGTTCTTTTATGTTCTATGAATATAAAATAATTAAATGAATCGTGAAATGGATGTTTAAGAAAATATAGGTTTAAAAAGTAATTATAGTGGGCTTCCCTGGCGGTCCAGGGGGTAAGAACACTGCCTTGCAGTGCAAGGGGCGCTGGTTCAATTCCAGGCCTGGGAAGAGCCCACGTGCCGCAGAGCAGCTGGACCAATGTGTCCAACTACTGAGCCGGAGCTCTGGCGCATGTGCCCAGAGCTGGTGCTCTGCAGCAAGAGAGGCCACTGCGATGGGAGGCCCACACAGGCCAAAAGAACAAAGATGGAAATAAATGAAAGACCAATAGAAGTGGCCAAAAAAACAAAAGTAGCTGTAGTAAGTGACATCTTGAAACAGCCATATTATGAAAGCACTACTTTACTATGTTATTATAAGCTACATTGGCCCAGAATTTAACACTCAACATCATTAGATTTAAATATTTAGTATATTTTGATAATAAAGGGTTTTGTTTATTGAATATCTTTCACTTTTTAAAGAAATTTTACTTGTGTGGCATTTATTTCTGGAAGTATCATTTTCTGTATTAAAGTTTCGAAGCTTGCCTAAAAAAAAAAAAAAGAAGAAGAAGAAGCCTCCTATTACTAATTGGTAGTGGTTTAGTTGTTAAGTTGTGCCCAACTCTTGCGACCTCATGGACTGTAGCCTGCCAGGCTCCTCTGTCCGTGGGATTCTCCAGGCAAGAATACTGGAGTGGGTTGCCATTTCCTTCTCCACCTATTGATAACTGGCACTGGCCAATGTTGTCCCCTGGGAACAAGGCATCAGTTTGTGGCCTTGTTACAAGAGAGATGTCTGGCAGCCAGATTTCCAAAGTCCCTCAGGTTGTTCTCAGGCACAGGACTTGTGCCTCCCTGGAGTTACATCATGACCCTGCCCAGAGAGCCAGCTTGCACCCCAGGGCCCACAGCACACCCAAACACCCAGTATCAATTTGTTTTTTGCACAGATTCCATAATATATAAATTCACCCACTATCCCAGGCTCTATCATAGTGATTCTCAAACTATGTGGTTTCAGAACTCCTTTAGACTCTTAAAAATTATTGCAGGGACTTCCCTCGTGGTCCAGTGGTTAAGAATCCACCTGCCAATGTAGGGACATGGGTTCTGTTCCTGGTCCAAGAAGATAGCACGTGCCAGAGAGCAACTAAGTCCATGTGCCACAACTCTTGAGCCTACACTCTAAACTCTAGGAGCTGCAGCTACTGAAGCCCATAAGCCCCAGAGCCTGTGCTCTGCTACAAGAGAAGCCACCACAATGAGAAGCCTGTGCACCACTATGAAGAGTCACCCTCAATTGCTCCAACTAGGTAAAGCCCCCACACAGAAACAAAGGCCCACTGCAGCCAAAAAACTAATTTATTTAAAAAGATTATCGAGGACCCCAAATACTTGTCTATGTGAGTTAGTGGGCTATATCTACCAACATTTACTGTATCACAACATTTATTTTCTAGCCATTCTTCCTCCTGTTTGGTGGCATATTTAGGGCTGGATGTTATAGCCACTCCCCCTCCCAGGGTAAGTCCCCGCAATGGTCACCACTGAGAAGAGCTGCCTCCAGGGGCACAGGGACCTTGGGAAGCAGGCGACTTTCTAAGGGATGGAGACATAAGGTTTATCTTAGCTGGGATGTCCAGAGAAGGCCAGGGTGGCCAGAGCACAGTGAGAATGATCTGAAGAGGGAGGCAGAAGCCAGTTTGTGTCAACTTCATGTCAGCCTTGGTAAGGAAGGGGCTTCATTCGAACTGTGATGGATGGATGCCATTGAATAGTTGTGAGTAGGGGTGACACCGCTGACTTTCTCTTTCTATAGAGCATTCTTGCTGCGACGCAGAAAATAACTGCAGGTGTAGGAGGTAAGCCAGAATGACAGCAGAAAGGCCAGAAGACAGGCGGCTATTTTAAGGGTCCAAACGAGAGATGGGGTGACTTGGATCAGTAAGGAGAAGTGATGAGAAGTTGTCTGACCAGGATATATTTTGAAATTGGAATTGCTATAACTTGTGGTTAGACTGACATGGGAATGAGGGAAATAGAACAATCAATAGTGATTCCTGAGAGTTCAATCTGAGTAAAATCTGGGTAGATAACAGAGATGGAAAAGATGGAGGTAGGAGCAGGTTTGAAGGATAAACTCAGTTCTATATTGAAGAGGTCTGATTTGAGATGCCTGTTGGGCTTCCAGTTGGAAATGTCAGAGACAGATGAACGTATGTAAGTATGGAGATCCAAGGTACTGCAGGGACTGGAACTGAAGGTATATATTTGGAAAATATTGGCATGTAGGTGGTATTTGATCAAACAGGACCTCATGTCACCCAAGAAACCACAACAGGGAAAAGGAGTGGAGGGGTAGAGGGTGGAGCCTGTGGCACTGCAAGGAAAGAGAAGCAGCAAAGGAGACTGAGAGGTAGCAGGAAGGACAGGAGGGTGTGATGCAACATGGAAAGGTGATTAACTGTACCGTATTCTATTGAGAATTCAAGTAATACGAAGACTAAGAATGAACCACTAGATTAGGCAAGGTTGTGCCCTTGATAAGAACAGTTTAAGCAAAATGGCAAGGGTGAAAGTCTGGAGTTGAGAGGAGGGAGAATTCTAGCTTGAATGGAGGGTTGAATAGCTGCATTTCTGTTTCCTCTTGAATTCCTGTTAAAATGACAAGAAAAGGATTTTAATTACATAAAATGATGGAACAGAGAGAACAGGTGAGGTAATGAGAGCATGCAAGAGATGTCAATAAAATTTTAGAATCTGGAAAGCAGACAGATGAGTGGTAACTTTCCTAGTAAGTAAAGAAATTGAAGGTAATTGAAAGCTGGGTACCTGCAGTCTGGAGGAACAAAAAAAAAAAAAAATGATCTCATTCAGACCACATGAGGAAGGCTCAGAAAAGCTCAGGAATTGAATCTCAGATACTTAGAGACATGAGGGTGTTAGAAGGAGCTAAAAGTAGGAGTGAGTAAACGTCTCCATAAGAAGAAAAATCTCCCAGACACCATCTTGCACCTGCACACAGATGGGTGACTGACCCTCCACCATCTTAGAGAGGATGAACCATAGGAACTATGGACTGGGAGAACCAAATCAAACATGGGAGTAAAATAAAGAATATTTTCATGGGCTTCCCTGGTGGTCCTGTGGGTAAAGAGTCTGCCTCAGAGTGCAAGGAGCTCTGATTCAATCCCTGGTCCAGGAAGATCCCACATGCCCCAGAGCAGCTGGACCGGTGTGTCCAATTACGAGCCAGTGCTCTGGAGCACATGCGCCCAGAGCTAGTGCTCTGCATCGAGAAAGGCCACTGCTATGGGAGGTCCACACAGGTCAAAGAACAAAGATGGATGAAAATAAATGAATTAAAAACAATAAAAGAGGCCAAAATTACAAAAAAAGAGAATATTTCCAGTGGACAAAGTCTCAATTTATTACCTATGCATACTTTCTCAGAAAGGCATGGAGGATGTACTCCACCAAAACAAGAAGCTAAACCAAGAAAGAGGGACCCAAGAGTCAAGGAACCCAATTCAGGAAGCCTATAAGGAAGTCTCAGGAGAAGTACAAACTGACATCCCAGAATGACATCCATGCAGCAGTCCTAGAGAACAACGAACTCATCCTGGAATATGAGAGCAGAGAATACCAAGCAGAGAATATCTTTTCCCAAAAAAAGGAAATGAAAATAAACATATATTAATTGCCTTATACTTGCAGAGAATTTGGGAATAAATTGATGGTAAGTACACAGGAAACCAAGCAAATGGCAACCTACTCCAACATACTTGCCTGGGAAATCCCATGGACAGAACCTAGTGAGCTATAGTCCATGGGGAAGCAAAAGAGTCAGGCATGACTAAGTGACTAAACAACAACAAATGATAGTACAACTATTTTGCCTGTCTTGCTCAAGATAATGGCTAATGCACTTTAAAGCCCCAAAACTCCTAAGGAAGAATTACAGATTCTGTAGGTTACTAATCTGCCCAGAGGTTGGGAGGGACTTGCTTTTGCATAAACCCAAGATTTCCTCTGACTCCAAATTTTTCAAATTTGCTTTAAAATAATTGTTCTATTTTCTATCATAGCAACACTTTTATGGTAGCAAAGATTATTCATTTTATCTCAAAACCTTTTGAAATGACAGTACCCCTAATTCCTAGCTGGACATATGGCCATTAGAATAAAAACTATATTTCCCAGAATCCTTTGTACTGAAGTGTAACCACATGTCTAAATCCATGGCAGCACAGTGAGGACTGACTTCTGGTCACACTCTGGAAAGTTAGGAATGTGTCACCCCTTCACATTCTCCTCTTCTGCTGCTTGGAATGGCAAAGACACAGAAGAGAAGGAACCAAGGATTCTAGATGATCCTTTGAAGAAGAGCCATACCTGCCCTGGACCATCTTCACAAGAGAGAATCAAACTTCTCTCTTGTTCAACCCATTGTTACTTGGGGACTCTATTACATGCAGCTGAAATTGTATCCTAACACCTTCATCCTCCTCTTCCCTTAGCTATATATGTGTCAGATAAGCATAAAACACCTAATTCATGCTTTGATCTTCCCATCCTTCATTTCATTCTTGAATCCATCATTGATAAGATCTTCACCTTGGTGAGTTCCTCCTTAATAATGGAAATTTAAAATGTGTATCTAAGATAAGGATAAATTATCTTTCTGAATGTCTAGCAACCACAAAAGCAATAGCTAGATCCTGTTCCCAAACTTCTGGTGACAAATGAGTGTTCTTAGGTAAATCAAATAGCAAATGTTGGAGTAATTGAACACTAATCCTTAAACAGAACTAGCTGTATTTTCTAGTTGAGTATTCTAATGAATGATTCCCTTTTCAAGATGCCCTGTTGTTCCTTCACCTTTCATATTGTTCTTGCTAAGACACCCAATTTTAATTATCATTTAATTATCTTTATCTACAGCTGAGTGTCCCTTTCTGTTAGAAAGCCTATTTTATACAAACCAAAACATGGGTAATCACCTATCAAAAGCAGATTTATCTAAAGTCCCACTGAAACTAGATAAGGCAGATCCTTTAGTCATAAAATCATTTAAAATTGGATCCAGGAGAAAAGGACAGCGTTGAATTTGAATTTATAGAATACCAACAACACTATAGTTACCACAGGAGATAAATTCTTATCCATATTGCCTGCTGTGGGACTATAAAATCTTAGTTCCAGATTGATCTTCTAGAATGTACACTGTGGTGGATACTATAGATAGATTCACTCATCACTTTTTTCCAGTCCATATTTTCCTCTTCCTCTATTACAGAGGCTGGAGAAAAATTAAAACTTCATATTCTCAGCTTCATCTTATCCCTTTGCATCAAGGAGACATCATGTGACACAGTTCTGGTCAATAAGACACATGTCTAAATCCATGGCAGCACAGTGAGGACTGACTTCTGGTCACACTCTGGAAAGTTAGGAATGTGTCACCCCTTCACATTCTCCTCTTCTGCTGCTTGGAATGGCAAAGACACAGAAGAGAAGGAACCAAGGATTCTAGATGATCCTTTGAAGAAGAGCCATACCTGCCCTGGACCATCTTCACAAGAGAGAATCAAACTTCTCTCTTGTTCAACCCATTGTTACTTGGGGACTCTATTACATGCAGCTGAAATTGTATCCTAACACCTTCATCCTCCTCTTCCCTTAGCTATATATGTGTCAGATAAGCATAAAACACCTAATTCATGCTTTGATCTTCCCATCCTTCATTTCATTCTTGAATCCATCATTGATAAGATCTTCACCTTGGTGAGTTCCTCCTTAATAATGGAAATTTAAAATGTGTATCTAAGATAAGGATAAATTATCTTTCTGAATGTCTAGCAACCACAAAAGCAATAGCTAGATCCTGTTCCCAAACTTCTGGTGACAAATGAGTGTTCTTAGGTAAATCAAATAGCAAATGTTGGAGTAATTGAACACTAATCCTTAAACAGAACTAGCTGTATTTTCTAGTTGAGTATTCTAATGAATGATTCCCTTTTCAAGATGCCCTGTTGTTCCTTCACCTTTCATATTGTTCTTGCTAAGACACCCAATTTTAATTATCATTTAATTATCTTTATCTACAGCTGAGTGTCCCTTTCTGTTAGAAAGCCTATTTTATACAAACCAAAACATGGGTAATCACCTATCAAAAGCAGATTTATCTAAAGTCCCACTGAAACTAGATAAGGCAGATCCTTTAGTCATAAAATCATTTAAAATTGGATCCAGGAGAAAAGGACAGCGTTGAATTTGAATTTATAGAATACCAACAACACTATAGTTACCACAGGAGATAAATTCTTATCCATATTGCCTGCTGTGGGACTATAAAATCTTAGTTCCAGATTGATCTTCTAGAATGTACACTGTGGTGGATACTATAGATAGATTCACTCATCACTTTTTTCCAGTCCATATTTTCCTCTTCCTCTATTACAGAGGCTGGAGAAAAATTAAAACTTCATATTCTCAGCTTCATCTTATCCCTTTGCATCAAGGAGACATCATGTGACACAGTTCTGGTCAATAAGACACATATAGAACTCTTCTATTCAAAAACATGAATTACTCATATTTCCATTCTTGTATCTACATCCAAAAGAACTGAAAACAGGGACTCAAACAGATAGTTGTACACTCATATTCACAGCAACAGCCAAAAGATGGAAACAGTCCGAGTATCCATCAACAGATGAGTAGATCAACAAAATGCAGTGTATATACACGCAATGGAATATTATTCAGTCATAAAAAGGAAGAAAATTCTGATACTTGCTTCAACAGGGATGAATCTTGGAAACATTATTCTAAGCAAAATGAGTCAGACAGAAAAGGGTAAGTATTGTGTGGTACTTATTCTAAGTACCTAGAAAAAGCAAATTTATTGAGACAAAAAGTAGAAGAGAAATTACTAGGGGTGTGGGAAGGAGGAATGGGAGTTTCTGTTTAATGGGTACTGAGTTTAAATAGGGATGATGAACAAATTATAGAGATGGGTGGTGGTAATAATTACACAATATTGTGGATATACTTAATAACACTGAATTGTGCACTTAAAATATTTAAAGTGTTAAATTGACTAAAAAACCTCCATGCCAGGATAGGATGGGATGGTAGAGGGAAGCTCTAGAGGGAGGGGATATGTGTGTGTATATATATATATATATATATATATATGTATATATAATATACATATTTTTATATATTATGTATATATATACTTATGTCTGATTCTCATTGTTGTACAGTAGAAATCAAAACAACATTGTAAAGCAATTATCCTCCAATTAAAAATAAATTTTAAAAAAGAGAAGTAGCCACACTTTTGAAAGATGAGTCAGCCTAAGGCAACATCTTTTTTCCTATGGGTTTATTAATAAATTAGAAAGCTCTAAAAAAATAAAAATACATTTTTAAAATCCCTATGCTTATTTTTTACTTAGCAAATTGCCAAGTCTGATCTCTCAGTTCTATATTTTGCTTAAAGTTTCAATATCCTACTGACTGACCTTAAACAGAATTCTATTTCATCACTCAAGTTGCCCTGAAGGTAGCTCATTTTTACCCCAAGGCTAGCCAAAGAAAGAACCAATAATAAACAACAGCAGAGGTTTGTGGCTAAATATCTCTTTTGCTTCTCCACCTTGAAGACATGGAGGACAGAAGGGATGCGAGCGGTAAAGGGAAAAAAGATGTATATATAACCTGCTATTTGGTTCTTATGAAGGAAGAAGTCCTTCTAAGAGGCAAGACATGCCTGTGGCAGACGAGCAGGAAGGAGGGACATTCTTGGCAGAAATTTGAGGTGCGACTCCATTTTTGGTGTCTTACCACAAGATTTTATGTACCCAGATGAGAAGTGTGTCGGTAAAGGATGGTGCTAGAGTCTCTGTACACAAAGGCTCCTTTTTCATCTCTTCTAGATTCTGGTTCTTGCCTGACACGATTCTAACTTGCTTATAATAGCAAGCTAACATTTGTCCTGTGCTAACTTTTCCAGGCACTGCTGGAAACATCTTATGTATATGGCTTATGTGCTCAGTCGCTTCAGTCGTGTCGGGCTCTTTGTGACCCCGATGGACTATAGCCCGCCTCTGTCCATGGGATTTTCCAGGCAAGAATACTGGAGTGGGTTGCCATGTCCTCCTGCAGGGCATCTTCCTGACCCAGGGATCGAACCACATCTCCTGTGTCTCCTGCACTGCAGGTGGACCCTTTACCACTGAGCCACTGGGGAAGGCCCTTACGCTTGTCATTTAAATTTGACAAGATTTGCCTGTAAAATTCATATACACTAGTATTATTGTTATTATTTACACTTTACAGCTGAAGACACTGGGGCAAGAAAATTTTGGATGACCTATTTAAGGTCACACAGAAAACAAGCAGCAGAGCCAGGACCGGAACCCAGCCAGTCTGCCCCCAGATTTATCATGTTTAACCATTACTTTATGCTGCTTCTAAGATCCTATAGAAAATTGTCCTCTGGGTAGTATGTCAGTCCCCAACTGTATTTAACTTCAAAATACTTTTAGCTAGTTACAGAGGAACAAAAATGTGTCTTTGCATGTATAAGTCAGTTCTATATTTTGCAAGTTTCAATATCCTACTGACTGACCTTAAACATTTTTTGCCCTGAAGGTAGCTCATTTTTACCCCAAGGCTAGCCAAAGAAAGAACCAATAATAAACAACAGCAGAGGTTTGTGGCTAAATATCTCTTTTGCTTCTCCACCTTGAAGACATGGAGGACAGAAGGGATGCGAGCGGTAAAGGGAAAAAAGATGTATATATAACCTGCTATTTGGTTCTTATGAAGGAAGAAGTCCTTCTAAGAGGCAAGACATGCCTGTGGCAGACGAGCAGGAAGGAGGGACATTCTTGGCAGAAATTTGAGGTGCGACTCCATTTTTGGTGTCTTACCACAAGATTTTATGTACCCAGATGAGAAGTGTGTCGGTAAAGGATGGTGCTAGAGTCTCTGTACACAAAGGCTCCTTTTTCATCTCTTCTAGATTCTGGTTCTTGCCTGACACGATTCTAACTTGCTTATAATAGCAAGCTAACATTTGTCCTGTGCTAACTTTTCCAGGCACTGCTGGAAACATCTTATGTATATGGCTTATGTGCTCAGTCGCTTCAGTCGTGTCGGGCTCTTTGTGACCCCGATGGACTATAGCCCGCCTCTGTCCATGGGATTTTCCAGGCAAGAATACTGGAGTGGGTTGCCATGTCCTCCTGCAGGGCATCTTCCTGACCCAGGGATCGAACCACATCTCCTGTGTCTCCTGCACTGCAGGTGGACCCTTTACCACTGAGCCACTGGGGAAGGCCCTTACGCTTGTCATTTAAATTTGACAAGATTTGCCTGTAAAATTCATATACACTAGTATTATTGTTATTATTTACACTTTACAGCTGAAGACACTGGGGCAAGAAAATTTTGGATGACCTATTTAAGGTCACACAGAAAACAAGCAGCAGAGCCAGGACCGGAACCCAGCCAGTCTGCCCCCAGATTTATCATGTTTAACCATTACTTTATGCTGCTTCTAAGATCCTATAGAAAATTGTCCTCTGGGTAGTATGTCAGTCCCCAACTGTATTTAACTTCAAAATACTTTTAGCTAGTTACAGAGGAACAAAAAAATGTGTCTTTGCATGTATAAGTCAAGTCACTTTCTATTTCACAATGAATTAGCATCTATTATGGATACAACCCCAAAGTCTCATTTGCCTAATCCAGTTGAAGTCTAATTCTCACTAAAGTACAAAACAGCTGTTCCTCATCAGATGATGAGGATAATAAACAAGTTTCCGTATTATGGCTCCACCATCTTGGAAACTCATAGCTTCTAAGCATGCTCTTCTGGATCAAGAAGGAGAAAGAGCAGGGAGGCTCATCTGTTAGAGGTTATTATAGGCCAGGGCCTTCCCTGGTGGTTCACATGGTAAAGAATTCATGTGCAACGAAGGACACCTGGCTTGATCCCTGGGTTGGGAAGATCCCCTGAAGAAGGGAATGGCAACCTACTCCAATATTCTTGCTTCGAGAATTCTACAGAAAGAGGAGCCTGGCAGGTTACAGTTCATGGGGTCACAAAGAGTCGCAAAGAGCAACTTTCACTCACTCATGGGCCAGGACAGGAAATGACACACAGTATATAGGTTTACATGCCACTGGCTACAATTTAGTCACATGGCCACTTCAGTCACCTGACTGCAAAGGAGTCAAATGAATTTTAAGTGAACACAGGGCAGTCTGTCATAGCAACCTTCCCACCTAATAATGCACTTGCATTGTCAATATTTTCACAGTTCTTCTGAGGCATATATCTAAGTAATCGCAAAGTGTCATAAATAGATAGGATAAATCACTATCAAATGAAGATTGTCCCCATTATTCCTCTGGATTGCATCTATTATTAAGTACTTCTCTGTCTTTTTTAACTTATGAATTAACAAGCCACAAGTAATATAGGACAGTTTGAAGCTTTCACTGATATTGCTTATATATGGAAAATTTTTTTAAAAAATGGGTTACTTCCCTGGCAGTCCTGTGGTTAAGATTCCATGCGTCCACTGCAGGGGACATGGGTTTGATCCCTGGTCAGGGAACTAACATCCTGCAGGCCACATGTCATAGATGAAGAACAACAACAAAAAAGTTGAAATTAAAAAAATAACAAATAGTACAAATGAACTTATCTACAAAAAAGAATTACAGATACAGAAAACAAACTTACGGTTCCTAGGCAGTAAGGAGGGAGAAGGATAAGTTGGGACATTGGGATTGATATATATATCCTACTATATATAAGATAGATAACTAATAAGAACCTACTATATTGCACAGGGAACTCTACCCAATACTCTGTGATGGCCTATATGGGAAAAGAATCTTAAAAAGACTGGATACATTTGTATGTATAACTGAGTTGCTGTTTTTTAAATTTATTTATTTATTTTTTCTTAATTTATTTATTCTTAATTGGAGGATTACTGCTTTACAATATTGTGTTGGCTTCTTCCATATATCAACATGAATCAGTCACAGGTATATGTATGCCCCCTCCCTCTTGAACCTATCTCCCACCTCCCACCCCATAACTAATTTACTTTGCCGTACACCTGAAACTAACACAACATTGTAAATCAGCTTTACTCCAATAACAAAAAAAGTTTTTTAAAGCAACTTGTCTGAGTGTTTATAATCAGAAGAAAATGTATTTGTTATTTTTAGTAAAATAATAGTTTAGCAGTAAGACAAACTAAGACATGGCTTTTGAAACACATTAACATCTGACGATTTTTAAAGAAAAATCCCATTCCTTAAGAACCTGCATGATATATCATAAATTGAGTTGGTACTTGCTGTAAACATCTCTTGCAACTATGCCAAAAATATGTGTGTATTTAAATAAGGACCAAGAGGCAACTTTCAAAAATGAAAAGAATAATATGTTCAGGCACTTAACACAGGGTGACTTATTTCGCCTTTTCAAATTTTCCTCTAATATTTTTACATTCTATTATCAATAATTTTTGAATAATTTATTGCCAAAAATGAAGAAAAAGAACTCTTCCCTTTCCATAATACAACTGTAACAAGCCTTGCAATTTTCCAGTGAGAAACAGTTACCATTTCTGTCTGGTTTGGCAGAGTAAGTAGTTGTAAAGTAAAGTGCAGGATCTTTTTTAAAAAAAATTATAGTTCCCTGATAAGTACTGAGGGAAATTAATTTTTTAAAGGGTGAGAAAACAATACTTTTCCTAGAGGATATACATGCACTGGTCAGTCTTTTTGTAACACTGAGAATGCCCGAAGCCTGCTACCCTGACCAGCACTTTCATTATTAAGAAGCAGAGAGGTGAAGGTACTCTTTGACTTAGAGAATATTTTATTGGTAGAAGCTGCAAAGAGATGCTTTCTTAAAATATTCACTGTGTTCAGTGTTCCCTATCACCTCAGGGGTTTACTGAGAACTCCTCGAAATTCTGCTTTGCATCTTTAGGCAAAGGTTAGCCATTTCAGGAGGTTGGTGTATGTGATATGGTTTCTTATGGACAACACATTTCTGTCCGTGAAAGTCACTTTTTTTTTCAAGGTCTTTTGAATTGCCTCAGCATCTTAGAGATTCTTAAGTTCATCATTGAACATCAAAAAGTACAACCTGCATCCAAACCCACAATTTCTTGAGTTTATTAAAACATCTGTCTTTTGGGCCACATCTGGTGCCGTGGAGTCCTTGCCTCACCCACCTGGATTTAAGTTAACGTCTGAGACGACTTTGGGGCACTTGAAATTATTTTTATATTTTTATAGCCTCTAGGCTATTAATGACAACCCAGGGTGTAGTTTGGGAGAGAAATTTGTTTCCAGGATCTATGCTTTGTTTTTCACGCTGATACAATTCAAGATTGTTCTAAAGATGTATAACTACATTAAATCAGATAAAAGATATTGTTCTCAATCCTATGTATTTATGTTTCCACTGTAAGGTAAGAAAAAAGTAGGTTTACCAACTTCCAGTTTATACTTTATTCTCTTGTTTTCTGCTAAAATGATGGAACCTTATAGTATTATCACTTGTTACCAACAAGAAGTTCTTTAACATCATTTAGAAGAGAAGCCAGTATTTTAAAAATAACTTTTTAAATGGACAGTAAATTCAACCCAAATTGTTTTTTTTTAATTCAAACCTCAAATTAAAAGTTCCATAATACAACTGTAACAAGCCTTGCAATTTTCCAGTGAGAAACAGTTACCATTTCTGTCTGGTTTGGCAGAGTAAGTAGTTGTAAAGTAAAGTGCAGGATCTTTTTTAAAAAAAATTATAGTTCCCTGATAAGTACTGAGGGAAATTAATTTTTTAAAGGGTGAGAAAACAATACTTTTCCTAGAGGATATACATGCACTGGTCAGTCTTTTTGTAACACTGAGAATGCCCGAAGCCTGCTACCCTGACCAGCACTTTCATTATTAAGAAGCAGAGAGGTGAAGGTACTCTTTGACTTAGAGAATATTTTATTGGTAGAAGCTGCAAAGAGATGCTTTCTTAAAATATTCACTGTGTTCAGTGTTCCCTATCACCTCAGGGGTTTACTGAGAACTCCTCGAAATTCTGCTTTGCATCTTTAGGCAAAGGTTAGCCATTTCAGGAGGTTGGTGTATGTGATATGGTTTCTTATGGACAACACATTTCTGTCCGTGAAAGTCACTTTTTTCTTCAAGGTCTTTTGAATTGCCTCAGCATCTTAGAGATTCTTAAGTTCATCATTGAACATCAAAAAGTACAACCTGCATCCAAACCCACAATTTCTTGAGTTTATTAAAACATCTGTCTTTTGGGCCACATCTGGTGCCGTGGAGTCCTTGCCTCACCCACCTGGATTTAAGTTAACGTCTGAGACGACTTTGGGGCACTTGAAATTATTTTTATATTTTTATAGCCTCTAGGCTATTAATGACAACCCAGGGTGTAGTTTGGGAGAGAAATTTGTTTCCAGGATCTATGCTTTGTTTTTCACGCTGATACAATTCAAGATTGTTCTAAAGATGTATAACTACATTAAATCAGATAAAAGATATTGTTCTCAATCCTATGTATTTATGTTTCCACTGTAAGGTAAGAAAAAAGTAGGTTTACCAACTTCCAGTTTATACTTTATTCTCTTGTTTTCTGCTAAAATGATGGAACCTTATAGTATTATCACTTGTTACCAACAAGAAGTTCTTTAACATCATTTAGAAGAGAAGCCAGTATTTTAAAAATAACTTTTTAAATGGACAGTAAATTCAACCCAAATTGAAATTTCTAACCTCTTTCTTTCCTTTTCCATAAATATCCCCAATTCAAACCCATACATAATAATAAAAGTTCACATTATAATCAAAATGCCTTGCTGAAATGTGCTTTTTAGCTATGTTTGCAAAAACAGATTTGAAAAGATACTGTGTTACAAGAGGATGGGAAAACAGGCACTATCTTATTCTGCTTATTAGGAAAACAAATTGATGCAACCTCTATACAGAGCAATAAGGCAATGTATTCTGTATTTTAAATACAGAAATCCTTTGGCCCAGAAGTTGAGCTTCTAGGAACTTACCATACAGATACACCTACATATATACAAAATGATATACGCACAAGGTTTCATTGCAACATCAATGGAAATAGCAGTGGATTAGAACCCAAACACAATGCAATATTAAAAAGAATGACATAAATCTATAATAATGAAATGGTGATCCTCTAAGCAAGGTACAGAGGAGTGTACATAGTATGATAGTATTTGTGTAAGAGTTTTAAAATGGTATTTATATAATGCCTTTGTAATGTGTTGATCAGCCTGAACTACATCTCCCCAAATTCCTTTCTCTGAGTGGTTTCAGTTATGGTGGACCTCAAGAGACCTTTTGTATGAGGTTTGCAAGGCAGAAGTAAAGTTGCATCCATTTTTATTTTCCATGCTTACAAGGCGGAAGCAGACACTTTTGTAGTTCACATACATCATTGCTTTTCTGTCACTTGCCTCTGGTCTGCAACCACTTTATCTTTCCTTGGATTCTCTTTAGCTTCTTCAGCCATGGCCCAAGTGTGTGTTTAGCTCTCTGAAGAATACTAACTTCTTCTGCACAATGCCACACCAAGTCAGAGGCAGTGAGAACTGAGAGAGGTTCCAACCCATCCCCGTGAGTTCCAACCTATACTAAGGGGTTCCAGCTTCCTTATTCCTGTTTTATTTCATCTCTCCTGCCTTCTTGTTTTCTGCTAAAATGATGGAACCTTATAGTATTATCACTTGTTACCAACAAGAAGTTCTTTAACATCATTTAGAAGAGAAGCCAGTATTTTAAAAATAACTTTTTAAATGGACAGTAAATTCAACCCAAATTGAAATTTCTAACCTCTTTCTTTCCTTTTCCATAAATATCCCCAATTCAAACCCATACATAATAATAAAAGTTCACATTATAATCAAAATGCCTTGCTGAAATGTGCTTTTTAGCTATGTTTGCAAAAACAGATTTGAAAAGATACTGTGTTACAAGAGGATGGGAAAACAGGCACTATCTTATTCTGCTTATTAGGAAAACAAATTGATGCAACCTCTATACAGAGCAATAAGGCAATGTATTCTGTATTTTAAATACAGAAATCCTTTGGCCCAGAAGTTGAGCTTCTAGGAACTTACCATACAGATACACCTACATATATACAAAATGATATACGCACAAGGTTTCATTGCAACATCAATGGAAATAGCAGTGGATTAGAACCCAAACACAATGCAATATTAAAAAGAATGACATAAATCTATAATAATGAAATGGTGATCCTCTAAGCAAGGTACAGAGGAGTGTACATAGTATGATAGTATTTGTGTAAGAGTTTTAAAATGGTATTTATATAATGCCTTTGTAATGTGTTGATCAGCCTGAACTACATCTCCCCAAATTCCTTTCTCTGAGTGGTTTCAGTTATGGTGGACCTCAAGAGACCTTTTGTATGAGGTTTGCAAGGCAGAAGTAAAGTTGCATCCATTTTTATTTTCCATGCTTACAAGGCGGAAGCAGACACTTTTGTAGTTCACATACATCATTGCTTTTCTGTCACTTGCCTCTGGTCTGCAACCACTTTATCTTTCCTTGGATTCTCTTTAGCTTCTTCAGCCATGGCCCAAGTGTGTGTTTAGCTCTCTGAAGAATACTAACTTCTTCTGCACAATGCCACACCAAGTCAGAGGCAGTGAGAACTGAGAGAGGTTCCAACCCATCCCCGTGAGTTCCAACCTATACTAAGGGGTTCCAGCTTCCTTATTCCTGTTTTATTTCATCTCCTCTCCTCAACTCCCTGGCCTGCAGATTTCAAGCTCTAGCATCAGACATGAAGACAATAGCTTTGCAAGCGCTGCTTAGTCAGCTTCTTAAATTGCACAAGATTAAATCCCTTTAGTGAATCTGTGTGCACGTGTGTATACATATACATATACTCATACATACTTACGGACTTCCCAAGTGACTTAGCGTGCGTGCACACACACACACACACACACACACACACACACACACTTCTGTACATGCAAGTGCTTGGTGGCTTCAGTCAGGTCTGTTTCTTTGCAACGCTATGGACTGTAGCACACCATGCTCCTCTATCCATGGGATTCTCCAGGCAAGAATATGGGAGATCTTGCCTTCCTCCTGAGGATCTTCCTGAACCAGGAAACAAATTCCAATATCTCTTGTGTCTCCTGCATTGGCAGGTGGATTTTTAACCACTAGCACCACCTAGAAGCACATACTCATATGTAATATCCAGAGCATACAAGAAACTGGATATGGTAGTTGAATCTAGAGAATAGAAGCAGAGAGACTAGAAGAGGGGGAGGAAGGCCTACTATTTGTGCTTTAAAATGTTGTACTATGTGACTCTATGAACTGTTCTTAAAAATAAATACTTGAAATATTTAAAAATTCCTTCAATTATCTTTCTCATATTTGCATGTGGGGATACAGAAATATTTACCCTTCCTTTCTTTCTCTTTAAATAGGCTCAGATTTGCTTTCTATATTTATCAAGTTTTGCATGTCACAGGGGACTTAAAGTGAGGGGAAAGGGGAACTTTTATGGTTTCTCACTCTAGAATCAGCCCTCAGGAAAAGAGAACAAATCTCCAGGCCTGAACTACATCTCCCCAAATTCCTTTCTCTGAGTGGTTTCAGTTATGGTGGACCTCAAGAGACCTTTTGTATGAGGTTTGCAAGGCAGAAGTAAAGTTGCATCCATTTTTATTTTCCATGCTTACAAGGCGGAAGCAGACACTTTTGTAGTTCACATACATCATTGCTTTTCTGTCACTTGCCTCTGGTCTGCAACCACTTTATCTTTCCTTGGATTCTCTTTAGCTTCTTCAGCCATGGCCCAAGTGTGTGTTTAGCTCTCTGAAGAATACTAACTTCTTCTGCACAATGCCACACCAAGTCAGAGGCAGTGAGAACTGAGAGAGGTTCCAACCCATCCCCGTGAGTTCCAACCTATACTAAGGGGTTCCAGCTTCCTTATTCCTGTTTTATTTCATCTCCTCTCCTCAACTCCCTGGCCTGCAGATTTCAAGCTCTAGCATCAGACATGAAGACAATAGCTTTGCAAGCGCTGCTTAGTCAGCTTCTTAAATTGCACAAGATTAAATCCCTTTAGTGAATCTGTGTGCACGTGTGTATACATATACATATACTCATACATACTTACGGACTTCCCAAGTGACTTAGCGTGCGTGCACACACACACACACACACACACACACACACACACACACTTCTGTACATGCAAGTGCTTGGTGGCTTCAGTCAGGTCTGTTTCTTTGCAACGCTATGGACTGTAGCACACCATGCTCCTCTATCCATGGGATTCTCCAGGCAAGAATATGGGAGATCTTGCCTTCCTCCTGAGGATCTTCCTGAACCAGGAAACAAATTCCAATATCTCTTGTGTCTCCTGCATTGGCAGGTGGATTTTTAACCACTAGCACCACCTAGAAGCACATACTCATATGTAATATCCAGAGCATACAAGAAACTGGATATGGTAGTTGAATCTAGAGAATAGAAGCAGAGAGACTAGAAGAGGGGGAGGAAGGCCTACTATTTGTGCTTTAAAATGTTGTACTATGTGACTCTATGAACTGTTCTTAAAAATAAATACTTGAAATATTTAAAAATTCCTTCAATTATCTTTCTCATATTTGCATGTGGGGATACAGAAATATTTACCCTTCCTTTCTTTCTCTTTAAATAGGCTCAGATTTGCTTTCTATATTTATCAAGTTTTGCATGTCACAGGGGACTTAAAGTGAGGGGAAAGGGGAACTTTTATGGTTTCTCACTCTAGAATCAGCCCTCAGGAAAAGAGAACAAATCTGCTATATTGGTTCTCATGAGCCCTTTGTCTCTGGCTTTTTCTAATATCCTCCTTCACAAAAATTAAAGGCCCAGAGAGCATGTGATTTGCCAAGGCCACCTAGATAAGACAAAGTGGAAATCAAAATAAGAACATTTCACTCCATATGTCACCCTCTGGTTTACTTAACCCCAGCTGATTGTGATATGTATATAGGAGTGCATGCTTGTTTGACCATGCATTCCTCACAGAGAATTAATGAGTTCTTCTGACTGCGAATAACTGGAGGCATCATCTGTAGCTGTCATGATCCTCGATAACTCCTTTCCATCTTCTTTCCTTGTGGGGAGCGGGCATCCTAGGCACATGTTGTCTGTTTCTTGGGCATCTCAACAGGCCTTAAGGTCAGCAAAGAATTTCTCAGACTTCTGCAATTTCCTTGAGTCTGATTATTATGGCAGTTTCCTGCTCCTACAGCTGCTTCTACAGATTCAGTCCTTTTAACAGTGCCTTCTCCCCTTCTCCCTACATCTAGACCTTATCATCTTTGTCAAGGCTTGCTTTCTTTCAAATGTCCCTCTTCATGCTACTTCTGCGTTCATGTTGGCTTATAAGATGCATTTCAAGCTTCTCAATTTTAGACAGTAATTCTAAGACTTGTTCTTTTGTGCTACACCCTGCAGGCTAACAGGGCTTCCCAGGTGGTGTGAGTCAATGCAGGAGAAACAACAGACACAGTTTCAATCACTGGGTCATGAAGATCCCCTGGAAGAGAAAACAGCAACCCCCTCCAGTATTCTTGCGTAGTGAATGCCATAGACAGAGAAGCCTGGTGGGTTATAGTCCGTAGGGTTGCAAAGAGTCAGACACGACTGAAGCGCCTTAGCACACACACATTGCAGGCCTTCAAGCTTTTTAATTGTCTCAAGACAGAAGAAAAGAACCCAAGACAGTGACATCATGGTTTATTGGATTGGGGTGGGGGGGAGGAGGTCTTACACATCCAAAGCAAGGTCCTGGAGTGTCACCCGTCTGTGTATGGCAGACAGCAGGCAGGACAAAGCAGCTGCTAGTTTTCCCTGGGAAGTGGGGGAAGAAGTTACCATCATAGGAAAATTGATATCAGGTTGACTCATCAACTACCAGGGTAACCATATGAGGGGCACACTCCTCAGAGCCCCTCAGGTTAGATTTTCTTGGGGCAGATGTTTCCCTTTGATAAACAAGCAGGTGGAGCCATTCTAGCCTAAGGTTAGAACACTCACTAACTGTGGCAAGGGACCAGAAGATAGGCAGTTACTGACAAGACTGTATGATTAAGAGGGAAGGTCAGTCAGGTGAGTAGTAGGTGAAGCAGGTACTGGTCAAGCAGAGGATGTACAGAGAGCAAGAGAACAGCCAGCCATCTTGAGTGGCCTGATTATACATGTTCATGAGCAGAACACTTGAAAATCTTGTTCCTAAAGATGTAACCTAGGACGTCTTTGATGGTACAGTGGATAAGAATCTGCCTGACAACGCAGAGGACACACATTTGATCCCTGATCCAGGAAGATCCCACATGCCAAGGAATGTCACTGTGTATGACAGACAGCAGGCACAATACTAAACCTGTGCTTTAGAGCCCTCGGGCTGCACTACTGAGTTCGTGAGCCACAGCTACTGAAACCTGCACACCTAAAGCCTGTGCTCTACAACAAGAGAAGCCACTGCAATGAGAAGCCCCACACTGCAATGAAGAGTAGCCCCTGCTTACTAGAGAAAGCCCACGAGCAGCAACAAAGACCCAGCACAGTCAAAAATAAATAATTAATTAAATAAAAGAAGATGCAAACTAGAGAATCAAAATGGCAAGTCAGGAATTCAAGAGTGAAGAGCAACCTCTAAGAAAATAAGTGGGAGTAGGGACCAAGGTGAACACCTGAGGCTTTTAAACATTTTGAAATATTTATAACAAACAGTTATAAATAACACATAAAATAATATACAAAGAGTCAGACACGACTGAAGCGCCTTAGCACACACACATTGCAGGCCTTCAAGCTTTTTAATTGTCTCAAGACAGAAGAAAAGAACCCAAGACAGTGACATCATGGTTTATTGGATTGGGGTGGGGGGGAGGAGGTCTTACACATCCAAAGCAAGGTCCTGGAGTGTCACCCGTCTGTGTATGGCAGACAGCAGGCAGGACAAAGCAGCTGCTAGTTTTCCCTGGGAAGTGGGGGAAGAAGTTACCATCATAGGAAAATTGATATCAGGTTGACTCATCAACTACCAGGGTAACCATATGAGGGGCACACTCCTCAGAGCCCCTCAGGTTAGATTTTCTTGGGGCAGATGTTTCCCTTTGATAAACAAGCAGGTGGAGCCATTCTAGCCTAAGGTTAGAACACTCACTAACTGTGGCAAGGGACCAGAAGATAGGCAGTTACTGACAAGACTGTATGATTAAGAGGGAAGGTCAGTCAGGTGAGTAGTAGGTGAAGCAGGTACTGGTCAAGCAGAGGATGTACAGAGAGCAAGAGAACAGCCAGCCATCTTGAGTGGCCTGATTATACATGTTCATGAGCAGAACACTTGAAAATCTTGTTCCTAAAGATGTAACCTAGGACGTCTTTGATGGTACAGTGGATAAGAATCTGCCTGACAACGCAGAGGACACACATTTGATCCCTGATCCAGGAAGATCCCACATGCCAAGGAATGTCACTGTGTATGACAGACAGCAGGCACAATACTAAACCTGTGCTTTAGAGCCCTCGGGCTGCACTACTGAGTTCGTGAGCCACAGCTACTGAAACCTGCACACCTAAAGCCTGTGCTCTACAACAAGAGAAGCCACTGCAATGAGAAGCCCCACACTGCAATGAAGAGTAGCCCCTGCTTACTAGAGAAAGCCCACGAGCAGCAACAAAGACCCAGCACAGTCAAAAATAAATAATTAATTAAATAAAAGAAGATGCAAACTAGAGAATCAAAATGGCAAGTCAGGAATTCAAGAGTGAAGAGCAACCTCTAAGAAAATAAGTGGGAGTAGGGACCAAGGTGAACACCTGAGGCTTTTAAACATTTTTGAAATATTTATAACAAACAGTTATAAATAACACATAAAATAATATACAGAACACCTGGGTGCCCACCTCCCTAAATTTTCTAAAACTGATAAAAGCATCAATTCATAGGTTTAAGAACTATTATAAAGCACAAATAAAATAATTATAACTAAAAGAAATAATAAAGCATATGCTTAGACAAACCAGAGTAAAATTGCTAAGAAAGAATCACTCCTAACTCAAAGCAAGCAGAGAGAAAAAAACATTACCTTCAAAGCTGCAATACTAACAGTTGACTTCTCATCAGAAATTATGGAAACCAATGACAATAGAAAGATATCTTTTAAGTGCTGGGAAAAAAATACCTGCCAAACTAGAAATCCATATCCAGGAAAAATATTCTTTGAAGGTGAAAGCAAAATAAGGCCATTTTCCATTAAAATGAGAATGAAGAGATTTTTTACTGGCATACCTGTGTGTTAAAAAGGAAAATAATCTCTGATAGGTGCATAGAAATGCAGGAAAGATAGAGTGTACTAGAAAGAGTAAGTATATAAGAATATTATATGCATCAAGCAATATCTTATGTGATTTGAAATATATAGGAAATTAAAATGCATGACAACAACAGCACATGAATCAGGAGAAGGAGCTAAAAGAAATTTAAGTGTTTTACATAATGTAAATGTGTTGGGAGGACAGGAATAAACTGGGAGGTTGGGATTGACACGTACACACATCTATATATAAAATAGATAACTAATAAGGATAAGAGCACAGGGAACTCTACTCAATACTCTGTGATGCCCTATATGGGGGAAAAAAATCTTAAAAAATGCATATATGTATAACTGATTCACTTTGCTGTACACCGGAAACTAATCCAACATTTAAGTCAACTCTACTCCGCTAAAAAGTATTTTAAATAATAAAGTTAATGTGTTAATACATATTTCAAGGAATATCAAAAAATAAACTACTTCTTATAAAAAATAAATTATTAAACATATATTCACAAATTAATGAACATCATCAAGATCAAAATTACATATATCTAATATAATTAATCTATTTTATAATAAATTATTTAAAACAAGAATAAATCTATATGCTGTTTCTCATGCTTAATGTATAACAATATAATGCACAATTAGCTAAAGTAATGAGTTTTGAAAATAAGAAGTAGTGTAAATGACCTGATTTTCTTACAGGAAATATCTGTATTATACTCCAGCACTTGGCTTTTGGAAAATGATTTTTTTTTTTAGTTTATTTATTTATTTATTTATTTATTTATTTTGGGGGGTGGGGTTTGGGGAGGGAGCGGGGCAGGTGGGCCACTTCTATTGGTCTTTCATTTGTCCATTTTCATCCATCTTTGTTCTTTGGCCCGTGTGGGCCTCCCATCGCAGTGGCCCCTGTTGTCACAGAGCAGGAGCTCTGGGCACGTGCATTCCAGAGCTCCGGCTCGGTAATTGGACACATGGGTCCAGTCGCTCCGCAGCACATGGGATCTTCCCAGGCCAGGGATCGAATTGGCGCCCCTTGCACTGCAAGGCGGTATCCTTACCCACTGGACCACCAGGGAAGCCCTGGAAAATGCTTTTTAAATTCTGTATAAAATTCAAAATAATTTTATACACTCACGTCACTCTGTATATTTAGCAGAAAAGAAAAACATCTTTAAGCAACCAAAACAGTTTAGGTTGATGACACTGATCCTGGTTTTTGAAATGTAAAGAACATGTCTTTCTTTTCCATTCTGAAGAGTAGAAGAAGGCCAATTATGAAAGAAAGGATGGGAAAGTTTCCAGGGAGTTGTCAGGTAGTATGTGGGGATAGAGGTAGTATACATGGAAGCTGAAGGTTCCCTTACTTGTCAGCACCCCAGTACCCAGGTAACACCTTCATATAACCACAAGGATATGCACACCCAAGTTTGAAGATCATTGCTCTGAGGCATATACTATGAGAGGAATTATAGAGTCCCAAGTTGTGCACATATTCAACTTCACTAGATATTAAAAACTGCTTCTAAAGCAGTTAAATCAGTTTATAATCCCAAAGCAATAGGTTTGATATAATACCACGTCATTTTGATTTTTTATAGGCATAGGCATCGTATTTTTTTTTCATAAATTTATTAATTTATTCATTCATTGATTTATGGCTGTGTTGGATCTTTGTTGCTGCACTGGCTTTTCTCAAGCTGCAGAGGGCAGAATCTACTTTCTAGTTGTGTTGCACAGGCTAGTCATTATGGTGGCTTCTCTTGTTTACGAGCACAGAATTTAAGGTTTCAGTAGTTGCAGCTCCCAGGCTCTAGAGCACCAGATCAATAGCTGTGACTCACGGGCTTAGTTGTTGCAAGGCATTTGGGATCCTCCCCGATTTGGGATCAAGCCCAGATCATCTCCTGCATTGGCAGGCAGATCCTTTACCACTGAGCCAAAACGGAAGTTCTTTTTTGTTTTGTCTTTCTCTGACTATTAAAAGGGTGAAAGGCACCTTTTCATATGTTTATTAGCTATTTAAGTTTCTTAGGTGAATATGCTTTTTCTTATCATCAAGATATATTTTCACATTCTGAATATTCATGCTTTGTCATTTATATGCATTGCAGCTAGCTTCTCCTAGTCCACAGGCAGATCACTTAAAACTTTGGATGTCTCAGTTTCCTTATACAAAAAAATGAGAAGAACATGAAATTAAAAGTGCTTGCTCCTTGGAAGGAAAGCTATTACAAACCTAGGCGACATATTAAAAAGCAAAGATATCACTTTGCCAACAAAGGCCCATATAGTCAAAACTATGGTTTTTCCAGTAGTCATGTATGGATGTGAGAGTTGGACCACAAAGAAAGCTGAGCACCGAAAAATTGATGCTTTTGAACTGTGGTGCTGGAGATGATTCTTGAGAGTCCCATGGATAGCAAGGAGATCAAACCAGTCAATCCTAAAGGAAATCGACCCTGGATATTCAGTGGAAGGAGTGTTGTTGAAGCTGAAACTCCAGTACTTTGACCACCTGTTGCAGAGAACTGACTCATTAGAAAAGACTCTGGTGCTGGGAAAGACTGAAAGCAAAAGGAAAAGTGAGCAGCAGAGGATGAGATGGTTAGATAGCATCACCAACTCAATGGACATGAACTGGAGCAAATTCCAGGAAATAGTGAAGGACAGAGGAGCCTGGTTAGGTGCAGTCCATAGGTTCGCAAAAAGTCAAGACACGACTTAGCAACTGAACAACAACAACAATACTTTCCTCAAAAGGTGCTAGGTCATTTGATCCTCAAAACAACGCTATGAGGTAGATAACATAATTAAACAGGTTCTTCATATAAGAAATCTTTTCTCGGCTAGTCATTATGGTGGCTTCTCTTGTTTACGAGCACAGAATTTAAGGTTTCAGTAGTTGCAGCTCCCAGGCTCTAGAGCACCAGATCAATAGCTGTGACTCACGGGCTTAGTTGTTGCAAGGCATTTGGGATCCTCCCCGATTTGGGATCAAGCCCAGATCATCTCCTGCATTGGCAGGCAGATCCTTTACCACTGAGCCAAAACGGAAGTTCTTTTTTGTTTTGTCTTTCTCTGACTATTAAAAGGGTGAAAGGCACCTTTTCATATGTTTATTAGCTATTTAAGTTTCTTAGGTGAATATGCTTTTTCTTATCATCAAGATATATTTTCACATTCTGAATATTCATGCTTTGTCATTTATATGCATTGCAGCTAGCTTCTCCTAGTCCACAGGCAGATCACTTAAAACTTTGGATGTCTCAGTTTCCTTATACAAAAATGAGAAGAACATGAAATTAAAAGTGCTTGCTCCTTGGAAGGAAAGCTATTACAAACCTAGGCGACATATTAAAAAGCAAAGATATCACTTTGCCAACAAAGGCCCATATAGTCAAAACTATGGTTTTTCCAGTAGTCATGTATGGATGTGAGAGTTGGACCACAAAGAAAGCTGAGCACCGAAAAATTGATGCTTTTGAACTGTGGTGCTGGAGATGATTCTTGAGAGTCCCATGGATAGCAAGGAGATCAAACCAGTCAATCCTAAAGGAAATCGACCCTGGATATTCAGTGGAAGGAGTGTTGTTGAAGCTGAAACTCCAGTACTTTGACCACCTGTTGCAGAGAACTGACTCATTAGAAAAGACTCTGGTGCTGGGAAAGACTGAAAGCAAAAGGAAAAGTGAGCAGCAGAGGATGAGATGGTTAGATAGCATCACCAACTCAATGGACATGAACTGGAGCAAATTCCAGGAAATAGTGAAGGACAGAGGAGCCTGGTTAGGTGCAGTCCATAGGTTCGCAAAAAGTCAAGACACGACTTAGCAACTGAACAACAACAACAATACTTTCCTCAAAAGGTGCTAGGTCATTTGATCCTCAAAACAACGCTATGAGGTAGATAACATAATTAAACAGGTTCTTCATATAAGAAATCTTTTCTAGGTTACACCAAATTATTTACCAGAGATTTTACCAGTGTTTATTCTGTCATTAGACTATACATATCCTTGTTGTTCCACTTAGAATGAGCAGACTTTAAAATTTTTCTCACTATGGTAGATCTGAAAAAAATCTTTGTTTTTTATTTTCCATTTCCTTGGTAACTAGTGAGGTTGAACTTATTTTCATAGTATATTCACTATTGTTGATTCCTCTTCTCTAAAATGCCTGTACATGGCTTTTGTCCCTCCTTACACTGGGTTGTGTCTTTCCTACTGATTCTTAAGTTTTCTTGATATATTCTGAATCTTTGTGGTAAGTAGTTTCTCCCAGTGTGTGACTTCTCTTTTTTTAAAATTTGAAATAGGCACTTACCTGGTGGTCCAATGGTTAAGAATCTGCCCTGCGGGCTTCCCCTGGTGGTCTAGTGGGTAAGGACACCGGCTTGCAGTGCAAGGGGCACCGGTTCAATCCCTGGCCTGGGAAGATCCCACGTGCCGCGGAGTGGCTGGACCGATGTGTCCAATTACCAAGCCGGAGCTCTGGAGCGCATGCGCCCAGAGCCAGCGCTCTGCAACGACAGACTCCACCGCAATGGGAGGCCCACAGGAGCCAAAGAACAAAGACAGATGAAAATAGACAAATGAAAGGCCAATAGAAGTGGCCCGCCTGCTCCCCTCCCTCCCCAACCCGACCCCCGCCCAAAATAAATAAATAAATAAATCTTTTAAAAAATAATAATAATAATCTGCCTTGCAAGCAGGAAGCAGAGATTCAATCCCTGGTCAGGGAACCACAATACCATAACTAGAAAGTGTGTGTACTGCAGCAAAAGATCCCACAGGACAAAATGAAGATCGCATGTGCTACAGCTAAGACCCTACTCAGCCAGATGCATTAATTACAACATTGAAATGTGGTTGACCTATAATATTATGTTAGTCTCAGTTATACTGCAGAGTAACTTGATAGTTGTATATATTATAAAATGAGCATCACAATAAGTCTAGTAACCATCTATCTCCATACAAAGGTTGTCACAATATTGTTGACCACATTACTTATTCTGTATATTACATCCTGTGGCTTGTTTATTTTATAACTGGAAGTTTACATCTCTTAATCCCCTTCACTGTGGCTTCTCTCTTTTTTCATTTTTTAAATTATAAAAGTATGATAACACATTTACAGGAGACTTGGAAAATACAGAACAAAGTTATAACAATTTCATTATATATTACAATTATTTTTTAAGTAGATAAACTAAGATTTTTAGTTGGAACTTCAATATCAAGTTCTCCAAAATCAACAGAATGAATATACACAAACGTAGAAGGATATAGGAGACCTGAAAAGCACCATGAGCCAACTGAAAATAATTAAGATTTATACAGTTTTCATAGAACAGTAGGATACAAATTCTATTCAAGTTCTCATAGACTATAAACTAGGAGGCACTGGAATATAATCAGGGACATAAAACAAGATACAAATGTCATGATCTAAAGGTATTGAAGTCATACAGAATCTGTTCTCTTTTCACTTGGAATTATGCTAGAAATTGGCTTTCTCTTTCTGTTCTCTTTATGCTGACACTTGATGAGAACATATTCTAATTTTAATAAAATTTCTTTTGTTTACCCTTTCCTTTTGGGTTACGCTTTTCTTTTAAATTTATTACTTTAATTGAAACCTTTCCATATCATTTTGGTATAGGTATATCCCTTAAGAGAAGCATAATCAAATCTAATATCTTCTTGTCATTTAATATGTGAATGTTTATATTGTTATCAGTGATATATTGAGACTTATACCATCTTATATTTTATTCACTACTTGTGATCTTTTTTTATCATTTGTCGCCTTCTTTTTTGTTTTCTAGTGAGTTGATAAATTTTCAGATTCACTGCAATTTTAGAATCTACAAATGGTATATCCATCTGTTTAGACTGTTTTAAATAAGCATATTCAAAAGTTTTAAAAAAAAGTGTGTGTACTGCAGCAAAAGATCCCACAGGACTAAGTCATTACTAAGACCCTACTCAGCCAGATGCATTAATTACAACATTGAAATGTGGTTGACCTATAATATTATGTTAGTCTCAGTTATACTGCAGAGTAACTTGATAGTTGTATATATTATAAAATGAGCATCACAATAAGTCTAGTAACCATCTATCTCCATACAAAGGTTGTCACAATATTGTTGACCACATTACTTATTCTGTATATTACATCCTGTGGCTTGTTTATTTTATAACTGGAAGTTTACATCTCTTAATCCCCTTCACTGTGGCTTCTCTCTTTTTTCATTTTTTAAATTATAAAAGTATGATAACACATTTACAGGAGACTTGGAAAATACAGAACAAAGTTATAACAATTTCATTATATATTACAATTATTTTTTAAGTAGATAAACTAAGATTTTTAGTTGGAACTTCAATATCAAGTTCTCCAAAATCAACAGAATGAATATACACAAACGTAGAAGGATATAGGAGACCTGAAAAGCACCATGAGCCAACTGAAAATAATTAAGATTTATACAGTTTTCATAGAACAGTAGGATACAAATTCTATTCAAGTTCTCATAGACTATAAACTAGGAGGCACTGGAATATAATCAGGGACATAAAACAAGATACAAATGTCATGATCTAAAGGTATTGAAGTCATACAGAATCTGTTCTCTTTTCACTTGGAATTATGCTAGAAATTGGCTTTCTCTTTCTGTTCTCTTTATGCTGACACTTGATGAGAACATATTCTAATTTTAATAAAATTTCTTTTGTTTACCCTTTCCTTTTGGGTTACGCTTTTCTTTTAAATTTATTACTTTAATTGAAACCTTTCCATATCATTTTGGTATAGGTATATCCCTTAAGAGAAGCATAATCAAATCTAATATCTTCTTGTCATTTAATATGTGAATGTTTATATTGTTATCAGTGATATATTGAGACTTATACCATCTTATATTTTATTCACTACTTGTGATCTTTTTTTATCATTTGTCGCCTTCTTTTTTGTTTTCTAGTGAGTTGATAAATTTTCAGATTCACTGCAATTTTAGAATCTACAAATGGTATATCCATCTGTTTAGACTGTTTTAAATATTTAGCATATATTCTTAATTATAAATGTTAATACATTCTAATATCATTCCATATTTACATGCTGTTAAGAACTTTAACAATATATTTTAAAAATGGCAAAATATTGATTGCTGCTAGAGCTGAGTAACGGTAAACCCTTGTAAAGGACTATGCTACTTAACTATCCTTTAAGTACACACACACATACACATACACACACACATACGAAAACTCATTATTAAGGAGAGTTTTTTTTATATAAAATATTTGTTTTATGGGGGATTTTTCAGTTATATAAACAGATATATTTTATCTCTCCTTTGCTGTATTTTTGGTTGGTTGGTTGGGTTTTTTTTTAATTATTTATTTTTATTTATTTATTTGACTGCACCAGGTCTTAGTTGCAGTACTTGGGTTCTTTAGTTATGACATGTGGGTTCTTTTAGTTGCAGCATATGGGATCGAGTTTCCTGACCAGAGATCAAACCCAGGCTCCCTGCATTGGGAGCTCAGAGTCTTAGCCAGTGATCCACCAGCGAAGTCCTGGTTGGTTGTTTCTAAATGCCACGTGAGTTCACGTTTCTTCTTGGTGGAAAAATATCCTTAATATTTTCTTCAGTGACAGTGTGTGGCCAATGTTACTCTCCTTTTTTTGAGAGAGAGATTAAGAGAGTACGTAGTTCCAGGCTGATGGTTATTTTTCCTCAATGCTTTCTCTTTCTGTTCTCTTTATGCTGACACTTGATGAGAACATATTCTAATTTTAATAAAATTTCTTTTGTTTACCCTTTCCTTTTGGGTTACGCTTTTCTTTTAAATTTATTACTTTAATTGAAACCTTTCCATATCATTTTGGTATAGGTATATCCCTTAAGAGAAGCATAATCAAATCTAATATCTTCTTGTCATTTAATATGTGAATGTTTATATTGTTATCAGTGATATATTGAGACTTATACCATCTTATATTTTATTCACTACTTGTGATCTTTTTTTATCATTTGTCGCCTTCTTTTTTGTTTTCTAGTGAGTTGATAAATTTTCAGATTCACTGCAATTTTAGAATCTACAAATGGTATATCCATCTGTTTAGACTGTTTTAAATATTTAGCATATATTCTTAATTATAAATGTTAATACATTCTAATATCATTCCATATTTACATGCTGTTAAGAACTTTAACAATATATTTTAAAAATGGCAAAATATTGATTGCTGCTAGAGCTGAGTAACGGTAAACCCTTGTAAAGGACTATGCTACTTAACTATCCTTTAAGTACACACACACATACACATACACACACACATACGAAAACTCATTATTAAGGAGAGTTTTTTTTATATAAAATATTTGTTTTATGGGGGATTTTTCAGTTATATAAACAGATATATTTTATCTCTCCTTTGCTGTATTTTTGGTTGGTTGGTTGGGTTTTTTTTTAATTATTTATTTTTATTTATTTATTTGACTGCACCAGGTCTTAGTTGCAGTACTTGGGTTCTTTAGTTATGACATGTGGGTTCTTTTAGTTGCAGCATATGGGATCGAGTTTCCTGACCAGAGATCAAACCCAGGCTCCCTGCATTGGGAGCTCAGAGTCTTAGCCAGTGATCCACCAGCGAAGTCCTGGTTGGTTGTTTCTAAATGCCACGTGAGTTCACGTTTCTTCTTGGTGGAAAAATATCCTTAATATTTTCTTCAGTGACAGTGTGTGGCCAATGTTACTCTCCTTTTTTTGAGAGAGAGATTAAGAGAGTACGTAGTTCCAGGCTGATGGTTATTTTTCCTCAATGCTTTCATAAAGCTGCTCCTTCGTCCTCTAGCATCCATCATTATTTATTAGAAAACAGCTGCCCATTTATTTTATTTTTTTAACTTTCATTTTACTTTTAACTTTTGCAAGGTTTTGTTGTTTACAGATATGTATGTTCCCAGATTAGTCATATGTATATCCCTCCCTTCCCACCCCTCCCGACCATCACACAGCACCCCTGAAAGATCTCCTTTTCTCACAGAGCAATGACTATAGCTATTTTCTTCACATATGATAGTACAGGCCTTCATGCTACTTTCTTTATGCCTCCCACCCTCTGTTCCTTCCCCACAATGTCTATATGTCCACTGTCCATGTCTGTCTTTCCGTCACTTCACTGTGTGTGCCATCATCACCATCCTCCAAGATTCCATGTATATGTGTTAATATATTGTATTTGTCCTTCTCTTTCTGACTGATTTCACATTTTATGATATGTTCTAGGTCCAGCCACCTCATTAGGGCTGATTCTTCTGCATTTCTTTTTACAACAGCTGCCCATTTAATTGTCGTTTCTTTGTGAATAATGAATCTTTGTTCCTCTGACTGCTTTAAACTTTTTAACTTTATTTGTAATGCAGTGTCATCACAATGTACCTTCTGTGTGAACTTCCTTTCCTTCTTTCTTGTTTCTTTTGGCCAAGCCTCGCAGCTTGAGGGATCTTACTTCCCAGACCAGGGAGGGAATTGAACCCTGAACCCAGGCCACTGATTCCTAACCACCGGACTGCCAGATAATTCCCTAAATTTATTTCTCTGTATATGACCTGGTATTTCTACATATACTGTTTGGCACTTTCATTTGAGACTATACATTCCCAAATTTTTATGACATGTGGGTTCTTTTAGTTGCAGCATATGGGATCGAGTTTCCTGACCAGAGATCAAACCCAGGCTCCCTGCATTGGGAGCTCAGAGTCTTAGCCAGTGATCCACCAGCGAAGTCCTGGTTGGTTGTTTCTAAATGCCACGTGAGTTCACGTTTCTTCTTGGTGGAAAAATATCCTTAATATTTTCTTCAGTGACAGTGTGTGGCCAATGTTACTCTCCTTTTTTTGAGAGAGAGATTAAGAGAGTACGTAGTTCCAGGCTGATGGTTATTTTTCCTCAATGCTTTCATAAAGCTGCTCCTTCGTCCTCTAGCATCCATCATTATTTATTAGAAAACAGCTGCCCATTTATTTTATTTTTTTAACTTTCATTTTACTTTTAACTTTTGCAAGGTTTTGTTGTTTACAGATATGTATGTTCCCAGATTAGTCATATGTATATCCCTCCCTTCCCACCCCTCCCGACCATCACACAGCACCCCTGAAAGATCTCCTTTTCTCACAGAGCAATGACTATAGCTATTTTCTTCACATATGATAGTACAGGCCTTCATGCTACTTTCTTTATGCCTCCCACCCTCTGTTCCTTCCCCACAATGTCTATATGTCCACTGTCCATGTCTGTCTTTCCGTCACTTCACTGTGTGTGCCATCATCACCATCCTCCAAGATTCCATGTATATGTGTTAATATATTGTATTTGTCCTTCTCTTTCTGACTGATTTCACATTTTATGATATGTTCTAGGTCCAGCCACCTCATTAGGGCTGATTCTTCTGCATTTCTTTTTACAACAGCTGCCCATTTAATTGTCGTTTCTTTGTGAATAATGAATCTTTGTTCCTCTGACTGCTTTAAACTTTTTAACTTTATTTGTAATGCAGTGTCATCACAATGTACCTTCTGTGTGAACTTCCTTTCCTTCTTTCTTGTTTCTTTTGGCCAAGCCTCGCAGCTTGAGGGATCTTACTTCCCAGACCAGGGAGGGAATTGAACCCTGAACCCAGGCCACTGATTCCTAACCACCGGACTGCCAGATAATTCCCTAAATTTATTTCTCTGTATATGACCTGGTATTTCTACATATACTGTTTGGCACTTTCATTTGAGACTATACATCCTTCTCCAACTCAAGAAAATTTTAAATTATTATTACCTCATCAAATATTGGCTTCTCCATAATTCCCTCCATTCTTTTCTTCTGGAATTCCTATTAGATATGCCGGGAGCCTCCAAAGTATATCCTTCACATCTTGAACTGATTGTTCATATTTTTTATACTGGATGCTGAGTGAATTCCTCAGCACACTTTTTCAAGTTACTAATACTCTAATTGATTCTGATCTAGAGTTTGTCCCAGCTATTGATTTTTCTTTCAAGAGCTAT
Organism: Tragulus kanchil; assembly: GCA_022376925.1. Lineage (NCBI taxonomy): Eukaryota > Metazoa > Chordata > Mammalia > Artiodactyla > Tragulidae > Tragulus > Tragulus kanchil. The sequence goes on along the minus strand of JAIOJX010000029.1, from coordinate 115,806,264 downwards.
TTTTGTTTCTGCTTGCTTTGTCTCTTTTATGGATATTATTCCTTGTTTATCCTCTTGAAAGAGTGACATTTACATTGAGAAATTGGAAACCACATGAAGTGGCAACTGCAGAACATTTTAGGCAGAAAAAGCAGCATTGGGACCTGATCCCTCGCCCCCCAAAATTCTGTCTGATTCTTAATCAGCATTTATTTTTAACATGACCTATCGTATAAGCATAGCTGATAACTCAGCTTGTTGAATCAATCTAGAGGCTTTGGGGACTGTATCCATGTACTTATTTCCAAAGTTTAGGGTGTAAACAATATGATGCACAGAACTCTGAGTTGCTGCCTGGGTCTTGCCTGGCTGAATAACTGTAAGCTCTCTGATACAGAGAAGCTTTACTTCAGTGGTCAACAGTACAGTCAATGGAGCCATACTGTATCTCAGAAATAACTGTGGCCAAGCACTTACTGACAACAGACTCCATGGTCATCATTGGAGTAAGCAACAAACTTCAAATTTTAAACTAATCATGTTCTTTATGGAAAACTATAAAATAATCTTTTAAATATAAACAAAACTGCTAAATGGCATCACTTAGCACCATCTTGGTTATATGTAAGAGTACAAACTTGAGCATTAAAAGCACAAGGCAGTACTTACTTTCATACACATGATTCAAATATTCCAAACTATGCCTAAACTGATATGTTACGGTATATAATTTAATTTACAAAAACCACCACAAAAATTAATCCTGGTTAGAATCTGAATGGGGCTTCCCTGGTGACTCACTGGTGAAGAATCTGCCTGTAATGCAGGAGACCTGGGTTTGATCCCTGCATTGGGAAGATCCCTTGGAGGAGGGCATGGTAACCCACTCCAGTATTCGTGCCAGTTGAATCCCATGGACAGTAGATCCTGGCGGGCTACAGTCCATGGGGTTGCACAGAGTCAGACACTACTGAAGTGACTAAGCAGCAGCAGCAGCATCTGAATATCTCCAATTGTAAAACTATTGCTCCCACTCCCTAAATTCTGGGTGGTATTTTGGGTGGTGGTAGAAGTGGATAACCCTGACTTTCTTTTGCTCATGTCATATCACCTTTGATGATGCAGTCATATGACTCTTCTCTCCCTCTACCTTTTCTCATTCTGGCCAAGTACCATCCTCACACCTGCCTGTTTTGAACCAGAGTCTAATATGGTCCTTTCAACTAGAAAACGAACACATTCACATCTCATGCATTATATGAGGCAATGAGTTTGACCACCATCATCTTGCTAGACTCACTTCACTAGCTCAGGGACTGATACACAGGCAGGTAAGGCAATATCCTTGGCACAGCCACTTACTGTGTGCTTGCCATCGGCCAACCATGGAGTCTCATTGAATGTTCTCCTTTATACACTTTACAGTGTTGCCTTTGTCTAGCAATCACCTTCCTCATTTCTCACAGTGCTTCTAAAGTAACATATATTCAGATCAAAAAGGCTGACTACGTTGAGATTTCAATTTTTAACTCCTGAAATTCCTTGACAAAGCGTAGGTGATGTTAAGTTCCTCCCCTTGCAGAAGAAGAATAATCCTACTTTGGATCTTGGCTAATTCCAGTAAGTCTTCTTTTTGGATGAGGTCATTCAAATCCAAAAGGTATCTTCACAAAAAGAGCACCCTCTCCAATTTCTCCTCAGGAGGATCTAAGTGCCTTGAACATGATACTCACTTCCTTCAAGAGAACAATGGCCAATATAAGTGGAAATGTTTTTCAACAAAGAACCTGCTGTTTCCAATGCAGCATCCTGTTTCAATTCACTACCAAATGCCCATACAGAAAGAAGGTTTAGTGCCAAGGAAATCTACAGTCTTATAAGCCAACAGAACAAACCAGTAAATATGAAAGTGAATTCACATTTAAAAATTAATTGTATTTGTTTATTTATTCATTTATTTTTGGATGTGCTGGGTCTTCACTGCTGGCTTTTTCTCTAATGACAGTGGGCAGGCTTCTCATTGCAGTGGCTTCTCTTGTGCCCCAGAGGGACTCTAGGACACACAGGCTTCAGTAACTACAGCATGCTCAGTAGTTGAGGCTCCTGAGCTCTAGAAAACAGATTCAATAGCTCTGGTGCTCAGGCTTAGTTATTCCCCAGCATGTGGGATCTTCTGCGATCGGCGATTGGATCCATGTCTCCTGCACTGGCAGGTGAATTCTTTATCACTGAGTCTCCAGAGAAGCCCCGAAAATTCACATTTTAAAATAGTGCTTCCATTGGTTTAGAAGGTAAGTATAGGTAAAGTTAATTTCAACAAAATTTATTTTTAAAATAAGTGAATGTTGTCATTAGCAAATTTCCCATGGCTTTTGAAGTTACCAATGCCAGCCCTATAAGGGCTGGCATGATGTGGTCCCTTTCATCACCTCCTATCACAATCCATGCCCTAGGACACTTGCCAATGTTGTTCCAGTTGTACCAATCGTCTGTTAGCAACTAGAAATGCCAAGATATTTCCAGTCACTGGGTTTTTGCACTTAGATTTTTACCTGTCTGGAATATGCTTCTGCCCCTCCTTAACTATGAAATCTTCCCTGACCACCCTAATCGAAATGAAGTCATTTTCTGTAGTCCTGGTCACGCAATCTGTCGATTTCCTCACAGCACTTATCAGAAGTTATAACTTACTTATTTACTGAGTACTTGTGGTCTGTTTCCCCATACTAGAATGTAAGCCCCAAGAAGTCAGGGGATCTGATTTTTCTTAGGCTCCATCCATAGATCTTATGTTCCTGGCACCGAAGTCTACTACCCTATGACATCTCCTGTGACGTCTCAGACAGCACTCATGCCATTCTTCCATCCTTCCCAGGAGGATCTAAGTGCCTTGAACATGATACTCACTTCTTCAAGAGAACAATGGCCAATATAAGTGGAAATGTTTTTCAACAAAGAACCTGCTGTTTCCAATGCAGCATCCTGTTTCAATTCACTACCAAATGCCCATACAGAAAGAAGGTTTAGTGCCAAGGAAATCTACAGTCTTATAAGCCAACAGAACAAACCAGTAAATATGAAAGTGAATTCACATTTAAAAATTAATTGTATTTGTTTATTTATTCATTTATTTTTGGATGTGCTGGGTCTTCACTGCTGGCTTTTTCTCTAATGACAGTGGGCAGGCTTCTCATTGCAGTGGCTTCTCTTGTGCCCCAGAGGGACTCTAGGACACACAGGCTTCAGTAACTACAGCATGCTCAGTAGTTGAGGCTCCTGAGCTCTAGAAAACAGATTCAATAGCTCTGGTGCTCAGGCTTAGTTATTCCCCAGCATGTGGGATCTTCTGCGATCGGCGATTGGATCCATGTCTCCTGCACTGGCAGGTGAATTCTTTATCACTGAGTCTCCAGAGAAGCCCCGAAAATTCACATTTTAAAATAGTGCTTCCATTGGTTTAGAAGGTAAGTATAGGTAAAGTTAATTTCAACAAAATTTATTTTTAAAATAAGTGAATGTTGTCATTAGCAAATTTCCCATGGCTTTTGAAGTTACCAATGCCAGCCCTATAAGGGCTGGCATGATGTGGTCCCTTTCATCACCTCCTATCACAATCCATGCCCTAGGACACTTGCCAATGTTGTTCCAGTTGTACCAATCGTCTGTTAGCAACTAGAAATGCCAAGATATTTCCAGTCACTGGGTTTTTGCACTTAGATTTTTACCTGTCTGGAATATGCTTCTGCCCCTCCTTAACTATGAAATCTTCCCTGACCACCCTAATCGAAATGAAGTCATTTTCTGTAGTCCTGGTCACGCAATCTGTCGATTTCCTCACAGCACTTATCAGAAGTTATAACTTACTTATTTACTGAGTACTTGTGGTCTGTTTCCCCATACTAGAATGTAAGCCCCAAGAAGTCAGGGGATCTGATTTTTCTTAGGCTCCATCCATAGATCTTATGTTCCTGGCACCGAAGTCTACTACCCTATGACATCTCCTTGACTTAGAAAAGTAACAATCATGACTCAAAAAATAAGTACACAAACGACTATCATGCAGCACTGACCAAAATGGAATTTAAAGAATTTTGAAAGCCACAAACACTAGTCTTTTCGTTGGAGATTTTTTTCAATTCTTTTTTGTTAATTCTGCAGGATGGCCACTGGAGGGAGATAGAGTCAAATACTACACCCAAGTTCTAAGGTTCTTTTTTTTTTTTCTCCCCTTAGAATTTTGGAAGTCCTGCAGCACGATCCTTTTCTTAGCTGCTCTTATCCATCCAGCTTCTTTTAAAACAAACCAAAAAGTTATGATGAGGAATTCACTACTCATTACACAGACTACTAATGATAGGCACTAACATGTTTAGAAAGCCCTCTTTCTTACTGATCTGTCTGTAATTACCACTCTGCCCTCCTCCTTAATCCAAATCATTAAGAATCTGACACTAGCTTGGGCCTTGTCCTCGGCCTCATTTTCTAGGATAATCTTTGGAAACTGTAGCCAGCCAATCCCAGGATGCCTCACACATTTCTCATCTTTGACCATGGCCCAAGATGGAAAGTTCTTGGGTTTTCTCTCCTGTGGCCCCTGGATGACTGCTTCTTCCCCCAAACTTTACGCTATACCCTGTTCCATACACTCCCCAGCACTGCCAACATCCCGCTATCCCAAAGCACACCCATCCATCCTCTTGTCTTGAAAGCTGGCTCTCCTCAAGGGCTGGTGGGCTTCCCTGGTGGAGCAGTGGTAAGGAATCCACCTACCAAGTAGAAGATGCAGGTTCAATCCCTTGGTCAGGAAGATCCCCTGGAGGAGGAAATGGCAACCCTCTCCAGTATTCTTACCTGGGAAATTCCGTGGACAGAGGAGCCTGGTGGGCTACAGTCCATGGGGTTGCAGAATGGAACACAATCTAGTAACTAAAAAACAACAACCCCTGCTGCATCTGCCTCCCATGAAGATGCTTGTGGTCTGTTTCCCCATACTAGAATGTAAGCCCCAAGAAGTCAGGGATCTGATTTCTTAGGCTCCATCCATAGATCTTATGTTCCTGGCACCGAAGTCTACTACCCTATGACATCTCCTTGACTTAGAAAAGTAACAATCATGACTCAAAAAATAAGTACACAAACGACTATCATGCAGCACTGACCAAAATGGAATTTAAAGAATTTTGAAAGCCACAAACACTAGTCTTTTCGTTGGAGATTTTTTTCAATTCTTTTTTGTTAATTCTGCAGGATGGCCACTGGAGGGAGATAGAGTCAAATACTACACCCAAGTTCTAAGGTTCTTTTTTTTCTCCCTTAGAATTTTGGAAGTCCTGCAGCACGATCCTTTTCTTAGCTGCTCTTATCCATCCAGCTTCTTTTAAAACAAACCAAAAGTTATGATGAGGAATTCACTACTCATTACACAGACTACTAATGATAGGCACTAACATGTTTAGAAAGCCCTCTTTCTTACTGATCTGTCTGTAATTACCACTCTGCCCTCCTCCTTAATCCAAATCATTAAGAATCTGACACTAGCTTGGGCCTTGTCCTCGGCCTCATTTTCTAGGATAATCTTTGGAAACTGTAGCCAGCCAATCCCAGGATGCCTCACACATTTCTCATCTTTGACCATGGCCCAAGATGGAAAGTTCTTGGGTTTTCTCTCCTGTGGCCCCTGGATGACTGCTTCTTCCCCCAAACTTTACGCTATACCCTGTTCCATACACTCCCCAGCACTGCCAACATCCCGCTATCCCAAAGCACACCCATCCATCCTCTTGTCTTGAAAGCTGGCTCTCCTCAAGGGCTGGTGGGCTTCCCTGGTGGAGCAGTGGTAAGGAATCCACCTACCAAGTAGAAGATGCAGGTTCAATCCCTTGGTCAGGAAGATCCCCTGGAGGAGGAAATGGCAACCCTCTCCAGTATTCTTACCTGGGAAATTCCGTGGACAGAGGAGCCTGGTGGGCTACAGTCCATGGGGTTGCAGAATGGAACACAATCTAGTAACTAAAAAACAACAACCCCTGCTGCATCTGCCTCCCATGAAGATGCTGGTTCTCTGAAGTTCCCAAGATCACAAGCAGGGCTGGCATTACTCAGTTGCTTGTGCCACTCTCAGAGAATTGCTTCTTCCTTCAGATTTATGCCATCCTGCAGCTCTGCTGTCCCCTCCGCTGTTCACCTATTTGTCAAGCCAGTGTAGAATGCTCTCAGGGTCTCATTTCTATCCAGTCACTCAAAATGGGTGATGCTGGATGAAAATGAGACCCCATAGTCTTCTACACTGGTCTATAGATAACAAGTACATCACCTTAGCCCCCTTCATTCCACCCACACTTGGCACCTTCCATTGGACCCAAAATTTACCCCAGTTAATTGTCTCTCTAGCTCACTCATAACCCCTCCACCACAAGCATCTACGTGTCCACTGCATTTTCTCCCAGGCTAGTCACTTATTTTCCTAACTGGGTTACACTCCCACTGTTACTTTTCCACCTCACTACCCATTCCAAAACTTAGTAAAGATACACATGCTGAGAACATTTAGCAAGTTTGATTTGGTGGGCATATGTGAAAACCTGACTCCTACAATTAGACAGTATGTATGGTATATTTACAAAAATTGCCGATGAACTAGGCCAGTGATTCTCAACATTTTTGGTCTCAGGTTCTCTTTATAATATTAAAAATAACTGAAGATTCCAAAATACTTTTGTTTGTAGAAGTTATATTTACTGATAATTACTGTGTTGGAAGTTAAAGTGGAAAGATGATTTACATGTTTATTAACAGCAAACACAAATATGGATTTAATAAATCAAGAATAATAATGCCACTGTATGTTAACATAAGTAACATTTTTATGAAAGATATCTTTTTAATTAGTGAGAAAAATGGCACTGTTTCACATTTTGACAAATTTCTTTAACGCTTCTTTTCTAAAGAGAAAGCTGGAGCTCTGTGACAACCTTTGGTCAGGAAGATCCCCTGGAGGAGGAAATGGCAACCCTCTCCAGTATTCTTACCTGGGAAATTCCGTGGACAGAGGAGCCTGGTGGGCTACAGTCCATGGGGTTGCAGAATGGAACACAATCTAGTAACTAAAAAACAACAACCCCTGCTGCATCTGCCTCCCATGAAGATGCTGGTTCTCTGAAGTTCCCAAGATCACAAGCAGGGCTGGCATTACTCAGTTGCTTGTGCCACTCTCAGAGAATTGCTTCTTCCTTCAGATTTATGCCATCCTGCAGCTCTGCTGTCCCCTCCGCTGTTCACCTATTTGTCAAGCCAGTGTAGAATGCTCTCAGGGTCTCATTTCTATCCAGTCACTCAAAATGGGTGATGCTGGATGAAAATGAGACCCCATAGTCTTCTACACTGGTCTATAGATAACAAGTACATCACCTTAGCCCCCTTCATTCCACCCACACTTGGCACCTTCCATTGGACCCAAAATTTACCCCAGTTAATTGTCTCTCTAGCTCACTCATAACCCCTCCACCACAAGCATCTACGTGTCCACTGCATTTTCTCCCAGGCTAGTCACTTATTTTCCTAACTGGGTTACACTCCCACTGTTACTTTTCCACCTCACTACCCATTCCAAAACTTAGTAAAGATACACATGCTGAGAACATTTAGCAAGTTTGATTTGGTGGGCATATGTGAAAACCTGACTCCTACAATTAGACAGTATGTATGGTATATTTACAAAAATTGCCGATGAACTAGGCCAGTGATTCTCAACATTTTTGGTCTCAGGTTCTCTTTATAATATTAAAAATAACTGAAGATTCCAAAATACTTTTGTTTGTAGAAGTTATATTTACTGATAATTACTGTGTTGGAAGTTAAAGTGGAAAGATGATTTACATGTTTATTAACAGCAAACACAAATATGGATTTAATAAATCAAGAATAATAATGCCACTGTATGTTAACATAAGTAACATTTTTATGAAAGATATCTTTTTTTAATTAGTGAGAAAAATGGCACTGTTTCACATTTTGACAAATTTCTTTAACGCTTCTTTTCTAAAGAGAAAACAGCTGGAGCTCTGTGACAACCTAGAGGAGTGGAATGGGGTGAGAGGTGGGAGGGAGGTTCAAGAGGAAGGGGACATATATATATATATATATGGCTGATTCATGTTGATATGTGGCAGAAACTAATACAATACTATAAAGTAATTATCCTACAAGTTAAAATAATTTTTTTAATATTTTTGTTCTTTTCCCCATCATGCCTCTTTTATTTATATTTATTTTCATCTATTTTTTTTATTCTTTGGCATGTGTGCGCCTCCCATTGCAGTGCCCTCTCTCACTACAGAGCACCGGCTCTGAGCGCATGTGCTCCAGACCTCTGGCTCCTAATTGGACACACTGGTCCAGCCACTCTGCGGTACATGGGATCTTTCCAGGCCAGGGATGGAACCGGTGCCCCCTGCATTACAAGGCAGACTCTTTGCCCACTGGACTACCAGGGAAGCCCAAAATAAATAAATTTTTAAAAAAGAAAACAGCTGGATTCTCCCAGCATCTTCTGCTTTCCATCTGTTGTGATAGGTTCTTTTGGTGAAAGTATGAAGAAAGTCCAACCTTGCCCATAAGAATGAAAAAAGCAGCCAGCCCCTGAGGTCCAGCAGGACTTGGCATTGCCAGAAGCTGGCCTGGCACTCACAACTGGCCTTGGAGGTCAAAGTCACAGAACATCCCATAAGACAGAGCCACTCTTTGACCATGATGGACCAAGACATGAGTAAGGCCATGAACTTGTCTAAGCCACACAAGTGTCCAAACAACTCCCTATTCTGGCTGAGTAACCTCTGCTTCTTCAGCAGCTACAGCATTATTCCAGTCAGCCCTTCTGTGCTAGTTCCCTAGGGCTATGGAAGAAATTGCCTTACATTTGGTGGCTTGAAACAACAGAACTCTGTTCTCTCCTATTCTGCAGTCAGAGGGAGAAGGCAAGATGTTGGCATAACACACTCCATCTGAAGGCTCTGGGAGACAATCCTTCCTCATCTCTTCCAGCTTATGGAGGCTCCAGGAGTTCCCTGACCTGTAGTCACATCACTCCAGTGTCTGCTTCTGTCCTCCCCTGGCCTTCTCCTTTGTGTCTCATGATGTGCCTATCATGGAGTTGTGACCCACCTAGATAGTCCAGCATGATCTCATCTGGGGATCTTTAAGTTCATCACAACTGTCTACCAAGAACTTTCTTGCAAATAAGCTAACAAATAGGTAAGATGTGGATGTCTCATTTGAGGAGTTAGCCTGCTATACCTTCCAATACAGAAGATTTATTAAGAAACACAATCATAGAATTACCCCCACATCCTGATAGTATCAGATTCAGAATAAAGTTCTGTTTTCTTAAACCCTCCTCCCAAATCACCTAACCAAACCCAAATTCTATGTCTTTTCTAACACCATCTTACCAAGACTGTAGACAGTTCTCACTGGTGTATAATATTCCCTTTCCTGCCCATGAATAATAAACCTACCTTGTTCAATTATTGCTCAGTTTTTGGTGGTTGTCCAAGACTCTTTGCCCACTGGACTACCAGGGAAGCCCAAAATAAATAAATTTTAAAAGAAAACAGCTGGATTCTCCCAGCATCTTCTGCTTTCCATCTGTTGTGATAGGTTCTTTTGGTGAAAGTATGAAGAAAGTCCAACCTTGCCCATAAGAATGAAAAAAGCAGCCAGCCCCTGAGGTCCAGCAGGACTTGGCATTGCCAGAAGCTGGCCTGGCACTCACAACTGGCCTTGGAGGTCAAAGTCACAGAACATCCCATAAGACAGAGCCACTCTTTGACCATGATGGACCAAGACATGAGTAAGGCCATGAACTTGTCTAAGCCACACAAGTGTCCAAACAACTCCCTATTCTGGCTGAGTAACCTCTGCTTCTTCAGCAGCTACAGCATTATTCCAGTCAGCCCTTCTGTGCTAGTTCCCTAGGGCTATGGAAGAAATTGCCTTACATTTGGTGGCTTGAAACAACAGAACTCTGTTCTCTCCTATTCTGCAGTCAGAGGGAGAAGGCAAGATGTTGGCATAACACACTCCATCTGAAGGCTCTGGGAGACAATCCTTCCTCATCTCTTCCAGCTTATGGAGGCTCCAGGAGTTCCCTGACCTGTAGTCACATCACTCCAGTGTCTGCTTCTGTCCTCCCCTGGCCTTCTCCTTTGTGTCTCATGATGTGCCTATCATGGAGTTGTGACCCACCTAGATAGTCCAGCATGATCTCATCTGGGGATCTTTAAGTTCATCACAACTGTCTACCAAGAACTTTCTTGCAAATAAGCTAACAAATAGGTAAGATGTGGATGTCTCATTTGAGGAGTTAGCCTGCTATACCTTCCAATACAGAAGATTTATTAAGAAACACAATCATAGAATTACCCCCACATCCTGATAGTATCAGATTCAGAATAAAGTTCTGTTTTCTTAAACCCTCCTCCCAAATCACCTAACCAAACCCAAATTCTATGTCTTTTCTAACACCATCTTACCAAGACTGTAGACAGTTCTCACTGGTGTATAATATTCCCTTTCCTGCCCATGAATAATAAACCTACCTTGTTCAATTATTGCTCAGTTTTTGGTGGTGTTTGTCCAAAAGGCACCAACACAAAGATATGTAGCTAGAAAAGGGAGGGGCATTTTAACAGCCTTTTCATATCATCTCTGATACTACACTCAAATTCAGCAAGTGATCATGTCTTAAAGCCTACTTGACTATGGACTCTGAAATCATATCAGTGAATTTTACACACCCTGCTACATGAAAATCCATCAGACTATTTTGTACTTTGAGTCCATCTTTCACTCATACATAACTTCAGACATCATACATTGATCATTTGGAAAATGAAGTTTCCAAATGTTCATGAAGTATATATATATCTTCCCAAAGTTTGATGCATTTCATTATACAATGTATGTTTTGTAAATTCTACTTGTTAACAGACAAAGAATTAATCTCCAAAATCTACAAGCAACTCAGACAACTCAGCGCCGGAAAAATGAACAACCCAACCAAAAAATGGGAAAAAGACCTAAGGAGACATCGCTCTAAAGAGGACATACAGTTGGCCAAAAGCACATGAAACGATGCTCAATCTCGCTTATTATTAGAGAAATGCAAATCAAAACTACAATGAGATACCACTTCACACCCGTCAGAATGACCATCATCAACAAATCAACAGACAATAAATGTTGGAGAGGATGCGGAGAAAAGGGAACACTCTTGCATTGCTGGTGGGAATGTAAATTGATACAGTCACTATGGAGGACAGTATGGAGATTGCTTTAAAAACTAAAAATAGAAGTACCATACAACCCAGAAATCCCACTATTAGGCATACACTCTGATGAAATCAAATCTGAAAGAAGCACCTGTACCCCAATGTTCATTGCAGCACTCTATACAATAGCTAGAACATGGAAGCAACCTAGATGTCCATCGATGAATGAATGGATACAGAAGCTCTGGTACATATATACAATGGAGTACTTCTCAGCTGTAAAAAGAAATGTAGAAGAATCAGCCCTAATGAGGTGGATGGAGCTAGAACGTATCATAAAGAGTGAAGTAAGTCAAAAAGAGAAAGACAAGTACAGTATACTAGCACATATATATGGAATCTAGTAAGAGGGTAATGATAACACACGCAGTGAAGCGATGGAAAAACAGACACAGAGAACAGATATACGGACATTGTGGGGAATGAACAGTGGGTGGGAGGCATAGAGGGAGTAACATGAAAACCTATACTATCATATGTGAAAAAAATAGCGATTGTCATTGCACTGTGGGAATAGGAGATCCTGCAGGGGAGCAGTACGACAGCCTGAAGGGGTGGGATGAGGGGACTCGGACAGGGGAGGGGGTTAGGGATATTATGCATATGACTGATCTGGGAACATACATGTCTGTGAACAACAAAACTCTGCAAAAATTAAAAAAAAAAAAACATCACAAGTGTTAAGGTAAGAAACTGTGATAGTGAACATACAATATTTCATTTTGTAAATTCTACTTGTTAACAGACAAAGAATTAATCTCCAAAATCTACAAGCAACTCAGACAACTCAGCGCCGGAAAAATGAACAACCCAACCAAAAAATGGGAAAAAGACCTAAGGAGACATCGCTCTAAAGAGGACATACAGTTGGCCAAAAGCACATGAAACGATGCTCAATCTCGCTTATTATTAGAGAAATGCAAATCAAAACTACAATGAGATACCACTTCACACCCGTCAGAATGACCATCATCAACAAATCAACAGACAATAAATGTTGGAGAGGATGCGGAGAAAAGGGAACACTCTTGCATTGCTGGTGGGAATGTAAATTGATACAGTCACTATGGAGGACAGTATGGAGATTGCTTTAAAAACTAAAAATAGAAGTACCATACAACCCAGAAATCCCACTATTAGGCATACACTCTGATGAAATCAAATCTGAAAGAAGCACCTGTACCCCAATGTTCATTGCAGCACTCTATACAATAGCTAGAACATGGAAGCAACCTAGATGTCCATCGATGAATGAATGGATACAGAAGCTCTGGTACATATATACAATGGAGTACTTCTCAGCTGTAACAAGAAATGTAGAAGAATCAGCCCTAATGAGGTGGATGGAGCTAGAACGTATCATAAAGAGTGAAGTAAGTCAAAAAGAGAAAGACAAGTACAGTATACTAGCACATATATATGGAATCTAGTAAGAGGGTAATGATAACACACGCAGTGAAGCGATGGAAAAACAGACACAGAGAACAGATATACGGACATTGTGGGGAATGAACAGTGGGTGGGAGGCATAGAGGGAGTAACATGAAAACCTATACTATCATATGTGAAAAAAATAGCGATTGTCATTGCACTGTGGGAATAGGAGATCCTGCAGGGGAGCAGTACGACAGCCTGAAGGGGTGGGATGAGGGGACTCGGACAGGGGAGGGGGTTAGGGATATTATGCATATGACTGATCTGGGAACATACATGTCTGTGAACAACAAAACTCTGCAAAAATTAAAAAAAAAAAAACATCACAAGTGTTAAGGTAAGAAACTGTGATAGTGAACATACAATATTTCATTTCAGGTGAAATAATCATAAAAAGTAGCATCCTTCAACAATATAGAAAATATCAATAAAAATTTTCAAAGAAGAATTTTAAAAATTATACTTGTTCATATCACCACCAGTCTCCTAAGGTCCTATGTATTAGGAGACTATCAAATTCACAATGGGAAATACAAGATTTCCTATATATGAATTTTCCCTCGAAGCTCAAATGTTGTCACCAACAACCATCATTTCATAGCTTTTCCTCAAAGTGGCAGGCTTACTACAACCATTTTCAAGAAAACATCTGCCAAATACTCATCTGAATAATCAAGGTTTGTTTGTCAGTTGTTCTCTCCAGTGTGAAAAAAACACAAAAGTATGTCATTTAAAAAGAAAAAAAGCTGATTCTGCTTACAACTTACTCACACAAATGCTTTTCCATGGGAAAATCATCATACTCTGGAATGCAGCAAAAATGTTTTATGTATACTTTCTATTTTGCTAAACAGAATAATAAACAAACGTGTTCTCAAGCTAAATCAGACTTATTAAAAGCATAACTTCTTTACTGCTTCATCAAAGACATTCTTAAGTGAAACTGGAGTTTCTTCTCCTGTGACTTTACTGTGGTGAAGAATATAATGATATACAATTTGGTGCTACCACCGGGATTCAAGCTAGGGCACCAGCAGTCTTACCCACCATGTGCAAATAGCAACACAGTAAGAAAAGCAAATAATGTTCTAGTATTGTTATGAAAATAGTTTTGACTTCATAGTTCTTCTAAAATGGTCTTGGGGAATACCCAGAGATCTATAGACTATACTTGAGAACCACTGAATTAGGGTATAAAGTAAGTCTCAACAAATTGAAATGAATAGTTATCAATCATACAGAACAAAATCTCTGCCCAGAAAACAATTTAATAAGACTCAATTACACATACACACACAGAAAATGTCCCCTTACATTTGGAAATTTTAGAACATTTTTTAAACAATCCGATGGTCAAAGAAGTCATAACAGAATTTTTTTAAAAACATGCTTAGAACTGAATGATGACAAAAATATAACATGACGAAACCTGTGAGATACAGCAAAAGTGATACTTAGGGAAAATTTGAGTCCTAAATGCTTATATTAGAAAATTAATCACCTAAAAATTTAAATTGAAAGTATTCATAGCAACAGAATGGGCCTAAAAACATAGAAGATACTGATAAAGATAAGAGAAAAAATTAAAGAAATTAAAGGAAGAAACGATAGGAAGGATCAATAAACCCAAAATCTGATTCTTTGAAAAAATACAAACTTCCAAAAAGGGAACTCTCAGTTACTGTGGGAAACAGTGTGAAGATTTCTCAAAAAATTAAAACTAGAGCTCCTGTCTGATTTAGCAATTTCACTTCTGAATATTTACTAAAGAAAACAAAAGCTACCAAGTAGAAAACATACATACACTTGAACTTTATTCATACTAAAGTTCATACCAACCCTACAGAGTGTCCCAGAAAATAGAAGAGGACATTTTCTCATTCATTTTACAGAGCAAGTGTTACCCTGATCCAAAAACAGTCAGAGAGCAAAAAAGGAAAACTACAGATCAACCTCTGTCTTGACTTTGGATACAAAACTCCTCAACAAAATATTGGCAAATCCAACCCAACAGTTAATAAAAAGAATTACATACCATGACAACTGGAATTTATTCCAGGTATGCAAGACCAACTCAACATTTTAAAACTAATCAATATAAACCATCTACCAACAAGCTAAAACTAAAATTTTCATGATCAGATTAACTGATGCAGAAAAATATTCATTTGAAAAACTTCAATACTGATTTATGACAAAAATAGAAACAAAGGGGGAATTGCCTCAACTTTCTAAGAGCATCTCCAAAAGCCCATCGCTAATATGACTGTTTATGATGAAGGAATGAATTCCTTCTTCCTAAGATCAGGAACAAGGTAAGTGAATGGTTTGTCTTATCCCAACGCATCTTGGAAGTGATTAAACACCCAATGATGAGATCAAACACTCATAAGTTGTCCAATACAGAGGAGCTGCCGGTGTTGGGGTAAGGTGGCCAAGGAGGAAGAACCTTCCAGGAAGCCCACCTCTCCCCACCATCTGTCTGTTCCAAAGGAATGTGTCTGGAATGCAAAGTGTACACATAATACCTGGAAAACCACAAGTCCCAAGAGGCCCAGGAAGGTGTCCAAACAAGTGAAGAGAGGCTACTCTGACTTCCAGCCCCAGGAGGTTATCACAGCCATGAGTGTGGCCACACAAACACCCAGCCCCTCTAAAAGTCAACTTTATCATTTTCCAGATTTACTGTTTTCTTAGTGATATGATTTGTAATTATTTCAGAGGTGAAATATTCTAGACACCTCAAATCATTTTTTTTAAACCAAATTAGATTCAAATAAGATTCAAAAATGAACACATAAGCCCCTTGGTTCTTGCCAGCTACACAGACCTGCCGAGAAGGCACTGCTGAAGACAGGCAACAAATCACCTGGTCCTTCCTTGACATTTCCATGCCTCAGTTTCCTCATCTGTAAAGTCATGATCATAATGATTATTTTCTTATAAGACATGCAAGGGATTAAAGGAGCTAATTCAGGTGAAGCACTTAGAGCAGTGTTTGCACCTGGTAGGCCTCCTGAAGAGAAGAGAACTGCTCCCAGCCTTCTGCCCAGTTATTGAAGGATCAGTCTTTTTGGAAGGGCACAGGAGAGATCGCTTTCTATGAATCTCATTCTGCACCCAGAAGTGATTGGTCACCACTGTAGTTGTTCATCACCATTAACGGTAGGCTGATGAAAAGAGATAGCATTAGGAAAGGGAGCCCAAGATCACCCACTAATTAAAACTAATCAATATAAACCATCTACCAACAAGCTAAAACTAAAATTTTCATGATCAGATTAACTGATGCAGAAAAATATTCATTTGAAAAACTTCAATACTGATTTATGACAAAAATAGAAACAAAGGGGGAATTGCCTCAACTTTCTAAGAGCATCTCCAAAAGCCCATCGCTAATATGACTGTTTATGATGAAGGAATGAATTCCTTCTTCCTAAGATCAGGAACAAGGTAAGTGAATGGTTTGTCTTATCCCAACGCATCTTGGAAGTGATTAAACACCCAATGATGAGATCAAACACTCATAAGTTGTCCAATACAGAGGAGCTGCCGGTGTTGGGGTAAGGTGGCCAAGGAGGAAGAACCTTCCAGGAAGCCCACCTCTCCCCACCATCTGTCTGTTCCAAAGGAATGTGTCTGGAATGCAAAGTGTACACATAATACCTGGAAAACCACAAGTCCCAAGAGGCCCAGGAAGGTGTCCAAACAAGTGAAGAGAGGCTACTCTGACTTCCAGCCCCAGGAGGTTATCACAGCCATGAGTGTGGCCACACAAACACCCAGCCCCTCTAAAAGTCAACTTTATCATTTTCCAGATTTACTGTTTTCTTAGTGATATGATTTGTAATTATTTCAGAGGTGAAATATTCTAGACACCTCAAATCATTTTTTTTAAACCAAATTAGATTCAAATAAGATTCAAAAATGAACACATAAGCCCCTTGGTTCTTGCCAGCTACACAGACCTGCCGAGAAGGCACTGCTGAAGACAGGCAACAAATCACCTGGTCCTTCCTTGACATTTCCATGCCTCAGTTTCCTCATCTGTAAAGTCATGATCATAATGATTATTTTCTTATAAGACATGCAAGGGATTAAAGGAGCTAATTCAGGTGAAGCACTTAGAGCAGTGTTTGCACCTGGTAGGCCTCCTGAAGAGAAGAGAACTGCTCCCAGCCTTCTGCCCAGTTATTGAAGGATCAGTCTTTTTGGAAGGGCACAGGAGAGATCGCTTTCTATGAATCTCATTCTGCACCCAGAAGTGATTGGTCACCACTGTAGTTGTTCATCACCATTAACGGTAGGCTGATGAAAAGAGATAGCATTAGGAAAGGGAGCCCAAGATCACCCACTGGTTGCCTGCAGCTGCATCCATTGATGTTTTATTTGGTCTGATTTTCTTCACCTGCTCGGCCCCCTGAGGCATTTGAGTTTGTGATGTCTGATGCTTCCCTAATCTTCTGCATTATAGAATTCCTCACCACTTCAGCCAAATAGCCACAGATGAACGGCTGGGGAGAGCAGTCCTCTCAGAAGTGAGGAAATAAAGCAAAGATTTTAGCACTTGCCATCACTTTACAATAAGTCACTTATTTAAAGTTTCACTTGTGAAGCCTTAAGACTAAGTGGAGGAGGGGTCAAGGGTGGATTTTAGGGATTTTTAAGGGTACCCACTGTGTGGACATCTTCTGTTTGTCCTCCTGATCCTCTCTCCACCTTCCCCACCATGTTCTGTGCCCAGAAACACATCACCAGGCTGCTCTGCCTGTTTCCAGTTGAATTCAGCCAAAGTTTAGGGCCAGGGGGTGGATGAGAGATGGAGGGGGCAGGAGAGTAAAGTTGGGTGTTTTATTTCCTAGCAGGGTCACTTCAGAGGTCTCTGTTCCTGCCAGGTGACCGTGTCCATACATCTGTGTCTCTGGGTTCCTGTAACTACTCCCTCCCACGGCCCTGCAGGACTAGGAGTAGAAACAGAGCCTGCTTTTACACTCACTGGGTACCTATGCACAGCTGACTCCTTGGCAAGCAGTCTCTGGTTTCTGCCCCCTGATTCCTGACACAGAACTCCTAAAATCTTGGGTTTAAAACCTTCCAGCTGCTGAAGACAGGCAACAAATCACCTGGTCCTTCCTTGACATTTCCATGCCTCAGTTTCCTCATCTGTAAAGTCATGATCATAATGATTATTTTCTTATAAGACATGCAAGGGATTAAAGGAGCTAATTCAGGTGAAGCACTTAGAGCAGTGTTTGCACCTGGTAGGCCTCCTGAAGAGAAGAGAACTGCTCCCAGCCTTCTGCCCAGTTATTGAAGGATCAGTCTTTTTGGAAGGGCACAGGAGAGATCGCTTTCTATGAATCTCATTCTGCACCCAGAAGTGATTGGTCACCACTGTAGTTGTTCATCACCATTAACGGTAGGCTGATGAAAAGAGATAGCATTAGGAAAGGGAGCCCAAGATCACCCACTGGTTGCCTGCAGCTGCATCCATTGATGTTTTATTTGGTCTGATTTTCTTCACCTGCTCGGCCCCCTGAGGCATTTGAGTTTGTGATGTCTGATGCTTCCCTAATCTTCTGCATTATAGAATTCCTCACCACTTCAGCCAAATAGCCACAGATGAACGGCTGAGAGAGAGCAGTCCTCTCAGAAGTGAGGAAATAAAGCAAAGATTTTAGCACTTGCCATCACTTTACAATAAGTCACTTATTTAAAGTTTCACTTGTGAAGCCTTAAGACTAAGTGGAGGAGGGGTCAAGGGTGGATTTTAGGGATTTTTAAGGGTACCCACTGTGTGGACATCTTCTGTTTGTCCTCCTGATCCTCTCTCCACCTTCCCCACCATGTTCTGTGCCCAGAAACACATCACCAGGCTGCTCTGCCTGTTTCCAGTTGAATTCAGCCAAAGTTTAGGGCCAGGGGGTGGATGAGAGATGGAGGGGGCAGGAGAGTAAAGTTGGGTGTTTTATTTCCTAGCAGGGTCACTTCAGAGGTCTCTGTTCCTGCCAGGTGACCGTGTCCATACATCTGTGTCTCTGGGTTCCTGTAACTACTCCCTCCCACGGCCCTGCAGGACTAGGAGTAGAAACAGAGCCTGCTTTTACACTCACTGGGTACCTATGCACAGCTGACTCCTTGGCAAGCAGTCTCTGGTTTCTGCCCCCTGATTCCTGACACAGAACTCCTAAAATCTTGGGGTGCAAGGAAAATATTGTGCTCTAATATTCAGCCCTGACCCAGAGCTCCTATGACCTTTCTGGGTGTTAGGAAGATAATGAGGCAACTCTGGGTGAGCTCTCAGAGGAAGGCTGGTCACCAGAAAGCCCAAGTTATGATTAGAAGCTTGGAAATTTCAGCCGCCCTTACCCCCAATTCTCTGGAGATGGGACAAGGGCTGAAGTGGAGTTAATAACCAATCATAGCCAAAAGATGAAGCCTCCATAAGAATCCCCAAAGTACAGGGATTCAGAGAGCTTCTGGCTTGATGAAGAAACACATCTGTGTGCCAGGAAGGTGGCACACCCCAAGTCCACAAGGACAGAAACTCTTACACTCAGGATCGTTCCAGAATATTCTCCATGTATCCCTTCATATAGCTCTTCATCTGTGCCCATTAAAATACTCTCTGTAATAAATCAGCAATAGTGCGTTAACTTTTTCCTGGGTTCTGAGAGTCACTCTTAAAAATTATTGAACTCGAGGGTTGTGGGAACCTCTAGTCTGTAGCCAAATCAGACAGAAGTTGTGTGTAACTGGAAGACCTACTACTTGGAGCTGGCCTCTGCAACAGGGCGCTCTCTTGTGGGAAAGGGCCCTTCACTTGTGGTGGTTGCTGATCAGTTGCTAAGTCATGTTCAACTCCTTGCAACCCCATGGACTGCAGCACGCCAGATTTCCCTGTCCTGAACTATCTCCCAAAGTTTGTTCAAACTCATGTCCATTGAGTCAGTGATGCCGTCTAACTATCTCACCCTCTGCCACCCTTTTCTCCTCCTGCCCTCAATCTTTCCCAGCATCAGAGTCTTCCAATGAGCCAGCTCTTTGCATCAAGTGGCTAAAGTATTGGAGCTTCAGCTTCACCATCATTCCTTTCAATGAATATTCAGCATTGATTTCCTTTAGGATTGAATGGTTTGATCTCTTTGCTTTCCAAGGAGTCTTGAGAGTTTTCCAAGCCAGGTGACCGTGTCCATACATCTGTGTCTCTGGGTTCCTGTAACTACTCCCTCCCACGGCCCTGCAGGACTAGGAGTAGAAACAGAGCCTGCTTTTACACTCACTGGGTACCTATGCACAGCTGACTCCTTGGCAAGCAGTCTCTGGTTTCTGCCCCCTGATTCCTGACACAGAACTCCTAAAATCTTGGGGTGCAAGGAAAATATTGTGCTCTAATATTCAGCCCTGACCCAGAGCTCCTATGACCTTTCTGGGTGTTAGGAAGATAATGAGGCAACTCTGGGTGAGCTCTCAGAGGAAGGCTGGTCACCAGAAAGCCCAAGTTATGATTAGAAGCTTGGAAATTTCAGCCGCCCTTACCCCCAATTCTCTGGAGATGGGACAAGGGCTGAAGTGGAGTTAATAACCAATCATAGCCAAAAGATGAAGCCTCCATAAGAATCCCCAAAGTACAGGGATTCAGAGAGCTTCTGGCTTGATGAAGAAACACATCTGTGTGCCAGGAAGGTGGCACACCCCAAGTCCACAAGGACAGAAACTCTTACACTCAGGATCGTTCCAGAATATTCTCCATGTATCCCTTCATATAGCTCTTCATCTGTGCCCATTAAAATACTCTCTGTAATAAATCAGCAATAGTGCGTTAACTTTTTCCTGGGTTCTGAGAGTCACTCTTAAAAATTATTGAACTCGAGGGTTGTGGGAACCTCTAGTCTGTAGCCAAATCAGACAGAAGTTGTGTGTAACTGGAAGACCTACTACTTGGAGCTGGCCTCTGCAACAGGGCGCTCTCTTGTGGGAAAGGGCCCTTCACTTGTGGTGGTTGCTGATCAGTTGCTAAGTCATGTTCAACTCCTTGCAACCCCATGGACTGCAGCACGCCAGATTTCCCTGTCCTGAACTATCTCCCAAAGTTTGTTCAAACTCATGTCCATTGAGTCAGTGATGCCGTCTAACTATCTCACCCTCTGCCACCCTTTTCTCCTCCTGCCCTCAATCTTTCCCAGCATCAGAGTCTTCCAATGAGCCAGCTCTTTGCATCAAGTGGCTAAAGTATTGGAGCTTCAGCTTCACCATCATTCCTTTCAATGAATATTCAGCATTGATTTCCTTTAGGATTGAATGGTTTGATCTCTTTGCTTTCCAAGGGAGTCTTGAGAGTCTTCTCCAACACTATAGTTCAAAAGCATCAATTCTCTGGCATTCAGCCTTCTTTATGGTCTAACTCACACATCCACTCATGACTACTGAAAAAACCATGGCTTTGACAATACTGACCTTTGTCAGAAAAATGATGTCTCTGCTTTCAATATGCTGTCTAAGTTTGTCATAGCTTTTCTTCCAAGGAGCAAGCATCTTTTAATTTCATGGCTGCAGCCACTGTCCACAGTGATTTTGGAGCCCCCCCAAATAAAATCTGACACTATTTTCATTTCTTCCTCACCTATTTGCCATGAAGTGATAAGACCAGATGCCATGATCTTCGTTTTTTGAATATTGACTACTAAGCCAGCTTTTTCACTCTCCTCTTTCACCTTCATCAAATCTGCACTAACTCCAGTTAGTGTAAGAATTAAACTGAGAGCAGGACACCAAGCTGGTGTCAGAGAAACAGTCATTGCAGGAAAAACCTACAACCTGAGGTTAGAAATGTAGGTTAGAGTAAGGGAAAAAACAGTTAGTTTTTCCTAAACAATCTCTTATGAAAATCTCCTCAGGCATCTTCCTTTTACAGTCCATTTATTTCTTAGTACTACATGTGAATGTATCTGAGTATATAGCACATATATATCTATCTTAACCTTTTTCATCTCTGAAACTAACCCCTGGGTGAAGCATGACTGGATCAAGGGCCAGGGTCAACAAGGATGGTAGATTTGAATCTCAACCTGAAAACTCTTAAGTATGCAGAAAGTTCAATTTTTCTACTTTTCTATAATCCAACTTATTTCTGTTTTAGCCCCAGTTCTCCAGGGTTGCAACCCCATGGACTGCAGCACGCCAGATTTCCCTGTCCTGAACTATCTCCCAAAGTTTGTTCAAACTCATGTCCATTGAGTCAGTGATGCCGTCTAACTATCTCACCCTCTGCCACCCTTTTCTCCTCCTGCCCTCAATCTTTCCCAGCATCAGAGTCTTCCAATGAGCCAGCTCTTTGCATCAAGTGGCTAAAGTATTGGAGCTTCAGCTTCACCATCATTCCTTTCAATGAATATTCAGCATTGATTTCCTTTAGGATTGAATGGTTTGATCTCTTTGCTTTCCAAGGGAGTCTTGAGAGTCTTCTCCAACACTATAGTTCAAAAGCATCAATTCTCTGGCATTCAGCCTTCTTTATGGTCTAACTCACACATCCACTCATGACTACTGAAAAAACCATGGCTTTGACAATACTGACCTTTGTCAGAAAAATGATGTCTCTGCTTTCAATATGCTGTCTAAGTTTGTCATAGCTTTTCTTCCAAGGAGCAAGCATCTTTTAATTTCATGGCTGCAGCCACTGTCCACAGTGATTTTGGAGCCCCCCCAAATAAAATCTGACACTATTTTCATTTCTTCCTCACCTATTTGCCATGAAGTGATAAGACCAGATGCCATGATCTTCGTTTTTTGAATATTGACTACTAAGCCAGCTTTTTCACTCTCCTCTTTCACCTTCATCAAATCTGCACTAACTCCAGTTAGTGTAAGAATTAAACTGAGAGCAGGACACCAAGCTGGTGTCAGAGAAACAGTCATTGCAGGAAAAACCTACAACCTGAGGTTAGAAATGTAGGTTAGAGTAAGGGAAAAAACAGTTAGTTTTTCCTAAACAATCTCTTATGAAAATCTCCTCAGGCATCTTCCTTTTACAGTCCATTTATTTCTTAGTACTACATGTGAATGTATCTGAGTATATAGCACATATATATCTATCTTAACCTTTTTCATCTCTGAAACTAACCCCTGGGTGAAGCATGACTGGATCAAGGGCCAGGGTCAACAAGGATGGTAGATTTGAATCTCAACCTGAAAACTCTTAAGTATGCAGAAAGTTCAATTTTTCTACTTTTCTATAATCCAACTTAATTTCTGTTTTAGCCCCAGTTCTCCAGGGTTGCTGAAACATAAACTAAATTAGTTCAGGGTCCTGTTCCTAACCCCTTCCCCGCCCCCATCCACCGACCATTAAAATACAATTAGTAGGGGCTTCCCTGGTGGTCCAGTGGGTAAGGACACCGCCTTGCAGTGCAAGGGGCGCCGGTTCGATCCCTGGCCTGGGAAGATCCCATGTGCCGCGGAGTGGCTGGACCCATGTGTCCAACTACCGAGCCGGAGCTCTGGAGCGCATGCGCTCAGAGCTGGTGCTCTGCAACAACAGAGGCCACTGCGATGGGAGGCCCACACAGGCCAAAGAAAAAAGATGGATGAAAATAGATAAATGAAAGACCAATAGAAGTAGCCCGCCCACTCCCCTAGCTCCCCAACCAGCACCCCCCCGCCCAAAAAAAATAGAAGAAAATAAAAAATACAATTAGTAAGTATAAGAAAAGAACTACCCTATAGGAATTTGGGAGCCAAGAGGAAGGACACCTAACCTTCAAAGGAGGGACAAAGGAGTGCCAGGGAACTTCCTGGAGAGTGTGGTGTCTGAGCCCAGACCAAAGTATGAATAGAGTTAACCAAACAAAGAAAGTCTCACAATAAGCACAAGGTACAGCCCCAGTGAAGCCATGGAGGCAACAAACAGCAGGATGCTTAGGAGACTACGAGCAAGTCAATGCTTTGGAAGTGTAAGGTTCAAGACAGGGAGAGGTGACTAATAAAACAGTGACCAGATCTCTCTCTCTCTTTTTTTTTTTAACTGAAGTGTAGCTTATTTACAATGTTGTATTAATTTCTGCTATAGCAAAGTGACTCAGATATACATATATATACATTCTTTTTTTTAATATTCTTTTCAATGATGGTTTATCACAGGCTATTGAATACAGTTCTCTGTGTAATACAGTACCTTATTGTTCATCTATCCTACATATAATAATTTACACCTGCTAATCCCAAAGTCCCAATCCATCTCTCCGCCAATTTCCTCCTCCCTTAATGAGACTGTTCTCTATGAGACAGTGACCAGATCGTGAAGGGTTCTCATTAAAGAGCTTAAACTATCTCTCTTAGATCAGTGACCCCCAAGGGTCACAAGAATTGCACACAAGAATCTTTACTGGAATTAGGTAGAAAGTATTAAAACTTCTAGTTTATACTTTAATTTTGGGGTGTGTGTATGTTTTATAATGTATATATTAGTGCCACAGGAAATGTTATATAAAAAACAAATTTTTTTATAAAAAGAAAGAAACAAATAAATACTAGACATACACTGAAGTTTGGGTTCAACTTCAGAATCTGAACTGACTTTGGCTTTGACCAAGTGCCCCACTGAATGTCATTTCTCTCATGCTGGAGCCTCTGTGTTATCCTATGAAAACATAGATCACCAGCCAATCTAATCAGTGTAACAGCAACAATTGAACAAGGCATTGGTTTAGTTTCATTGTTAGTACTGGAATACTCATTTTCCAAAGTAACTGGGCTTTCTAGAAGTAATTTTGAGTAAACTTTCCTGATGTGTTTATAAGTGGAAATTCTACCAGTTGGATAAAATATATACACATGTATATTTATTATTGCTAGAATAAAATGCTATTATTAGTGATGACTGTGAAGCCAGAAACCTTACATTTGAAGTCAATTTAAAACTTTTAAAGTATTAAATAAATAGAGAAGTATATTGACAATTCATGTAAAGATTTAGAATGAATGAGGTAGCTAGATAACTTTACAAAGAACCTTATATTCTGGTTTTTTTTAAAACTAATTTTTTTTGCCTCTTGGTCATCATCTTTTGTTTATTTGTTTATTTTCATCCATCTTTATTCTTTGGCATGTGTGGGCCTCCCATTGCAGTGACCTCTCTCGTTGCAGAGCACTGGCTCTGGGCGCATGCACTCCAGAGCACTGGCTCGTAATTGTATACACCAGTCCAGCCACTCCACAGCACATGAGATCTTCCCGGGCCAGGGATCGCAACGGTGCTCCTTGCACTGCAAGATGGACTCCCTACCCACTGGGCCACCAGGGAAGTCCTTACATTCTTTTTATTTGAAGTATAGTTGATTTATATTATTGGGTTAGTTTCAGGTAAAGTTGCAGGTATAGTGAGTCAGTTATACATATATGTTTGTATGTATCTATATTCTGTTTTCACTGTATAGCTATATCTATATATAGATCTATAGAGAGAGAGACAGGTATATATATATATATATATATATATATATATATATATACACCACATTTCTGTATTCATTTCTCTGTTACTGGACACTTAGTTTGTTTCCATGTCTTGGCATTGTGAATAGTGACTATTGTCAATAGTGCCTCTCTGAACACTGGGGTCCATGTATCTTTTTGAATTAGAGCTTTCATCTTTTGTGGATATATGCCCAGGAGTGGGATTACTAGATCATATAGCATCTCTATTTTTATTTTAAGGAAACTCTATACTCTGTAATGGCTGTACCAATTTATATTCCCACCAACAGTGTAGGAAGGTTCCCTTTTCCCTACACCCTCTCCAGCATTTTTTATTTGTAGATTTTTTTGGTGGTGGTCATCCTGACTTGTTTGAGGTGATATCTCACAGTTTTGATTTACATTTGTTTAACAATTAGCGATGTTGAGCACCTTTTCATGTGCCTGTTGACCACCTGTATGTATTCTTTGGAGAAATGCCAATTTAGGTCTTCTGGGTATTTTTTGATTGGGTTGTTTGTTTTTTTGTTACTGAATTGTATGAGCTATTTGTATATTTTGAAAATGAAGCCCTTGTTGGTAGTTTCATTTACAAATAATTTCTCCCAGCCTGTAGAACAAACATATATTCTTTTTGAGCCTATATGTTTATAAAACTTTAAAGCATAAGGGTGCTGGGAATTCTCTGGTGGTCTAGTGGTTAGGACTAAGTGTTTTCACTGCCAGGACCCAAGTTCAGTCTCTGGTCAGGGAACTAAGATCCCACAAGCTGCACAGCACTGCCAAAAAAATTTAAAAAAAACAAGAGTGTTCAGAACAAAAGATTCCATTATATTATAATTTTAATATCTGTAGAAGTACTTGGTGCATGAGCCTGCATTTGTAACACAAAATAACCTGTAAGAATTGTACTAAAGTTTTAATTATTAATTCCATTTTTGGCCATGAGAATTTCAAGAAAAGAATATTTATTTGTGTATTCCTTTTTTTTTAACTTTGGCTTCTTGCATTGGTTTTTTATTTATTTATTTTCATCCATCCTTATTCTTTGGCTTGTGTGGGCCTCCCATTGGAGCAGCCTCTCTCACTGCAGAGCACAGGCTCTGGGCGCATGCACTCCAGAGCGCTGGCTCATAATTGGCACACCGGCCCAGCTGCTCTGCGGAATGTGGGATCTTCCTGGGCCAGGGATGGAACTGGTGCCCCTTGTACTGCAAGGCAGACTCTTTACCCACTGCATATTCCTTATATCATATAAAAGCATAATGTCAACTTTGCCACTTCAAACTTTCACTCATATTTCAAGTACTACAATATCCCTAATACTTTATCTCTAATTCAGACATAATAAAGAATATAAATAGCATTTTAAAAGAGGAATATTTTGAGAAAAATGAAGTACCCCAAACCTATTTTGATTTTACCAATTAAACTTTTACCATTTGCCATAGGTGAAATTTAAAAAAAAGAATTTTTTTTTGAGATTTTTCAAGCTATAGATCCTAGGTAAAGTTCCTCTAGAAATACAAGATACTAGAAAACCTTTTCCAAAATTTCATTTACTGTGCACAAAACAGCTAGTGTTCTTATTGAATGTGTTGCTTTGGTCTTTTTGGTGTTATATATGTAGACACTTGGCTATATGGAGAAAATCTGACATCTGTAAGTTTGGAGGTTCTGTGAAATAATACCTAAATCAACTCTCCTCTCCTTTGTGGCTGAGAGGTTTTGGATTTCCTAAAACTAATAGCATAGAAACGATGATTAATAAAAGAGTAACAGAACAGAAAATCACATAGGTGTCATGCAGTTATCATTGCATGAAACAAGCAAGGTAGATGATTTAGGAATCACAAACATTCAGTGTTTTGTTCACATCCTTCAGTTCTATGTTTGATAAGGTAATTGTAGTACAGCATAATATAACTATTCCTGGCCATGGGTTCAACCATGGAGGGCCTCATTCATCATTCTTCATCAAAAAGCAAGCTATTGAACATTTTTTTGGCATGAGCCTGCATTTGTAACACAAAATAACCTGTAAGAATTGTACTAAAGTTTTAATTATTAATTCCATTTTGGCCATGAGAATTTCAAGAAAAGAATATTTATTTGTGTATTCCTTTTTTAACTTTGGCTTCTTGCATTGGTTTTTTATTTATTTATTTTCATCCATCCTTATTCTTTGGCTTGTGTGGGCCTCCCATTGGAGCAGCCTCTCTCACTGCAGAGCACAGGCTCTGGGCGCATGCACTCCAGAGCGCTGGCTCATAATTGGCACACCGGCCCAGCTGCTCTGCGGAATGTGGGATCTTCCTGGGCCAGGGATGGAACTGGTGCCCCTTGTACTGCAAGGCAGACTCTTTACCCACTGCATATTCCTTATATCATATAAAAGCATAATGTCAACTTTGCCACTTCAAACTTTCACTCATATTTCAAGTACTACAATATCCCTAATACTTTATCTCTAATTCAGACATAATAAAGAATATAAATAGCATTTTAAAAGAGGAATATTTTGAGAAAAATGAAGTACCCCAAACCTATTTTGATTTTACCAATTAAACTTTTACCATTTGCCATAGGTGAAATTTAAAAAAAAGAATTTTTGAGATTTTTCAAGCTATAGATCCTAGGTAAAGTTCCTCTAGAAATACAAGATACTAGAAAACCTTTTCCAAAATTTCATTTACTGTGCACAAAACAGCTAGTGTTCTTATTGAATGTGTTGCTTTGGTCTTTTTGGTGTTATATATGTAGACACTTGGCTATATGGAGAAAATCTGACATCTGTAAGTTTGGAGGTTCTGTGAAATAATACCTAAATCAACTCTCCTCTCCTTTGTGGCTGAGAGGTTTTTGGATTTCCCTAAAACTAATAGCATAGAAACGATGATTAATAAAAGAGTAACAGAACAGAAAATCACATAGGTGTCATGCAGTTATCATTGCATGAAACAAGCAAGGTAGATGATTTAGGAATCACAAACATTCAGTGTTTTGTTCACATCCTTCAGTTCTATGTTTGATAAGGTAATTGTAGTACAGCATAATATAACTATTCCTGGCCATGGGTTCAACCATGGAGGGCCTCATTCATCATTCTTCATCAAAAAGCAAGCTATTGAACATACAAGAGATTTAGGAGCTCTCTTATCTTTTACTTATTATAAAAAATGCTCAAATAAGATGAAATAGTGGCTATTACATGTTTTAACAGCACTTGAACAAAAGAAAGCCTTAATAATGCACTCCACAGAAAACAATGGTAATGCAGCAGAGCTTAGTAGCAGTTCAATAGTAGGTTGCAGAGAAAGTGCCTCATTCGCTGGAACCTGATGTAGAAATAACCAAATGGATGTGCCTCGTGAGTTCAAGTATATCTTTTCCTAAACAATACCTGCTATAGAGCATGTGTGCTTGCATATGTGCTCAGTTACTAAGCTGGACTTGATTCTTTTATGACCCCATGTACAGTAGCCCACCAAGCTCCTCTGTCTATGGAATTCTCCAGGCAAGAATAATTGAATGGGTTGCCATTTCCTCCTCCAGGAGATTTTCACCACCCAGGGATTAAACCTGTGACTCCTGCATTGGCAGACAGACTCTTCACTGCTGAGCCACTGGGTAAAATTGTATTTTCAGGTAAGATGCTGAAATTGTCATCTGTGCAATGACAACTGAGGCACAGATGGAAATTCAAATATTATTTGGTTATTGCAAAAGTCAATTACATTCCTCTCCTGCTCATTTCTAGACCCAAGTTTCAAGAAATTTTTTTCCCAAGTGACTGTGTGAAACAACCAATGAATGCTAAAGTAGTTGTTGTTGTTTTTCAGTCACTCAGTCGTGTCCAACACTTGTGACCCCATGGACTGCAGCACAACAGGCTTTCCTCTTCATCATTTATTTAAAAGTAATAACTGTAAGTAAGGGCAAGAATCTTGAGCCTGTTTCTGAAAATATTTAGAAAGCATCCTCTTTAAGATCGGCAAAGTTTCAAATTGTGAGATTGCTTCAGTGAAATTGCATCATCATAAGCAACTGAATTAATAATATCAGCAATCAAACAGGGAATATCACTATAGATTCTGCAGCTACTGAAATGATGACGAAGGAATACTTCAAATTCATATTCATAAACTTGACAACAGAAAAAGGAAACTAATTACTTAAAAATGACAAATTACCAAAATTCAACCAAGAGAAGACAACCAACTTGTATATTTCTGTAGCCATTTTAAAAATTCAATTTATAATCAAAAAGCTTCCCCCTAAAAAAGGCTTCCCAAAAAGAAATATTCAGTTTTAGATGGTTTCACTTAAGAGTTTAAACTTTTAGTGATTTAACACCAATTTTACATAATCTCTGCCAGAAATAGAAGATAAGGGAACATGTCCCAACTTATTTTATGAGGCTAGTATTGCCTGATTTCACCAAAGAAAGTACAAAAAAAGAAAGCCATCAATATTTCATAATATCTCATTAAGTCACAAAAGTCCTGAGCAAATATTAACAAACCTAATGCAAAAATGCATAAAAAGAACTATGCAACTTGCATATGTGCTCAGTTACTAAGCTGGACTTGATTCTTTTATGACCCCATGTACAGTAGCCCACCAAGCTCCTCTGTCTATGGAATTCTCCAGGCAAGAATAATTGAATGGGTTGCCATTTCCTCCTCCAGGAGATTTTCACCACCCAGGGATTAAACCTGTGACTCCTGCATTGGCAGACAGACTCTTCACTGCTGAGCCACTGGGTAAAATTGTATTTTCAGGTAAGATGCTGAATTCGTCATCTGTGCAATGACCACTGAGGCACAGATGGAAATTCAAATATTATTTAGTTATTGCAAAAGTCAATTACATTCCTCTCCTGCTCATTTCTAGACCCAAGTTTCAAGAAATTTTTTCCCAAGTGACTGTGTGAAACAACCAATGAATGCTAAAGTAGTTGTTGTTGTTTTCAGTCACTCAGTCGTCCAACACTTGTGACCCCATGGACTGCAGCACAACAGGCTTTCCTCTTCATCATTTATTTAAAAGTAATAACTGTAAGTAAGGGCAAGAATCTTGAGCCTGTTTCTGAAAATATTTAGAAAGCATCCTCTTTAAGATCGGCGCAAAGTTTCAAATTGTGAGATTGCTTCAGTGAAATTGCATCATCATAAGCAACTGAATTAATAATATCAGCAATCAAACAGGGAATATCACTATAGATTCTGCAGCTACTGAAATGATGACGAAGGAATACTTCAAATTCATATTCATAAACTTGACAACAGAAAAAGGAAACTAATTACTTAAAAATGACAAATTACCAAAATTCAACCAAGAGAAGACAACCAACTTGTATATTTCTGTAGCCATTTTAAAAATTCAATTTATAATCAAAAAGCTTCCCCCTAAAAAAGGCTTCCCAAAAAGAAATATTCAGTTTTAGATGGTTTCACTTAAGAGTTTAAACTTTTAGTGATTTAACACCAATTTTACATAATCTCTGCCAGAAATAGAAGATAAGGGAACATGTCCCAACTTATTTTATGAGGCTAGTATTGCCTGATTTCACCAAAGAAAGTACAAAAAAAGAAAGCCATCAATATTTCATAATATCTCATTAAGTCACAAAAGTCCTGAGCAAATATTAACAAACCTAATGCAAAAATGCATAAAAAGAACTATGCAACTTAGCTAAGTGGGATTTATTCCAGGTATACAAGTCTAGTTCAATATGTTTAGAAAAGATCAATATAATCCACCATATGCACAAACTAAAGAAGGAAAATCACACAATCATATCAACCAATAGATGAAGTCGTTCAGGGTGATATGGCTGTAGACGTGTATCAATTGATAGAGAAGAGGCATTTAACACCATCCAACACTCATTCAAAATAAAAACTCCCATAAAACTAGGAATAGAAAGAACTTCCCCAAATTGAGAAAAAGGATTCACCAAAAAGTCTACAGGTAACATAGTATTGGATGTTTTTTACTGACTGTATTCCCTCTAAGAGCAGGAAGTCCTCTCCCTATTTTCATTTGACATAGTACTGAAAGTTCTAGTGAAATAAGGCAAAAAGAAAAAAGTGGTAGGGTCAGGAGTGAGGAAAGGGAGAGATAAAAGAAGGAAGGAAGACAAAAGAAGAAAAAGAGAGAGGGAGGAAGAAAGAGGGACAAAAAGGCATACAGATTGGAAAGGAAAAACTAAAACAGTCCCAATTTTGCACATGACATAATTGTCTAAGTACAAAATCCCAAGGAATCTACCAAAACATCAAAAAACAAAATGCCTAGAATTAATAAGAAAATTCAGGAAGGGCATAGAATACAAAATCAATGCACAAAGATTAATTGCATCTCTATATTCTAACAATGAACATGTGGAAATTGGGATTTATAATACAATGCAATGTATATCACTCTAAAGAAAACTAAATACTGAGGTATCAACTTACAAAAGTGTGTACGATTGGTATGCTAACAATACAAAATGCTGATGAAGGAAATCAAAGAAAATCTAAATAAATGGAGAGAGAAATATACCGTGTTCATGCATAGAGAATCTCAACAAGCAAACGTGTCCAGATTTACAACCCCCCCAAAAAAATAAAAGGTTGACCCATAGGTTTCACACAATTTCTATAAAAATCCTAGCAAGGTTTTTTGTAGACATGCTCAAGCTTATTTCAAAATTTATATTAAAAGGCACAGGCCTTAGAATAGTTCAAATAATTTTAAAAAATAAGAATAAACTGGGGGCTTCCCTGGTGGTCCGGTGGGTAGGGAGTCCACCGTGCAGTGCAGGGGGAACTGGTTCAATCCCTAGCCTGAGAAGATCCCACGTGCCCCGGAGCGGCTGGGCTGGTGTGTCCAATTAGGAGCCAGCACACTGGAGTGCACACACCCAGAGCCGGTGCTCTGCAACGAGAGGGGCCACTGTGATGGGATGCACATGCATGCCAAAAATAGAAAAGATGAAAGCACATATAAATAAAGGAGGCATGATGAGGAAAGAAAAAAAAAGTCAAAAAAAAAAAAAAATAAACTGGGAAGAATCACTCTACTCAATGTTAAGGCTTTCTATTTAGCTAGTAATCAACAGAGTTTGATACTGGTAGACAGACACATAAATCAATGGAATTGAAGAAATAACCCAAAATAGACCCACACAAATATAACCAAATGATTTTTTATGAAGATGTAAAAACAGTTCAACAGAAGAATAGCCTTTTCAACAAACAATGCTGGAACAACTATACCTTCATAAGAAAAAAAATTAACCTAAATCTAATTCATACATCTTCTATAAAATTTAACACAAAATGGATTCTGGACTTAAATGTAAAATGTGAGACTATTAAATTTTTAGAGAAAAAAATGGGAGAAAGTCTTTGGGATCAAAGCTAGACTTGATACCAAAACATGGTAAATCATGCAGGAAAAAATGATAAACTGGACCTCATCAAACAGGAAAAATTATTTTGCTCTGCAAATGATTCTGTTCAAGGAATCTAGAAAGATGGTACTGATAAATACACATGCAGAGTAGCTGTAAGACTAAGCGAACTTGCATGGGGGCTATGCAACAACCTGGAGGGGAGGAACAGGAGGGGAGGTAGCGGGCAGGGCGCAGGTGGGAGTGGTCAGGGATATACCTATGACTGATCTGGGATTATGTATAGCTGTAAACAACAGAACTCTATAAAAGACCTATAACAATAACTTTGCTGTACACCTGGAATTAATGCAACATTGTAAATCAATTTAAAAAAAAAAAAAAGACTCTGTTAAAAAGAAACTGTTAAAAAGAAACTCTCTTAAGCCACAGTTTGGGGGAAATACTTGCAAGCCTTTAATCTGACAAAGGACAAGTATTTAGAATCTTCAGGACTTCCCTGGTGGTCCAGTGGTTAACAATTTGCCTGCCAATGCAAGGAACAGGATTTGATCCCTGGTCCAGGAAAACACCACATGCCTCAGAACAACTAAGCCCCTGCACCACACTGTTGAGCCTGTGCTCTCGAGGCCTCGAGCGACAGCTACCGAAGCTTGTGTGCCTAGTCACTGCAGTGAGAAGTCAGAGCACCACAAAGAAGCGTAGCCCCCACCTACGGCACCTAGAGAAAGCCTATGTGCAGCAACAAAGACCTAGCACAGACAAAAATAATAAATAACTAGAATATACAGACAACACTCAAAACAGTAAAATATAAACAATGCGATTAGAATGTGAGACAGAGCAGTGACATGAAAGAGAGTTGAGAATGACTCTCAAGTTGCTAGCTTAACTTGAACAGAGAAAACAGCTAAAACTGAGAATACAAGGTTTCATACTTTAGATAAAGTATACATTAAATGTGATTTTACAAATCTCATGTGAAAGAGGACTGCACAGATCAGAACAGAGACACAAGATGTAAAGAGACACTTCACTGAAGAAAATATGCAGACCGCATATGAGTACATATCAACATCACTGGCCATTAAAGAAAGGCAAGTTGAAACCACAATAGATAACTCTACACACCTATCAGAATAGCCAAATAAAATATTGTGACAGCACCAAATGCCGGTGAGGACACAAAGAAACTCATGCATTGCTGATGGGAACATAAAATGATACGGACACTCCGGAAAACAGTTTTGCACTTTCCTATAAAATGAAACATACAGCTATCATTTGACCCAGTCTGCCCTCCTGGACTTTTATCCAGAAATATAAGACTTACAATCATGCAAAAGCCTGTATACAAATGTTACAGCAGCTTTATTTGTGATAGCCAAAACCTAGAAACAAGCCAGATGTCTTTCAACAGGTTACCAGCAAACTGGTTTCACAGAATCCTATTCACGGATAAGGAATGAATGAGGACTTCTCTGGTGGTTCAGTGGCTGAGACTCCATGCTCCCAATTCAGCTGACCTGGGTTCAACTGTTGGCCAGGGAACTAGATCGCACATGCAGCAAGCAACTAAAGATCCTGCATGCTGCAGCTAAAAATGATCCCTCAGGCCACAATTAGCACCTGGTATAGCCAAATACATATATATATTTTTTTAAAGGATGAAACTAACTATTGACACACAACTTGCATGCATCTCCAGGGAATTTTGTAGAGTCTTACAGCACCATGTCAGCAATTTATGCTCAAATGGTTTTAGGAAAAACTATTCTTTGCACTATTCTTGCAAGCTTCAAATAATTTAAAAGAAAAACAGAGTAATTAGTAGAATTTAAAATCTAACTAGGTATGAGAGAGGCAGGAGTCAAGAATGACTAGCAGGTTTCTAGCCTAGGTGACAAGGATTACCGGTTGAAACAGAGACAATAAGGTTCAGTAACGAGAATATAAGGTAGAAATTCCCTTTTAATATTGCATGTTTATCTAGGTTATTTTTACAAATTTATGTATTTCCTGGTAAATTCTAAAAGTTGTCTATGGTCAGATGATTTGGTGCCAGAAATTCTGAGTCTCATTCTGGTTCAAACTTTACACGGAGCACTTAATTTCTTCAGTGCTTGCTTTTTCATTTACAGAGTGGGACTAATAATTATAGTCTTAAAAGTACTTTCCTCAGGAGAGAGTCATAATTTGACTGCAATTAACTGCTTCTACTTTTTCAAACATAAAATTCTACTTGATGCTCACATAACAGTAGAAACATAATGGCCTAAACCATTTCCTAAAGGTGATTATTTTTTCAAACCATCAATTCATTTTGAGAAATTTATGAAACCATCAATTCATTTTGAGAATTTTATGAAATGGAGATGAAATTGGAACTAACTCATATAAAAATAATATCCTTTAACATTAGCCTTAACAACAGCTTGACATTAACTTAATAGGAAGATTGTACAACACAGGGAAGGGAGGGGAAAGAGATTATAAAAACAGCAAAAAGAAAATTTCTACATAAAAATCCGCAGTTTTCATAATTATTGGTATCCACCTCTCCTGTAAGTTTCCTCAGAAAGTAGCAGACAGAATTATATATAGTCCCAGCATGAAACTAATGAACTCAATACAAAGAATATCAGTAGACATAATGAAGACTCTACCTTGGGGTATTAGTGTCCGAATTTAATGCTGAAAACCAGACTTGGAGCCATACCTTGATCTAAGTAAGACTAATGGAGAGAAAGAGTGTTCAGGTAGACACCGGGGCCCAACGAGATGCTTTTGTTTGCATGTTGTTAAGCCCCTTCTCCTACC
The DNA here is from genome assembly GCA_022376925.1 of Tragulus kanchil. Taxonomy (NCBI): domain Eukaryota; kingdom Metazoa; phylum Chordata; class Mammalia; order Artiodactyla; family Tragulidae; genus Tragulus; species Tragulus kanchil. The sequence continues at coordinate 115,770,825 of JAIOJX010000029.1, read as the reverse complement.
TTCAGATGAAGTGTCTTTCAGGTTGATCTTTGTAAGACCAGGAAAGCTGAGGGAGAAAAGAATAGTTCATGTATTCATCATCTCTCCTCACAGAGAAACAATAATTTTTATAGTACACTAATGCTTTAAAATGTTATTCCTCCTTTCTATTTTAATGTGACTTTTTAGTTTAGATTTGTAAAATGATAATAGTCATAAGTTTACAAAATATGCCTATTGCAACAGAAATGGAAGAAGCAAGTGCTTAGAACAAACCTGAATAAAATTTTCTACAGGGCCTCTGCAGGATTTGAGGGGCCATAGATCACAGAATCATTCATTTCAAAAAAGTTACTGAAGTATAAGATGCATACAGAAAAGTGTACAAATCCTTAATGTACAAATGGATAAATAATAAAACATGGCCACATCTATGTAACCAATAATTTGGTCAAGAAATGATAATATATGAAAAAACCAAATAATAAGACTGAATAGTGGTTAATGCTAGGAGCTGTCTTCTGGGAAGGGAACACACTGCTGGAGTTTGCAACTGTTCTTTATCTTGATCTGGGTGATGGTTATCATACCATCATACATAGGTAAAAATTACATATTTATCATACATAGGTAAAAATTATCCTGTACACTTCATATTTGTGCATTTGCTCTACTTAAGTTATAATTCAATAAAAAGTAAAATATATATATATATATTAAGGATTGCTTTTGCCCAGTTTTGAACGGCATGTAAATAGGTGTTCTTTTGTATCTTGCTCAACATTATGTTTGAGATATTCATCCACTTGGTTGAAAACATTGTAGTTCATTCATTCCTATGGCCAACAATGTTAAATTATATGAGTATGCCACAGTTTGTATATCCATTCTACATTTTTGTTTTGTTTTTGTTTGTTTGTTTTGGTTGATGCTACATGTGGAATCTTTTTATAGTCCCCCAACCAGGGATTGGTTGATGCCCCCTGTGTCAGCAGTGCAGAATCTTAAACACTGGACTGCCAGGGAAGTCTCTATCCATTCTACTTTTGGACTGTATCTTATTTGGGGCTAATGTGAATACTGTTTCTGTACCTGATTCAGGACAAATATTTAGAAGTGAAATTGCTGGATCTTAGGGTATGCATATATTCAATTGGATATGCTGCCAGTTTTAACAAAATGGTCATTCCAATTTACCTCTCTATCATCAATGTATGAGAGTTCTCACTAGCTCCATATCCTCACCAATAGTTGCTATGTGTCAATCTTTGTAATCTTATTCATTTGAATAGAAGTGTATAGGACATTATATTATTGTTTTCATGTTTTGAATATTTGTTTATTATATATTTAGCAGTGCCAATGTTTTAGTTGCAGCATGTGGTATCTAGTTCCCCGACCAGAGATTGGGCCCAGGCCCCCTGCATTGTGAGCATGGAGTCTTAGCTGCTGGACCACCAGGGCTAAGACTGGTTTTTTGTGTTTTTATTTTTTTCATTTTAATTTCATTGATTTTTTGGGATACTTTTCCGAAAATATTAAAGGACATAATCTATGTAACCAATAATTTGGTCAAGAAATGATAATATATGAAAAAACCAAATAATAAGACTGAATAGTGGTTAATGCTAGGAGCTGTCTTCTGGGAAGGGAACACACTGCTGGAGTTTGCAACTGTTCTTTATCTTGATCTGGGTGATGGTTATCATACCATCATACATAGGTAAAAATTACATATTTATCATACATAGGTAAAAATTATCCTGTACACTTCATATTTGTGCATTTGCTCTACTTAAGTTATAATTCAATAAAAAGTAAAATATATATATATATATATTAAGGATTGCTTTTGCCCAGTTTTGAACGGCATGTAAATAGGTGTTCTTTTGTATCTTGCTCAACATTATGTTTGAGATATTCATCCACTTGGTTGAAAACATTGTAGTTCATTCATTCCTATGGCCAACAATGTTAAATTATATGAGTATGCCACAGTTTGTATATCCATTCTACATTTTTGTTTTGTTTTTGTTTGTTTGTTTTGGTTGATGCTACATGTGGAATCTTTTTATAGTCCCCCAACCAGGGATTGGTTGATGCCCCCTGTGTCAGCAGTGCAGAATCTTAAACACTGGACTGCCAGGGAAGTCTCTATCCATTCTACTTTTGGACTGTATCTTATTTGGGGCTAATGTGAATACTGTTTCTGTACCTGATTCAGGACAAATATTTAGAAGTGAAATTGCTGGATCTTAGGGTATGCATATATTCAATTGGATATGCTGCCAGTTTTAACAAAATGGTCATTCCAATTTACCTCTCTATCATCAATGTATGAGAGTTCTCACTAGCTCCATATCCTCACCAATAGTTGCTATGTGTCAATCTTTGTAATCTTATTCATTTGAATAGAAGTGTATAGGACATTATATTATTGTTTTCATGTTTTGAATATTTGTTTATTATATATTTAGCAGTGCCAATGTTTTAGTTGCAGCATGTGGTATCTAGTTCCCCGACCAGAGATTGGGCCCAGGCCCCCTGCATTGTGAGCATGGAGTCTTAGCTGCTGGACCACCAGGGCTAAGACTGGTTTTTTGTGTTTTTATTTTTTTCATTTTAATTTCATTGATTTTTTGGGATACTTTTTCATATATTAGTAGTCATTTTGTGAAATCTTTCAAATTTTTTCCCCATTTTTTAAAATATCCTGTCTGTATTTGTCATATTGATTTGGAAATTATTTTGATATATTCTGGATATAAATCTTGCAGCTTTTTCACTTTCTTACAGCTCTTTTCACTTTCTTAATAGTGTCTTTGAGTGAATAGCCGTTATTAACTGGGTTTGGTCCGATATATCAATCTTCTCCTTCATGATCAGCGCATCTTTTGTGTCCTGGTGGTTAAGAAATAAATACTACCAATACCATTTATTCAAAAGATCACCTCTCCTCACTGCTCTGAAGTTTTTTTTTTTTTTTTGAAGTTGTCATTTTTGTCATAAATTAAATGTCCATGCATGTGTGTCTATTGCCGGTCACACTATTCTGTCCAGTTGGTCTACTTATCTGTCCTTGCATGACACTAAGCTCTCTTAATAACTGTAGATTTATAATATGTTTTACTCAGTAGTAAGTGCTACTTTGTTCTTCCTTTTAAAAAATTATCTTAACTGTTTTTAGTTCCTTGCATTCCTATATAAATGTCAAAATCAGCTTGTCATAACAAGCAAACAGAAAGCTGCTAAGATTTTTATTGAGGCTGCATGAATATTTAAATCAGTTTAAGGAGAATTATATTTCAGTCCATGAACATGGTGCTTTTCTCCATTTATACTTCTGAGAGAAAATTATAGACATTATTTCATTTTAACTCTATTTCAATCTATTTTATAAAAGCAATGATATTCTCTTACATGTATCAAAATCAGGAAATAAATAGTGATAATATTATTTTCTAATCTGTGTGAATTATTTTTTTTTTTTTAAGATTTATTTATTTATTTTTTATTTTTGGGTGGGGGTCGGGTTGGGGAGGGAGGGGAGCTTGGTCTTTCATTTCTCTCTGTTCATCCATCTTTGTTCTTTGGCTCCTGTGGGCCTCCCATCACGGTGGCGTCTGTCGTTGCAGAGCACCAGCTCTGGGCGCATGCGCTCCAGAGCTCCGGCTCGGTGATTGGACACATCAGTCCAGCCGCTCCGCGGAACGTGGGATCTTCCCAGGCCAGGGCTCGAACCGGCGCCCCTTGCACTGCAAGGCGGTGTCCTTACCCACTGGACCACCAGGGGAAGCCCTGTGTGAATTATTTAAAATTCATTTAAATTTCATTAATGCCTTCACTAATGTCCTCTATAACAATAGAGAAATTAAGTGATGTGGTGTTTTTGGTTTTTTGTGGTCCAACATCCAATCTAGAATCACATAGTGCATTTATTTATTATGTCTCTTCTGTTGATGTTTAGTCACTAAGTCGTGTCTGACTCTTTGTGACCCCATGGACTATAGCATGCCAGGCTTCCCTGTCCTTCACTATCTCCTGCAGTTTGCTCAAACTCATATCCATTGAGTAGGTGATGCCATTCAACCATCTCATCCTCTGTTGCCCCCTTCTCCTCTTGTCCTCAATCTTTCCCAGCATCAGGGTCATTTCCAATGAATCAGCTCCTCATATCAGGTGCCCAAATTACTGGAGCTTCAGCTTCAGAATCAGTCCATCCAAATGAACATTCACAGTTGATTTCCCCTACAACTGACTGGTTTGATCTCCATGATGTCCAAGGGACTCAAGAGTCTTCTCCAACACCACAGTTCAAAAGCATCAATTCTTTGGTGCTCGGCCTTTTTTATGGTCCAACTCTCACACTGATGACTGCTGGAAAAACCATAGTTTTGACTATATGGACTTTTGTCAGCAAAGTGGTATCTCTGCTTTTTAATATGCTAAGTTTTTCAGACAGGTTTGTCAGAAGATGTGTCATAGTTCTTCTTCCAAGGACCAAGCATCTTTGAATAGTGTGGCTGCAGTCACCATCTACCATAATTTTGTAGCCCAAGAAAATAAAATCTGTCACTGGTTCCATTTTTCCCCATCTATTTTCCATTAAGTGATAGGACTGGGTGCTGTTTAGTTTCCCTTAATCTGGACAAGTTCCTGAATCTTTCTTTGTTTTGAAATGTTTAAGGATACAGGCCAGTTGCTTTCTGTAGAGTATCCCTGGTTAGATTTTATCCACTGTTTCCTCAAGGTTAGACATAGGTTTTGCATTTGGGAAATGAAAAATCATGAAAGTAACTGTCTCTCTTTGTGAACCATATCAGGATGCACTAATACATAATGTCAACTAATCGTTTTGCTGGTAATGTTAATTTATTTAGTCCACTTGAATGAAGTAGCATCTGTCAGTCTTCTCAACTGTAAGTTTACCTATTTTCCCTATTTCATGCATTTTAGGTATTAATGCTATTTTAGTGTTATTTTAAAATTATCTGACTGTTGATAGTATAAAGAAATTCAGTTGATTATAGTGGATCAACCTTATATCCATCAATCTAACTAGACTCCTATGAACTGTGCTATGCTCAGTTGTGCCTGACTTTTTGCAGCCTAATGGACTGTACTCCACCAGGCTTCCCATTTACAGGCAAGAATACTGAAATGGGCTGCCATTTCCTCCTCCAGGAGTTCTTCCCCACCCAGGGTAAAAACCCACGTCTCTCTTTCGTCTCCTGAATTGGCAGGTGGATTCTTTACCACCAGCCACCTGGGAAGAACTTTTCTGTAATCTGTAATATTGTAACTCTTTTAAAATTCTTTTTATTCTAATAATTTATCAGTAGATTATTTATGAATTTTCTACATATACAAATATGTTGATCATATACAATGATAGTTTTTTTCCTTCTGTTACTAAGCCTTATACCTTTTATTTTGTTTCTTGCCTTTTTTACTGGCTAAGACAATATTAAATAGAAATAGTGATAGTGGATACCCTTCTCTTGTTCCCAACTTCAGGGGGAAAGGTTTCAATATTTTATTCTTTAACACAATATTTGCTATAGATATTTGGAGAATCACTTATTAGACTGGGGATGATTCTTTCTATCCACAGGCACTAGAATGTTGTTTTTTTTTTCCAGTCATGAATATATGTTGAATTTTACCAAATGCCTTTCTTTCCTCTATTAAGTTAATAATATTTTGCCTTTATTTTGTAAACATAGTTAATTACACTGATTAACACTTTAATGTTAAACCAACCGTGCATTTCTGAAGTAAACTCAACCTGGTTATAAACAAGTGCTATAATATTTACTAGACTCTTATTTTTAAGACTAAATTGCAGTTACCCAGAAGAGCTAACAAAAAATCCCCAATATTATTTGGTTTAATTTATGTCCAGATTATGGTCAATTTTGGTAAATGTTTCAGGCTCCCTTTTCCAGATGCTATGGTCACAAAACAAACCATCATAACTTAATCGCTTAGAACAACTGAAAATTCCAGAGCCATTAAGCTGACTCAATTCTGCCTAAAATCTCTCACAGGTTTGGGAGGCCTCTCTGATTGGTTGGGATTGGGGTTATCTCAAAAGTTTCTTCACTCAAATCCCAAGGCTGGGGAGAATCCAACAAAACACTTGGGGCTCCTCCTCAAACCACCCCCCTCTAACTGTGTAGTATTTCTGTTGGGGGAAGCACACTGAATCCGCCCACCCTGGTCAGGCACCATAGAGAGTGAGTCATTTTATGACAGGAGGTCCTAGTAAGGAACACGGAACTAATAAGCCACCACTAACTGGAAGAGTTCAAGAAAGGTCAAAAGGAGACATCATGTGTCAGACCACCTTCCAGAATCCTCTCACTGGCATCCGTCTTGGCTGAACAATGCATGTGCCACCAGGAAGGACTCTGAGACACAATGATTGGCTAAAAACAACCCATAAACTAATCTTATTACTATAAAACCCAAGACTGCAAGCCACAAGGCAGAGCAGTTCTGGTTTCCCTTACCCCACTGCTCTCCACCAGGGCGCCTTTTCCAATAAAATCTTGCTTTGGTCAGAACATGTGTCTCCTTGGACAATTAATTTTCAAGTGTTAGACAAGAGCCCACTTTCAGGCCCTGGTACGGGTCCTCCTTCCTGCAACATTTCCAGCATTGCAGCTTCTCTGTGGTAGTGTAAGGGTTAGGAAGGAAAGGGGCAGGGCACAATTTTTGAAAAGAATGACAGCCCAAGGACACAACATAAACCCATTAGAATCAAGTGGGTCCAAGATGGCAGACCAGACCTTGATCCTCAGTCAGCAAGCTAAATGACACACCCAGAGGCGCCATGACAGTTCCACCCCTTCCCTAAAAGAGCTGGAATAATCCTCTCGTTAATTAGCACATGGAATTACCCAGCCTATAAAAGCTAAGAACGCCATGTTTTCTGGGCCGCTGGATTTGCTCTGCCATGGCCCACACTGTCTGTGGAGGGTGCTTTCTCCGAATCTGAATAAATCCATTTCTTACCTATCACTTTGTCTCTCACTGAATTCTTCTCTGCAAAGAGACATGAAGAACCTGAGCCTCAGTGGGTCCAGACATTGGGTGAGTGATTTTAATTACCAGGGTTTGGCTTGGTTCGAGTCCCGGCTGCGTGGGTGCAAGTCCCAAACAGGCTTTTGGCTGGGTTCAAGTCCTGGCCACGTGGCTTCAAGTCCCAAACAGGCTTTTGGCTGAGTTTGAGTTCTGGCCGCATGGGTTCAAGTCCCAAACAGGTTTGATTAAGTCTGGACCCTGGGTTTAAGTCTCAAATTGAGGTAGAACACTTTCAGTAGGACTTCTCATTATACAGCAGCTCAGGAGTCTCAAGGAATGTGTTCCAAGAGTCACACAGCATCATTCCACCTAAACTACAAAAGCCTGCTCAGGTTCAAGGGTTGGGAACACAGGCTCCATCTCTTACAGGAGGAGCGTCAGGCCACATAGTAAGGAGAACGTGTGATGTATATTGGTGAGGCCATCTTTAGAAAATGTACCCTGCTAGAGCAGCGTCCCACAAGTCCACATCATCTGCCTTTCCGTTCTCTTGAGCTTGTCTCCGGTAGGTCCACACCTCCTTTTTTATCTCTGCCCCCAGTAGCACAGTGCCCATCTTCACTTCACTGTCCTCCATACACAGCTGTATGGTGGAGTTTCACAATCTTGCTCTTAGGGCCCATCTCTCAGATATTCTCTGTAGAGTTTTGGAGGGTAAAGAAGAGTCCCAGTGGGGTATGAAAGGGGTATCACACATCATCTAGGAGAAATGACAGCCCAAGGACACAACATAAACCCAGTAGAATCAAGTGGGTCCAAGATGGCAGACCAGACCTTGATCCTCAGTCAGCAAGCTAAATGACACACCCAGAGGCGCCATGACAGTTCCACCCCTTCCCTAAAAGAGCTGGAATAATCCTCTCGTTAATTAGCACATGGAATTACCCAGCCTATAAAAGCTAAGAACGCCATGTTTTCTGGGCCGCTGGATTTGCTCTGCCATGGCCCACACTGTCTGTGGAGGGTGCTTTCTCCGAATCTGAATAAATCCATTTCTTACCTATCACTTTGTCTCTCACTGAATTCTTCTCTGCAAAGAGACATGAAGAACCTGAGCCTCAGTGGGTCCAGACATTGGGTGAGTGATTTTAATTACCAGGGTTTGGCTTGGTTCGAGTCCCGGCTGCGTGGGTGCAAGTCCCAAACAGGCTTTTGGCTGGGTTCAAGTCCTGGCCACGTGGCTTCAAGTCCCAAACAGGCTTTTGGCTGAGTTTGAGTTCTGGCCGCATGGGTTCAAGTCCCAAACAGGTTTGATTAAGTCTGGACCCTGGGTTTAAGTCTCAAATTGAGGTAGAACACTTTCAGTAGGACTTCTCATTATACAGCAGCTCAGGAGTCTCAAGGAATGTGTTCCAAGAGTCACACAGCATCATTCCACCTAAACTACAAAAGCCTGCTCAGGTTCAAGGGTTGGGAACACAGGCTCCATCTCTTACAGGAGGAGCGTCAGGCCACATAGTAAGGAGAACGTGTGATGTATATTGGTGAGGCCATCTTTAGAAAATGTACCCTGCTAGAGCAGCGTCCCACAAGTCCACATCATCTGCCTTTCCGTTCTCTTGAGCTTGTCTCCGGTAGGTCCACACCTCCTTTTTTATCTCTGCCCCCAGTAGCACAGTGCCCATCTTCACTTCACTGTCCTCCATACACAGCTGTATGGTGGAGTTTCACAATCTTGCTCTTAGGGCCCATCTCTCAGATATTCTCTGTAGAGTTTTGGAGGGTAAAGAAGAGTCCCAGTGGGGTATGAAAGGGGTATCACACATCATCTAGGAGAAATGCCACTATGCCCTTGGAACAACAGGGCAGATCCCAGAATGCATCTTCAGTTCAATATTCCAAGGTGAAATTCTTTCCTCACTGCCCCAGGTGTGCATCTACTCAGTGCGGGCCTCCTCCCAACCAGGACTGTGTTGGGAGTTGGTAGTGCAATGTTACAGGAAGAGGGAATGCACCAGGGAGAGACAGTCTGTAAACTTGGCAGACATAATCCAGAGGACAAAGGGCACATTAAAGGGTGTTAAACCCAAAAGAACCATGATCAGGTCTGCACTTCAGAAAAATCATCGCTATGTTAAAGCAAAGCTATCCTTTTCCCTTATTGACAAGAACAATGCATACTCAGTAGCTGTGTACGTACAAAATCTCCATTATAATGTATTAGGCCCGAGGGAGATTTCTCTGATAAGAAGCCTCTTTTGAGAGAATCATCCTGGCCTTGCTTGTTTTTACACGTGCCAGGAAGCACACGCTGAAAAAAAACTGCCCTAGAAACGAGTTTGTTTTCCTCTGTCCAGAAGACAGAATTCCGAGTTATAATAGCAACAACTTCAATTTTCTTTGTTGCCTTGCTGAGTGCAGGAACTCAGTTTCCCAGTCAAGGAATGAACCCTGGCCACTGCTGTGAAAGCCTAGAATCCAAACCACTAGGCCACTAGGGAATTCCCAACCTCTTCTTCAAAAGAATATACTCCAAATTCAGAGTTAATTTTCACCATCCCAACATATAAAGCCGAATTTGATTCCCTAATATGAAAAAAGGGCATAGCAACATCCTTTGTAAAATACTTAGGTTCGTTAAAAATGCCAGGGATGCACTCAGCAAGGAAATCCTATGAAAAGTCATTACACAGGTGCTATTTTCACCACTGTCTTTCGTGGAATCCAGAGCTGCAGCAGCAATTCCTGGTAAGACTGTCTTTTCCTGCACCATAATCCATATTGGACAAGGAAACTGTATACCTGATTGATTCAGGAAATCAAAGTAATAAAACTGCCAGCAACAATGCAGCCAAGTGATTAGAAGAAGGCTGGTTGAAAATTTAACACCCTTTTACTCATTAATCTCCAACTGCTAAAGACAAACAAAAAGCAAAATTAACATGATTGTAAACTAAGCACTTGTGTCCTGTGGCTACCGTGTTGGCCTGCTGAGAGGGAATGAGCTGATCAAAGCCAGTGAGTCCACAGAGAACTACAGGATTAGTGCTGCTTCGGGGAGCGCACAGCCGGGATCCATTACCCGACCTGTTTCAGGAACAGGTGAATACCGTAATTAATCTTGGCTTCAATTTGGAGGGAAGCGGGAAACCTACCTGCCCCATCCACTGAGTTTATATGTTAATCCCCTGAGCTCCGGGGGAAAGTTTTTAAATTGGCATAAAGACTTTTTCTGCCCTTCCAAATGTATAGAGAAGAAGCAGCTGGGGAGGGTTGCTGAGATCCCTAACTTCTGGCAGTTAAGATGCCTCCCAGGAAAGTTGCTGATTGCTACCTTCCTTAGTTTGACGCATCTAAGCGCACAGAGCCAAGGCTCTTCCAATGAAGCTCGCAGGATTTTAATTCAAGAAAAATACCTGAAGATGCAGGGAGCCTCACCTCACCAACAGAAACCGGGAAATTCAGGTATTTGGAATTTGACTTGCTCTCAGGGCAAACTTATCTAATCAATGGGCTCCTGAATTGCCTAAAGCCTGTCCAGGACTGTTACATATTATCCTAAATGAAAAAAACACAAAAAGGGAATAGGCACCTGCCTTGGCCCTCCTTTGCACCAAATTCATTTTTTCTTAGTAATAAATTGTACAAACAAAATATCTGCATCCGTAATAGAAATTTTAAGTAAGAACACTGAAGGCTTGCACTAAAATATGGAGTGGAATGAACTGGGTAGCAAAATAAAACCAATGCACAGAAAGCAATCCTTTTGTGTGGAGACAACAAATTAAGGATGTAAGCAAAAGATATTAGACACTACCCTCTGACACCCTTAGCATGAAGCGGTGTAGATCACTTTGTCACAGAGAACTGAAAAAAAGCCAGTTGAAAGGCCTATTAGGAATTGTTATACTTGGTGCTTCTCCCCCTTTGACATCCATGGTAGCAAGCTGAGGCCCCAGGAAGGCCTTGATATGTAGGGTCCTTCCCCAGAGACAATTCACACGTGTATAGAAACGTAGCCTCACTGTGCCTTCCTTCTCTATTTCACTCTCTCATCTCCTGCAATTCCATGACTATTCACCTGCATCTGATGTCCTACTATTAATATTTTGTTTGGGGACCTGTCTTAGTTCAGGCTGTATTGTAAACATTTACCTCAGATTAGACTTGAACCCATGTGCTGGAACTCAAACCCATGTGACCAGGACTGGAACCTGGCTAAAACCCAGTTTGGGACTCAAACCTACGTGTTGTTGTTGTTGTTCAGTCACCCAGTCATGTCAAACTCTTTGTGACCCCATGAACTGAAGTATGTCAGGCCTCCCTGTCCCTCACCGTCTCCCAAAGTTTGCCCAAGTTCATGTCCATTGAATTAGTGATGCCATCCACTTATTTCATCCCCTGACATGCTCTTCTGCCTTCAATCTTTCCCAGCATCAGGGACTCCTCTAATGAATCATCTGTTTGCATCAGCTGACCAAAATACTGGAGCGAGCTTCAGCATCAGCCCTTCCAATGAATATTCTGGGTTGATTTCCCTTAAGATGACTGGTCTGATCCCCTTGCTGTCCAAGGAACTTTCAGGAGTCTTCTCCAGCACCACAGTTTGAAGGCATCAATTCTTTGACGCTCTGTCTTCTTCATGGTCCAGCTTTCACAATCATATGTGATGACTGGGAAGAGCATAGCCTTGACTATATGGACTTTTGTCAGCAGAGTAATGTCTCTGCTTTTCTGTCTAGGTTTGTCATAGATTTCTTGCCAAGAAGCAGTCCTCTTCTGATATCATGGCTGCCATTAACATCAGCAGCGATTTTGGAGCCCAAGAAAAGGAAATCTGTCACTACTTTTACCTTTTCCCCTTCTCTTTGCCATGAAGTAATAGGGCCAGTTGCCATAATCTTAGTGTACTTTTTTTTTCAATATTTAGTTTTAAGTTGGCTCATTCACTCTTCTCCTTCACTCTCACTAAGAGGCTATTTAGGGCTTCCCTGGTGGTCCAGTGGGTAAGGACACTGCCTTGCAGTGCAAGGGGTGCCGGTTCGATCCCTGGTCTGGGAAGATCCCATGTGGACCGATGTGTCCAACTACCGAGCCAGAGTTCTGGGGTGCATACGTCCAGAGCCAGTGCTCTGTGACAAGAGAGGCCGTTGCGATGGGAGGCCCACACAGGCCAAAGAACAAAGATAAATGAACAAAAGATCAATAGAAGTGGCCTGCCTCCAAAAAATAAATAAGAGACTCTTTAGTTCTTCCTCTCTTTCTGCCGTTCAAGTGGTATCATATGCATATCTGAGGTTGCTGATGTTTCTCCTGCCTATCTTTTTTTCTTAAGACACTTATTTTTGGTCTCTTTTCTTAGTTTTCTATTTATTTATCTTTATCCATCTTTATTCTTTGGCCTCCCATTGCAGTGGCCTCTCTTGTCTCAGCTCATGCGCTCTAGAGCACTGGCTCATAATGGACACACTAGTCTAGTTGTTTCATGGCACATGGGATTGTCCCGGGCCAGGGATCAAACCGGTTCCCCTTGCACTGCAAGGTGGATTCTTTAGCCACTGGACCACCAGAGAAGCCCTCTCCTGCCTATCTTGATTCCAGATTGTAACTCATCCAGACCAACATCTCTTATGATGTGCTCAGCATATAGGGTAAACAAACAGGGTGACAGCAGACAGTCCTGTCGTACTCCTTTCCCATGTGGCTGGGACTCAAACCCAGCCACAACCCATGATACCTGGTTTCAGGACCTAATGGAGCTCAGGTTCTTGATGTCTCATCACAAAAAGAATTCAATGAGGGATAAAATGATAGGTAAGAAGTGGATTTATTCAGATTCAGAAAGAAGCATAGTCCAAAGACAGAGTGTAGGTCATCGCAGAGGGCAGGTCTGGCAGCCTCAAAATGTGGCATGGGGCTTCCCTGGTGGTCCAGTGGGTAAAGAGTCTGCATTGCAGTGCAAAGGGCACTGGTTTGATTCCTGGCCCGGGAAGATCCCACGTGCCGTGTAGCAGCTGGACTGGTGTGTCCAACTACAAGCCAGCGCTCTGGAGTACATGTGCCCAGAGACAGTGCTCTGGAACAAGAGAGGCCACTGCAATGGGAGGCCCACACAGGCCAAACAATAAAGATGGATGAAAATAAGTAAATAAAATAAATAAAAGAGGCCAAAATTAAAAAAAAATGTGGCATGGTTAGCTTTTATGGGCTGGGTAACTTTATAGGCTAATGATTGGGAGGATTATTCCAATTATTTGGGGGAAAGTGTGGAGATTTCCATGAGTTGGGTGACTGCCCACTTTTTGGTCTTTTGATGGTGACTTGAAACTGTCATGGCACCTCTGGGTGTGTCACATAGCTTGCTGACTAAGGATCAAAGTCTAGTCAAAGTCAACTTGTCTGCCATCTTGAGCCCGTTCTAATCAGTTTATGTTGTGTCCTTGGGCTATGTCATTTTTTCAGAAGTTGTTCCCTTCCCCTTTACCTCCTGTTACAATATCATATACTTGGTCTCTTAAACCACAGAATTTTTTTCTCATAGTCCTGAAGGCTCAGAAGTCAAAGATCAGAGTGCCAGCAGATTTGGTGTCTGGTAATGTTAAGAGAAACACTGAAACTGTCCACCCTGACCAGGCACCACAGTAATCATTTGCAAGCATTATTTTTTTGTTTGTTTAAATTTTTATTTTACTTTTTACTTTTACAGAGCTTTGTTGTTTATAGATATATATGATCCTAGATTAGTCATATGTATATCCCCCCCAACCCACCCCTCCAGGCAGTCGCACAGCACCCCTGCAGGATCCCCTTTTCTCACAGCGCAATGACAATAGCTATTTGTTCCACATATGACAGTATAGGTTTTCATGCTACTTCTGCAAGAGTTATTTTATGACAGGAGGTCCTGGTAAGGAACATGGAACTAACAAGCCACCACCAACCAGAATTTCAGAAAGGTTAAAAGCAGACACCAACCCGTATGTCCTACCAATATCCCAGAATCCTGCTTGCTGGAATCCATCTTGGTTGAGTGATATGTGCACCACCAAGAAGGACCCTGAATCAGAATGATTGTCCTATGACAACTCAAAATTTAATTCAATTACCATAAACCCCCAAACTGTAAGCCACATGGCAGAAGAGCCTTCCTGGGCTCCCTTACCCTCCTGCTTTCTGCCCAGGGTGTCTCTTCCCAATAAAGTCTCTTGCTTTGTCAGCACATGTGTCTCCTACAACAATTCATTTCTGAGTGTTCACTCATTCTAAAGCCTAGAAGGGGTCCCCTTTCCTGCAACAGAGAGAGCCCTCTTACTAGCTTGCAGATGTCAGTCTCCTCATTATATCCTCATAAAGCAGAGAGAGAAGCAAGCTTCTTCCAGTTTCTTAATCCCATCATGAAGACTCCACCCACACAATCAAGCTACCTCCTAAAGGTCCCATTTCCAGATACCATTACAATTGGGATTAAAGTTTAAACATTTGAATTGAAAAGTAAGCAGATGCTCAGTCCTGTCCAACTCTTTGCAAGTGAATAGACTCTAGCCCACCAGGCTACACAGTCCATGGAATTTTCTAGGGAAGAATCCTTGGGTGGGTTGACATTTCCTACTCTACAAGGAGTAAGAGGCACAATCGGTTCAGTTGCTCAGTTGTGGCTGACTCTTTGCTACCCCATGGACTGCAGCACACAAGGTTTCCCTGTCCTTCACCATCTTCCAGATCATGCTCAAACCCATGTCCATTGAGTCAATGATCCCATCTAACCACCTCGTCCTCTGTTGTCCCCTTTTCCTCCTGTCCTCAATCCTTCCCAGCATCAGGGTCTTTTCCAGTGAGTCGGCTCTTTGCATCAAGTGACCTTAGTGTTAGAACGTCAGCATCAGTCCTTCCAATAAATATTTAGGGTTGATTGCCTTCAGGATTGACTGGTTTGATCTCCTTGCAGTCTAAGGGACTCTCAAAGTCTTCTCTAGCATCACAATTCAAAAGCATTGATTCTTGGGCACTGAGCCTTCTTTATGGTCCAACTCTCACATCTGTACATGACTATTGTAAAAGCCGTAGCTTTCTTTCTTTTTTTTTTTGGCCACTTTTATCGGTCTTTCATTTATTTATTTTCATTCACCTTTGTTCTTTGGCCTGTGTGGGCCTCCCATTGCAGTGGCCACTCCTGTAGCAGAGCACCATCTTTGGGCACATGTGCTCCAGAGAACTGGCTCATAATTGGACACACTGGTCCAGCTGTTGTGCTGCACGTGGAATGTTCCTAGGCCAGGGATCAAACCAGAACCCCTTGCACCGCAAGGCAGACTCTTGACCCACTGGACCACCAGGGAAGCCCTAAAAGCCATAGTTTTGATTATAAGGATCTTTGTTGGCAAGGTGATGTCTCAGCTTTTTAATACTGTCTATGTTTGTCATAGCGTTTTTTCCAATGAGCAAGTGTTTTTTAATTTCATGGCTGCAGTTACCATCCACAGTGATTTTGCAGTCCAAGAAAATAAAGTGGAGTTTTAGATTTTCATACAAAGGCCTATTTGGGGAGAATTTTTAAGATTCAAAAGTAAACATCTTACAAGTGTCCAAGACTCTTCAGGTAACAATAAAGCAACATTCACCAGGCTTTTCTAGGAAAGTTATTATTTAATAGAAGGGCATTTTTCAAATATGCCAGCACTAAGAAACTGTACCCCTTTTATGAATAAGCTACTTCAAGACACATTCTAGAGCAAGAGATGATCAAAAGAAAAATAAAATCAAGCATAGGGAAATTGCAGCTGGAAGAGTCTGACAATAAGTACTGAAAACATTTTATATGTAGGGATGAGACCTGATAATTGGGGTAATATACTAAAAGAAGAAAATAAAAAAGAGAAAAAAAATATGAATAAGCAAGCCCCAAAGAAATACAAATGGTTGATAAAATACGAAAGATGATCACCTTCACCACTGACAGAGAGATGCAAGACAAAAACACAAAGAAATACCACTTTCCAGGAATAAACAGCAAGGTCCTAATGTATAGCACCGGGAACTATTTCAATCGTATATAAACTATAATGGAAAAGAATATAAAAAAGAATATATATATATATATATATATATATATGAGTTCCTTTGCTGTACAGCAGAGATTGGCAAATCATTGTAAATAATTAAACGTCAAGTTTTCTTTATCCAACCTATTACCTTAAAAGAATTTTTTTGAATACTAACAGAACCATCTTGACAGAGGAAACTACTGTCCAAAGTTGGGGCAATTTTAGCATCAAAAGAACAATGACTGTAATTGATTGAAAAACACTGACCATACAAGAAATTTTGAGTTCATATGTTACTCAAGAAAAAAAAGAGAAATAATAACAACAAGCAAACAAGCAAAGCAAATAAACTTTGCCGGTGACCATTACACCAAGTTACCCAGCTGGGTAAAAGGTTGGATATTCACCTGGTGGCAAAATTATCACCTCACAGATCACTAGCTGGTTCTAATGTGATTGTCACCACATATACCTGGTGCTAATGCAGGGGAAGTGGGTTTGATCCCTGGTCAGAGAACTAAGATCCCACATGTTTCTGAGCAACTAAGACCTGATGCAGCTAAATGAATAAGTTTTTTGTTGGTTTTTTTTTTTAAGTTGGAGGGTGTGAGAGAAAGATAAAGAGGGATAGGAAAAGGAGTGTCTGTTCTAGATTAAAGTACAATTCAGAGACCCAACAACCAAATGCAAGCATAGTTCTTGACTGGATTCTAACATGAACAAACTTGCTGCAGAGATATTTTGGGGACAAGTGGGGGAAACTTAGGTGTGTTGATATTACTGTGGTTCTGTAGGAAATAGTTCTTATTTGGATATGCATATCAAAACATTTAGGAATGAGGTGGGGCAAGAAGAGGAATTGGAGGAAGGCAGTCAAAATGTTCAAACTTCTGGTTATAAAATAAGTACTGGGGATATAATGTACAACATGATAAACATAATTAACATTACTATATATTATATGTGAAAGTTGTTAAGAAAGTAAATCCTGAGTTCTCATCAAAAGAAAAAGTTTTTTCCATTTTTTAATTTGTACCTATATGAGATGATAAATGGTCAATAAACTTATTGTAATAATTGCTTCATGAAGTATATAAATCATTTCATGCTGTACACTTTTAAATTTACAGTGCTATTTGTCAATTATATCTCAATAAAACTTGAGGAAAAAATATTAGAAGAAAATATTTAGGGGTCACAATGCCTATATTTACTTTTAAAAACGTCAATTTAAGGGCTCCCCTGGTGGTCCAGTGGGTAAGAACACCACCTTGCAGTGCAAGGAGCGCCGGTTCGATCCCTGGCCTGGGAAGATCCCACGTGCCACGGAGCGGCTGGACCGATGTGTCAAACTACCAAGCCGGAGTTCTGGGGCGCATACACCCAGAGCCAGTGCTCTGCAGCGAGAGAGGCCACTGCAATGGGAGGCCCATACAGGCCAAAGAACAAAGATGGAAATTAATGAAAGACCAATAGAAGTGGCCAAAAAACCCACGTCAATTTAAAAAAAGTAAAACATGACAAATGTTAAAATAATTATTAAATCTAAGTGATAAGTATATAGTGTTTATTACACTATTCTCTCTGCTTTTCTGCATATTTATAATTTCATAATGAGAATAAAAAGTATTTTTAGTATCTAGCATTTGTGAGGATTTAAGGAAATAGACCATCCCAAACACATTGTTGGTGAGAGTGTAAACTGGTACACATTCTTAGGGGACAATTTGGAATACATAAATTTAATTTAATTTATTTATTTGTTACTGAAGTATAGTTGATTCACAGTGTTGTGTCAGCTTCAGGTGTATAGCAAAATGACTCAGTTATACATATATATATAGATTAGATTCATTTTTTAGATTATTTTCCATTATAGGTTATTAAAAAGTTCTTATTTGGGGATTTTTTGCATATCAAAACATTTAGGAATGAGGTGGGGCAAGAAGAGGAATTGGAGGAAGGCAGTCAAAATGTTCAAACTTCTGGTTATAAAATAAGTACTGGGGATATAATGTACAACATGATAAACATAATTAACATTACTATATATTATATGTGAAAGTTGTTAAGAAAGTAAATCCTGAGTTCTCATCAAAAGAAAAAGTTTTTTCCATTTTTTAATTTGTACCTATATGAGATGATAAATGGTCAATAAACTTATTGTAATAATTGCTTCATGAAGTATATAAATCATTTCATGCTGTACACTTTTAAATTTACAGTGCTATTTGTCAATTATATCTCAATAAAACTTGAGGAAAAAATATTAGAAGAAAATATTTAGGGGTCACAATGCCTATATTTACTTTTAAAAACGTCAATTTAAGGGCTCCCCTGGTGGTCCAGTGGGTAAGAACACCACCTTGCAGTGCAAGGAGCGCCGGTTCGATCCCTGGCCTGGGAAGATCCCACGTGCCACGGAGCGGCTGGACCGATGTGTCAAACTACCAAGCCGGAGTTCTGGGGCGCATACACCCAGAGCCAGTGCTCTGCAGCGAGAGAGGCCACTGCAATGGGAGGCCCATACAGGCCAAAGAACAAAGATGGAAATTAATGAAAGACCAATAGAAGTGGCCAAAAAAAAACCCACGTCAATTTAAAAAAAGTAAAACATGACAAATGTTAAAATAATTATTAAATCTAAGTGATAAGTATATAGTGTTTATTACACTATTCTCTCTGCTTTTCTGCATATTTATAATTTCATAATGAGAATAAAAAGTATTTTTAGTATCTAGCATTTGTGAGGATTTAAGGAAATAGACCATCCCAAACACATTGTTGGTGAGAGTGTAAACTGGTACACATTCTTAGGGGACAATTTGGAATACATAAATTTAATTTAATTTATTTATTTGTTACTGAAGTATAGTTGATTCACAGTGTTGTGTCAGCTTCAGGTGTATAGCAAAATGACTCAGTTATACATATATATATAGATTAGATTCATTTTTTAGATTATTTTCCATTATAGGTTATTATAAGATATTGAGTATAGCTCCCTGTGCTATACAGTACATTGTTGCTGGTTGTCTATTTTATATATAGTAGTTGTATTTGCTAATCCCAAATTCCTTAACAGATCACGTCCCCCTTTCAAACCCTTTGGTAATCATAAGTTTGTTTTCTGTCTATGAGTCTATTTCTGTTTTGTAAATAAGTTCATTTGTATAGTTTTTTTTAGATTCCACATATAAGTGATATTATATTTGTCTTTGATAAATTTTACTTTTAAATATACATACTCTTTGACATGGTAATCCCATCATTAAGAATCTACTGATCATTAGTGATCTACTAATGACCTACTGCTCATGACTAGTTTGGAGAAGGAAATGGCAATCCACTCTAGTAGTCTTGCCAAGAGAACTCATGAACAGAGGAGCCAGTGGGCTACAGTTCATGGGATCACAAAAAGTCAAACATGACTGAGTGACTTCGAGAGAATGACTAGTGATATGGATGATCTATGTATAAGGATGTTTATTAGAGATCTACAACATAATCAAATTTGAGGCAACAGTGAAATGGTTAAATATATTTTGATATATATTATATATTATTTATGACAGAGAATACCATATTACTGTTAAAAAGAACAAAGTAGGTGCATATTAACTATATTGGTTTGCTAGGGCTACCATAAGAAAGTAACACAGATGAGGTGGGAGGCTTAAAGAACAGAGATTTATTTTCTTGCAGTTCTGGAGGCTACAAATCTGAGACAACCTGTCAACAGGGTTGGTTTCCTCTGAAGGTTCTCTCCTTGGCTTGTAAATGGCCATCTTCTCCTGTGCCTTCACATGGTCTTTCCTCTGTGCCATCTGTGTCCAAATATCCCCTTTTTATATAAGGATATCAGTTATACTGGAGTAGGGCCCACACTAATGACCTTATTTAAACTTAACTTTCTTTTTAAAACCCTATCTCCTGGACTTCCTCGGTGATATAGTGGATAAGAATTTACCTGTCTATGCAGGGGATATGTGTTCGATTCCTGGTTTGGGGAGATTCTACTTGCTGTGGCGCAACTAAGCCTATCTGTCACAACTACTGAGCCTCCTCTCTAGGGTCTGTGAGCTGCAACTACTTTGAGCCTGCATGCTGCAATTTCTGAAGCCCATGTGACTAGAGCCTGTGCCCCGCAACCAGAGAAGTCACAGCAAGGAGAAGCCAGTGCTCCACACTGAAGAGAAGCCCCCACATGCCACAACTAGAGAAAAGTCGTGCACAACAAAGACTCAGAGCAACCAAGAATAAAAACAAACAAACAAATAAATAAAAACAACCTATCTCTCAAAATGATCACATTTTTGGGTGCTGGAAATTATACCTTCAACATGTGAAATTTTGGGGAGAGAATATAGTCCATTTACTGACACAGAAAGATGTTCATGATTTTTTAGGTTAAAAAAAAATCAAGGAAAAAAAAAAAAAATCAAGGAGCATAAGAGTACATGCAGTACAATCTCCCCATCTTTTTTCAAAACAATAAAAACAAAACCTCTGATACATGTTTATATGCAGTTTGGGGTATACTGCAAACATTCTGGAAGGACAAACACACAGCTGCTAATAATGGTTCCCTGGGGAGTAAAACTGGAGTTAGGAGTGGAAGGGAGGGACTAGTTTTTACTCTCGCTCTCTTTTTTTTAACAAACATAGATTTTATTTGTAACTGGAAATTTTTAGTTTAAAAAAATAGAGTTCCGGGCTTCCCTGGTGGTCCAGTGGGTAAGGACACCGCCTTGCAGTGCAAGGGGCGCCAGTTCGAATCCCTGGCCTGGGAAGATCCCACGTGCCGCGGAGTGGCTGGACCAATGTGTCCAATTACCGAGCCAGAGCTCTGGAGCGCATGCGCCCAGAGCCGGTGCTCTCCGACAACAGAGACCACCGCGATGGGCGGCCCATAGGGGCCAAAGAACAAAGATGGATGAAAATAGATAAATGAAAGACCAATAGAAGTAGCCGGCCTGCTCCCCTCCCTCCCCACCCCATCCCCCCAAAAATAAACAAATAAATAAATCTTTAAAAAAAAAATATATATATATATATAAAGAATAAAAAGAATAAAAAAATAGAGTTCCAAAGTAGACCCCCCTGACCAAAGGAAAACATAGCTTTCCTTGAAAGAAAGTGTCCTTATTGTAATGGGGGTTAGGGACTGTCTTTGTCAATCCCATGTAGATCGACAAAGACAGGAAAACTGGAAGAAAAACAACTAAAACTGAGGCAAATTTCAAATAACACATAAAAGAGAATTGAAAAGTATTGTTCTGATATTGACTTTGATAGTTACATAAAGGTTTAAAGCTGTCTTTGAAACACTGTAGGATTTCATTGAACTAGTAGAATTAAAAGCAGAGTTTGCCTTTCTTCCAAATTACTGCAGCAGGTAAGAGCAAATGGCATTCTATAAGAGAAAGAAAGGAATGAAAATAAATATTTGAAAATTAAATATATAAACAAAGAAAAATGAAGAGATAAGAGTTATGGTAATTGATGTGGAAAAGAGTCAAATTTATTGACTCCTACGTGCCTGGCACTGAGGTAAGGACTCTGCCCTGTGAAGATGACAGATAAGTCTGCAACTCTTTCTGGCTTTTGTATTTGAAACCCAAAAGGCTGATCCCTGAAGAGAATTCTATGCAGCTAGCAGCAAATATCTTAGTTAGAAAACCTGAGGAAAGGACATTTTCTGTCTGCCAGTCTGGCAGGATTCCCTCAGCTGGTGGGGAGATGGGGGAGGCAGGAAGAATTGAGCTCTCTGGTGCTTCAGGGTGGAGACTACCAGCCCTCCCCAAGAGCTGGAGAGGAGACCTGGGGGCAGCAGGCGCCAAGAGGACAGTAAGGTACATTTGCCACAGCCCAGGGCCAGATGTATACAATCTGCCCTAACTCCCCCAATACCTCAGAGGTGGGAAGGGAGAGATCCAGGAAGACCAGTATTGACTTTATCTGCTAGCTCAGGGTTCAGGGTCAAAAATTAAGTTTTAGACGATAAAGTGGTATTTCTTGCATGTCTAAACTTCTGGACAGAGATTCATATTTGTGCTCTTCTCATTTAATTCTCTTACTACCCTATTAACTACATTTTATAGATGAGGAAAGGACTTTTTGAGGTTAATTTCCCTCATGTCACAAAACTGGTAAGTTGAAAAACTAGAATTCAAATTTGAGTTTCCTTCATACTGAAGCCCATGCTTGCTATTACTGTATCCTGCTTGCGATAGTTCTTGCCTTCTCTCTGCCACCTGCACCCAATCCTTACTCCAAAATCTTGCTAATTTAAGAGCCGTCACTATTGAGCATCCCTGCCTTCAAGGTTAGGCAGCCTGCTTTAGGCCTCCCTATGTCCCCTAGCCTCATCTTATCACAGACCATACTGTATTGTAGGACCTCTGTGTAAGTTTATTCTCCTTCAGGAGACCGTGAACTCTCCAGACCAGGAATTAAACAGCTCCTATGCCTGACACAGAGCAAGCTGTTTAGTTCCACAGCCCAAGAATATCACTTATGTTTGACTGTTTCTTCACCAAACTCTGAACTTCATAAAAGTAAAGACTACCTCTGGTTTTGCGCATGATTAAATTACTGGAGCCTCACATAGTACTTGGCACAAATTGGGTTTTCAATAAACATTTCTGAATGAAGGATTCTATCTTCTCTATCTACTATGAGTCACACTCCAAGAAAAAGCAGCTTGACTTTCTTTTCCTTATAACCGCTGTTTTACATCGCTTAACTTTAAAAACTTTGCCATCATTTTCCTCCTCACTCCCATGGAGCATGATCTCCGCTATTTGAAAGTGTGTGATTTTGATTCAGCCTTGCCTGCATCCCTCTCTTGCAGATCACCACCAGCTTTACCCACCTGCCTTACCCGACCGCGAGAAGGTCATAGGTCAAGCGGAGGCGCTTTGGGGTGAACAGCTAGCTTCCAATTTAAAAGCTCGCTTCTCTCCCGGTCAGTTGTAAAGCCACATACATGTTCCTACGTGTGACCTTCTCATGACATAATCTCCTCAACCAATAGATGGACTAGATTACATATGACTGTCACCGACTTAAAAAGGTGTGGAGACGGTGCAGGTCAGAGAAGCCTGGCGTGCCGAGGTCTGTGGGGGTCGTCCAGAGTCGGACACGACTGAGTGACGGAACGGAGCTGTGGTAAACAGAAGAGCTAGGACAGTATTTGCTAGGCAAGGCTGTGAAGTTGTTGTTTTTTTTAATGTATGGTATAGGTTTTCACAAGAGAAACAAGGTAAGCACGTTCCAAATTACCTTCCAAGCAGTTAGCCTGGGCTGACAGCCGCACGGACAATCGAAGAACCTAGCGCTCCTCCGTGCGCCGCCTCCGGCAGCCGAGCAGGCGCCACTGTGGGCCGGGCCAGCAGAGCCTGCCGGGACCTCGAGTTGGAGGGGGCGTGGCCGAGGGCGGGGTCGAGGGCGGGCCCAGGCCCCGGAGGCGGGACCGCAGCCGGCGAGGGGCAGGCTGGGAAGCGGCGCCATATTGGCGTCGGCCGCGCTGTATTGTCATAAATAGAGCCGGTTTTGTGGTGTTTCCACTACCCGGTTGGATGCCTCGGCCGTAGGAAGTGAGGAGAGTGAGCGTGCCAGCGAGCTACAGAGCGAGCGGAGGAAAGTGGGCAGGAGGAGAAGGGAAGAGCACGAACAGGACTCCAGAGCGACAGACACTCGCCGGTGAGGGAGACGCAGGAAGCGATGAAAGAGATGTCTGCGTAAGTGGTTGGGGGCGAGGCTGGACTGGGTGGGCTGGGGTGGCCCGCCCGCGTCCCGGTTTCCGTTCCCGGCCCCTCGCGCCCTGGCCGGAGCTCTCCTGTGGTGGGCTCCTTCCTCGCTCCCGGCCGGTTGGCAAGGGCACCTCCCCTACAGCCGGCGGCTCACCTGGCCACCGCTGCACAGACTCGGGGCACTCTGGGAGGCCTCCTCTTCCCCTGGCTGCCCCGTCTGCGAGGACGCCCCCCAGACGAGGTCGCGGCGGGAGAGGGGCGCGCGTGTCTGTGGAGGAAGACTGTCGGTCACTCGCCTGCCCCGGCGCTGTGGGCGCCGGTCTCCGGTCCTGTCTGCATTGGCGCAAATCCCATCCCCCTACCGCCCTCGCCTGCCTTCCGGGCCGGCTGTCTCCAGGTCTCCTGGAGTGCGTTCGCTCCTGTCCCAAGCCCGTGGCTGCCGCTTCAGTAAAGCCGTGGCCCCTTTTCCCCCGTCCTTGGTAGCCCCACCAGTCCACAGGACCTCTGCCAGTCTGGAGCTCCTGCTCATACTTGGATAAGTCGGAAGCAGTGTCCGTGCCTGGCAAAGATTTTGTTGTAACTTCTTACATTGGGGTTTATTAGGAAATGATTGAAACATACAGAAAAATGCCGAGAATAGCATAAGCATCGTTTACGGTAGCCGTCGTCCATCTCTCCCAAGGCGTAACGTTCCGCGCGCGCGCGCGTATGTGTATGTGTGTGTGTGTGTTTATGTACATGCATACCTTTAAAAGAAGCTAAGCATACCGAATACATCTGAAGGAATTTTCTTACCTCTTCTTCTAGGCCCAGTCACCTCCCTTTCCAGAGTTCCCCACAGTTCTGAATTTGATGCTTAGTCGGCCGCGCTGTATTGTCATAAATAGAGCCGGTTTTGTGGTGTTTCCACTACCCGGTTGGATGCCTCGGCCGTAGGAAGTGAGGAGAGTGAGCGTGCCAGCGAGCTACAGAGCGAGCGGAGGAAAGTGGGCAGGAGGAGAAGGGAAGAGCACGAACAGGACTCCAGAGCGACAGACACTCGCCGGTGAGGGAGACGCAGGAAGCGATGAAAGAGATGTCTGCGTAAGTGGTTGGGGGCGAGGCTGGACTGGGTGGGCTGGGGTGGCCCGCCCGCGTCCCGGTTTCCGTTCCCGGCCCCTCGCGCCCTGGCCGGAGCTCTCCTGTGGTGGGCTCCTTCCTCGCTCCCGGCCGGTTGGCAAGGGCACCTCCCCTACAGCCGGCGGCTCACCTGGCCACCGCTGCACAGACTCGGGGCACTCTGGGAGGCCTCCTCTTCCCCTGGCTGCCCCGTCTGCGAGGACGCCCCCCAGACGAGGTCGCGGCGGGAGAGGGGCGCGCGTGTCTGTGGAGGAAGACTGTCGGTCACTCGCCTGCCCCGGCGCTGTGGGCGCCGGTCTCCGGTCCTGTCTGCATTGGCGCAAATCCCATCCCCCTACCGCCCTCGCCTGCCTTCCGGGCCGGCTGTCTCCAGGTCTCCTGGAGTGCGTTCGCTCCTGTCCCAAGCCCGTGGCTGCCGCTTCAGTAAAGCCGTGGCCCCTTTTCCCCCGTCCTTGGTAGCCCCACCAGTCCACAGGACCTCTGCCAGTCTGGAGCTCCTGCTCATACTTGGATAAGTCGGAAGCAGTGTCCGTGCCTGGCAAAGATTTTGTTGTAACTTCTTACATTGGGGTTTATTAGGAAATGATTGAAACATACAGAAAAATGCCGAGAATAGCATAAGCATCGTTTACGGTAGCCGTCGTCCATCTCTCCCAAGGCGTAACGTTCCGCGCGCGCGCGCGTATGTGTATGTGTGTGTGTGTGTTTATGTACATGCATACCTTTAAAAGAAGCTAAGCATACCGAATACATCTGAAGGAATTTTCTTACCTCTTCTTCTAGGCCCAGTCACCTCCCTTTCCAGAGTTCCCCACAGTTCTGAATTTGATGCTTATTGCTGCATATTTTTTTAATGCTCTTACAACATATGTATGTGTCCATAATCGGCATTGTTTTACTTGGTTTTAAGCTTTATTTGACTAGTACCACACTTGTCATGCAGCGACTTCTTTAGCACAACATGGTGCCTTTGAGATTTGTCCATGGTAGTATTTTTCAGCTCTGATTAATTCATGTTAACTGCTGTATTGTATTCCTTTGTAGGGAGGGATATACCCTGCTTTAGCCCATTTCCTGTTTTTAGGGTTTTTTCTAAGTTTTTTTTCTTACTATCACAGTGTGGTAGTGAAAGTTTTTGTACATGTCTCCTTCAGCGCTTGTACTGGAATTTTTCCAGTGTTTTACTTCTCCAAGGATTATGTCACTTGCTTTTGTTTCGCTGTCTAGATGAGGGACGTTCAG
Source organism: Tragulus kanchil (assembly GCA_022376925.1). Classification (NCBI taxonomy): domain Eukaryota; kingdom Metazoa; phylum Chordata; class Mammalia; order Artiodactyla; family Tragulidae; genus Tragulus; species Tragulus kanchil. Next base: position 115,744,658 of record JAIOJX010000029.1, on the reverse strand, counting down.
ACCATGGATTTAGAATTTTAGCGGTAGTAGGGACCTTGACAGCCAGCTTTTTCAGGGCACAGATAAGAAAGTGAAACCCAAAATCATAGTTGGCATTACAGACTTAAGACAATAAAGAAAACAAGTAACTAGAGTCACAGAATGTTAGGACTATAAACTCTGATTGATGCAAGCAACAGATGTTAATGTAGGTTTCTCAAGGACAAGTCTAGTTGTGATTTCTTTTTAAAAGTTAGAGTATTTCATAAGGACCTTCTAATGGAATGTTTTTGTTTCTTTCCTGGGGTTGGGGGCATTGTTTTTTCCTTAGAGCTTTCTTTCAAGTAGCTGACTTCTTTTCAAAGATTGACTGTAGATGGTACTTGACTTAAGTCCGCAGGGTGTAGTGGAGGTGGCCCTGGCACAGCTCCCATTCAGGCTCTTTTGAGCTAAGTGGTGTTGGCACAGTTGCCCCGGTGCCAACACAGGCTGCTTTTGGGAAAAGACACCCTAACCATGAAAGCTTGAAGCAATATGAATAGTCCTTCATCTCCATAAGCACCAAATATCCTTTTTTCCTTAACAAAAAAAAAAAGAGAGAGGGCCCAACTAGTAGTACTAAGTAAACTTTTAAGATAGCTAAATGAATGAGTGGATTGAAAGATTAAATTATCATTATATGAAATTTTAAAATTTTTCTGCTATTTCATTTTTCTTGAATAGAAATACCATGCTGGATAGCCAGCGACAACAAAAGCATTATGGAATCACCTCTCCAATTAGCTTGGCATGTCCTAAAGAAATTGATCATATTTACACACAGAAATTAATTGATGCCATGAAACCATTTGGAGTGTTTGAAGATGAGGAAGAATTGAACCACAGGTATGTCATTTACAAATGCAAAATATTTTACATTCTTTAATCATTAATTCTATAAACATATCAAGTACCAGTGATGTCCCTGTGTAGGGATGTGAAAGTGATAAAATGAAGGGAAAACTTGCCCATCCTAGAGCTTGTATTTTAGTTGAAACTTAGAAGAAGAAACTAACAACTAGCCAAGTAAGTGAAATAAATACAGTGTAACACATGACCAATGCTAACTGAGAAAAATGAAGCTGGGAGTAGAAGTTGTCAGAGAAGGCCTCTTTGACATTTGAAGGAAATATTGATGGTGAGGGAGGAGCTATGGTGGATGTGATGGAAGAACATTCTAGGCAGAAGACTTGGTAGAAATGTACCTGGTATATTTTAAAAATAGATAGCAAGGTTGCCTAGATATGTGATACAGAGTGAATGAGAAGGGAACTGTGGGCTTAAAGAAAATGAGGTGGGAAGGAGCTTGGAGGGAAAGTTCACTTAGGACCTTGGAAGCCATTATAAAGGTTTTGACTTTTACTCTGAGTGAGATGGGAAACTATTAGGAGTTTGAGCAGAAGATTGACATGATTGATTCATATTTAACACAGTCACTAGCTGCTTTCCTGAGAATAGCCTGAAGAGGGTCAAAGTCAAAAAGACTAGTTAGAGGCTGTTATGATAACAAAGAAATGATGATGGCCAGAACTAGGGAGATGGCAATGGAGGTGATAAGAGATAGCAGTGGTGTTGGCACAGTTGCCCCGTGCCAACACAGGCTGCTTTTGGGAAAAGACACCCTAACCATGAAAGCTTGAAGCAATATGAATAGTCCTTCATCTCCATAAGCACCAAATATCCTTTTTTCCTTAACAAAAAAAAAAAGAGAGAGGGCCCAACTAGTAGTACTAAGTAAACTTTTAAGATAGCTAAATGAATGAGTGGATTGAAAGATTAAATTATCATTATATGAAATTTTAAAATTTTTCTGCTATTTCATTTTTCTTGAATAGAAATACCATGCTGGATAGCCAGCGACAACAAAAGCATTATGGAATCACCTCTCCAATTAGCTTGGCATGTCCTAAAGAAATTGATCATATTTACACACAGAAATTAATTGATGCCATGAAACCATTTGGAGTGTTTGAAGATGAGGAAGAATTGAACCACAGGTATGTCATTTACAAATGCAAAATATTTTACATTCTTTAATCATTAATTCTATAAACATATCAAGTACCAGTGATGTCCCTGTGTAGGGATGTGAAAGTGATAAAATGAAGGGAAAACTTGCCCATCCTAGAGCTTGTATTTTAGTTGAAACTTAGAAGAAGAAACTAACAACTAGCCAAGTAAGTGAAATAAATACAGTGTAACACATGACCAATGCTAACTGAGAAAAATGAAGCTGGGAGTAGAAGTTGTCAGAGAAGGCCTCTTTGACATTTGAAGGAAATATTGATGGTGAGGGAGGAGCTATGGTGGATGTGATGGAAGAACATTCTAGGCAGAAGACTTGGTAGAAATGTACCTGGTATATTTTAAAAATAGATAGCAAGGTTGCCTAGATATGTGATACAGAGTGAATGAGAAGGGAACTGTGGGCTTAAAGAAAATGAGGTGGGAAGGAGCTTGGAGGGAAAGTTCACTTAGGACCTTGGAAGCCATTATAAAGGTTTTGACTTTTACTCTGAGTGAGATGGGAAACTATTAGGAGTTTGAGCAGAAGATTGACATGATTGATTCATATTTAACACAGTCACTAGCTGCTTTCCTGAGAATAGCCTGAAGAGGGGTCAAAGTCAGAAGCAGGGAGACTAGTTAGGAGGCTGTTATGATAACAAAGAAATGATGATGGCCAGAACTAGGGAGATGGCAATGGAGGTGATAAGAGATAGCAGAATTCTGGATGTCTTTTAAAGGTAGGATTGTTTAGTAACTGGAATGGGGGAAGGGTGGTGGGAGGAGTCAAGATGATGCCAAGAGTTTTGGTCTCAGCATCTGGAAAGATGGGATTCCATTACCTGGGAAAGGCTGAGGGAGAAGCAGGTCTGGACAGATCAGGAATTCAGTTTTTCATGTGTTATCTTTGAGATATCTAAACTCTTTTTTTTTTTTAATCTGGATTCAGATGTGCCATTGGTTGCAGAGTTTATTTTAGTATCAAATTCCCTTTATTAAGTAAATTTCATAAAAATTAGCCAATAAATAATTTACCTGTTTTGTTATCCCAAAACTTGTAACTGTCCATGAGAGTGATGACTTGTATCATTACCACACTGAATTAATTTTATTCCATAGTAAGGCCAAGAAAATTGACAGTTCAGTTGGCCTCTGCAGCCTTATTGAAGGTAATTGCTATTTATTTTTACTAGGCTTTTTTAATTTTGAAAAAATAGCTCAAAAAGCAAAATACTATCATCACACTTATCGTCTCTTTGGAACTCTTAGGAACCTAAGAATGCCAAAGAGATGTGCCATATGTCAACAGATGTGATAGCATTAGCACGTGTATAATATGCTTTTACTCTAGCACCAACACAAAGGTACTGCCTATATGTTTAATTACTTTTAAAAATACTGTTTGTTTTTGGTGGGGGTTTTTTGTTTGTTTTAATCTAAAGCATGTTGTTTTTGATTATAGGCTGGTTGTTCTTGGTAAACTGAACAATCTAGTGAAAGAATGGATTTCTGAGGTCAGTGAGAGTAAGGTAAGACTCTAAACTAAATTGAATTTATAGTTTCATCATGTCCTGGTAATAAAATGCAGAGTTGAGAATAATCAGAAATACATTAAACCTTCTTAGTATATTTAGAAATAAATTGATCTAGATGGTTGAGTCCTAAATAAATGAGGATTTACCCCATAGGTAGCTAGCTTCTTACTATAATTACACAGAAATGTCTTGTTTGACTCACATGTAGTAGACTAAACTCTAAATATTGAAATTTTAAAAGCCAGATTTCAGACTTCTTGTGAAGTAACCAAGTCTGGCAGCACTGGACCTTCCTTTATGCAAGGCTGGAAGAGGCTTCAATGGAATGGGCTACTCCTCTCCAGTGCCTGAGTCCCCATTACTCCCTGCTCTCTCAGACATAGCAACTGTCAATTATCAATCACTTTCTGTATTTCTCTCTCTTTTTTTTTTTTTTTTTTTAAGATTTATTTATTTATTTATTTAGGGCGGGAGTCAGGTTGGGGAGGGAGGGGAGCGGGCGGGCCACTTCTATTGGTCTTTCATTTCTCTCTTTTTTAAATTGTGGCCTCTTTTATTGTTTGTTTATTTTCATTCATCTTTATTCTTTGACCTGTGTGGGCCTCCCATTGCAGTGGCCTCTCCTGTAGCAGAGCACCAGCTGTGGGTGCATGCATTCCAGAGCACTGGCTCGTAATTGGACGCACTGGTCTAGCCGTTTCATGGCACATGGGATCTTCCTGGACCAGGGATCAAACCAGTGTGCCTTGCTGCAAGGCGGACTTTTTACCCACTGGACCACCAGGGGGGCCCCACTTTCTGTATTTCTTACGTGTGTATTTCCCACATTTGTATACCTGCCTGGCCCATGGGATATCGGAGTTTGCAAACCCTAGTTTATAATTATACAACTTGCCCCCTCCAGTAGTTTGACTTTTTTTCTTCTAAAATCAATTACGCTCTCTTACTTTCTTGAGAGTAGCTTTTGCCCTATATGTTAAAAATACTGTTTGTTTTTGGTGGGGGTTTTTTGTTTGTTTTAATCTAAAGCATGTTGTTTTTGATTATAGGCTGGTTGTTCTTGGTAAACTGAACAATCTAGTGAAAGAATGGATTTCTGAGGTCAGTGAGAGTAAGGTAAGACTCTAAACTAAATTGAATTTATAGTTTCATCATGTCCTGGTAATAAAATGCAGAGTTGAGAATAATCAGAAATACATTAAACCTTCTTAGTATATTTAGAAATAAATTGATCTAGATGGTTGAGTCCTAAATAAATGAGGATTTACCCCATAGGTAGCTAGCTTCTTACTATAATTACACAGAAATGTCTTGTTTGACTCACATGTAGTAGACTAAACTCTAAATATTGAAATTTTAAAAGCCAGATTTCAGACTTCTTGTGAAGTAACCAAGTCTGGCAGCACTGGACCTTCCTTTATGCAAGGCTGGAAGAGGCTTCAATGGAATGGGCTACTCCTCTCCAGTGCCTGAGTCCCCATTACTCCCTGCTCTCTCAGACATAGCAACTGTCAATTATCAATCACTTTCTGTATTTCTCTCTCTTTTATTTTTATTTTTTTAAAAGATTTATTTATTTTGGGCGGGGGTCGGGTTGGGGAGGGAGGGGAGCGGGCGGGCCACTTCTATTGGTCTTTCATTTCTCTCTTTTTTAAATTGTGGCCTCTTTTATTGTTTGTTTATTTTCATTCATCTTTATTCTTTGACCTGTGTGGGCCTCCCATTGCAGTGGCCTCTCCTGTAGCAGAGCACCAGCTGTGGGTGCATGCATTCCAGAGCACTGGCTCGTAATTGGACGCACTGGTCTAGCCGTTTCATGGCACATGGGATCTTCCTGGACCAGGGATCAAACCAGTGTGCCTTGCTGCAAGGCGGACTTTTTACCCACTGGACCACCAGGGAGGCCCCACTTTCTGTATTTCTTACGTGTGTATTTCCCACATTTGTATACCTGCCTGGCCCATGGGATATCGGAGTTTGCAAACCCTAGTTTATAATTATACAACTTGCCCCCTCCAGTAGTTTGACTTTTTTTCTTCTAAAATCAATTACGTCTCTCTTACTTTCTTGAGAGTATTTTGAATATAATTGAATTCATTTGTCTGGGAATTATCATTGAGTATTGTTTTACTGATTGTAGTAAAATGAAGGTAACATACATTCAACTGGGTAATTCTATATACTCTTTCACTAAGTGGCTCAAACTGTTGTATTTTAAATTTTTAGGGTTTTTTTTAAGAGTTTTCCCATCTCTTAACTGCAATCAGCTGAAAGTTAATGGCTCACAGCAGTAGCATCTCTCTGTAAAATCCTTTTCTGCTCACTAATTTGCATCAGTTTAGAAATAACACACCTGTTACAATTCTTTTACAACTTCTATTATTTCCTTCTGTATCTGTGATACATGTATGAAATTGGTTCTTTCAAGCAGTGGGCTCTAAATAAGGTTACGAGAGACCATGCTAAGTCTACAGTCATTGAGTTTAAATAAATGATTCTTATACTTTTTTTTTTTGCTGCCAAATGACTGTCTGGCTTATTTTTATGCTCACACCAGGGTTATCAATAGTTGCGGTTTGGGACTTCCCTGGTGGCCCAGTGGTTGAGACTCTTGTGTTCTCAATGCAGGGGGCCCGGGTTCAGTCCCTGGTCAGGGAACTAGATCCCACATGCCACAACTAAGACCCAGTGCAGCCAAATAAATAAATAAAAATAGTTGCGGTTTTTAGTTAGGTTGAATTCTGAGCAGGTAGAATACTAGTCATGAATAATTTTTTTTTTTAATGTATACTTGTTTTTCTTCTACTAACTGATCAACTACTTAAGAAATAAATTTAGCTTATTCACCTATACAACCCCAGGACAGAGCTCAGGCATTGAATGAACCTGTTGTCTCTGTTTATAATCACTGCATACTCGCTATGGATATGCAGACCAGATACACGACTTGCTAGAATTGTTTTAAAATCAGAGTAACAAGCTTTATGACTTGTGTGGTCTTTATAACTAATGTGGTTATGCTGAGGTCTTTGCTCTCATCCATATTCCAGGATACATCAAGGGAAGTCAAGTATTACTAGTCTCAAAAAGGCTAGATACTTTATTGAGAGATGCACCTAACTAATTTTCTTACTAGGTGGTTTTATGCACCTAAATGAAAAATTTAGTAGCATCTGTTCCCAGGTCAAAGGGCTTTTTTGTTGAAGTAAGTTCCTTTTCCCTTCATTTTATTCAAATCTGTACTTTAATCTGTATATTTCAGTAGCTGGTTTCCATTTAATTTCTAGGCATAAAATCATTGTTAAAATTTTGAGGCATTACCACTAACTTTTAAGCTAAAGAAATTTTTAGGGTTTTTAAGAGTTTTCCCATCTCTTAACTGCAATCAGCTGAAAGTTAATGGCTCACAGCAGTAGCATCTCTCTGTAAAATCCTTTTCTGCTCACTAATTTGCATCAGTTTAGAAATAACACACCTGTTACAATTCTTTTACAACTTCTATTATTTCCTTCTGTATCTGTGATACATGTATGAAATTGGTTCTTTCAAGCAGTGGGCTCTAAATAAGGTTACGAGAGACCATGCTAAGTCTACAGTCATTGAGTTTAAATAAATGATTCTTATACTTTTTTTTTTTGCTGCCAAATGACTGTCTGGCTTATTTTTATGCTCACACCAGGGTTATCAATAGTTGCGGTTTGGGACTTCCCTGGTGGCCCAGTGGTTGAGACTCTTGTGTTCTCAATGCAGGGGGCCCGGGTTCAGTCCCTGGTCAGGGAACTAGATCCCACATGCCACAACTAAGACCCAGTGCAGCCAAATAAATAAATAAAAATAGTTGCGGTTTTTAGTTAGGTTGAATTCTGAGCAGGTAGAATACTAGTCATGAATAATTTTTTTTTTTAATGTATACTTGTTTTTCTTCTACTAACTGATCAACTACTTAAGAAATAAATTTAGCTTATTCACCTATACAACCCCAGGACAGAGCTCAGGCATTGAATGAACCTGTTGTCTCTGTTTATAATCACTGCATACTCGCTATGGATATGCAGACCAGATACACGACTTGCTAGAATTGTTTTAAAATCAGAGTAACAAGCTTTATGACTTGTGTGGTCTTTATAACTAATGTGGTTATGCTGAGGTCTTTGCTCTCATCCATATTCCAGGATACATCAAGGGAAGTCAAGTATTACTAGTCTCAAAAAGGCTAGATACTTTATTGAGAGATGCACCTAACTAATTTTCTTACTAGGTGGTTTTATGCACCTAAATGAAAAATTTAGTAGCATCTGTTCCCAGGTCAAAGGGCTTTTTTGTTGAAGTAAGTTCCTTTTCCCTTCATTTTATTCAAATCTGTACTTTAATCTGTATATTTCAGTAGCTGGTTTCCATTTAATTTCTAGGCATAAAATCATTGTTAAAATTTTGAGGCATTACCACTATTGACTTTTAAGCAAAGAAAATAAAGTCTAATTATTTTTTGAGAATTTAATTGGTTTTAACATCTTCTTGCATAGGTACAGTGATTGGTTATTTTTCTATATCATAATTCCCTTTCATTTATGTCTACTTTATTTGAAAAATATCTGAAGGATTTGCATTAGAGCAAAGATCATTTTAATATTCTGCACACAGTTGGAATATGTAAACTTTAAACAGTATAGAACTCCAGATCATTTTAGTTAAATACTGTGGTTTGTAGTGAAAATATTTTAATCTGATTGTTTATCACTTTCTCATAAATCATGAAAAATCATGCTTTTCAAAGTAGGCAGGTAAACTCAAAAGGGCTTCTTTATCCGTTTGATTTATTTTAATCATCAATTTTATAACTCCTTTCTAGCTATAAAATTATTTGTGATACTCTTGAAATATATCCATTAAACAGAGAATATAATATGAATACCAATATAATATCCTGTTATGCAGATAATTTTTTATCGAATTAATTAGCAGATATTACTTTTTCGAATCTGGACTAGGCTTTTGGAGAAATAGTAGTAGTAGAGATTGTTCTCGCCTGAAGGAATTTTAATAGAGTTGTAGAGATGGAACTAACATACAGCAAAGAAAAAAAGTCAATAAATGTAGTATAAAAGAAATTAAGGATAATAACAGTATAGAACCACGTAGGGAAAAAAGAGCTTCTTATAAGGAGGTAGATAATCAAAGAAAGCTTCATGAGGAAGGTGGAACTTGAAATAAACTTTGAAAAATATTGAGATACCCAGATAAAATACTAAGCATTTGAGGCAAAAGTGGAAGTGTTAAGTCAGTCAGTTGTATGCAACTCTTTGAGACCCCAGGGACTGTAGCCCACCAGGCTCCTCTGTCCGTGGGATTTTCCTGGCAAGAACGCTGGAATGGGGCTTCCCTGGTGGTCCAGCGGGTAAGGACACTCACTGCCTTGCAGTGCAAGGGGCACCGGTTCAATCCCTGGCCTTGTACTTTAATCTGTATATTTCAGTAGCTGGTTTCCATTTAATTTCTAGGCATAAAATCATTGTTAAAATTTTGAGGCATTACCACTATTGACTTTTAAGCAAAGAAAATAAAGTCTAATTATTTTTTGAGAATTTAATTGGTTTTAACATCTTCTTGCATAGGTACAGTGATTGGTTATTTTTCTATATCATAATTCCCTTTCATTTATGTCTACTTTATTTGAAAAATATCTGAAGGATTTGCATTAGAGCAAAGATCATTTTAATATTCTGCACACAGTTGGAATATGTAAACTTTAAACAGTATAGAACTCCAGATCATTTTAGTTAAATACTGTGGTTTGTAGTGAAAATATTTTAATCTGATTGTTTATCACTTTCTCATAAATCATGAAAAATCATGCTTTTCAAAGTAGGCAGGTAAACTCAAAAGGGCTTCTTTATCCGTTTGATTTATTTTAATCATCAATTTTATAACTCCTTTCTAGCTATAAAATTATTTGTGATACTCTTGAAATATATCCATTAAACAGAGAATATAATATGAATACCAATATAATATCCTGTTATGCAGATAATTTTTTATCGAATTAATTAGCAGATATTACTTTTTCGAATCTGGACTAGGCTTTTGGAGAAATAGTAGTAGTAGAGATTGTTCTCGCCTGAAGGAATTTTAATAGAGTTGTAGAGATGGAACTAACATACAGCAAAGAAAAAAAGTCAATAAATGTAGTATAAAAGAAATTAAGGATAATAACAGTATAGAACCACGTAGGGAAAAAAGAGCTTCTTATAAGGAGGTAGATAATCAAAGAAAGCTTCATGAGGAAGGTGGAACTTGAAATAAACTTTGAAAAATATTGAGATACCCAGATAAAATACTAAGCATTTGAGGCAAAAGTGGAAGTGTTAAGTCAGTCAGTTGTATGCAACTCTTTGAGACCCCAGGGACTGTAGCCCACCAGGCTCCTCTGTCCGTGGGATTTTCCTGGCAAGAACGCTGGAATGGGGCTTCCCTGGTGGTCCAGCGGGTAAGGACACTCACTGCCTTGCAGTGCAAGGGGCACCGGTTCAATCCCTGGCCTGGGAAGATCCCACATGCCGCAGGGCAGCTGAACTGATGTGTCCAACTACCAAGCCGGAACTCTGGAGCACATGTGCCCGGAGCCGGTACTCTGCAACAAGGGAGGCCACTGCAATGGGAGGCCCACACAGGCCAAAGAACAAAGATGGGTGAAAATAAACAAATGAAAGACCAATAGAAGGGGCCAAAAAGAAAAAAAAAATACTGAAGTGGGTAGCCATTCCCTTCTCAAGGAATCAAACCCGGGTCTCCTACACTGCAAGCGGATTCTTTACTGTCTGAGCCACCAAACCCTTGGCCTGTTTGGGGCAAGAAAAATGGCAAATGTGATGGAAAGGAGACTAGGTTATGTAACACGTTGGCAGTTGGAGCTTCAGAAGGAAAGATCAAGAGACAAGGCAAGAAAGATCCTTAAGAACATACCATGCAAGTCCTTAAGATTCTAGGATCAATATTCAGAGAAAAATGCATTGGCAAGTTTTGAGCGAAAGAGTTATGTGATAAAGAACACCAGCTAGTGAAGTTTTTACAAAATAGGATTTAGAAATAAAAACTTAATGGCAAGAAAGTAACTTAATGCTACTATTGAATAGCATGGAATGGGGATTGGTGGGGAGGAGGTGATGTGTGAGGGATATAACCTAAGAATTGGTAAGCCAGGAAAAATAAAATGACTTACAGGTATGGGCAATAAGGAAAATGAGGAACATAATTAGAACTCAGGAGGAGGGATACCTGGTTTATCATAGGAAGTGTTTTTTGTTAGATTTCAGGCATGGATACTGAAGTGCATCAGAATGTCTGAGTGAAAATATCTGATGGGCACTTATAATTGGCTCTAGAGAGAGGTAATAAGTAGCATTGTAATTCTGATACAACCAAAAATATGTTAAATTTGTTAGATTAACTCTCATAAGGAAATCATGTTAAGAATGACTCCACTTCCTTGCAGAAATATTACAGAGCTAGAATCAAGAAATTAAGCATACCTGTCACAAAAAGTAAATGGGATAGAATTCGTCAAGAGTATGATAACTGTTGGGCTTCCCCTGGTGGTCCAGTGGGTAAGGACACCGCCTTGCAGTGCAAGGGGCTCCGGTTTGATCCCTGGCCTGGGAAGATCCCACGTGCTGCAGAGCGGCTGGACCGATGTGTCCAATTACCGAGCCGGAGCGCTGGAGCGCACGCGCCCAGAGCCGGCACTCTGCAACGACAGACACCACCGCAGTGGGAGGCCCACAGTAGCTGAAGAACAAAGATGGATGAAAACAGAGAAATGAAAGACCAATAGAAGTGGCCCACCCGCTCCCTCCCTCCCCAACCCGCACCCCCCCAAAATAAATAAATAAATCTTTAAAAAAAAAAAAAAGAGTATGATAACTGTAAAGAGCTGAAAGTGCATTAATTTAGTAGTTGAGAGTACGACTACTGAGAGTCACCAGAGAGCCAAAGACAGGCAGTTGGAGGGGACATGTAGGGTCAAATGATAGAAAACATTTTTCTTAACAGAGAGATGTGTGTGTGTATGTATGTGCATGCACGCTCAGTCATGTGTAACTCAGCCTTACGCATGGACTGTGGCCCAGCAGGCTCCTTTGTCCATGAGATTTTCCCAGCAAGAATTAAGGAGTGGTTTGCCATTTCTTCTTCCAGGGGGTCTTCCTGACCCAGAGATTGAACCTGTGTCTCTTGTGTTTCCTCCATTGTCAGGTAGATTCTTTACCTCTGTGCCACCAGGGATGCCTGTGTATGTGTGTATACTGGACACAGATTTATTTTTGTCTTTCTTTTGGAAATACCTTCATTACTTCAAGCTACATCAAAAAACCTCTGAAGTACTTTTGTAAATCTCAGCTCACTAAATTTTACAAATGTAGTGTATATCAGTAGCATTTAGGCATTTTTTTAAAATTGAGGTATAGTTTATTTACAATATATAAATTTCAGGTGTACAACATAGTGATTTGCAACATAGTATAAAGATTATACTCCACTTAGTTATTATAAAATATTGGCTATGTTCTCTATGCTGTACAGTATGTCTTTATGGCTTATTTTATATGGTAGTTTGTACCTTTTAATCCTCTACCCCTGTTGTGCCTCTCTTCCTTCCCTCTCCCACTGGTAACCACTGTTAATTTTCTGTATCTATAAGTCTGTTTCTTTGTTGTTGTACACTTTTTGTCCTGTGCAGTAAATTGGGTAAGGACACCGCCTTGCAGTGCAAGGGGCGCCGGTTCGATCCCTGGCCTGGGAAGATCCCACGTGCTGCAGAGCGGCTGGACCGATGTGTCCAATTACCGAGCCGGAGCGCTGGAGCGCACGCGCCCAGAGCCGGCACTCTGCAACGACAGACACCACCGCAGTGGGAGGCCCACAGTAGCTGAAGAACAAAGATGGATGAAAACAGAGAAATGAAAGACCAATAGAAGTGGCCCACCCGCTCCCTCCCTCCCCAACCCGCACCCCCCCAAAATAAATAAATAAATCTTTAAAAAAAAAAAAAAGAGTATGATAACTGTAAAGAGCTGAAAGTGCATTAATTTAGTAGTTGAGAGTACGACTACTGAGAGTCACCAGAGAGCCAAAGACAGGCAGTTGGAGGGGACATGTAGGGTCAAATGATAGAAAACATTTTTCTTAACAGAGAGATGTGTGTGTGTATGTATGTGCATGCACGCTCAGTCATGTGTAACTCAGCCTTACGCATGGACTGTGGCCCAGCAGGCTCCTTTGTCCATGAGATTTTCCCAGCAAGAATTAAGGAGTGGTTTGCCATTTCTTCTTCCAGGGGGTCTTCCTGACCCAGAGATTGAACCTGTGTCTCTTGTGTTTCCTCCATTGTCAGGTAGATTCTTTACCTCTGTGCCACCAGGGATGCCTGTGTATGTGTGTATACTGGACACAGATTTATTTTTGTCTTTCTTTTGGAAATACCTTCATTACTTCAAGCTACATCAAAAAACCTCTGAAGTACTTTTGTAAATCTCAGCTCACTAAATTTTACAAATGTAGTGTATATCAGTAGCATTTAGGCATTTTTTTAAAATTGAGGTATAGTTTATTTACAATATATAAATTTCAGGTGTACAACATAGTGATTTGCAACATAGTATAAAGATTATACTCCACTTAGTTATTATAAAATATTGGCTATGTTCTCTATGCTGTACAGTATGTCTTTATGGCTTATTTTATATGGTAGTTTGTACCTTTTAATCCTCTACCCCTGTTGTGCCTCTCTTCCCTTCCCTCTCCCCACTGGTAACCACTGTTAATTTTCTGTATCTATAAGTCTGTTTCTTTGTTGTTGTATTCACTTTTGTTTGTAGATTCACCTGTAAGTAAGAACAGATAATATTTGTCTTTCTCTGTTTCGCTTACTTCACTTTATGGCTGAGTAGTATTCCACATACACAGACACACACACCCCTTTATCCATTCTTGTGTTGATGGACACTTAGATTGCTTCCATGTCTTTGTTACTGCAAATAATGCTGCTGTGAACCTGTCTTTTTGAACTGATGTTTTTATTTTCTTCAGCTTTATTTTCCTACACTTTCTGGGAGTGTAATTGCTGAATTATATGGAAGTTATATTTTTAGATTTTTTTTTTAGAACCCTTCTATTATTTTCTACAGTGATTGTACCAATGTATTAATACAGTCCCACAAATAGTTTATAAAGGTTCCCTTTTCTCCACATCCTCGCCAATGTTTATTAGAGCACTTAGGCAATTTTAATGCTAAAGAATTTAAATAATTGAATGCCTTTAAAATTCTTCTATTTTATTTTAGAATCTTCCACCTTCTGCTGTGGCTACTGTTGGTGGAAAAATTTTCACTTTTGGCTCCTATAGGCTTGGAGTACACACCAAAGGTAATTACTTTTCTGTGTTTTACTGATAAAAACTACTTGAAATAACAAACGTATTTGTTGTTTATAGTTAGAAAATACAGGGGAAAAAATTCCCATTATCTCACCACTCAGAGTCAATCAGTGTTAACATCTTCCTATATTCATCTTACATCAAAGTTTTTTTTTAACATTTTCTCTGAAGTACTTTTGTAAATCTCAGCTCACTAAATTTTACAAATGTAGTGTATATCAGTAGCATTTAGGCATTTTTTTAAAATTGAGGTATAGTTTATTTACAATATATAAATTTCAGGTGTACAACATAGTGATTTGCAACATAGTATAAAGATTATACTCCACTTAGTTATTATAAAATATTGGCTATGTTCTCTATGCTGTACAGTATGTCTTTATGGCTTATTTTATATGGTAGTTTGTACCTTTTAATCCTCTACCCCTGTTGTGCCTCTCTTCCCTTCCCTCTCCCCACTGGTAACCACTGTTAATTTTCTGTATCTATAAGTCTGTTTCTTTGTTGTTGTATTCACTTTTGTTTGTAGATTCACCTGTAAGTAAGAACAGATAATATTTGTCTTTCTCTGTTTCGCTTACTTCACTTTATGGCTGAGTAGTATTCCACATACACAGACACACACACCCCTTTATCCATTCTTGTGTTGATGGACACTTAGATTGCTTCCATGTCTTTGTTACTGCAAATAATGCTGCTGTGAACCTGTCTTTTTGAACTGATGTTTTTATTTTCTTCAGCTTTATTTTCCTACACTTTCTGGGAGTGTAATTGCTGAATTATATGGAAGTTATATTTTTAGATTTTTTTTTTAGAACCCTTCTATTATTTTCTACAGTGATTGTACCAATGTATTAATACAGTCCCACAAATAGTTTATAAAGGTTCCCTTTTCTCCACATCCTCGCCAATGTTTATTAGAGCACTTAGGCAATTTTAATGCTAAAGAATTTAAATAATTGAATGCCTTTAAAATTCTTCTATTTTATTTTAGAATCTTCCACCTTCTGCTGTGGCTACTGTTGGTGGAAAAATTTTCACTTTTGGCTCCTATAGGCTTGGAGTACACACCAAAGGTAATTACTTTTCTGTGTTTTACTGATAAAAACTACTTGAAATAACAAACGTATTTGTTGTTTATAGTTAGAAAATACAGGGGAAAAAATTCCCATTATCTCACCACTCAGAGTTAATCAGTGTTAACATTTTCCTATATTCATCTTACATAGTTTCTTTTATACATATATTTTTGTATACAAAAAAATACTACATACTCAATACACTATTCTTGATAATAAATATTTTGATTTGCAGGAGCTGACATTGATGCACTTTGTGTAGCCCCAAGACATGTGGAGAGATCTGATTTTTTTCAGTCTTTTTTTGAAAAATTGAAACATCAAGATGGCATTAGAAACTTGAGGGTAAGTATCCTCTGGTGTTTTGACTTTGTTAACAAATAATAGCAGAAGCTAGGGCTTGTGATGATTGATGCATTTCTTAAGAAGTTGCTATATCTTGTTACAATAATGGATAGTAATTTAAATCATGGGCTTTTTTTTTTTAATTGGAGGATAATTGCTGTACAATATTTTATTGGTTTCTGTCATCCAACAGCATGAGTCAGCCATCAATATAGATACATATCCCCTCCTTCTTTTACCTCCCTCTCCCCACTCCTTCCCATTCCTCTAGGTTGTCGAGAGAACCAGGCTGAGCGCCCTGTGTTACACAGCAGATTCCCACTAGCTATCTAGTTTGCACGTGATAGTGTATATTTGTCAATGCTACTCTCTGTCCCCCCTTTTGTGTTCATGAGTCTGTTCTCTGTGCTGCATCTCTGTTCCTTCCCTGCAGATAAGTTCATCAGTACCATTTTTCTAGATTCCATATATATGTGTTAATACTTGTTTTTGTCTTTGTGACTTACTTCATTCTGTAAAACAGGCTGTAGGTTCATCCACCTTCGTTCAGTTGACTCAAATTTGTCCCTTTTAAAAACTAATACTCCATTGTTTATGAAAACATGCACTTTTTAGTTATACAGACCTTGGTTGAATCTAAAATCTACATATAAGATCATGGATTTTCATCAAGTTGCCTGTTGTCTGAGTATTTGGTCCAGTTACCTATTCTCTTTGAGTCTCAGTTTCCTTAGCTATCAAATGAAGATATAGTGATAACTTTCTTATAAAGTTTTCTTAGAGGACTGTCAGATAATTTACATAAAAACTTGGATAAGAAACCCTAATTTTTTGTGTTTTACTGATAAAACTACTTGAAATAACAAACGATTTGTTGTTTATAGTTAGAAAATACAGGGGAAAAAATTCCCATTATCTCACCACTCAGAGTTAATCAGTGTTAACATTTTCCTATATTCATCTTACATAGTTTCTTTTATACATATATTTTTGTATACAAAAAAATACTACATACTCAATACACTATTCTTGATAATAAATATTTTGATTTGCAGGAGCTGACATTGATGCACTTTGTGTAGCCCCAAGACATGTGGAGAGATCTGATTTTTTTCAGTCTTTTTTTGAAAAATTGAAACATCAAGATGGCATTAGAAACTTGAGGGTAAGTATCCTCTGGTGTTTTGACTTTGTTAACAAATAATAGCAGAAGCTAGGGCTTGTGATGATTGATGCATTTCTTAAGAAGTTGCTATATCTTGTTACAATAATGGATAGTAATTTAAATCATGGGCTTTTTTTTTTTAATTGGAGGATAATTGCTGTACAATATTTTATTGGTTTCTGTCATCCAACAGCATGAGTCAGCCATCAATATAGATACATATCCCCTCCTTCTTTTACCTCCCTCTCCCCACTCCTTCCCATTCCTCTAGGTTGTCGCAGAGAACCAGGCTGAGCGCCCTGTGTTACACAGCAGATTCCCACTAGCTATCTAGTTTGCACGTGATAGTGTATATTTGTCAATGCTACTCTCTGTCCCCCCTTTTGTGTTCATGAGTCTGTTCTCTGTGCTGCATCTCTGTTCCTTCCCTGCAGATAAGTTCATCAGTACCATTTTTCTAGATTCCATATATATGTGTTAATACTTGTTTTTGTCTTTGTGACTTACTTCATTCTGTAAAACAGGCTGTAGGTTCATCCACCTTCGTTCAGTTGACTCAAATTTGTCCCTTTTAAAAACTAATACTCCATTGTTTATGAAAACATGCACTTTTTAGTTATACAGACCTTGGTTGAATCTAAAATCTACATATAAGATCATGGATTTTCATCAAGTTGCCTGTTGTCTGAGTATTTGGTCCAGTTACCTATTCTCTTTGAGTCTCAGTTTCCTTAGCTATCAAATGAAGATATAGTGATAACTTTCTTATAAAGTTTTCTTAGAGGACTGTCAGATAATTTACATAAAAAATTTACTAGAGGGCTTCCCTGGTGGTCCAGTGGGTAAGGACACCACCTTGCAGTGCAAGGAGCACCAGTTTGATCCCTGGCCTGGGAAGATCCCACGTGCCGCGGAGCGGCTGGACTGATGTGTCCAATTACCGAGCCGGAGCTCCGGGGCACATGCGCCCAGAGCTTGTGCTCTGCGACAACAGAGGCCACCGCGATGGGAGGCCCACACAGGTGGAAGAACAAAGATGGATAAAAACAGATAAATGAAAGACCAATAGAAGTGGCCCGCCCGCCCCCCTCCAGCCCCAAAAAATAATAATAAAAAATGTGAAAAAAAAATTTACTAGAATATCTGGTAAATGGTTGATGCATATCAGATGGTAACTGCTATTATGTATAAGGTTCAATTAGTAACTCTTTATGTGTGTATATTCAACCATTCATTCAAATAAAATTTCACCACCAGTAATTCATCAGGTACTGGCCTTAAATCACACAAATACAGGCATGAACAAGACAGTTTATAGGATGGAGAGATTGGAGGAACTAAACAAACAGTTTGTTTTTTAATTTATTTTAATTTTGGCTGTGTTGGGTCTTTGCTGTACCTGGGCTTTCTCAGTTGCCGCAGGTGAGGTACTACTCTTCATGGCAACACTCAGCTAGCTTCTCATGGCTGTGGTTTATCTTGTTGCAAAACACAGGCTCTAGGCACATGGTCTTAATAGTTGTGGGGCACAGATTTAGTTGCTCCAAGGCATGTGGAATCTTCTCCAATCAGGAATTGAACTTGTGTCCCTTGCACTGGCAGGCAGATTTTTAACTACTAGACCACCAGGGAAGTCCAACAAACAATTTTAATACACTCTCAAGTACTTGGATGAGGTGAAGCTCAGAGGATCTGTATTATTTGGGTTTCTGGGAATGGAGAAGGAGGTTAAGAATTTGTTAGGTTGGGCTTCCCTGGTGGTCCAGTGGGCAAGGACACCACCTTGCAGTGCAAGGGCGCCAGTTCGATCCCTGGCCTGGGAAGATCCCACATGCCACGGAGCGGCTGGACTGATGTGTCCGTCTACCAAGCCAGAGCTCTGGAGTGCATGCGCCTAAAACCGGTGCTCTGCAACGAGACAGGCCACTGCGATGGGAGGCCCATACAGGCCAAAGAACAAAGATGGATGAAAAATGAAACACCAATAGAAGTGACCAAAAAAAAAAAATATTGTTAGGTTGAGGGATTAGGAGGGCTTAGAAACATTACTACTAAATCCAGACTATATAGATATTTTGTTTTGCTACATTAGTCATGAGATTTGATATTTTAATTTCTTACACTAGTGCTTTTGGTAAATAAACAGTTTTCAGTTTAGGTTCCAACAAATAGTAAATACCCAGATGAGACCAGTTTTGCCTACCAGTTTCTGATGAGTATTTTTAGAAGGATAATTACTCAGATAGTACTCTGATGGACATTTTGCATATCTTAGATAACACAGTCACAAAAAGTACTTGCTTACCTAGAATAAAAAACCAAGAAGGTTTTCACATTTTCTACCGAGTTAAAAATTGGGAGAAAAAGTATTAACATTACTGGCATTTGGGAAGGACAGAGAAAAGATAACACTTTATTAAAATTATTTGCTTCTTTTGTAGGCTGTAGAAGATGCCTTCGTGCCTGTTATAAAATTTGAATTTGACGGAATTGAAGTAAGTGTGAAATATTTTTATGATTTTACAATTGAACTGTTTAATCTGTTCAGGATGTTTTTTGGTTTTGGTTTGTATTTTTTTTAAATCAGATTTACGTAGGCCCATATTTTAAGGAGTCAAATAGTCTAGTCATGGTGCATCGTTCCTCACCGTAGAAATTGAACCAACTTCCATCCCCACCCTCAAGATTTTTATATACATCGTTCTTATTCCAATAATCTCCTAAAATAATTATATTATTATAGTTTTAGGTAGAGCAGTATTCAGTGTTTGTATAGCATACAAGGTAAGTCACTTTAGTCACGTCTGACTGAGATGCTATGGACTGTAGCCTGCCAGGCTCCTTTGTCCATGGATTCTCTAGGCAGCAATACTGGAGTGGGTTACCATACCCTTCTCCAGGAGATCTTCCCAACCCAGGGATCGAACTGGAGTCTCTTACATCTCCTGCATTGGCAAGCAGGTTCTTTACCACTAGCGCCACTTAGGAAGTCCAGTGTTTGTATTAAATATTATTATTGTGGTCTTATAAATAATGTTCAAAACTGAGCACAGGGCTTCCCCGGTGGTCCACTGGGTAAGGACACTGCTTTGCAGTGCAGGGGGTACTGGTTCAATCCCTGGCCTGGGAGGATCCCACATGCAGCGGAGCGACTGGACAGATGTGTCCAGCTACTGAGCTAGAGCTCTGGAGCGCATGAGCCCAGAGCCGGTGCTCTGTGATGAGAGGGACCGCTGTGATGGGAGGCCCACATGGGCCAAAAAAGAACAAAGATGGATGAAAATAAATAAATGAAAGACTGATAAAAGTGGCCAAAAAAAACCCCTGAGCACAAAATGTACTAGGTTACCATTCTTTGTCATGTGGCTTTTGTTTTCTTGGGAGTTAATGTTTTGTGTTTTATTTGCTCGATTTTTATACGCTTACTAATTCAGACTGTTTATCCTGGTTGTCCATAAAACAGATCTGGATTTCTCAGGTGTTCTGTCATTATCATCTTGGAAAAAAACCTCACTGATTTTTCTCACCTGTTCAGATCCACTCTTGATTGTTCTCCATGACTGATACGTTATTCTGACATATTTCCTCAGAAACTCATCTTGAGATTTCCTTTGCTTCACCTGAGTTTTCTCTCTTGACTTGCTCTCATTTTAGTGGCACTTGTCCACCAGCTTCCTGAAAAAAGAGTACATATATTTGCGATCTTGCATGTTTAAATTTTTTCCCTTTTTTATAGTTTAGGGGAATAATTTTTCAAATAGTCTAGTCGGGCATTCTCACCGTAGAAATTGAACCAACTTCCATCCCCACCCTCAAGATTTTTATATACATCGTTCTTATTCCAATAATCTCCTAAAATAATTATATTATTATAGTTTTAGGTAGAGCAGTATTCAGTGTTTGTATAGCATACAAGGTAAGTCACTTTAGTCACGTCTGACTGAGATGCTATGGACTGTAGCCTGCCAGGCTCCTTTGTCCATGGATTCTCTAGGCAGCAATACTGGAGTGGGTTACCATACCCTTCTCCAGGAGATCTTCCCAACCCAGGGATCGAACTGGAGTCTCTTCATCTCCTGCATTGGCAAGCAGGTTCTTTACCACTAGCGCCACTTAGGAAGTCCAGTGTTTGTATTAAATATTATTATTGTGGTCTTATAAATAATGTTCAAAACTGAGCACAGGGCTTCCCCGGTGGTCCACTGGGTAAGGACACTGCTTTGCAGTGCAGGGGGTACTGGTTCAATCCCTGGCCTGGGAGGATCCCACATGCAGCGGAGCGACTGGACAGATGTGTCCAGCTACTGAGCTAGAGCTCTGGAGCGCATGAGCCCAGAGCCGGTGCTCTGTGATGAGAGGGACCGCTGTGATGGGAGGCCCACATGGGCCAAAAAAGAACAAAGATGGATGAAAATAAATAAATGAAAGACTGATAAAAGTGGCCAAAAAAAACCCCTGAGCACAAAATGTACTAGGTTACCATTCTTTGTCATGTGGCTTTTGTTTTCTTGGGAGTTAATGTTTTGTGTTTTATTTGCTCGATTTTTATACGCTTACTAATTCAGACTGTTTATCCTGGTTGTCCATAAAACAGATCTGGATTTCTCAGGTGTTCTGTCATTATCATCTTGGAAAAAAACCTCACTGATTTTTCTCACCTGTTCAGATCCACTCTTGATTGTTCTCCATGACTGATACGTTATTCTGACATATTTCCTCAGAAACTCATCTTGAGATTTCCTTTGCTTCACCTGAGTTTTCTCTCTTGACTTGCTCTCATTTTAGTGGCACTTGTCCACCAGCTTCCTGAAAAAAGAGTACATATATTTGCGATCTTGCATGTTTAAAAATGTCTTTATTCGGTTCTCACACCAAATTGATATATTTTGGCTAAGCATAGAGTTCTAGGTGGGAAATAATTTTTCTCAGAATTTTGAAGGCCTTGCTTGTTTCATTGTCTTCTAGCTACCATACTCTTTTGAGTCCCACTCATATCTGTATCTTCATATTTTTGCACTGTTTTGGGAATTTTGCTCATCTTTTAAACTTCCTCTTGTGTTCCATTTTTACCATCATATTTGTATTTTGTAAGAATATTTTTTATTCTCTAATTTTCTTTTTTATTTATGAATTTATTTACAGCTTCTTGTCCTTATTTCCTAGATGAAATATGTTTTATCTCTGCTTTCGTAGATCTGCTGAGTATGTTACCATTCATCCATCTGTTTTCCAGCTTTCATAGTTTTTGCTGTTGTCTCCTACTATTCTCTTTGACTTAGTGGGTTAAGCTTTTTTTTTTTTTTTTTAATTTTTTCTTTTTTTTTTGGTTGTCCTATGTCTCTGTTGCTGCACAGGCTTTTCTCTAGTTTTGGTATGAGGGGGCTACCCTCTCGTGGTGCACAAGCTTTTCATTGCGAGGGATTCTCTTGTTGCCAAGCACAGAACTCCAGGGAGCGTGGGTTTCCCTAATTGTGGCATATGAGCTCAGCAGTTGTGGCGCGGGCTTCCCTGGTGGTCCAGTGGGTAAGGACACCGCCTTGCAGTACAAGGGGCGCCGGTTCGATCCCTGGCCTGGGAAGATCCCACGTGCCACGGAGCAGCTGGACCCATGTGTCCAATTACCGAGCCAGAGCTCTGGAGCGCATGTGCCCAGAGCCGGTGCTCTGCGACAACAGAGGCCACTGCGATGGGAGGCCCACACGGGCCAAAGAACAAAGACGGATGAAAATGGACAAATGAAAGACCAATAGAAGTAGCCTGCCTGCTCCCCTCCCTCCCCACTCCCCCCCTAAATAATAAATAAATAAATAAAAAAGAAGTTGTGGCTCCCAGGCTCTACCTCACAGGCTCAGTAGTTGTGGCACATGGGCTTAGTTGCTCCTTGGCGTGTGGGTTCTTCCCGGATCAGGGACTGAACCACTGTCTCCTGTATTGGCAGGCAGATTCTTTACCACTGAGTCACCAGGGAAGCCCCTGGGTTAAGCTTTTAAAAACAAACTAATACTAAAACAAAATGAAATTTTGCTGGTATTTTAGTGCACTTGCAAGAGAAAGTCAGTGTAAATCTGTTGATCTGCCATCTTTATCTCGAAATTCACTTGTACAGGTTTTTGTTTTTCCTTAATGCTTGGTAAAATTAAAATGCTTTCCCTTAATTTGAAAATTGTTCTCCTAAAACTTTGCAGTGATTTACCAATGTGATGTTACCTGCATTGGCCTTTGGAAGTTTTGGTTGAACTTCCCAAACTAGTTATTAGAACTTTCATTTTTCAGGTGGAAGAGCGGGGAGAATGGAGTAGAAGGAGAAAAAGTAATATTTCTCTCTTGCTTTTCTTTTTCATTTTTCTAAAGATTGATCTAGTCTTTGCAAGATTGGCAATACAAACCATATCAGATAATTTAGATCTAAGAGACGACTCTCGACTGAGAAGCCTTGATATAAGGTGTATTCGCAGCCTGAATGGTAAGCTTCTAAAAAGAAATCTCAGATGCCTGCTTGAAAACAATTAGACAAATAGAGGTGCAAAACTATTATAAGACTAACTCAGTTAAAAATGATGTAATTTTCTTTATACAAGTAGTCTGATCACATAAACCATCATAAAACACAAATTTGAAATGTTTAAGCACTGGTTCTCAGGCTTATTGGTCTCAGGACCCCTTTACACTCTAAACATTTTTTGAGGACTCCCTAAGATCTGCTTATGTGAATTATATTTATCACTTTATCATATTAGAAATAAAAACTGAGAAAATTTTAAAGTATTTATTTATTAGTTCATTTTAAAATAACTATAATGAATTCATTTATAAATGAGTATAAATGTTTTTCCGTGAGAATGGCAAATTTTTTTGCATTTTCTTATATCTGCTTTTACTGTCAATTTCTTGTAAAATCTTATTTTGATTGAAGCAAAGGAAGAAAATCTGTCCTCTTACAGATATATAACTGGAAAAGGAGTAGTAGTTTAATGGCATTTCAGATAATTGTGAATATTCTTTAATACTATACCAAAACCTGACCAGTGACAATTTTTTTTCTTTTCAGCAAGCCTTGTTGAAGTATAATTACATATCATAAAATCCATCCTTTTTAGGTGTACAACTTAGTAGTCTCAGTATATTCAGAGTTGTGCTCCATAATCCAATTTTAAAACCTTTTTATCATTCTCAAATGATCCCACATATCCATTTGCAGTCATTCACCTTTCCAACCTCTAGTCCCAGGCAACCGCTAATCTACTTTCTATCTACATAGATTTGCCTTTTCTGGATATTTCATATAAATGGGATCATATAACATGTTCTTTTACATCAACCTTCTTTCACTTAGCATAATATTTGCAAGGTTTATCTGTGTTTGTAGAATACATCAGTAGTTTGTTCCCTTTTCAGCTGAATAAAATTGTTTTATTTAAGTGTTTATTAGAATGTCAAAACTAATACTGTATCAGTTAACTTTTGTATACTGTTACGTTAAAATCTATTGGCCTGTCTGATTGTTTGAATGTTTCTTTTACTCAGGCATGATTCTGTCTTATCACATCTTACTCATTTGGAAAAAATCTAGATTTAAAAGACAAATAGAGGTGCAAAACTATTATAAGACTAACTCAGTTAAAAATGATGTAATTTTCTTTATACAAGTAGTCTGATCACATAAACCATCATAAAACACAAATTTGAAATGTTTAAGCACTGGTTCTCAGGCTTATTGGTCTCAGGACCCCTTTACACTCTAAACATTTTTTGAGGACTCCCTAAGATCTGCTTATGTGAATTATATTTATCACTTTATCATATTAGAAATAAAAACTGAGAAAATTTTAAAGTATTTATTTATTAGTTCATTTTAAAATAACTATAATGAATTCATTTATAAATGAGTATAAATGTTTTTCCGTGAGAATGGCAAATTTTTTTGCATTTTCTTATATCTGCTTTTACTGTCAATTTCTTGTAAAATCTTATTTTGATTGAAGCAAAGGAAGAAAATCTGTCCTCTTACAGATATATAACTGGAAAAGGAGTAGTAGTTTAATGGCATTTCAGATAATTGTGAATATTCTTTAATACTATACCAAAACCTGACCAGTGACAATTTTTTTTCTTTTCAGCAAGCCTTGTTGAAGTATAATTACATATCATAAAATCCATCCTTTTAGGTGTACAACTTAGTAGTCTCAGTATATTCAGAGTTGTGCTCCATAACCCAAATTTTTAAAAACCCTTTTTTATCATTCTCAAATGATCCCACATATCCATTTGCAGTCATTCACCTTTCCAACCTCTAGTCCCAGGCAACCGCTAATCTACTTTCTATCTACATAGATTTGCCTTTTCTGGATATTTCATATAAATGGGATCATATAACATGTTCTTTTACATCAACCTTCTTTCACTTAGCATAATATTTGCAAGGTTTATCTGTGTTTGTAGAATACATCAGTAGTTTGTTCCCTTTTCAGCTGAATAAAATTGTTTTATTTAAGTGTTTATTAGAATGTCAAAACTAATACTGTATCAGTTAACTTTTGTATACTGTTACGTTAAAATCTATTGGCCTGTCTGATTGTTTGAATGTTTCTTTTACTCAGGCATGATTCTGTCTTATCACATCTTACTCATTTGGAAAATACTGACTCACATAGTTATTTGGATCTTCTAAATAATAAGACATACTATACCACGTTCATTAGTACCACCACTTATCTCATCAGAAAAGTCTAGGTCTTGGAAAGCTGTCAAGTTCATAGTAGCAAATACTAGTTGCCCAAAATTCTTTTTTTTTTTTTTTTTTATTAGGGGGTGGGCGGGCAGGTCACTTTCATTGGTCTTTCATTTATCTGTTTTCATCCATCTTTGTTCTTTGGCCCATGTGGGCCTCCCATCGCAGTGGCCTCTGTTGTCGCAGAGCACCGGCTCTGGGCACATGCGCTCCAGAGCTCCGGCTCGGTAATTGGACACATGGGTCCAGCCGCTCCGCGGCACGTGGGATCTTCCCAGACCAGGGATCGAACTGGCGCCCCTTGCACTGCAAGGCGGTGTCCTTACCCACTGGACCACCAGGGAAGCCCCAAAATTCTTATTTTTACTTGAAAGCTTAAGTTTTATTATTGGCAACA
The DNA here is from genome assembly GCA_022376925.1 of Tragulus kanchil. Taxonomy (NCBI): domain Eukaryota; kingdom Metazoa; phylum Chordata; class Mammalia; order Artiodactyla; family Tragulidae; genus Tragulus; species Tragulus kanchil. The sequence goes on along the minus strand of JAIOJX010000029.1, from coordinate 115,718,958 downwards.
AATTTGATCATTTGTTTTCCTAAAGTTGAGGGGCTCATTTTGTTCATTTTTTAGGAAATGTCTGCTAAATGCCCCCACATGAATAATTAGTTTCTGTTAATCATTCTTTCAAGTAAAACGGGTGTTCCTCGAAAAAAAATCATGTAGTTAGTTTACCTTGAACATAACATCACACACATTCCTCTCCCATTTTCTAACTGCGAACTTGTGATGAAGGTAATATCATCTTTTAGTTTGTTTACACTTAGTTGGCACGGCTTTGATTCACTGTTAAAAAATCAGCAGTTTTACCCACCACTTACTTTGCACCATAAGTGAAAATTTAACATGGTGAAACAGACAAAGGAAGTAATATTATAAAAAAAGGTTTGATCTAATAGATTCCCCAGAGTCCACCAACCACACCTTGAGAACCACTGGTTTATAGTATCTTGTTTAACTTAAATCATTGCATTTTGCTATATTTTCAGAGTGCAACAGTAGATCATAGTATTTGTGACTAGGGTTTGTATTAAAGCAGTAATACTTTTATAACTAGGAGGTGATTGACTAACAGGAAAGCCAGATGTAGAAAAAAGCTAAATAGATGTTTAGACTCATCTCTTGCTTTAGCATTAGATTCTGTTAAAGGGGGTAAATTTAAAGTACCTAAGGAAATTAAACCTCATATTTTATTACCTTTGATATTTTTAGCATTTGAGAGTTGAACTTAAAAGGACATTTGAATTAACTGGAATTTGTTACATAATGAAAATGAATTCTTTGTTTTTCAGGATGTAGAGTTACTGATGAAATTTTGCATTTAGTGCCAAATAAAGAAACTTTCAGACTCACCCTAAGAGCAGTCAAACTATGGGCAAAACGTAAGTATCCCAAGTCTTAATTTATGCTGCTTAGAAATTATCGGTCGGGGTAATTGGACACATGGGTCCAGCCGCTCCGCGGCACGTGGGATCTTCCCAGACCAGGGATCGAACTGGCGCCCCTTGCACTGCAAGGCGGTGTCCTTACCCACTGGACCACCAGGGAAGCCCCAAAATTCTTATTTTTACTTGAAAGCTTAAGTTTTATTATTGGCAACAAATTTGATCATTTGTTTTCCTAAAGTTGAGGGGCTCATTTTGTTCATTTTTTAGGAAATGTCTGCTAAATGCCCCCACATGAATAATTAGTTTCTGTTAATCATTCTTTCAAGTAAAACGGGTGTTCCTCGAAAAAAAATCATGTAGTTAGTTTACCTTGAACATAACATCACACACATTCCTCTCCCATTTTCTAACTGCGAACTTGTGATGAAGGTAATATCATCTTTTAGTTTGTTTACACTTAGTTGGCACGGCTTTGATTCACTGTTAAAAAATCAGCAGTTTTACCCACCACTTACTTTGCACCATAAGTGAAAATTTAACATGGTGAAACAGACAAAGGAAGTAATATTATAAAAATAGGTTTGATCTAATAGATTCCCCAGAGTCCACCAACCACACCTTGAGAACCACTGGTTTATAGTATCTTGTTTAACTTAAATCATTGCATTTTGCTATATTTTCAGAGTGCAACAGTAGATCATAGTATTTGTGACTAGGGTTTGTATTAAAGCAGTAATACTTTTATAACTAGGAGGTGATTGACTAACAGGAAAGCCAGATGTAGAAAAAAGCTAAATAGATGTTTAGACTCATCTCTTGCTTTAGCATTAGATTCTGTTAAAGGGGGTAAATTTAAAGTACCTAAGGAAATTAAACCTCATATTTTATTACCTTTGATATTTTTAGCATTTGAGAGTTGAACTTAAAAGGACATTTGAATTAACTGGAATTTGTTACATAATGAAAAATGAATTCTTTGTTTTTCAGGATGTAGAGTTACTGATGAAATTTTGCATTTAGTGCCAAATAAAGAAACTTTCAGACTCACCCTAAGAGCAGTCAAACTATGGGCAAAACGTAAGTATCCCAAGTCTTAATTTATGCTGCATTATAAAATTATAATTTTAAGTTGCTCATGATTAACAGAATAGAAAACTACTATGGGGGATTTGAGGTACAGTAGGTCTCGGAGAGTCTTACTTCTTTTTCAGTTGTGATGTTTATGGTGCTCTGATGAGTGACTCTTATCTTCTCCTGTGGGTGAAAACTGAAAGCCCTTGACTCTATATCTTAGGTTTCAGCCAGGGAGTCAGAACAAGTTAGAACTTGAAGAATAAAATCCTTACTCATCTTCAGTAAGATGGGCACAACCATCTTACTCATCTTTATCTTCCTGTTGCCAGCAGTCTCTAGTGTATAGTATGTGTTTGGTAAGTTTCTTAAATGAAGAACCTACAATGATAGTGGTCTTTTTTTCTTTTGGCTATTCTGAGTTTTCACTGCTGCCACAGGCTCTTCTCTAGTTGCAGGGAGTGGGGGCTACTCTCTAGTTGATGTGAGCAGTGACTACTCTTGTGGTGGAACTAGGGCTCTAGGGCATATGGGCTCAGTAGTTGGGGCTCCGAGGCTCTAGAGCCGCAGGCTTAATAGTTGTGACTCACGGCTTAGTTGTTCTGCAGCATGTGGGATCTTCCTCGATCAGGGATTGAACTCGTGTTTCCTGCATTGGCAGGTGAACTCTTCACCACTGAGGTACCAGGGAAGCCCTACAGTGACAGTTTTAACCTTTTGTTTTTACCTTGAAACGGTCTGTCTATATTGGAGGGCAAAGTAGGAAGTAAGATGAGGTGATTGACTAACAGGAAAGCCAGATGTAGAAAAAAGCTAAATAGATGTTTAGACTCATCTCTTGCTTTAGCATTAGATTCTGTTAAAGGGGGTAAATTTAAAGTACCTAAGGAAATTAAACCTCATATTTTATTACCTTTGATATTTTTAGCATTTGAGAGTTGAACTTAAAAGGACATTTGAATTAACTGGAATTTGTTACATACTGAAAATGAATTCTTTGTTTTTCAGGATGTAGAGTTACTGATGAAATTTTGCATTTAGTGCCAAATAAAGAAACTTTCAGACTCACCCTAAGAGCAGTCAAACTATGGGCAAAACGTAAGTATCCCAAGTCTTAATTTATGCTGCATTATAAAATTATAATTTTAAGTTGCTCATGATTAACAGAATAGAAAACTACTATGGGGGATTTGAGGTACAGTAGGTCTCGGAGAGTCTTACTTCTTTTCAGTTGTGATGTTTATGGTGCTCTGATGAGTGACTCTTATCTTCTCCTGTGGGTGAAAACTGAAAGCCCTTGACTCTATATCTTAGGTTTCAGCCAGGGAGTCAGAACAAGTTAGAACTTGAAGAATAAAATCCTTACTCATCTTCAGTAAGATGGGCACAACCATCTTACTCATCTTTATCTTCCTGTTGCCAGCAGTCTCTAGTGTATAGTATGTGTTTGGTAAGTTTCTTAAATGAAGAACCTACAATGATAGTGGTCTTTTTTTCTTTTGGCTATTCTGAGTTTTCACTGCTGCCACAGGCTCTTCTCTAGTTGCAGGGAGTGGGGGCTACTCTCTAGTTGATGTGAGCAGTGACTACTCTTGTGGTGGAACTAGGGCTCTAGGGCATATGGGCTCAGTAGTTGGGGCTCCGAGGCTCTAGAGCCGCAGGCTTAATAGTTGTGACTCACGGCTTAGTTGTTCTGCAGCATGTGGGATCTTCCTCGATCAGGGATTGAACTCGTGTTTCCTGCATTGGCAGGTGAACTCTTCACCACTGAGGTACCAGGGAAGCCCTACAGTGACAGTTTTAACCTTTTGTTTTTACCTTGAAACGGTCTGTCTATATTGGAGGGCAAAGTAGGAAGTAAGATGAGGATCTTAGTGTTACTAATGAGAGCCTAGCATGAAGGTCTGCTCATTGATTCTGATATTTCTATAAGAGAAGAGAGTCTTAAGCATATCTTAGGGCCGTTAAACTTTAAGCTGTTCCTTATACTTGAATGTCATGAATATTAGGTCCTAACAGTAATTAACAACTACATTAACTTTCTAGGACGTGGTATTTATTCCAACATGCTGGGATTCCTGGGTGGTGTCTCCTGGGCAATGCTAGTTGCAAGAACTTGCCAGTTATATCCAAATGCAGCAGCTTCTACTTTAGTTCATAAGTTCTTCTTGGTTTTTTCCAAATGGTAAGTATTCATATGCATGTTTTCACTGCTTACTAACCTCTGTCCCTGTGGATACTTGCTTGGAAATAAAGAGTTATGCTTATACTTTTTCTGTTGTTTTACATTTCTTTTTAGTTAAATTTTAAAACATCAAATTTGAGGAAATGGTGGGACACCAGATGGGGCTTTCTTCTAGGGGGTCTGTAAATGTGGGCCTTTAGCTTGTGAGAATTGTTTTTGCTCTGCCAGTTACTAGCTTTATAGAGGTTAAAATCTGTTCATCTTGGGCTTCCCCAGTGGTCCAGTGGATAAGGACACCACCTTGCAGTGCGAGGAGCTCCAGTTCGCTCCCTGGCCTGGGAAGATCCCACGTGCCGCAGAGCGGCTAGACTGATGTGTCCAACTACGAGCCAGAGCTCTGGAGTGACAGAGGCCACTGCGATGGGAGGCCTGTGTGGGATAAATGAAATATCAATAGAAGTGCGCCCCCCCCCCCAAAAATGTGTTCATCTTTAAAATAGAGATAATAACCATAGCTGCTTCATGCATTTATTAGGAGCATTCTCAGTAACTGTTAGCTGTTGCTGTTATTAAATTATTAGAGTTAAATCCATGTAAGCAAATGAGAATTAAAAGAAAAATTCAGGTTTAAATTAGTTAAAGCTACTGGGCAAAGCACTATTTGCCCTTTCAAAGACTACTGCTTTAAAATAAGCAGCTTTTAAAATTTCATACAGATTTTTTTTTTAACTTTTATTTATTTATTTTTGGCTGTGCTGGGTCTTTGTTGATGTGTGGGTTTAGCTGCTCTGCGGTATGTGGGATCTTCCCGGATCAGGGCTCGAACCTGTGTCTCCTGCATTGGCAGACAGGTTCTTATCCACTGAGCCACAAGGGAAGCCCATTTCATACAGTTTTGAAATGAGGTCTTATGTGAGTTTATTTGCCTGTTTCACATTAGGGAATGGCCAAATCCTGTGCTGCTGAAACAGCCGGAAGAAAGCAATTTGAATTTGCCAGTTTGGGATCCTCGGGTATGTGACTTATTAAAGGTCTTTAGGAAGAGAATACTTCTGTAAAGTGAAGTCTAGTTAAGTCCTCTTGTTCCTGTTCTTCTTCCTTCTGTGTAACTATAATCCTTTCCCCTCTACTGTGTCTTCTGGTGCAGATGATTTGTGTCTCCAATGCTGATCCAAATGTTACGGCATTAAAATCACCTGTATAAGACTTGATGAGTGGGTGTATACAGGATGTCATAATCTATTTAAAATTGTCTTATAAGTAATTAGTTATTAATAATAAAATACTGATGTATATGGAAGCTATACTTTGCAGTGCAGTTTAAAGCAGATTCATGATACTAAGACTGCAAAATTCTCACCTTGCATTTTAACTTGCCTTTAGAGCAGTCATTCCTGGGTAACCAAGGAGAAGTTCCTGGGCTTCCCCAGTGGTCCAGTGGATAAGGACACCACCTTGCAGTGCGAGGAGCTCCAGTTCGCCCCTGGCCTGGGAAGATCCCACGTGCCGCAGAGCGGCTAGACTGATGTGTCCAACTACGAGCCAGAGCTCTGGAGTGACAGAGGCCACTGCGATGGGAGGCCTGTGTGGGATAAATGAAATATCAATAGAAGTGCGCCCCCCCCCCCCAAAAATGTGTTCATCTTTAAAATAGAGATAATAACCATAGCTGCTTCATGCATTTATTAGGAGCATTCTCAGTAACTGTTAGCTGTTGCTGTTATTAAATTATTAGAGTTAAATCCATGTAAGCAAATGAGAATTAAAAGAAAAATTCAGGTTTAAATTAGTTAAAGCTACTGGGCAAAGCACTATTTGCCCTTTCAAAGACTACTGCTTTAAAATAAGCAGCTTTTAAAATTTCATACAGATTTTTTTTTTAACTTTTATTTATTTATTTTTGGCTGTGCTGGGTCTTTGTTGATGTGTGGGTTTAGCTGCTCTGCGGTATGTGGGATCTTCCCGGATCAGGGCTCGAACCTGTGTCTCCTGCATTGGCAGACAGGTTCTTATCCACTGAGCCACAAGGGAAGCCCCATTTCATACAGTTTTGAAATGAGGTCTTATGTGAGTTTATTTGCCTGTTTCACATTAGGGAATGGCCAAATCCTGTGCTGCTGAAACAGCCGGAAGAAAGCAATTTGAATTTGCCAGTTTGGGATCCTCGGGTATGTGACTTATTAAAGGTCTTTAGGAAGAGAATACTTCTGTAAAGTGAAGTCTAGTTAAGTCCTCTTGTTCCTGTTCTTCTTCCTTCTGTGTAACTATAATCCTTTCCCCCCTCTACTGTGTCTTCTGGTGCAGATGATTTGTGTCTCCAATGCTGATCCAAATGTTACGGCATTAAAAATCACCTGTATAAGACTTGATGAGTGGGTGTATCCAGGATGTCATAATCTATTTAAAATTGTCTTATAAGTAATTAGTTATTAATAATAAAATACTGATGTATATGGAAGCTATACTTTGCAGTGCAGTTTAAAGCAGATTCATGATACTAAGACTGCAAAATTCTCACCTTGCATTTTAACTTGCCTTTAGAGCAGTCATTCCTGGGTAACCAAGGAGAAGGTACAGGAGGAGGATACAGAACCATTGGACCAGATAATCCTCTTTGCACTTATTATTATATTTCCCTGGTTCTAAAAGACCATTGTTTATAAGCTGCACCATCCATTTTTAACAGCTTTTCAAGGGAAAAATAAACTTTTGCAGAGTTTCTTAAACTTTGACTATCATACACATCTGACTTAAATGTAATTGTAGTTGAGGAGGGGAAAAAGAAATGTAATTGGGGAGGGGAAATGTTCTTTCTTAGAATTGAGGAAATGAAGTATTAAAACATATTTCATATTCTTCAGACTTTTGGGGAAATGAAGTGAGGACAACTGAAATAGGAGAATAGATCAATTATTCTGCTTCTAATTTCACAGGTAAATCCATCAGATAGGTATCATCTCATGCCCATAATCACCCCTGCCTATCCACAACAGAATTCTACGTATAATGTGTCCACATCAACTCGAACAGTAATGGTAGAAGAATTTAAACAAGGTAAACCTGTTAGCCCTGTTGCCCTTACATATTCCCACAAATTTTGGTTGACAGCAGTTTTATTCTCTATTGCAATTATGCCTATTATTTCTGAATTTTTTTTCAAATGTATATTTTTTTCAGTAATTGGTTTTGCAAAATACATGATAATATTAAAAGGCCAAAAATGGAGCCACCCCAGTCTGGTTGAAATTGACTTTGTATTCTAAGAAAAGATATAATAAATTTACACTTTTTTTTCACTTAGGAATTTGGTGGGGTTAGAGCTTTGAAGGAGAGTTATACAGGAGCTGATAATCAATGGTCAGTTTTCAGAATCTGTCTGTATTTCTTTCTCTCTTTAGGTCTTGCAGTCACAGATGCTGATCCAAATAAAGTTACGGCATTAAAATCACCTGTATAAGACTTGATGAGTGGGTGTATCCAGGATGTCATAATCTATTTAAAATTGTCTTATAAGTAATTAGTTATTAATAATAAAATACTGATGTATATGGAAGCTATACTTTGCAGTGCAGTTTAAAGCAGATTCATGATACTAAGACTGCAAAATTCTCACCTTGCATTTTAACTTGCCTTTAGAGCAGTCATTCCTGGGTAACCAAGGAGAAGGTACAGGAGGAGGATACAGAACCATTGGACCAGATAATCCTCTTTGCACTTATTATTATATTTCCCTGGTTCTAAAAGACCATTGTTTATAAGCTGCACCATCCATTTTTAACAGCTTTTCAAGGGAAAAATAAACTTTTGCAGAGTTTCTTAAACTTTGACTATCATACACATCTGACTTAAATGTAATTGTAGTTGAGGAGGGGAAAAAGAAATGTAATTGGGGAGGGGAAATGTTCTTTCTTAGAATTGAGGAAATGAAGTATTAAAACATATTTCATATTCTTCAGACTTTTGGGGAAATGAAGTGAGGACAACTGAAATAGGAGAATAGATCAATTATTCTGCTTCTAATTTCACAGGTAAATCCATCAGATAGGTATCATCTCATGCCCATAATCACCCCTGCCTATCCACAACAGAATTCTACGTATAATGTGTCCACATCAACTCGAACAGTAATGGTAGAAGAATTTAAACAAGGTAAACCTGTTAGCCCTGTTGCCCTTACATATTCCCACAAATTTTGGTTGACAGCAGTTTTATTCTCTATTGCAATTATGCCTATTATTTCTGAATTTTTTTTCAAATGTATATTTTTTTCAGTAATTGGTTTTGCAAAATACATGATAATATTAAAAGGCCAAAAATGGAGCCACCCCAGTCTGGTTGAAATTGACTTTGTATTCTAAGAAAAGATATAATAAATTTACACTTTTTTTTTTCACTTAGGAATTTGGTGGGGTTAGAGCTTTGAAGGGAGAGTTATACAGGAGCTGATAATCAATGGTCAGTTTTCAGAATCTGTCTGTATTTCTTTCTCTCTTTAGGTCTTGCAGTCACAGATGAAATTCTTCAAGGGAAATCAGATTGGTCCAAACTACTTGAGCCACCAAATTTTTTCCAAAAATATAGGTATTTGAAATTTTGCACTTTGTGTGTATGTATATAAGGAAGAACATTAAATTTAATACATTAAAGTTAATACATTAAAGTTAATACACAGTAGGCTACAGTTATCACTTACAGTTCAAATGAGGTAGAAAATAGGTTATCAGAAATCCTACGTGATAAGAAAGTCTCTGTATCCTGATAGTATCAACCCAGTATTTGTGGATTTTGGGGTTTAGTGAATTGTTTTAATAAATTAGAGGGTCTAGAATTAGTTTTGTGAAAATCAGAGCATGTTTTAGTTTTCATAAATGTGTGCCTGCATTAGCTCTTGTTCATTGGGAGGGAGAAAGAAAAAGTAATGATGGAAAATCAGGCTCTAACAATGTTTCTGGCTTCCCCTCCCCAATTGTTGCTGAAAATTCCTCACAGACATTATATAGTATTGACTGCCAGTGCATCAACAGAAGAAAATCATCTAGAGTGGTAAGGCATTTCAAGTTCTCTATCTAATGTATAATGATCACATATTTATATGATGCTTTATCATTTCTAAAACACTTTCTTAATTTTCACATTATGAAATATTATGGTGACTCTTGTCCATAGAGTGTCAGTGTTTAAGAAATGCCATCAAATTAATGTTTCAGAATTGAAAGTGGCACGAGATAAGAATATATGCACAGATACTTGCCTTTTGTCACTTCTCAGAGTCAGATTTAAGCAAAACTGATTCAATTGAATGATTCTATAATTATAATGTATATATACACACCTAGCTTATATATACATATGTATTTTTGAAGTATAGTTTATTTATATGATAATATTAAAAGGCCAAAAATGGAGCCACCCCAGTCTGGTTGAAATTGACTTTGTATTCTAAGAAAAGATATAATAAATTTACACTTTTTTTTTTCACTTAGGAATTTGGTGGGGTTAGAGCTTTGAAGGGAGAGTTATACAGGAGCTGATAATCAATGGTCAGTTTTCAGAATCTGTCTGTATTTCTTTCTCTCTTTAGGTCTTGCAGTCACAGATGAAATTCTTCAAGGGAAATCAGATTGGTCCAAACTACTTGAGCCACCAAATTTTTTCCAAAAATATAGGTATTTGAAATTTTGCACTTTGTGTGTATGTATATAAGGAAGAACATTAAATTTAATACATTAAAGTTAATACATTAAAGTTAATACACAGTAGGCTACAGTTATCACTTACAGTTCAAATGAGGTAGAAAATAGGTTATCAGAAATCCTACGTGATAAGAAAGTCTCTGTATCCTGATAGTATCAACCCAGTATTTGTGGATTTTGGGGTTTAGTGAATTGTTTTAATAAATTAGAGGGTCTAGAATTAGTTTTGTGAAAATCAGAGCATGTTTTAGTTTTCATAAATGTGTGCCTGCATTAGCTCTTGTTCATTGGGAGGGAGAAAGAAAAAGTAATGATGGAAAATCAGGCTCTAACAATGTTTCTGGCTTCCCCTCCCCAATTGTTGCTGAAAATTCCTCACAGACATTATATAGTATTGACTGCCAGTGCATCAACAGAAGAAAATCATCTAGAGTGGTAAGGCATTTCAAGTTCTCTATCTAATGTATAATGATCACATATTTATATGATGCTTTATCATTTCTAAAACACTTTCTTAATTTTCACATTATGAAATATTATGGTGACTCTTGTCCATAGAGTGTCAGTGTTTAAGAAATGCCATCAAATTAATGTTTCAGAATTGAAAGTGGCACGAGATAAGAATATATGCACAGATACTTGCCTTTTGTCACTTCTCAGAGTCAGATTTAAGCAAAACTGATTCAATTGAATGATTCTATAATTATAATGTATATATACACACCTAGCTTATATATACATATGTATTTTTGAAGTATAGTTGATTTATATTATTATATTAGTTTCAGGTGTATAGCAACAGTGATTCATTATTTTTGTAGGTTATGCCCTATTTAAAGTTATTACCAGATAATGGCTTTAATCCCCTATGTTATACAGTATATCGTTGGTACTTTCTGTTTTACACATAGTTAAGTCTTTTAATCCCATACTCATTTGTCCATCCCCTTTCTTTTCTCCCCTTTTATGACCACTAGTTTGTTTTCTGTATCTGTGAATCTGTTTATTTTGCATATACATTAATTTGTATTATTTTCAGATTCCATATATAAGTGATATATAGTAACAGTATTTGTCTTTCTGTCTGACTTAACTTCACTAACCATAGTATTCTCTAGGTGCATCCACATTACTACAAATGTTAGAACTGCATTCCTTTTGAAGCTGAGTAGTATTCCCTTTTGTACACACACTACAGATTAGAGACCCTGGGGAAGACTTCGTGGTAATCTAGTGGTTAAGAATCTGCCTGCCAATGCAGGTGACACGGGTTTGATCCCTAGTCCGGGAAGATTCCACATGCCATGAGGCAACTAAGCCTGTGTGTCAGAACTACTCAACCTGTACTCTAGAGCTGTCACACCGCAATTACTGTAGCCCAGGTCCCTGCAGCCCTGGCTCTGCAACAAGAGGAACCACCACAATGAGAAGCCTGTTTATTGCAGTTAGAGAGCAGTTCCCACTCACTGCAACTGGAGAAAGCTTGCGCACAGCAACGAAGACTTGGCACAGTCAAAATTAATAAAAGAAATAACTTTTTTCAAAAAAAGACCCTGGGGATTCCCTGGTAGTCCAGTGGTAGTCCAGTGGTTAGGACTCCATGACTAGGGCTTTCATTGCTGAGGGCACAAGTTCAATCCCTAGTCAGGGAATTTAAGATCCTGCAATCTGTGCAGCACAACTAAAGTACATAATTATTTTAAAAAATTGAAGAGAGCCTGGATTTAAAAAAAAAAGAACCTGGAAAGAATCCTTTCACTAAAATAGTGTTTCATTTGTTTAGATTAGGGGTCAGAAAACTATGCTCTGGTCCAAATCCATTCTGCCACCTCTTTTAAGGTTTTATTGGAATATAGTCCCATTTACACATGTGTTGTCTATGACTGCTCTCCTGCTCTATGTCAGAGTTGAAAGTTGTAACAGAAATGTACAGCCCACAAAGCCTAAAATATTTACTCTAGCCCTTTACAGAAAATATTTACCAACATCTTATTTAGATGAGACAGAGGAATAACTCAGTGTTTTGTATATCTGCTGTTGAAGTACACACAGTTATAATGTGTCCGCTTTTTCAGGCTTGAAACTTTCACAAGTTGTGAAAATGTTATGTAGTTATCCTAATTCATAAAATCATTAGTAGGTTAACATACTAAGTGACAGCAGTCGTATTTTTAAATGAGGTAGAAAATAAAGTTGCAGATATCTGATGAAACTTTCTATATTTTAGTAGATCCTATTTTAGTGAATTCTTTTTAAAAATCTAGTATTAATTTTGTGAATATTAGAGCATATTTCATGAATTAAGTGCCAGTTATTAGCTCTTTTTGTTAACATTAAATATGTTAGCTTTAGGGTTTAGACATAAGATTTCAAAGTATAAAAATATTTGGAATCAGATTAATTAACAGTTTCTGTTCGCTCCAGTCATGACTATTTTATGGTTCTGAAAGACAGTATTTTAGATCGAATGTAAAAGTTTTGCAGAATCAGCCTGGGTTCAGCACGAAGTACTTGGGCACAAGGTTTCGTTAGAGAGCAGTTCCACTCACTGCAACTGGAGAAAGCTTGCGCACAGCAACGAAGACTTGGCACAGTCAAAATTAATAAAAGAAATAACTTTTTTCAAAAAAAGACCCTGGGGATTCCCTGGTAGTCCAGTGGTAGTCCAGTGGTTAGGACTCCATGACTAGGGCTTTCATTGCTGAGGGCACAAGTTCAATCCCTAGTCAGGGAATTTAAGATCCTGCAATCTGTGCAGCACAACTAAAGTACATAATTATTTTAAAAAATTGAAGAGAGCCTGGATTTAAAAAAAAAAGAACCTGGAAAGAATCCTTTCACTAAAATAGTGTTTCATTTGTTTAGATTAGGGGTCAGAAAACTATGCTCTGGTCCAAATCCATTCTGCCACCTCTTTTAAGGTTTTATTGGAATATAGTCCCATTTACACATGTGTTGTCTATGACTGCTCTCCTGCTCTATGTCAGAGTTGAAAGTTGTAACAGAAATGTACAGCCCACAAAGCCTAAAATATTTACTCTAGCCCTTTACAGAAAATATTTACCAACATCTTATTTAGATGAGACAGAGGAATAACTCAGTGTTTTGTATATCTGCTGTTGAAGTACACACAGTTATAATGTGTCCGCTTTTTCAGGCTTGAAACTTTCACAAGTTGTGAAAATGTTATGTAGTTATCCTAATTCATAAAATCATTAGTAGGTTAACATACTAAGTGACAGCAGTCGTATTTTTAAATGAGGTAGAAAATAAAGTTGCAGATATCTGATGAAACTTTCTATATTTTAGTAGATCCTATTTTAGTGAATTCTTTTTAAAAATCTAGTATTAATTTTGTGAATATTAGAGCATATTTCATGAATTAAGTGCCAGTTATTAGCTCTTTTTGTTAACATTAAATATGTTAGCTTTAGGGTTTAGACATAAGATTTCAAAGTATAAAAATATTTGGAATCAGATTAATTAACAGTTTCTGTTCGTGCTCCAGTCATGACTATTTTATGGTTCTGAAAGACAGTATTTTAGATCAAGAATGCATAAATAGATTGGTTTTCCTTGAGAAAGGAAGAAGAGGAAACAGAAATTCACTAAGTAACTTCTCATTTACTTGAATGGTATTCTAAAACAGGGTCTCTAATATATTGGACTGGATTTTTTTAATGAACATGTAAATGTTTAATGAACATGTAATGAACATGTAAAGCTAGATTTAGAAAATGCAGAGGAATCAGAGATCAAGTTGCCAACATCCTTTGGATCATAGAAAAAGCAAAGGAATTCTAGAAAAACATCTATTTCTTCTTCATTGACTACGCTAAAACCTTTGTGTGGATCACAACAAACTGGAAGATTCTGAAAGAGATGGGAATACCAGACCACCTTACCTGCCTCCTCAGAAACCAGTCTGCAGGTCAAGAAGCAGCAGTTAGAACTGGGCATGGAACAACAAGCTGGTTCTAAACTGGGAAAGGGGTACATCAAGGCTGTATATGGTCACCCTGCTTATTTAACTTACATGCAGAGTACATCATGCTAAGTACTGGGCTGGATGAATCACAAACAGGATTCAGGGTTGCTGAGAGAAGTATCAACAACCTCAGATACGCATATGACACCACCCTAATGGCAGAAAGTAAAGAGGAACCAGAGTCTCTTAATGAAAGTAAAAGAGGAGAGAAAAAGTGAAAGTCGCTGAGTCTTGTTCAACTCTTTGTGACCCATGGACAAGCCATGGAATTCTCTAGGCAAGAATACTGGACTGGGGAGCCTTTCCCTCCACCAGGAGATCTTCCCAATCCAGGGATCGAATCCATGTTTCCCACACTGCAGGCAGATTCTTTACTAGCTGAGCCACCAGGGAAGTCCAGTAATACTGGAGTGGATAGCCTGACCCTTCTCCAGGTTATCTTCCCAACCAAGGAATCAAACCAGGATTTCCTGCATTGGAGGCAGATTCCTCACTTGCTGAGCTTAAAACTCAGCATTCAAAAAACTAAGATCTGGGCTTCCCTGGTGGTCCAGTGGGTAAGGACACCACCGCCTTATAGTGCAAGAGGCACCAGTTCGGTCCCTGGCCTGGGAAGATCCCACATGCCACAGAGCGGCTGGACCCATGTGTCCCAATTACCGAGCCGGAGCTCTGGAGCGTGTGCACCCGGAGTCAGTGCTCTGCGACAACAGAGGCCACTGCGATGGGAGGCCCGCACAGGCCAAGGAACAAAGATGGATGAAAATAGATAAATGAAAGACCAATAGAAGTGGCCCGCCTGCCACCCTCCCGCCCCAACCCCCCCCACCCCCAATTTAAAAAAAAAACAAAACAGATCATGGCATCTGGTCCTATTACTTTATGGCAAATAGAGAAAAAGGGGAAACATGACTGATTTTCTTTTGGACTCCAGAATCACTGCGGACAGTGATCGCAGCCACAAAGTTAAAAAAACGCTTGCTCCTTGGAAAAAAAGCTATGACAGAATTAAAAAGCATATTAAAATGCAGAGACCATTTTGCCGACAAAGGTCCCTGTGGTAAAGCTATGGTTTTTCCAGTATTAATGTGTGGATGTGAGAGTTGGACCATAAAGAAGGCTGAGCAGTGAAGAATTGATACTTTGGAACTGTAATGCTGGAGAAGACTTTAGAGTCCCTTAAACTGCAAGATCAAACCAGCCAATCGTAAAGAAATTAACCCTGAATATTAATTGGAAGGACTAATGCTGAAGCTCCAGTAGTACTTTGGCCACCTGATGCAGAGAGCTGACTTATTGAAAAAGACTGATTTGGGAAAGATTAAGGACAGGAGGAAAAGGGGCAAAAGAGATTGGGATGGTTGGAGACATCATCAACTCAGTGGACATGAGTTTGCTAAACTCTTGGAAATAGTGAAGGACAGGGAAACCTGGCTTGCTGCAGTCCATGGGGTTGCAGAGTCAAAACATAGCGACTGAAAAACAAAAGCCTCATAGCTAATATGCTATTTGGTTTATTTGGATGTAGCTTTCACATTTAACATGAAAAATTCTTGTCTGTGTTTTTTCATCTTAGGGTTGGATTAGTAGAATCTAAAATACGTGTTCTTGTTGGAGTCGCACGCCCGTGGACCTCCCCAGTGGGTAAGGACACCACCGCCTTATAGTGCAAGAGGCACCAGTTCGGTCCCTGGCCTGGGAAGATCCCACATGCCACAGAGCGGCTGGACCCATGTGTCCCAATTACCGAGCCGGAGCTCTGGAGCGTGTGCACCCGGAGTCAGTGCTCTGCGACAACAGAGGCCACTGCGATGGGAGGCCCGCACAGGCCAAGGAACAAAGATGGATGAAAATAGATAAATGAAAGACCAATAGAAGTGGCCCGCCTGCCACCCTCCCGCCCCAACCCCCCACCCCCAATTTAAAAAAAAAACAGATCATGGCATCTGGTCCTATTACTTTATGGCAAATAGAGAAAAAGGGGAAACATGACTGATTTTCTTTTGGACTCCAGAATCACTGCGGACAGTGATCGCAGCCACAAAGTTAAAAAAACGCTTGCTCCTTGGAAAAAAAGCTATGACAGAATTAAAAAGCATATTAAAATGCAGAGACCATTTTGCCGACAAAGGTCCCTGTGGTAAAGCTATGGTTTTTCCAGTATTAATGTGTGGATGTGAGAGTTGGACCATAAAGAAGGCTGAGCAGTGAAGAATTGATACTTTGGAACTGTAATGCTGGAGAAGACTTTAGAGTCCCTTAAACTGCAAGATCAAACCAGCCAATCGTAAAGAAATTAACCCTGAATATTAATTGGAAGGACTAATGCTGAAGCTCCAGTAGTACTTTGGCCACCTGATGCAGAGAGCTGACTTATTGAAAAAGACTGATTTGGGAAAGATTAAGGACAGGAGGAAAAGGGGCAAAAGAGATTGGGATGGTTGGAGACATCATCAACTCAGTGGACATGAGTTTGCTAAACTCTTGGAAATAGTGAAGGACAGGGAAACCTGGCTTGCTGCAGTCCATGGGGTTGCAGAGTCAAAACATAGCGACTGAAAAACAAAAGCCTCATAGCTAATATGCTATTTGGTTTATTTGGATGTAGCTTTCACATTTAACATGAAAAATTCTTGTCTGTGTTTTTTCATCTTAGGGTTGGATTAGTAGAATCTAAAATACGTGTTCTTGTTGGAAATTTGGAACGGAATGAATTTATTACTCTTGCCCATGTAAATCCTCAGTCATTCCCAGGAAATAAGGAACATCATAAAGAGTAAGTTAATTATTTTTTAATATTTTAGTTCTTAAAATAATGTTGTCTTGACACATGCATGTTTAAGATCAGTTACAAGATTGGTATTTAACAGGCACTGACGGAGGATGATACATCATATACTTGAGCATGAGTGGCATTGCATTAAAACTAAGGACATGCTGGGAATTCCATGGTGGCCCAGTGCATAGGACTCCCAGCTCTCTGCCTTGATCACTCAACTCAGTCGTTGTTCGGGGAACTAAAATCCCACGTGGTGGGGCAAAAAGAAAACAAAAGCCACGTGGTGGGGCAAAAAGAAAACAAAAACAGAAAAGGTACATGCTATGTTGATAGTCCACAGATGCCAACCAAAGGCTCCATCACAGTATTTGGAGCATACGTATTTAGTAAGTCATTTTCAAAACATTTAATCCTCTTTATAATAACTCAGGATATGTAACAGTGTTCTTGGTGTCAGTTTTAAGAATTTGGCCAAACCATTGAAATTTGTATTTGTGCTTCCATAGCAACCAAGTTTTAATTACCAAATAACACCTGTAAAATTATTTTAAAAATTAATGGAAATTCTTAAATTTTATTTTATAGCAACAATTACGTATCAATGTGGTTCCTTGGAATAATTTTTCGGAGAGTAGAAAATGCAGAAAGTGTTAATATAGACTTGACATAGAAAACTGCGAAATTGTATAATGCACTCAACCTTAGCTGTAAGTATGGAAGGACTAATGCTGAAGCTCCAGTAGTACTTTGGGAAAAAATAAGACAGGAGGAAAAGGGGCAAAAGAGATTGGGATGGTTGGAGACATCATCAACTCAGTGGACATGAGTTTGCTAAACTCTTGGAAATAGTGAAGGACAGGGAAACCTGGCTTGCTGCAGTCCATGGGGTTGCAGAGTCAAAACATAGCGACTGAAAAACAAAAGCCTCATAGCTAATATGCTATTTGGTTTATTTGGATGTAGCTTTCACATTTAACATGAAAAATTCTTGTCTGTGTTTTTTCATCTTAGGGTTGGATTAGTAGAATCTAAAATACGTGTTCTTGTTGGAAATTTGGAACGGAATGAATTTATTACTCTTGCCCATGTAAATCCTCAGTCATTCCCAGGAAATAAGGAACATCATAAAGAGTAAGTTAATTATTTTTTAATATTTTAGTTCTTAAAATAATGTTGTCTTGACACATGCATGTTTAAGATCAGTTACAAGATTGGTATTTAACAGGCACTGACGGAGGATGATACATCATATACTTGAGCATGAGTGGCATTGCATTAAAACTAAGGACATGCTGGGAATTCCATGGTGGCCCAGTGCATAGGACTCCCAGCTCTCTGCCTTGATCACTCAACTCAGTCGTTGTTCGGGGAACTAAAATCCCACGTGGTGGGGCAAAAAGAAAACAAAAGCCACGTGGTGGGGCAAAAAGAAAACAAAAACAGAAAAGGTACATGCTATGTTGATAGTCCACAGATGCCAACCAAAGGCTCCATCACAGTATTTGGAGCATACGTATTTAGTAAGTCATTTTCAAAACATTTAATCCTCTTTATAATAACTCAGGATATGTAACAGTGTTCTTGGTGTCAGTTTTAAGAATTTGGCCAAACCATTGAAATTTGTATTTGTGCTTCCATAGCAACCAAGTTTTAATTACCAAATAACACCTGTAAAATTATTTTAAAAATTAATGGAAATTCTTAAATTTTATTTTATAGCAACAATTACGTATCAATGTGGTTCCTTGGAATAATTTTTCGGAGAGTAGAAAATGCAGAAAGTGTTAATATAGACTTGACATACGATATACAGTCATTTACTGATACAGGTAAGACTTTGTCATCATAGAGCTGTGGCACTCAACCTTAGCTGTAATATAGTATCATCTGCCTAGGATCTGGCTTGCTATATTTTTTTAAAATTCCACAATTGGTTAAATGAACATGGAACATCTGTTTTATGAGACTGTATGCTGCCATTATAAAAATAAAGACATGATGAAACAACATCCAAGACCTCTTGGGGAAAGAGGGGGTGCAGACCAGTGTGTATAGTGTGCTATCATTTATATAAGTCAGTAAAGAAATACATGGGCATTTTTGCTTAAAAATCATAGACTATCTCTGGAAGGATATATAGTTTTTAATAAAAGAAACTGGCAGAATTGCTTTTAGGTCAAGGAACTGGGTTTTCTAAAAGAGGCAACTTTACTGTACGCTCATGAACCCTTTGGGTTTTGTACTATGTGAATGTATTAACTTTTAAAACAAAGAGAAGACTGAAGAAACTCTGTAGGTGATCTTGGTATGCACAGCCAGTGTTTATAATCACAGTAATAAGGATGACTTGCTTTTTACTTTATTTTACATGAAGTATCAGTCAGCATAGGCTTGCTGAATGTTTCAGTATCATTGAAAAGAATATTTCACATTTACTAAGACCGTCTCTGTGGAATATCTTAATATATTTGTTATAAATGTGGAGTTGTCTTAATAATGTGGAATACCATACATTCATAGTATTGATACTGGTTAGCTCATCAGAGGTTTCTAAATTCTTTTGAACTAGCACTCATTTATTATGAAAATGCATGTTTCTATGCACCACCTTAGAGCTACTGAATCACAGGTTCTGGGAGTAGAGCCAGCAGTCTGTGCATTGAACAAGCACTCCTGAGGATTCTTCTATAAGCAATCTGAAATGAAAACATATACATTTTTTCCATTCTAATTTGGACTCATTTTTCCAAAAGAAGGGGGTTAGAAAGCTCTGTTTATTAGAGATTTATAATGTTCTCCAGATAGACATGCTGACCCCCCAAGAGATTAAATAATTTACATTTCACAGTAGATACTGTGCAAAAAAAAAAAACAACCTCCCATCCCTCCCTTCAGTAAGCTTATAATCTAATGGAGTGTTCACAATTAACACATTCAATAGTTTATATGACAGTTACTAAAACTGACTTCTCTTATAAGCAGTGAAAAGCACTAGAATGGAAATCTAAGGCTATGTGTATTCCACTTTCGGCAAGGCATTCAAGGCTGTTGGGTCGTATTTACCTACCTGCCTCGTAAAGATGCACTTCTAGGTGGTTTCTCATCTCTAACCATCTAGGACTGGTTAGTAAAAGAAGCTCCATGGAAGAGGAAAGTTTGAATTGCATCTTGGATGTTTGGTATTAGGATTAGTTCAAATTTGGGCAGGTTAATTATGAGAAGAGATGGTCCTTGGGGAAAATAGCAGAAAACAAGATTTAGGAAAAAACCTATTTTCCAGGCATTTATTTTGTTAGTGAGATCTGATGATGGGAAAGTCCTAGAAGTTGGACATGAGAAAACTAGTCAGTACTAGTCAGCAAAGGATTATGATGTGAAAATGTTTTGAAAGTATTTGTTCTGTAAAGAAGAATGTGTATTTGTGTAGTAAGTGTGGAGATATTGAAGGTATGTATTTTAGAAAAAGGAAACAGTGCTCTTAGTTCAAAAAGAAGTTTCCCATTTTAACACACTGGCTTTGTTACAGTGTACAGACAGGCAAACAATATAAACATGCTAAAAGAGGGGATGAAAATTGAAGCAACTCATGTTAAAAAAAAACAACTTCATCACTACCTTCCCGCAGAGATTCTTCAGAAAAAGAAAAAGGTGAGTTTGTTCTGAATTCTTCAGTCTGAACTCAAACAAATGATCCTAGAACCAAATCTACATTTTTACAGCACCCAAACCTATTGAAAAGAGGGAAAGTATAGACAGTTTGATCAAGGACTACACTCTTACCTTCATTAATCACAGAAGGATCTTTTGTTTTATATGTACTTCAGAATTGAAACCGTTTTTCTCATTTACTTTTAGAAATTCTAAAAGCTTTCCCTTCTTTCAGCAAAGTCTTTCTGATGTCACTCGAAGTTCAAGTGGACCACAATCCAAAAGATCATCTCTGGATAACAATTGTTTGGACAGCTCCAGAGACACTGATAATGGAACACCTTTAAATTCCCCAGTGTCTGCAAACAAGCCTTCCAAGCCTGATACTCCTTCAGGAGAGACAGAAAGGTCTGCATTTCAAAAATTTCCTTTCACTCTTCAGTTTATTTGAGGATAATGTAAACTTTTCTGTACCTTTGGTAAATACCTTTTTTAACTGTAAAAAAAATTTTTTTGTGAGGTACTAGTCTGTTTCTTATTTAGAATGACTTGACAGTTTGTGGTAATCCTGTGGGATGTGGTATATAGGTTTGTGAATATATGGGACTATTAATAGATGAGTAAACAGAAATGTCCAGGTTTTCTCTTTAATTCTCACTGGGTCGTCTTCCTTTCCCCCATGTTTTTTCTTCCTTCTGTGAAATGTTTAAATAGGAGTACTTGAAGGAAGTAATTTAAACATTTAGTTAAGTGTCTTAATACATACTATTTAAATCATTTAATGATGATAATTTAACACTTTTCATAGGAATAATGCTGAGCCTACTGCTGTAATTGTGGAAAAGCCACTGAGTGTCCCACCAGCTCAAGGGCTATCTATTCCCGTCATTGGTGCAAGTAGGTATCTACACTTTTCTTAGTTATAATTCTATTACATCTGTATTTAATTACTAAAATCTCTCTTTTTCCTTTTCAGAAGTTGACTCTGCAGTAAAAGCTGTTTCACCCCCAGCTGTGTGTACCATTCCTACGGTAGTAGGACGCAATGTCATTCCTAGAATCTCAACACCTCACAACCCTGTCCAGGGGCAACCACATCTAAATGGACTGTCAAATATAACTAAGAATGTTACACCCAAAAGATCCCACTCCCCATCCATAGATGGATCCTCTAAGAGGTTGAAAGACATAGAAAAGGTATACTTAAAATGTCAGTGGTGATCTAATCGTTGAGTTTTTTCAAAGTAAACTTAAAATAGTGCTAAAGAGGCTCACAGTTCTTCATACTTATCTTAGTATTCCATTAAGAATACTATTTATTCTTTTTAAACAGTCAAATCCTTAACCCTAATAGGAGAATCCTAATTGTTCATCCTGAATTCAAATTACTAATGTGTCTAAACATTTGAATGATTGGTCTAAATTTCTCTTTGGCTTACATAAAAGTCATCTCCTCTGCCTCCAGTAGGTGGTGGTATAACTTTTATTATCATCTAAATAGATCAAACTGTAGAAATTAAGGCTGTCAGTTGAATTCAGTCTGATTTAAATTCTCTTCCTTCACCAAACCAGTTTGTAGTAGTTTGTAATGGTTTGATGTTAGCCTGGTCACTAATTAGTTATGATGGACAAGGAAGCCTGGCATGCCACAGCCCATGGGGTCACAGTCAGACATGACTGAGCGACTAAACTGAGCTTACATAGATTCATACGTTTTTTATAGTAATGATAGCAACTCATTTTAATGTTTGTATTTTAGTTTATTCGACTTGAATCAGCGTTTAAGGAATCACATGCTGCTGAAGACAGGAAGAGAAAATCAGTGGTAAGTATATTAATAGTGTACTTAAAAATATTTACTTTTAAAGAGCCATGTATCAGGAAAAGTACTGTATTCAAAAGTAGATCATATATTTGATCTGTTAACTTTTGGTTATGGTTTATTTCATGTAGAAATATTTGCATATAGGAAAGTTCTCACTTGTATGTAATTCGGTTTTCAGGATGCCATTGGAGGAGAATGTATGCCTATTCCAACTATTGATACATCACGCAAAAAGGTAACAGTCTGATTTGTGAGTAAAATAAACAGGTAGAAATTTGTAGGTAATCTACAGGTACAAAAAGCTCATTAAGAAGAGCCTAGCACTGGGTGAAGAAAAAGGATACTAAAGACCAGCAGTATAGTTTGAAGTTGGGGATGGAAATAACAAACAGAGTATATGAGCCTAAATGTATGTACCTCAAAAGTCTAGAAGAGAGAGTTGCTAAGATTTCATGATTTATTCCTGAAGAAGCAGTTTAGTGTTCAGCATAGTAATGCCTACCAGCACTTGATAGGCTTTTGTTGTACCCCACTTCTAACTGACTAAATTCAGGTTTGATAGTTGGGACCATAGTTACTAATATTTTGGAGGAAGCAAATATACTGTTGTACAAAGTACCTTTGAAACATGAGCTAAAGATCCCTTAAGTCTCAATTTAGATATTTATTTTGAAAGGATTATCTTTTAAGCTAATAATATTGTAGGCGCTTAAAAAATGGGCCTTGTGTAAATCAGAAAAAGCTCATTTCTGAGAGGTTACAGTGAAGAAAATGACTTATTTTTCACCCCCAGTTAACATATAAAGTTTTTCTTATCACGGTCAACTGTCACCCTGCCAGATTCCCCCAGATGTATTGGCAGTTATAAAACAAAATAGAAAAACTGTCCTCTTACTTTCTAATAGTCGTAGAATTTGTAAAATTTCTTTTAACATAGAGTGGGTTACAAAAAGTAGAAGTGTATAATTATATAATGTATTGTAAGGGAAGAAAAAAGTTTGAGATGGATATTAAAGTATGAAAGTGTGAAGTGAAATCTCTGAGTTTTACTTTGAAAGATTTCAACTATAAAGGGCAAGGGCCATAAACCAAACATATATGGTAAAATTTTAATAAGGTCTGAGTGTTAGTTGTGGCATGTAAGTCTTCATTGTGGCATCTTCATTGTCCTTTCTCTTTATGCATGTCAAAAATCTTTTCATGTCATTTTTTTTTTATGTCATTTTTCATGGATGCCTAGATAATACAATTGTTTAGCCAAGGTAACATAAAAAGAGAGTTAATTTTTGCAGTCATCTATTGATGACTTGAAGTTAACATACTGTTTCCATCACACAACCATTTGTATTTTAGGTTTCTGTCTTTGTTTCTCAATTTCATATAATTGACTTCATTATATAATAATCTTTATTATCTTCAAAAGGCCTTATAGAGATGCTACTGAATTGTACTATCACTAAAGTTACCTACGCTAACTACAAAGTAGGTCTTCTAAAAACTTAGTTATCTCACTTGTTGGGTTATTCTCCATGAATGTTGTACAGAGACAAATTGAGGGATGTAACTGGATATCAAGCTTTCCTCTGTCTCACACACTTGGGTTCACCTTGACCCCAACAGTTACATGTTTATGTGAATTTCATGTGATGGTACACGCCCTGTTTCTCTACCATTGCCTGACTCTGAGGACTTTGTTCTTTGTGCATTTCTCAGTGTAGAAGTGTCAGTTGACTTTACACAGACCTCCTTCTTGTTCACACAGTCCTCCCACTTCTGCCCTTTCCCTGTCCTTTGCTTTTCACCTGTGTTTTTTTTTTTTTCTTCCCCTTAAGTGCCCCCAAATAAGAAATACCTACGAACATTGGGAGAAAGCATTCAACACATACTTGAGTATATAGGAACTTAAAGCTTTGGGGAAAAGACCCAGACTTTGTTACTGATTTACTCACTGGACCTTTGTAATATGTATTTGTTTTTCCTTCTTTGTTTCTATTTCTTTCTAATAGAGACTGCCCAGCAAAGAACTACCAGATTCATCATCTCCAGTTCCAGCAAATAACATCCGTGTCATCAAAATTATATAAGTATTGTAAGGGAAAAAGTTTGAGATGGATATTAAAGTATGAAAGTGTGAAGTGAAATCTCTGAGTTTTACTTTGAAAGATTTCAACTATAAAGGGCAAGGGCCATAAACCAAACATATATGGTAAAATTTTAATAAGGTCTGAGTGTTAGTTGTGGCATGTAAGTCTTCATTGTGGCATCTTCATTGTCCTTTCTCTTTATGCATGTCAAAAATCTTTTCATGTCATTTTTTTTTTATGTCATTTTTCATGGATGCCTAGATAATACAATTGTTTAGCCAAGGTAACATAAAAAGAGAGTTAATTTTTGCAGTCATCTATTGATGACTTGAAGTTAACATACTGTTTCCATCACACAACCATTTGTATTTTAGGTTTCTGTCTTTGTTTCTCAATTTCATATAATTGACTTCATTATATAATAATCTTTATTATCTTCAAAAGGCCTTATAGAGATGCTACTGAATTGTACTATCACTAAAGTTACCTACGCTAACTACAAAGTAGGTCTTCTAAAAACTTAGTTATCTCACTTGTTGGGTTATTCTCCATGAATGTTGTACAGAGACAAATTGAGGGATGTAACTGGATATCAAGCTTTCCTCTGTCTCACACACTTGGGTTCACCTTGACCCCAACAGTTACATGTTTATGTGAATTTCATGTGATGGTACACGCCCTGTTTCTCTACCATTGCCTGACTCTGAGGACTTTGTTCTTTGTGCATTTCTCAGTGTAGAAGTGTCAGTTGACTTTACACAGACCTCCTTCTTGTTCACACAGTCCTCCCACTTCTGCCCTTTCCCTGTCCTTTGCTTTTCACCTGTGTTTTTTTTTTTTTCTTCCCCTTAAGTGCCCCCAAATAAGAAATACCTACGAACATTGGGAGAAAGCATTCAACACATACTTGAGTATATAGGAACTTAAAGCTTTGGGGAAAAGACCCAGACTTTGTTACTGATTTACTCACTGGACCTTTGTAATATGTATTTGTTTTTCCTTCTTTGTTTCTATTTCTTTCTAATAGAGACTGCCCAGCAAAGAACTACCAGATTCATCATCTCCAGTTCCAGCAAATAACATCCGTGTCATCAAAAATTCCATTCGACTGACTCTAAATCGGTAAAAGCAGTGCCTCCTTACTTAAGTGAATATGCAATCATTTAGTGGCATAGATGCAGCCACTCTTAAAAATAGAGTGGGCTGTCATACAAAAAATAAGGTGAAAGGTAGTCATCGGCCTAACGACCTTGAAGTGTTTTTTTTGAACTCTCACACTTTGACCTGCAGATGCTGTAGCATTCTCTCATTGATTGCTACATACACTTCTTTGAGGATCACCTTTTATCAAATTGTCATCTGCAATATTATGGGTTTGCGTTGGAGGTTTTACTGCCTTAACTTTCAATGCTTGTTTTTCTGTATGGGAACCAGTTCTTAGCTCTTTGGAAATTGATAAAACAAGTCCTGATATACTGCTTCCCCCACCCCCTCTTTTAAGTCTTATGTTGTAATCATTGTATAGAACTGAAAAAGTTGAAAAAAAAAAAAAAAAGTCTTGTAATTTTCCAAATGTTAACACATTTATTTACTTTAGCATTGAAGTCACTTTGTGAAACCTGAGATAAATGAATGTGAGGTATATCTTTTCTGCTTTCCTCATTTGTGTAGATGTATTTTTTGTCTGTTCTGTTGATTTAAGTTATTTTTTCTGATTGGCACATGAAATATTTAAATTTTTATTTTTTTGTGCCTTTCTCTCCAAATGTTGCATAGTTACCAGGGAGGATTAGTCCAGTAATTACATAAGAGTTGGGCACCGTAAATTCTCTGTATTTTGCCTCCTATGGAGGCCTTTGAAATGCATCTTTATTAAGAATCAAACTATAACCAGGATACTGAAAGTCAGTATATGAATGGTGTAATCGTTACATATCTATCTCATGCCATTCTTGTTAGTTGACTGGTATTTTTTACTGAGGAGCAACTCAGTCTGGCATCAACAATAAAGATACCTTTAAGTATGGCAGACTTTGTTACTGATTTACTCACTGGACCTTTGTAATATGTATTTGTTTTTCCTTCTTTGTTTCTATTTCTTTCTAATAGAGACTGCCCAGCAAAGAACTACCAGATTCATCATCTCCAGTTCCAGCAAATAACATCCGTGTCATCAAAAATTCCATTCGACTGACTCTAAATCGGTAAAAGCAGTGCCTCCTTACTTAAGTGAATATGCAATCATTTAGTGGCATAGATGCAGCCACTCTTAAAAATAGAGTGGGCTGTCATACAAAAAATAAGGTGAAAGGTAGTCATCGGCCTAACGACCTTGAAGTGTTTTTTTTGAACTCTCACACTTTGACCTGCAGATGCTGTAGCATTCTCTCATTGATTGCTACATACACTTCTTTGAGGATCACCTTTTATCAAATTGTCATCTGCAATATTATGGGTTTGCGTTGGAGGTTTTACTGCCTTAACTTTCAATGCTTGTTTTTCTGTATGGGAACCAGTTCTTAGCTCTTTGGAAATTGATAAAACAAGTCCTGATATACTGCTTCCCCCACCCCCTCTTTTTTAAGTCTTATGTTGTAATCATTGTATAGAACTGAAAAAGTTGAAAAAAAAAAAAAAAAGTCTTGTAATTTTCCAAATGTTAACACATTTATTTACTTTAGCATTGAAGTCACTTTGTGAAACCTGAGATAAATGAATGTGAGGTATATCTTTTCTGCTTTCCTCATTTGTGTAGATGTATTTTTTGTCTGTTCTGTTGATTTAAGTTATTTTTTCTGATTGGCACATGAAATATTTAAATTTTTATTTTTTTGTGCCTTTCTCTCCAAATGTTGCATAGTTACCAGGGAGGATTAGTCCAGTAATTACATAAGAGTTGGGCACCGTAAATTCTCTGTATTTTGCCTCCTATGGAGGCCTTTGAAATGCATCTTTATTAAGAATCAAACTATAACCAGGATACTGAAAGTCAGTATATGAATGGTGTAATCGTTACATATCTATCTCATGCCATTCTTGTTAGTTGACTGGTATTTTTTACTGAGGAGCAACTCAGTCTGGCATCAACAATAAAGATACCTTTAAGTATGGCAGACTTGTATTTTTGAAGTGTACAGTGAACTTGGCATGATAATTCCTGACCATTAAGTACCCCCTATAACTTCAGTTTCTTCACGGACTAGGCATGCAGAAATAAGCAGTGGACTTTATTGAGACCTAAAGTCATTTTTGATGACACTGTTACCAATCATTAATTGGCTCAGGACCTTTGTAATTTTTATTTAAATATGAGTTGTCTTTTTTACACTGCTTTTTTCAGTGCATTTCTTAATATTTTTTAAGTTTCGTGAACGCATGCTCCATTTATTAAAATCCATAACCATGTAATTTCTTGTAATATGTTGATTCAGTGTTTTGTAAATGAAGTCGTATGTATTTTCAGAGTATTTTTGTATGTTCTGTAAGATACCATCTTTTCAAAGAGAAAAAATTTTAAAAACCCTTTTCTGTCTCTCTTCAGTCTAATTTTTTAAATATGGATTATGCTTGAATT
Source organism: Tragulus kanchil (assembly GCA_022376925.1). NCBI lineage: Eukaryota > Metazoa > Chordata > Mammalia > Artiodactyla > Tragulidae > Tragulus > Tragulus kanchil. Next base: position 115,691,242 of record JAIOJX010000029.1, on the reverse strand, counting down.
AAAATGAAAATGTATATAGATTACACAACCAGGAATGCTGGTATATATATATATCACCTTCTTCAGCTTTCACTCACCATTTAGTAGGTCCAATAGGAAAAACACAAAATGGTATGTTTGAATAGTGCAGGGGAAAATCCTTGATTGTATACAGGATACATGGGATGCCATTTAGTTAGTGGAGTCACAGTCCATTTTTTTTTGCAAGCGCTTTACCATTGAGGCGAAATAACTTGAATTCTGATTGTCAGCAGTATCCTGCTTATCCCACTCCTGTTCTTGACCTTCCATTTCTCTGAAATGGAAATTCTAGTGTTTACTTCTAAGTCTTCCTTTGTTAGGTTAAGGAATAGCACGGAGACATCAGTGGTTGTTCTACTAATCATAAAAAAGTTTTGGGCAATTCCGTAATACTGTTGCATAATCTGTATTTTGCCTCCTATGGAGGCCTTTGAAATGCATCTTTATTAAGAATCAAACTATAACCAGGATACTGAAAGTCAGTATATGAATGGTGTAATCGTTACATATCTATCTCATGCCATTCTTGTTAGTTGACTGGTATTTTTTACTGAGGAGCAACTCAGTCTGGCATCAACAATAAAGATACCTTTAAGTATGGCAGACTTGTATTTTTGAAGTGTACAGTGAACTTGGCATGATAATTCCTGACCATTAAGTACCCCCTATAACTTCAGTTTCTTCACGGACTAGGCATGCAGAAATAAGCAGTGGACTTTATTGAGACCTAAAGTCATTTTTGATGACACTGTTACCAATCATTAATTGGCTCAGGACCTTTGTAATTTTTATTTAAATATGAGTTGTCTTTTTTACACTGCTTTTTTCAGTGCATTTCTTAATATTTTTTAAGTTTCGTGAACGCATGCTCCATTTATTAAAATCCATAACCATGTAATTTCTTGTAATATGTTGATTCAGTGTTTTGTAAATGAAGTCGTATGTATTTTCAGAGTATTTTTGTATGTTCTGTAAGATACCATCTTTTCAAAGAGAAAAATTTAAAACCTTTACTGTCTCTCTTCAGTCTAATTTTTTAAATATGGATTATGCTTGAATTAAAATGAAAATGTATATAGATTACACAACCAGGAATGCTGGTATATATATATATCACCTTCTTCAGCTTTCACTCACCATTTAGTAGGTCCAATAGGAAAAACACAAAATGGTATGTTTGAATAGTGCAGGGGAAAATCCTTGATTGTATACAGGATACATGGGATGCCATTTAGTTAGTGGAGTCACAGTCCATTTTTTTTTGCAAGCGCTTTACCATTGAGGCGAAATAACTTGAATTCTGATTGTCAGCAGTATCCTGCTTATCCCACTCCTGTTCTTGACCTTCCATTTCTCTGAAATGGAAATTCTAGTGTTTACTTCTAAGTTTTCCTTTGTAAAGTTAAAGAATAGCAAGGAGAAAACAGTGGTTGTTCTACTATTCACTTTTTATGTAGAAGACAAGGATGAAATCCTATGACCAAATGGTATCTCCTTTGGCAGAGCTGTTCCCTTAGCTGACCCTTTTCCTTTATTCAGTATTTTGAAATTTGTTTTATAAATATTCTTCTTGAGCAAAAGTACATGATTATGAAAGGAATAATTGTCACATCACTTAAAAACATTAAAACTTTCTATTAGGCTTTAAGAATCCCCCATACGTACATCCAAATTTAGCCTACCATATAAACCATTTCTTTGGAGTAACTAGTGGAGTTTCTCTCTTTAATAAGAAAGCAACAACCCTAAGCTTGGTACTGTAATATAGTCATATCTCTTGTTTTAAACCCCATTCGATCTGAGGTTAAGACATAGTCAAGAGTCTAATTCTTACAGATAACATTCTTCAGCCTGTTTGCTAACTGGTTGGGGGAGTTGATGAGGTGCTTTTGAGATGGTGGATTTGGTCAAAAATGACCTATCCCAAACAGTAAGTATAACAGTCAGTACAGCTGACCCTTGAACAACACAGGTTTGAACTACACAAGTCCATTTAGACACGATTTTTTTTCCAATAAATACAGTATTTGTATTTTTATTTTACAAATTTTTTTAAGTGTAGGGAAAAGTCGATTAGAGATCACAACATGTAGAATCAGAATAACTAGGGTTTGAGTCCTGATTATATCCAAACTGTTTCAGCTTCCTGTCCTGGGGTGAGTCATGTATCAATTTCTGTGTTTTTGAGGCAGAGTCCAACTGTTTTCAACTGGAGAGGCTGAGTGCCCCTAACTCCTGCATTGTTCAAGGTTCAGCTGTACATTATGTTACCATGCAGGACAAGGGGTTCCAAGTAAGTAACAGGGGAAAGGAATGGTCTGTGATTGTCCTATGTTCAGAGACACTAGGTAGATGTGTTTGATTCCCAAGTGTGTTTTATTTCAAGTATAACTAGCAATGTATTTTATAATGTCAAATAACCTGTTCTTCCGTATGTAGGCAACATGTTCATTTTCACAAGTTTATTGAGTTTTAATCTCTTTTTTCAGTAACTGGCTGTAAAGAATAATATATATCAAAGAAACAGTTATCTGCTAGTTTAAACATTAGGGACTTAACTAATTGAGAGACAGGATACATGGCTGAAAAACTCGTAAAATTAGAGCAAGAGGATTTTGCAAGAGTGTGCTTACAATAAAGAGTTTTTGTCTTAAGGCAGCCATTTGGTAACATTAAATGTTTACTGAGGAGCAACTCAGTAAGTGAAGATGAACAGTGTTGAAATGGGCTAAACTTACTTTCCATGAGTGCCCCACAACTTCTAAATAGAAATTCCCAACTTGCAGATCATGGACTATAGGGAATCCCTTGCAGAGGTAACATAGGAGGTTTTGCTCATATGCATTTTTTTGAGGGAAGTTCGTACTTTGATCAGCTTCTCAAAATGGTTCACAACCCTAAAAGAAGTTAAGAACCACAGTTTTTCAGGATTAAATAATCCCAAATTCTTCAGAATTTTCTTAAGATTTTCTTTGGTATACTTCTGAAAATGTACTGTGACTATTAACTACTAAAGTGGGCTAATGAAGGACTCTGGAATACTGAATTCCTCTCCAAGTTTCTTATATATCTCAGATGAAACTATATTAGTATTTAGAAAAAGACTTATGATTGGATTCATAGGTGTCTTCATGTTAACTTAAATTCATTAACAGGGTCAAACTTCAACAGATTTCAACCTAGGAATGATCAAGAGTAGAATAGCTTAGAATAATCATTACAAATGATAAAAAAGTGGCATTAATCATTAAAGATCCTAATCCTTTGATTTTGGTAGCCTTAAATTTCTTATTCCTCCATGTTGGTGATTCAGACTGAACAGACCAATATATAGAACTTTAGTGTAAAAAAATTTTTAAAAATAAAAGTATGTGAGTATTTAAATAAATAACTACCTATTAAACCTTCCAAAGCTTAGAATTTAGGTCATGATAATAGTGATGAATATAGTGCAGGCAATGGAAGAAAGTCGGTCTCTAATGGTAACTATTTCCTTAGGATTTTTTAAAAGAATTGTACAAGGTCAGATCCTTCCCAGATTTCCTATTTTTTCTGTAATTTTATATTTCAAGTATAACTAGCAATGTATTTTATAATGTCAAATAACCTGTTCTTCCGTATGTAGGCAACATGTTCATTTTCACAAGTTTATTGAGTTTTAATCTCTTTTTTCAGTAACTGGCTGTAAAGAATAATATATATCAAAGAAACAGTTATCTGCTAGTTTAAACATTAGGGACTTAACTAATTGAGAGACAGGATACATGGCTGAAAAACTCGTAAAATTAGAGCAAGAGGATTTTGCAAGAGTGTGCTTACAATAAAGAGTTTTTGTCTTAAGGCAGCCATTTGGTAACATTAAATGTTTACTGAGGAGCAACTCAGTAAGTGAAGATGAACAGTGTTGAAATGGGCTAAACTTACTTTCCATGAGTGCCCCACAACTTCTAAATAGAAATTCCCAACTTGCAGATCATGGACTATAGGGAATCCCTTGCAGAGGTAACATAGGAGGTTTTTGCTCATATGCATTTTTCTGAGGGGAAGTTCGTACTTTGATCAGCTTCTCAAAATGGTTCACAACCCTAAAAGAAGTTAAGAACCACAGTTTTTCAGGATTAAATAATCCCAAATTCTTCAGAATTTTCTTAAGATTTTTCTTTGGTATACTTCTGAAAATGTACTGTGACTATTAACTACTAAAGTGGGCTAATGAAGGACTCTGGAATACTGAATTCCTCTCCAAGTTTCTTATATATCTCAGATGAAACTATATTAGTATTTAGAAAAAGACTTATGATTGGATTCATAGGTGTCTTCATGTTAACTTAAATTCATTAACAGGGTCAAACTTCAACAGATTTCAACCTAGGAATGATCAAGAGTAGAATAGCTTAGAATAATCATTACAAATGATAAAAAAGTGGCATTAATCATTAAAGATCCTAATCCTTTGATTTTGGTAGCCTTAAATTTCTTATTCCTCCATGTTGGTGATTCAGACTGAACAGACCAATATATAGAACTTTAGTGTAAAAAAATTTTTAAAAATAAAAGTATGTGAGTATTTAAATAAATAACTACCTATTAAACCTTCCAAAGCTTAGAATTTAGGTCATGATAATAGTGATGAATATAGTGCAGGCAATGGAAGAAAGTCGGTCTCTAATGGTAACTATTTCCTTAGGATTTTTTAAAAGAATTGTACAAGGTCAGATCCTTCCCAGATTTCCTATTTTTTCTGGAATTTTATATTTGAAGTTAGTTGAACATGAGATTCTCATCAGGCTTGCTATAATTTTTTAATATATTGCTGCATATTTAGCAAGGACCCACATAATTACCTTAAAAAGTACTTAGGATATATTTGAGGTTAATGGTGCTACATCACTTCACAGTATTATGTAAAATGAATGCAGCTGCTGTTCCTTTCTAGCTAGCTGTTTGTGTAGTTCATATTAATTTTTCCTGCCTCTCATTTGGATTGTCTTAATTTTTTAGTTGTACACATGAGCCTCATTATCTGTCTGGAATAAGTAATCAAATAAACTTGCTTTGATAAATAGGTGTTGGTGATTGATATTATTTGGGAGTAACTTAATGATATCAGACGTCTTTTTCAAACTGACAGCCAGTTTGGTCATTTACCACTCAGACTCTAGTAAATAATGGTATCAGTGAGCACTACCTGCTTAATACAAAAGCAAAGCTCAGGGCTTCCCTGGTGGTTCAGCACACTACCTTGCAGTGCAAGGGGCGTTGGTTCGATCCCTGGCCTGGGAGGATCCCACGATGCTGCAGAGCGGCTGGACGCATGTGTCCAACTACCAAGCCGGGGCTCTGGAGCGCATGTGCCCAGAGCCAGTGCTCTGCAGCGACAGAGGCCACTGCGATGGGAGGCCCACACAGGCCAAAGAACAAAGATGGATGAAAACAAATAAATGAAAGACCAATAGAAGTGGCCAAAAAAAATTTTTTAAATGCAAAGCGTATACTCAGTTTGCCTTACACAGAATGTCTGCCTAAACATTAGCAAGCAGTAACATCTGCCTCAAACACTGGAGGCAAAATTCTATCACACTTTTGGTCAACATCAGACAAGCAGAATTTTCTACTAATGGCTAGACAGGTGCATTTAGAAATCACATCTTGGGTACTGTCCACAGAAATAAGAAGTATCTTGGGGCTTCCCCTGGTGGTCCAGTGGATAAGGACACTGCCTTGCAGTGCAAGGGGCGCCGGTTCGATCCCTGGCCTGGGAAGATCCCACGTGCCTGCCGCGGAGCGGCTGGACCGATGTGCCCAATCACCGAGCCGGAGCTCTGGGGCGCATGCACCCAGAGCTGGTGCTCTGCGACAACAGATGCCACCACGATGGGAGGCCCGCAGGAGCCAAAGAACAAAGATGGATGAAAATAGAGAAATGAAAGACCAGTAGAAGTGGCCCGCCCGCTCCCCTCCCTCCCCAACCTGACCCCGCCCAAAATAAATAAATAAATAAATCTTTTGGAAAAAAAAAAGAAGTATCTTGAATGTAATACTGAGTTCACAAATAAGAATCTACATCAAGATTATTAGCAAGCCACTCATGGCCCCAGGGGAAACACTTGATATTTATTAAGCTAATGAGCAAAGCCTTTTGTATTGATTGAGTCATAGATAAAGGAAGAACTTCTAATAGTCACTGGTAAAGTACACTGGAGTGCCAGCTGAGCAGCGCTGGAGTGGGAATTTTTGATTAGGGCAACTCACTACTCTTAGGATCTAACTTTAATAAAATTATCACACTGTGCTTAATGTGTTAACATCATAATAGGTTCTTTGTGGATCTGACTGCATTAGTTATTATTGGCAAGATAGAATTTGATGCTTTTAAAGCACATGTCCTAAAAAAACATCTTTCAAACCATATCATCCAGCCAAACTTTTTATTACTTACTAGTCCTTAAAAACTCTTCCTTGCCAACCTCTGATTACTAACATTTTGAGCCTAATGACCACGTAAAGCCTTCTATGATAGCCTGGCCACAATCCGTTGTCCTACCTCCCTAACGTGTTACTTTTCAACATTTCAGTTACTTCAATTTGCATTCTGTTCATTTTACCTACTTTTTTTGCAAAGCGTATACTAGCCTTACACAGAATGTCTGCTAAACATTAGCAAGCAGTAACATCTGCCTCAAACACTGGAGGCAAAATTCTATCACACTTTTGGTCAACATCAGACAAGCAGAATTTTCTACTAATGGCTAGACAGGTGCATTTAGAAATCACATCTTGGGTACTGTCCACAGAAATAAGAAGTATCTTGGGGCTTCCCCTGGTGGTCCAGTGGATAAGGACACTGCCTTGCAGTGCAAGGGGCGCCGGTTCGATCCCTGGCCTGGGAAGATCCCACGTGCCTGCCGCGGAGCGGCTGGACCGATGTGCCCAATCACCGAGCCGGAGCTCTGGGGCGCATGCACCCAGAGCTGGTGCTCTGCGACAACAGATGCCACCACGATGGGAGGCCCGCAGGAGCCAAAGAACAAAGATGGATGAAAATAGAGAAATGAAAGACCAGTAGAAGTGGCCCGCCCGCTCCCCTCCCTCCCCAACCTGACCCCGCCCAAAATAAATAAATAAATAAATCTTTTGGAAAAAAAAAAGAAGTATCTTGAATGTAATACTGAGTTCACAAATAAGAATCTACATCAAGATTATTAGCAAGCCACTCATGGCCCCAGGGGAAACACTTGATATTTATTAAGCTAATGAGCAAAGCCTTTTGTATTGATTGAGTCATAGATAAAGGAAGAACTTCTAATAGTCACTGGTAAAGTACACTGGAGTGCCAGCTGAGCAGCGCTGGAGTGGGAATTTTTGATTAGGGCAACTCACTACTCTTAGGATCTAACTTTAATAAAATTATCACACTGTGCTTAATGTGTTAACATCATAATAGGTTCTTTGTGGATCTGACTGCATTAGTTATTATTGGCAAGATAGAATTTGATGCTTTTAAAGCACATGTCCTAAAAAAACATCTTTCAAACCATATCATCCAGCCAAACTTTTTATTACTTACTAGTCCTTAAAAACTCTTCCTTGCCAACCTCTGATTACTAACATTTTGAGCCTAATGACCACGTAAAGCCTTCTATGATAGCCTGGCCACAATCCGTTGTCCTACCTCCCTAACGTGTTACTTTTCAACATTTCAGTTACTTCAATTTGCATTCTGTTCATTTTACCTACTTGCTTTCCCCTGAGAGGTTGTAAGTTGAGAATAAGAACTGCTGTCCAAGGGCTTCCCTGGTGGTCCAATGGGTAAGGTCACCGCCTTGCAGTGCAAGAACTCCTGTCCAAGAAGCTTTATGTAGTAGGTGTCCAGAAAAATCCTAAAGAAGAAAATGCATGAGTCCTATTTGTTGGTTTTGATTTTTTTTTTCTTTTTGATTTGAAGAGGCTTATGTAGAATAGAGGGCCTGATGAACTAAGAAGCAAACAAAACTTAGACTCATTACAGCATGTTTCTCAACTTTTTTACTGTGAAGGTCATTAAGATACATTTTCAAGCTTTTTCAACTGTAATACTTAGTTTAAAACATTTTATATTGTAAGCCAGAACATGTATGCATATATGTATATGTGTAATTTATATATGTCTATGCACACATACATAATTAAAACAAGTTTTACAGGTTGATATTTTAAGTGCTAGCTATGATTTCACTAAAGTGATTTCACTAAAGTGATTTCACAGCCTCTCCTGAGCTCCTGTAGTGTATTTGAAATACATTACAATTGGAAGTTCTCTTCCCAAAAGTTCACCTCATAGTCACTCAGGTGAGATGTATAATTTACTCATGGAGAGAATTCTATTGTACACACAGAGTTTTCATGTAATATCCCAACATGGTCCAGGAACTCGACACCAGAGAATTGGCATCCAATAGTAAAAGTAACAACATTACTATCTCCTGTAGAAAAAAATCTGGTAGGTTATATAACAATCATATCATCATTTTTGTGCTTAATGTGTTAACATCATAATAGGTTCTTTGTGGATCTGACTGCATTAGTTATTATTGGCAAGATAGAATTTGATGCTTTTAAAGCACATGTCCTAAAAAAACATCTTTCAAACCATATCATCCAGCCAAACTTTTTATTACTTACTAGTCCTTAAAAACTCTTCCTTGCCAACCTCTGATTACTAACATTTTGAGCCTAATGACCACGTAAAGCCTTCTATGATAGCCTGGCCACAATCCGTTGTCCTACCTCCCTAACGTGTTACTTTTCAACATTTCAGTTACTTCAATTTGCATTCTGTTCATTTTACCTACTTGCTTTCCCCTGAGAGGTTGTAAGTTGAGAATAAGAACTGCTGTCCAAGGGCTTCCCTGGTGGTCCAATGGGTAAGGTCACCGCCTTGCAGTGCAAGAACTCCTGTCCAAGAAGCTTTATGTAGTAGGTGTCCAGAAAAATCCTAAAGAAGAAAATGCATGAGTCCTATTTGTTGGTTTTGATTTTTTTTTTCTTTTTGATTTGAAGAGGCTTATGTAGAATAGAGGGGCCTGATGAACTAAGAAGCAAACAAAACTTAGACTCATTACAGCATGTTTCTCAACTTTTTTACTGTGAAGGTCATTAAGATACATTTTCAAGCTTTTTCAACTGTAATACTTAGTTTAAAACATTTTATATTGTAAGCCAGAACATGTATGCATATATGTATATGTGTAATTTATATATGTCTATGCACACATACATAATTAAAACAAGTTTTACAGGTTGATATTTTAAGTGCTAGCTATGATTTCACTAAAGTGATTTCACTAAAGTGATTTCACAGCCTCTCCTGAGCTCCTGTAGTGTATTTGAAATACATTACAATTGGAAGTTCTCTTCCCAAAAGTTCACCTCATAGTCACTCAGGTGAGATGTATAATTTACTCATGGAGAGAATTCTATTGTACACACAGAGTTTTCATGTAATATCCCAACATGGTCCAGGAACTCGACACCAGAGAATTGGCATCCAATAGTAAAAGTAACAACATTACTATCTCCTGTGGAATTTTAGACCATAACTTTACACATTTAACATTTCCTGAGCATTTGGGATGAGCCTTATTAAAACATTATGGCACTTTTAGTCTTTACAATAATCCTAATAAGGTAGCCCTGTTGTCCTCATTTTACAAATGAGGAAATTGAGGCTTAGAGAGTTTACGTGGCCAGCTGCAAATTGTGTAACTACTAACTGGCAGACTCAGGAAGCAGGATTCCAAGCCTGGCACTCAATCAAATCTACTTATGAGAAAACTTGGAGGTGTGAATCAAATTCCTGCCACACCACATTCTTCTGTGGTGTCTGGAACTTTTGAGGGCAGCCTTTTCAGAAGCAGTCACTTGTGCCAGGCTGCAGGGGGCGCTGTGGCTTCCTGCAGGGAGCCTGAGGCAAAGACTCTGGAAAACCCAGCTCTGCCTAGGCTCTGCCACTTAACATCTGTGTACCTTCCACAGCATTCAACCCTCTTCCCTGTGCTTTTTCTCCCACTTTGAAATACCGGCCCTTTAACTTTCATGGGGAAACTGGGGTGTATTCCCAACAATTGGCAGGTTCTACAAAACGATGGACACACAGACTGTTATTTCCAGAATAACAGCTGTGTAGCATTCCTTAGCCCTCAGTCTAAGAGCAGGAAGAAGAGGGATCAAGGGTAAAAGATGGCTAAGAAAAGTAAAAATGTTTTACTTGATCTGCTTCATCATAGTGAGAGGATACTTTACACTTCTCTCAGAGTTTGAGAACAACCAAATAATTTTTTTAATGGTACATAATAATTTCAGGGCAAGTAAAAAGGAAATGTACCTACAGTATATCACATGGATCAGCTCCAAATATTCACATAGTCATAATAAGTAGAGAATATTGAATTAGCTCCCAGTTCAATAGGGAGAGAACAGGGAGGACAGGGTGTAAGAGAGTGAAATCTTCACTTTCGATGGTGGTAAACAGAAAATATCTAAAACCAAAATGTCCAGAATAGGGTAAGCATGTTATTTAGAAATAATAGAGAAATAAATAGTAATTAGGAATAAATAATAGAAGAGTCTTCATGACTTGAAAATAAATGGCTTTAAAAGTAGAAATTAAGAGTGAGGAATAGGAAAGGAGATGACATTTTGGTTTTTTTTTAAGAAGACTTGTAGAACTTCCTGCCTTTTAAACTAGTGTATCCACTACCTGACTAGTATGCAGAAAATGCTGTAGACTGTGGAACAGAGAGACATGGGCTACATCTCTTATTGTTTACGGGGCCTTGGGGTCCAGGTTGCTAATGTGTAAAGTGAGACTATCAACACCATGTCACCTGAGGAGCATCCAGAAATGGTGTAGAGCAGCAGTTCCAGCCTTTTTTGGCACCAGGGACTGGTTTTGTGGAAGGCGGTTTTTCCACAGATGGGGCAGGTGCTGGAGGTTCAGGCGGTAATGCCAGAGATGGGAAGTGAAGATCGAGCACCTCGGGTGAAGCGTCGCTCACCCACCACCCACCTCTTGCTGTGTGGCCAGGTCCCTAATGGGCAGCAGACCCAGGGGTTGGCACCCCTGGTTGAGAGGCTCTGCAGCCAGACCGCCTAGGCTCAGACAACTGACTGACAGAAATTGTGGAAATTACTTCCCTGTGCCTCGGTTTTCTCTTCCGTAAGTGGTGATTTTGATGACAGAACCTACCTCAAAGAGCTGCTAAGTGGATTAAAAGAGAGATCCGGAAGCTCCTGGCGAAATTCAATAACTAACTGAGCCAGAAGAGGGTTACGAGATGGTTACCTACAGCAGCGCATTGTGCTCTATGCTTGGTGCTTTGCCCCGCTTGGGCGTCTGCGCCTCCTAAACCACATCCAAAGAAACCCCCCCTGTCTCCCCAGCCAGAGTTTAGAATCAACAAATAATTTTTTTAATGGTACATAATAATTTCAGGGCAAGTAAAAAGGAAATGTACCTACAGTATATCACATGGATCAGCTCCAAATATTCACATAGTCATAATAAGTAGAGAATATTGAATTAGCTCCCAGTTCAATAGGGAGAGAACAGGGAGGACAGGGTGTAAGAGAGTGAAATCTTCACTTTCGATGGTGGTAAACAGAAAATATCTAAAACCAAAATGTCCAGAATAGGGTAAGCATGTTATTTAGAAATAATAGAGAAATAAATAGTAATTAGGAATAAATAATAGAAGAGTCTTCATGACTTGAAAATAAATGGCTTTAGAGAGTAGAAATTAAGAGTGAGGAATAGGAAAGGAGATGACATTTTGGTTTTTTTTTAAGAAGACTTGTAGAACTTCCTGCCTTTTAAACTAGTGTATCCACTACCTGACTAGTATGCAGAAAATGCTGTAGACTGTGGAACAGAGAGACATGGGCTACATCTCTTATTGTTTACGGGGCCTTGGGGTCCAGGTTGCTAATGTGTAAAGTGAGACTATCAACACCATGTCACCTGAGGAGCATCCAGAAATGGTGTAGAGCAGCAGTTCCAGCCTTTTTTGGCACCAGGGACTGGTTTTGTGGAAGGCGGTTTTTCCACAGATGGGGCAGGTGCTGGAGGTTCAGGCGGTAATGCCAGAGATGGGAAGTGAAGATCGAGCACCTCGGGTGAAGCGTCGCTCACCCACCACCCACCTCTTGCTGTGTGGCCAGGTCCCTAATGGGCAGCAGACCCAGGGGTTGGCACCCCTGGTTGAGAGGCTCTGCAGCCAGACCGCCTAGGCTCAGACAACTGACTGACAGAAATTGTGGAAATTACTTCCCTGTGCCTCGGTTTTCTCTTCCGTAAGTGGTGATTTTGATGACAGAACCTACCTCAAAGAGCTGCTAAGTGGATTAAAAGAGAGATCCGGAAGCTCCTGGCGAAATTCAATAACTAACTGAGCCAGAAGAGGGTTACGAGATGGTTACCTACAGCAGCGCATTGTGCTCTATGCTTGGTGCTTTGCCCCGCTTGGGCGTCTGCGCCTCCTAAACCACATCCAAAGAAACAAGCCACCCCTGTCTCCCCAGCCAGACTGAGGGACTAGGTCGCCACCTCCCCTGCAGTGATGGGGACATAAATGGTCTTCACCCTGCCACCAAGCCCTCTAAACATACTTCCTGGGAGATACATTTTATTTAGAGAAAGTATATAAGACTCATTTCATCCTTACAGCAGTACACTGGTTGCTGCTTCAGTCACCTTAAAGGTTACAACAGGGGAGGCCCCATCAAGGCGGTCTCCGCCAGCCGGGGCTCACGGAGTGCCTGGCAGGGCGGCTGCAGCATGCCGGGGACACGCTCCCGACTTAAACAAGCATCCTGTGATTTCAGGTGAGACTACACCTGTGAGACCTGCCACACACCGAGAGATGGCCACGGGAATGATCCAAAGCCACACCCACCTCCAGATGTATTTATGCCCACCTCTGCTGGGACTGAGACAGAACTGTCTAACCCGATCCCAACTCACTTCCTGCCAGGGCTTCAGGGCAATTCAAAGAACTAAGTGCAGGTTCTTTCCAAATAGACTGGTTTCTTGAAACTCACAAGAAGTCAAACAAAAAAAAAAGAAGTCAAACAGCAGAAAAGAGGGGATTTCTGAAAGCCACCCACTAGGATGGCAACTGGTGTTCGGTAGTTTCAAATATTAAGAAAAGAAAAACTCGACGTTGATTAGGCAGTATCTAATCTCCCTGAGCACAGGAAGTGAAGGCGATCGAGCCTGATCTGCAGGAGGCCCTGAGGATGTACAAAGCAGCCACTCCTCTAGCAAGGCCCACTCACCGCCTGCAGAGACGCCTGCTTTTCCTGCCTCCAGCAGAGCACCCTGGAGGGAAAGCACCATTAAATTCCCTGTGATCTGGAGCCCATTCGCTGCCCCAAGGTCACCAGGTGAAGGGGGTGGGGAAAGAGGGAAGGAGGAGGTCAGCTTGACGGGCTAAGTTGACGGGCTCAGTGGGAGACAAGAGCCACGAAGGCATTCATTGCACAAAAGTTGACGGAGCCCTCAACATGCCCCCGGCATTGACTCAGGCACCCAGGTGACAAACAAGGGTGAAACATGTCTCTGCACGGAGGGACCCCCCCAGACCGGTAGGAGGCTGTCTGACATCTTGGTTCTGCCACACTGTGAGAGCACAGCAGGGGGACCCCTTCCTTCTGCCCTGGTCAGGGATTCTGGTGTTGGGAGATGTAGGGTTGAAAGATGACTAGGCGCTTTCCAAGCAGACCAAGGGCTGGGGGAGGTGGGAGGGTGGACAGCAAGGCAGAGGAAACCACAGGTGCGAAGGATGGAGGTTCTGGAAGTGAGTGGCAGGGCTGTGTGGAAGAAATACTGGATGCATTTGGGGAAAGGTGTGGCAAGAGGTCAGAACTCTTAGCGGAGTTCCACTACCTGTGGATGGTAGAGAGAGAGGGCTGGGTAGATCGCGAAATTCTCACTATGAGGTAGCTAAGAAATGGGGAGAGTGGCAAGTGAGGGGACAGGCTCTGAGGTGGACTGGATGGGCTCTGATGACAAACCAGGTCAGGGAGAAGCAGAGGACAGTTTCCACTTCCTTGGGTTGGAAGTTACTGTTCTGTCAATAATTCTGAGAATACAGGGGAGGTGTTGGGGTGAGAGTCATGAATTCAGATCTGGCAGTACTGAATTTGAATTGCCTCAAGCTCGTCCCCATGGAGATGTGCAGTAGACAGTGGGAAATACAGACATAGCTTATTTTATCATACTCTGCGGATATTGTAAAAAAAAGAAAAAAACAAAGGTTTGTGGCAACCCTGCTCTAAGCAAGTTCATCAGCACCATTTTCCAACAGCATTTTCTCACTTCCTGTCTCTGTGTCATATTTTGGTAATTCAATATTTCAAACCCTCCACTGGCAAAAAAATTACAGCTCGCTGAAGGTACAGGTCATGGTTAACATTTTTTAGCTATAAAGCATTTTTAAATCAAAGTGTGTCCTTTTTTTAGACATAATACTACTACTGCACAATTAACAAACTAGAGTATAAACATACTTTCATATGCACTGGGAAATTTAAAAAAAAAAAAAACAAAAGACTGTGACTCCCTCTATTGCCGTGGCCTGGAACAGAACCCCCAGCATCTCCAAGGTGTACCTGCCCTGGCCTGGAGCCCAGGAGAGAGGCCTTGGCTGAAGGTTCAGATTGCACAGCTGGCAGGTGATTTTACAGACATTTGTTGGTGGGCAACTAACTTCAAGAGGGGCTTCCCAGGTGGCACTAGTGGTAAAGAACCTACCCACCAACGTCCCTGGGTTGGGAAGATCCCCTGCTGGAGGCCATGGCAACCCACTCTAGTATTCTTGCCTGGAGAACCCTCTGAGCAGAGGAGCCTGGTGGGCTACGGTTCATGAGGGTCCCAAAGAATTGGACACAACTAAGCAGCTTAGCACACACGCACAGCCTCAAGAGAGGGGCTCTATTAGACCCTAAGGGTGGGGACAACTCTGATTAGTCAGCTTGGGGGAAAAGCTAAGCCAGCACAGCTCTGACTGCTCCCCTACTCTGAATCTATCCCATGTATGCTGACTGGTTCCCTGGGGACTGCACTGGGATGGTTTGTAGAGCGAATGGGGCAGACCCAAAGCCATGGTCTCCATCAGCATTAACAGTAATAAAGCGAATGTTTTCTCTCCTACACCATGGACAAGCCATGGAGTTCTTCAGGCATGAATACGGGAATGGGGAGCCATTCCCTTCTTCAGGGGATCTTCCTAACCCAGGGATCGAACCCAGGTCTCCCACATTGCAGGCAGATTCTTTTACCATCTGAGCCCTCAGGGAAACCACTTCCAAACTCACAACATGACTAGTGTATGTTCCGTTTGCTGTATTTTTCTCTCCTCTGCATTCCAAGCAGGTAGTCAAGCCTGTCAGGGTTTCCTTCCCTGAGATGTTTTCGCAGAGAGAGAGCGCAATCATTGGTAGCCTGTGCGTGCATGCCTGGGCCTGGGGCTTTGAGAGTGACAAGGGAGGAGAGAAGACTTGACCCTGGACTGAGAAGAGGGTGAAAACTCAACAGATCCCAAGGACTGGGGTCTGGATGCTGCTCTGTGTCCACTCGCTGGGGAGGTGACAAGTCCTCAGTGAGGGCAGTGGATTAGTCTAGTTGCGAAGGCTGGACCTCAGGCCCAGGAACGCTCCTGAGCTTTACCAAGGAATCCTTTGCTCCAAGCAGCCAGGCCACTGACCTTGAGGAATCACAGGTTCAGACCAGGGAGCATCTCAGCAATTATCAGCCAGAACCAAAGACCAATGATTTGCCTAGTGGGGCCTTCCAGAAAGTGCCAGCCTTGGCATACCTCTGGCTGGAAGGGGGAACATTCACTGAGATTAATTTCCTGCCAGCACAGGACAATGGGGACTCACTGTCAGACTGAAGTTGATGTAGACAAAGTCAAGAAGTGTGTTATTTCCTTTACCTCAGAGTTGGAAGACTAAGATTCAGAGCTCTGGCCATAGTTATCAAAACACAGAGGTGCTAGGAGTATGAAATGTGGGGTTCAGAGAGAATGAAGCCAAGGAGTGTGGGCCAAAGCCTGGGCAATCTCAGAGTTTAGGCTAAATGAAGAAAGGGCTTCCCAGGTGGCATAGTTGGTAAGGAATCTGCCTGCCAATGCAGGAGATACCAGAGATGCAGGGTGGGAAGATCCCCTGGAGAAGGAAATGGCAACCCACTCTAGTATTCTTGCCTGGATAATCTCATGGATAGAGGAGCCTGTTGGACTACAATCCACAAAGAGGCAACCACACACAAAGAAAGAAGGAGCTGGAAAAGGTTAAATCAGCAACACAAGAGATGCTAAAGAGGAGAGCTAATAGCATTAAATCCTGCACAAGTCCATCAAGACAGAGACTGAAAGGTAGCCACACGGTCTGACATTTAGGATGACCTTAACAGAGCAGTGCTGTGGAGGTGGACATGCATGCAAGGAATAAAGGTCGCATTCAGAGGAAGGAGGGAGAAATCAGGGGTCAAAGATGGAAGTGGAGGGAAGATTTATGTTTAATTGAAGAAATTTCTGGAACTTCCCTGATGGTCCAGAGGTTAAGAATCCACCTGAAAATGCAGGGGACATGGGTTCAATCCCTGGTCAGGGACGATCCCCCATGCCTTGGAGCAACTAAGCCCGTGTACCACAGCTACTGAATCTGCAAGCCTAGAGCCCATGCTCCACAAGAAAAGAAGCCACTGCAATGAGAAGCCCACACACTGAAACAAGGAGTTGCCCCCACTTGACACAACAAGAGAAAGCGCACATGCAGCCAAAAATAAATACAGATTTGCAAAAGGGATTTCTGAAAGGACTTTAAGTTTGAGGAGGAGGAGTCAATGGAACAACAGTGGAAACTAGAACTGGATCTAGAGGACAGGAACATCCATCCATCTGCACAAGCCAAGAAACTACTCAGGCAGGGAGTAGGAACATGGGAAGGAGGGCAGAGGGAGTAGGCAGCTTCCACGACGGTCCTGGGGGATCTCTGCCTCCTGGGCTCACGCCCCTTTTGTAATCACCTCCCCTAAAGTGGGTGTTGGACTAACTGACTCACTTCTAACAAACAGAATGGAGAAGTGATGGTAAGCCACTTCTGATATTCTGTTATAAAAAGACTATGGCTGTAAAATAAAAGTTTAAAAAAAAAAAAAGAAGACTATGGCTTCCATCTTGGGCACTCTTGTCTTTGTTGTGTCCTTAGGGGGAGTCAGCTGCCATGTGTAAGGCACCCTATGTAATAAGGGCCCACATCAGTGACCCCAGAAAGGAGTTCTTCAGTGCCAGCCAACAGCTGGATTACACTCTTATGAGAGAGTCACCCTACGAAACCACAGCCAGAATCCACCAACTGTAAGATAATAAACATTTGTTACTGTAAGCCACTAGGTTTTGAATATAGCAAAAAATAACTATTAAGAAGTAGATATGTTTGCATACAGGGAAGGCAAAGGTACCACACGGTCTACATAGGAGACTAAAGAGCATGCTTGACTGACATCATCAAGGAATGAAAGGGGTGGACAAGAGCAGTGCTGTGGATGCAAGGAATAAAGGTCGCATTCAGAGGAAGGAGGGAGAAATCAGGGGTCAAAGATGGAAGTGGAGGGAAGATTTATGTTTAATTGAAGAAATTTCTGGAACTTCCCTGATGGTCCAGAGGTTAAGAATCCACCTGAAAATGCAGGGGACATGGGTTCAATCCCTGGTCAGGGACGATCCCCCATGCCTTGGAGCAACTAAGCCCGTGTACCACAGCTACTGAATCTGCAAGCCTAGAGCCCATGCTCCACAAGAAAAGAAGCCACTGCAATGAGAAGCCCACACACTGAAACAAGGAGTTGCCCCCACTTGACACAACAAGAGAAAGCGCACATGCAGCCAAAAATAAATACAGATTTGCAAAAGGGATTTCTGAAAGGACTTTAAGTTTGAGGAGGAGGAGTCAATGGAACAACAGTGGAAACTAGAACTGGATCTAGAGGACAGGAACATCCATCCATCTGCACAAGCCAAGAAACTACTCAGGCAGGGAGTAGGAACATGGGAAGGAGGGCAGAGGGAGTAGGCAGCTTCCACGACGGTCCTGGGGGATCTCTGCCTCCTGGACTCACGCCCTTGTGTAATCACCTCCCCTAAAGTGGGTGTTGGACTAACTGACTCACTTCTAACAAACAGAATGGAGAAGTGATGGTAAGCCACTTCTGATATTCTGTTATAAAAAGACTATGGCTGTAAAATAAAAGTTTAAAAAAAAAAAAAGAAGACTATGGCTTCCATCTTGGGCACTCTTGTCTTTGTTGTGTCCTTAGGGGGAGTCAGCTGCCATGTGTAAGGCACCCTATGTAATAAGGGCCCACATCAGTGACCCCAGAAAGGAGTTCTTCAGTGCCAGCCAACAGCTGGATTACACTCTTATGAGAGAGGAGTCACCCTACGAAACCACAGCCAGAATCCACCAACTGTAAGATAATAAACATTTGTTACTGTAAGCCACTAGGTTTTGAATATAGCAAAAAATAACTATTAAGAAGTAGATATGTTTGCATACAGGGAAGGCAAACATTTGAGGGAGCAAGTGCCTGAAACACTTCCATTTTCTGTACTGAGACCAAGCTGGAAATAAAGAACAAAGTTGTGGCATGGGTATGGTGGAAGATGGGAAATTTAGTTGACTAAGGATGCATAATAAAAGAAAGAATGGACCAGTGCTCTTAAGGGACCAACTGAGATGGGTAATTTAAAAAAAAAAAAAAAAAACAGTTGAAGCTACTGTAAAATGCAGTTAAGGAATTATTGTCCAGCTACCCTGACACCCTGAAATAGAAGAGAAAGAGGTTGTGGAAATGACCAGGATTAGGAGTTTATAAGATGATGGAGCAGAAAGTCAAAGAAGCAGATCGTCTGAAGATGCCAGCAAGAGATGGGCTATAGTGATGGAACCACAGAAGGGAAAAAGCGGTGGTCAGAAGGTCACAGCTGGGCGGGTAGAAAATGGTAGGTAGCCTCCATGAAGGTGATGAGCTGGTTAATGGGTTTAAATGTGAGAAGAACCAAAGGCCCTAGGCCTGTGCTCAGAGGGGGGAAGTTCTGGGTAACCAGATGACTCAAGGTGTGCCCACGGGTGCAGGTTTATTAAATGAGTGCCTTCTGCCAACACCTCCAGTTTGACTCAAGCAAGACTGACTCTCCTTCATTCCATCACTATGAACACAGTGCTTCAGCCACAAAAGACTCCTGTGGGAACTTCCCTGGCAGTCCAGTGGTTAAGAATCTGCCTTGTAATGCAGGGGACATGGGTTCAATATCTGGTCCAGGAACTATGATCCCACATGCCACAGAGTAGCTAAGCCCATGCACCACA
This sequence comes from Tragulus kanchil, assembly GCA_022376925.1. Taxonomy (NCBI): domain Eukaryota; kingdom Metazoa; phylum Chordata; class Mammalia; order Artiodactyla; family Tragulidae; genus Tragulus; species Tragulus kanchil. The sequence continues at coordinate 115,671,811 of JAIOJX010000029.1, read as the reverse complement.
ACTACTAAGTCTGCATGCTCTAGAGCCCACGTGCTACAACTCGAGGGTTTGTACACCTCAACAAAGACCCCACAAGCCACAACTAAGACCCGATGCAGCCAAATAACTAAATTTTTTTTAAAAGGGACTCCTGTGGCTCTGTTCTTGTCACAGAACCTGCATTGCCCTCCTTTCTACCCCCATCTTTCCCCAGTAGATTCCTTTTGAATCTTCAAGCTCCAGCTCGTGTTCTGCATCCTTAGGGAGGTCCTCACAAATGTCTCCCATCTGAATGAATGCCTCCCCATCCCCAGTCTGGTCGTGCACCTGTTACATCTTTGAGTTTGCCATACATTACCATGTTGATGAGGTTTTCTGTTTTCTTCATCAGAGATTACATTCTTGGGGGCAAACAGTGTCAGCTGGGATCCTTAGGTAGCAGATGCTCTCAGCAGAGTGGTCAAGTCAACACTCAGGTCTGAGCTGGATAAAGTGGTAGAACAATAAGGCTGAAGCCGCTGAGCAGACAATAAGCATGCCTGTGGAACTCTGAGATGAAAAAGGCAGCAGAAGAGAGCGCTTCATTCACTGTGCATCAGTCAACACTCACAGCAGCTGTACCAGGGAGAGCATCCAAGTCTGGAAGACTAAGGCTCAAAGGTTCAGTCTTGACCATCACTTGTGCCTTTACTCCTCCCTAGGGTCTCATCCACTCTCAAGACTAAAATCCATCAATATGCTGGTGACTCCCAGAATTCCTCTCCAGCCCAGAGTGCTCCCATTCTGGCCTCTAGACATGACTCTCACCACTTCTGCAGCATCCCTCACAGGTCTCTCAAACTCACATAGTCACAGGCCCCTGATTCCACTCCCAGAGCCACCATTATGCCAGTAAGTGGCAATTCTGCTCTACCAGTTAGGACTAAACAAACGTGACCCCTCTCTTTCACACTCCCTCCCCCAGTGGTCCTATGGGCACCACCTATGGGCATCTAAGTTCAACCACCCACTCCCCTGCTTCCGGCACCTGCTACCTGGATTACTGCCTCTCCTAGTCACCTCTCTGCCTCCCTCCCTGCCCCCTGCCACCCATTCTCAGTGCAGCAGCAAAGAGGTTCTCTTCAAATATGAATCCATTATTCTGCCCTCCCTCTTAAAGTCTTGCAGTAGCGTGGCATCTCAGACCCTCAGATGGCCCATCAAGGTCATGCATGATCTGGTCTCCTGTCAATCACTGCTCTGATTTTTAAAATAGCTTTTTTTCAGATATAAACCACACAGTTTGCCTACTCACAGTGTACAACTGATGTGGCTCTTTAGCACACTTTCAGAGTCTTGAGTTGTGCAGTCACCCACCATCTCAATGAATATTGGACCATTTCCATCATCTCATAAAGAAACTGCATCTACCTAGCCATCTCTCTCTGATCTTCCCTCCTCTCCCAACCCTAGGCAACCTGCTTCATCTCTCTGTAGATTTCCCTTGGGTGGGTATTGCCTAGAAACCTCTCTGTGTTTCTCTCCTCCTCCCGAAAGCCCCTTCTCCCCACCTCTGCCCTTTTCCTCTCCTACCCTACCCAACACCTTGGCCTCCTGGGGCTCCTTGATCACTCCCTGCTCAGAGCCTTTGCACTGCAGCGCCCTCCACCTGAGCCCCTCACTCCCCAGATTCCTGCACAGCCACACCTCATGTCTCCACTCCAATGCCACCTCCTCAGTGAAGGAAGCCTTCCTGATCTGCACACCTCCTGATCTCATCCCCACACCTACTCACCTTCTCTGTGTCACCAATCATTTTAATGCATAATAATAATGATACATATATATAATGTATATAATTTATATAATACATAGATTATATTACATATACGATACCAGGTGTATGTGCAGGCGTATGTATTCCTTTATCAACTGTGTTTCCCTGCCATGCATGGAATATAAACTCCAAGGGAGGGGGTTACCACTTCTGTACCCTTAGTGCTTTGAACAGCACCTGAAATACACTCTTATAAATGTTGCCAAAGAAACAGTAGAAATAAGACACGAACATGAGTTTACTGGATTCCAAAGCCTATACCCTCAGCCACTGGATTCCGCAGGTCTTAGAAAGTGGGAAGAATTTGGATAACTACAAGAGGTAGAAAGGTCTGCCGCCCGTGCTCGGGGTGGTGGGTGCGGAGGTGCGTTGCCCAGGTCTCCCCTCCGGGTGGGGTGTTCTTTACTGTGGGGAGTGTTGGCAGCCGCCAGCTCATGACAGCATCCTCGGAGCTGGCTCTGGTCTAAGGAGAGCCGCTCCCCCAAGGCCACTCTGTGCCTTTCCAGGGCAGCCTGTATCCAGTGGAATATATCCTGTTTCCAGTAGGGTATAAAGCCTTCCCCGGCTCCAACGGTAAAGGGCCATCCTAGCTCCTTGGTTGCGACACATCAAAGTTCAACTTCCCCCCTCCCCTCGACAGCTGTTGATCTTGAGTTCACACCTCAATAAACCCTGTGCAGGCAAATCTCGGTTGCACAGCCTGCTTCCTAGGGGGCTCAGCCTGTGACACTCAGAATAAATCATCGAACAACTTTCCAGCAAGGTCAAAGGATCTTTGGGAAACTGGACCCAGAACAAACGAGCTGGACCTCTGAAAGTGATGCCAACAACCAGCTGAACCAATCCCACCTGCGTTTACACCACCCAGGCTCATCATTCCACGTGATGAGCATGCACAGGAAGGGATGGTGACGTGCGTGGCCCACGACTGCCACTTCGGCTCGCGAGCAGCGCTCACGTGAAAGCAGCTCCATTTCATAGCCCAGCAGACCTCAGCTTAGGTCCCTGAATGTGCCGTGACCTCACCCCACAGGGCTAAACCTGCATCAAGTCATGAGTCATCGGGCTCCATCATAATTTCCTCTTGCTTACGTACCCTGCCCCCACTCCGTGGACAGTGGTTATCTCCACCTCCTCTTCTGGAGTCTGGCTGCTGAGAGGAGAGCGGCGAGGGGAAAAGTAGTCGATCAAGAAAAGACAGCCCCAAGGGGGCAGCAGTGCCCCTGCCTGAAGTTATTAAAACCGCACGTGTGTGTCAGCCTTGCAGTTGAGGGAGAAATTAGACGGTGGTCTCCTCCCGAGCGTGGGTACAGCTTGAGGACCGGCACCAGGGGTCAGGAGTAACAGTGCTGCCATTCGTAGGACTGCTCATAGAGGAGATTTTGCCAAGATCTGTTCTGAGCACCAGACCCATGTTCATTAGTTTCACAGCCGTAACAATGAGGGAGGTGCCAGGATTATCACCCTTGTCTTGCAGACAAGGAGACTGAGGCCCAGAGAACTTAAGAAAGGTAGGAGACTTCCTCAGACCACACCGGTCACAAGTGGGTTTGGCCGCTGTACCTACCGCACCGCCAGTGTGTCTAATTTGGGGCCAAAGGCGGTACCCAGATTTAAACGGGGTTAGGGTTAGGATCAGGGGTACACAGCCCCAGGGGACTGCTCACACCTGACCACACACCCCTCAGAAGCAAGTGAGGGTGAGCAGCTCCCCAGAAACTTGGGTTAAAGAGAAAATGGGTTAAGGAGAAGTGGAGGGCTTCCCTCCCTCCAAGCCCCCCTTCTTCCTGCCTTCTGTAAGGGCTGTGAACATCACCCCATGGCTTGATTCAGGGTGTTTACTTTCTCTCTGATGCATTCATTCTTTCCTGATTTTTTACTTTTCTTTCCATTTGCTCACCAGGGAAGGCCTGCTGGGTGGAAACGTCACACCTGAGCTAAAGGAGAACAATGGGCACCCGTGGCTGAGGAAGCCTCCAGTGTGGTGGCTCTGTTGTGGTTCCAGAGCGTCCTCCAGGCAAGATCGGATCTTGTGAGACACCCAGTGGGGCCAGTGGAGACAGTCATCACTTCCTCCCTCCGCGGAGGTGCTAATAAAACAAACTTTTCCTCTCTCAGGCCGGTTGGCTGCTGTGTTGATTACAGCAAGATCTTCTAGACTCTGATTCTCCACCTGTTCTTTCAGAGTGCTTGCACCTACAAGTCCCGGCCCTCTCCAACACACGCAAAAGAACTTGACTGTGTTTTCCCATGGGCATCTCTGGGTAGTGTTACTTATTCCCAAGTTGCCCTCCTGAACCAAAAAGAGTGGTAATCCCCTTAGAGTCCAGATGTTGGAACTGGGAGAATGCTTAGGTTTAACTAGACCAGTGTGTCCCAGAGCTGTTTCTTTCTTTCTTTTTTTAATATTTATTTTTATTTATTTGCCTGTGCTGGGTCTTCCTTGAGGCAAGATCTTCAGTTGCGGCAGGAGAGGTCTTAGGTGGAGTATGTGGGATTTATTTCCCTGACCAAGGGTTGAACCCTGGTCCCCTGCGCTGGGAGTGCAAAGCCTTAGCCACTAGACCACCAGGGAAGTCCCCCTAAGCTGTTTATCACCCCTAAAAAAGGGCCTTATCAGATATTTTTCTTCCTAATTGCCCTTCTTCCCAGGATATTATTGTATATCAACATATCTCAGGGCACGAACCATTGTAATATCTTTTTTTTCACACACATTGCCCCTAGCCCTCTTACACCTAAAAAACACTTTGCAGGCAATATGGCCTATAAAGAATACAGGAGCTAGAGGGGACTTCCTTGGAGGTCCAGTGGTTAAGAATGACCTTCCAATGCAGGGAGTACAGATTTGATCCTTGGTTGGGGAGCTAAGATTCCATTGCCTCAGGGCCAAGAAACAAAAACATAAAACAGAAGCAATATATTGTAACAAATTCAATAAAAAAAATGGTCCATATAAAAAAAAATCTTAAAAAATAACACATGAGTTAGCATCAGCAACTAAGTTTCCAGCCTTGTACTTTCTTCCTTTTCTGTGGTGACTGCTGATATCCTGCCCCAGAGCTGCACTTTTTGCTCCTGGTTGTCAATGAACTCCCATCTGCTTCTCACACTGAAACCTTAGACCAGAAGTAATTTCACTCCTATGCAATTACCCAAGAGAAATAAGTGACCGTGTTCACCCAAAGACCAGTACAAGAATGTTCCTAATCCTTCTACATTGTTGGTGGGAATGTAAATCGGTATAGCCACTATTAAGAACACGATGGAGGTTCCTTAAAAAACTAAAATAGAGCTACCATATGACCCTGCCTTCCCACTTCTGGGCATATATCCAAAGAAAACCATGATCTGAAAGGACACACACACCCAGATGTTCATCGCAGCACTGTTTACAAGAGCCAAGACATGGAAGCAAACTAAATGCCCATTGACAAATGAATGGATAAAGAAGATGGGGGGGGTGTTATGTTTGTCTGTGTGTATACGTGCATATATATATATATATATATGTATATATATATATATATATGAATATTACTATTAAAAATGAATGAAATGCCATTTGTAGCAACATGGATAGACCTAGAGATTGCCATGCTGAATGAAGTCAAAGAAGGAGAAATACCACATAACATCCTTTACATGCAGAATCTAAAAAGAAATGATACAAATGAACTTACAAAACAGAAAGAGACTCACACACTTAGAGAACGAAGTTGTGCTTGCCATGGACGGGCAGGGGCCGGAGGGGAAGGATGGGGGAAGGGATGATTAGGGAGCTTGGGATGGAAACGTATACACTTCTATATACAAAATGGATAACCAACAAGGATCTATTGCATAGCACACAGAACTCTGTTCAATGTTGGACATGGGAGGAAGGCTTCCTTGGAGGTCCAGTGGTTAAGAATGACCTTCCAATGCAGGGAGTACAGATTTGATCCTTGGTTGGGGAGCTAAGATTCCATTGCCTCAGGGCCAAGAAACAAAAACATAAAACAGAAGCAATATATTGTAACAAATTCAATAAAAAAAATGGTCCATATAAAAAAAAATCTTAAAAAATAACACATGAGTTAGCATCAGCAACTAAGTTTCCAGCCTTGTACTTTCTTCCTTTTCTGTGGTGACTGCTGATATCCTGCCCCAGAGCTGCACTTTTTGCTCCTGGTTGTCAATGAACTCCCATCTGCTTCTCACACTGAAACCTTAGACCAGAAGTAATTTCACTCCTATGCAATTACCCAAGAGAAATAAGTGACCGTGTTCACCCAAAGACCAGTACAAGAATGTTCCTAATCCTTCTACATTGTTGGTGGGAATGTAAATCGGTATAGCCACTATTAAGAACACGATGGAGGTTCCTTAAAAAACTAAAATAGAGCTACCATATGACCCTGCCTTCCCACTTCTGGGCATATATCCAAAGAAAACCATGATCTGAAAGGACACACACACCCAGATGTTCATCGCAGCACTGTTTACAAGAGCCAAGACATGGAAGCAAACTAAATGCCCATTGACAAATGAATGGATAAAGAAGATGGGGGGGGTGTTATGTTTGTCTGTGTGTATACGTGCATATATATATATATATATATATGTATATATATATATATATATGAATATTACTATTAAAAATGAATGAAATGCCATTTGTAGCAACATGGATAGACCTAGAGATTGCCATGCTGAATGAAGTCAAAGAAGGAGAAATACCACATAACATCCTTTACATGCAGAATCTAAAAAGAAATGATACAAATGAACTTACAAAACAGAAAGAGACTCACACACTTAGAGAACGAAGTTGTGCTTGCCATGGACGGGCAGGGGCCGGAGGGGAAGGATGGGGGAAGGGATGATTAGGGAGCTTGGGATGGAAACGTATACACTTCTATATACAAAATGGATAACCAACAAGGATCTATTGCATAGCACACAGAACTCTGTTCAATGTTATGTGGCAGCCTGGATGGGAGGGAAGGCTGGAGGAGAATAAATGTATGTGTAAGTATGGTTGAGTCCCTTGACTGTTCACGGGAAACTATCACAACACTGTTTGTTAATTGACTACACCACAATAGAAAATAAAAAGTTAGAAAAATGAAACAAAAAACATGTTCCTAGAAACTTAAATCATAATAGCCCAAGCTGGAAACAGACCAAGTGATCCTCGATAAGAGAATAGATAAATAAATTAGGACATACTCATACAATGGAACACTACTAGCAATAAAAAGGAAGAAACTACTGGTTCACACAGCAACTTGGATAAGTTGCAAAAACAATATAAAGGAAAGAAAACAGACACAAGAGCATACACGGTATGATTCCATATCTGTGAGGTTCAAACACAGGCAGAACTAGTCCATGGTGATATTCAGAGTAGTACTTACCTTTGGGATGACGTAGAGGGAAATTTCCTCCTCTGTCTCAATCTGACTGTTTGTTACCTAGGCTTACTCAGGTTAAAATGTATGTACTCATAAAAAGTCTAGCTTTACACTTGAGAATCATAGGCTTATCTTTTTTTTTGGCTGCACCAGATCTTAGTCGTGGCATGTGGGATCTAGTTCCCTGACCAGGAATCAAACCCTGGCCTCTGCTTTGAAAGTGCATAGACTTAGCCCCTGGACCACTAGGGGACTCCCTTCATAGGCTTATCTTTATCAATTATATGGCAAAATTTTAAACAGGTCCTTGAAAGCTCCTAAAAAAAGAAAATCAACCGGAAGTGCCTGGTTAAGATACCGACTTCAGGGCCCCATACAGAGACTTATTCTACGGAGCAGAGCTGAGAAACTGACCCTTATCCAACCCCTAGGGACTTCTGCTACAGGTGGTCCTAGCATTACGATCTAAGACAGACTGGTCAAGAGTTTTAGCAGAAGGTATTTTACTGGCTCCAATTGCATCTTGGTACCTGTTCCTATTCCAGAAATCTAAAGAACTTGGAGTGAACGGAACAAATGTAGTAAAATGTTCCTTGAAAAGCTGTGAGAAATGCAACAGGAATAGATTCCTACCCTATAAGCTTAATTTGAATCAATCTACAGGCAAACTGCTCCCTAGGAATGAAGGCCACCATGTTGGAGGCAAGGAGAAAAGGCAAAGATAAGGACCTTTTAGATTAAACAGTATTTTCATTGTTGCAGTCGAATATTCTGGTTGCATCACACCCTAAATCACTGTGTGTGGAAGGCAGAGAATCATATCTGTACCTGAGTACTAGTTCCTCTTGAGCTGTGTGACTTTGGGTAAATTACTTAACAGCTCTGATCTTCAGTTCCTTCTCCGTAAAGTGGGAATAACTGAATTTACTTCATGGGGTTGTTGTAAGGATTAAAAGAGGGAAAGGATGTAAGGATGGTTTAACGTATGTACCATATGTGATGAAGGAAGAAGAAATTTCCCTTTACTCTCTTATGTTCCCTACCCTCTTAAATTCTCTACCTGGAGCCTATAATTTAGCCTGATATAAAAGACAGATTAACAAGAGAGAAACAGGGCTTCCCCTGGTGGTCCAGTGGGTAAGGACACCGCCTTGCAGTGCAAGGGGCGCCGGTTCGAGCCCTGGCCTGGGAAGATCCCACGTGCCACGGAGCGGCTGGACGGATGTGTCCAATTACCGAGCCGGAGCTCTGGGGCGCATGCGCCCAGACACTGTGATGGGAGGCCCGCAGGAGCCAAAGAACAAAGACGGATGAACATAGAGAAATGAAAGACCAATAGAAGTGGCCCGCCCGCTACTCTCCCTCCTCAACCTGACCCCTGCCCAAAATAAATAAATAAATAAATCTTAAAAAAAAAAAACACAAAAAACAAAAGAGAAACAAGCACAAGTTTATCAATATGTGCGTTGCACATACACATGGGAACACCCAGTGATGGGTAGCTGAGAGGGGTGATTACCTTGGATTATTTGGCATTTTAACAAAAGGACCACAAACCTTGAGAAGTGACAAGAAAAGGAAAAGAACTTTAAAGTTCCAGGGCAGCAAATTCTGGGAAGGCAAATAAAGCAGAGAATTTATGAAAGACAAAGCCTTGTTAGTAAGCTTTGTTGTGTAGATTCCTCTGGTACCATCTCTGAGGTGGCAAGGGTCTGGAGGTATTCTAATGATTAACTTCTGTCCTTTCTGGTAGAGAGGGGGAAAGGGACAACTTTCTGAACTTCTGTCCTGCTTTTAAACAAATAAGGAGCGAATGGAGAACTTTTCGTTTATCTACTTCTCAACTGCCTGCAGTTCAAAATAATCCTACGCCCAAGTGGCAGATTCTGCTCACGATAAAGGGTGGGAGGAAAAAGGGTAAGCTTGAAATTTAGCATTTTCATCACACCCTAAATCACTGTGTGTGGAAGGCAGAGAATCATATCTGTACCTGAGTACTAGTTCCTCTTGAGCTGTGTGACTTTGGGTAAATTACTTAACAGCTCTGATCTTCAGTTCCTTCTCCGTAAAGTGGGAATAACTGAATTTACTTCATGGGGTTGTTGTAAGGATTAAAAGAGGGAAAGGATGTAAGGATGGTTTAACGTATGTACCATATGTGATGAAGGAAGAAGAAATTTCCCTTTACTCTCTTATGTTCCCTACCCTCTTAAATTCTCTACCTGGAGCCTATAATTTAGCCTGATATAAAAGACAGATTAACAAGAGAGAAACAGGGCTTCCCCTGGTGGTCCAGTGGGTAAGGACACCGCCTTGCAGTGCAAGGGGCGCCGGTTCGAGCCCTGGCCTGGGAAGATCCCACGTGCCACGGAGCGGCTGGACGGATGTGTCCAATTACCGAGCCGGAGCTCTGGGGCGCATGCGCCCAGACACTGTGATGGTAGGCCCGCAGGAGCCAAAGAACAAAGACGGATGAACATAGAGAAATGAAAGACCAATAGAAGTGGCCCGCCCGCTACTCTCCCTCCTCAACCTGACCCCTGCCCAAAATAAATAAATAAATAAATCTTAAAAAAAAAAAACACAAAAAACAAAAGAGAAACAAGCACAAGTTTATCAATATGTGCGTTGCACATACACATGGGAACACCCAGTGATGGGTAGCTGAGAGGGGTGATTACCTTGGATTATTTGGCATTTTAACAAAAGGACCACAAACCTTGAGAAGTGACAAGAAAAGGAAAAGAACTTTAAAGTTCCAGGGCAGCAAATTCTGGGAAGGCAAATAAAGCAGAGAATTTATGAAAGACAAAGCCTTGTTAGTAAGCTTTGTTGTGTAGATTCCTCTGGTACCATCTCTGAGGTGGCAAGGGTCTGGAGGTATTCTAATGATTAACTTCTGTCCTTTCTGGTAGAGAGGGGGAAAGGGACAACTTTCTGAACTTCTGTCCTGCTTTTAAACAAATAAGGAGCGAATGGAGAACTTTTCGTTTATCTACTTCTCAACTGCCTGCAGTTCAAAATAATCCTTACGCCCAAGTGGCAGATTCTGCTACCCTTCACACACCTGGCATGCAGAAGGAACTTGTTAAATGCAGCATTCTCCCATCGTTCCTGAAATTTAAGTTGTTTGTATAAGCTTCAGCCCCTCTTATTTATTGGGCACCAATTTTGTGCCAAACACTGTGCCGGGAGCCAGGGCTGGAGGGCTGAACGAGCTGCAGACACTCACAGTAGAGGGCGTGGTGGGACAACCTGGGAGGACAGGAACCGGGGAGACACTGCCCGGTGCAGGCAGCCAACCAGTCCCAGGGTTCCCCCAAGCTGCGTTCAGCAGGATAAAGGGAAGTTGCTAAAAAGATAAGCCTAAGCACCAACAAAGGCCTGGGATTCCCAGGGGATTGAGCTGGGTAGACTTCTGGGTTCTCTTTCATGGGGGGCATTGACTGAGTGCCAGGCACGGGGTCAGAAGCTATGAGGAACGTGAGGATAAGTCAGCCTGTGCTTCCAGGAGACTCACCATCTGAATCAAGCTCTCCCCAACCCACTGTAGAAAGAGAAAGCAGGGCTTGAATTACACACATACTTTGTGTCTGACCTATGTTGTGAACCACCTGCTAGTCCACAGAGGAGAGGGCTAACGTCTGGGGGGCTCTAACTCCCTGGCTACTGGACCTGGTAACAGTCTCTAACCACGGAGGGATTTTGGCAAGCATGTGACTGGCCCAGTCTGACCGCTTTTGCCACCCTCAAATTATAGCATTTCTAAGGTTCTGCTTCTTGAAAATTCGACGGCGAGGAAACCTTCATGAGAAGTCACACTCCGCCTCTGGTGGCTTGGCAGTATCTCTCCCCAGCTATCTCCAACAGAATTCAAAGGCCACCACGTCACACTGTCACAAATTCAACCTTTGCCAAAAAAATTTATACTGCTCTGTGAAATTGGGTAACCTTCTCAGGGCTGTGAGAAGTGGCTCATGCTCAATGGCATACTAGTAACTGTTTAACATGGGTGCTGCAAGGGAAAAAAAAAAGAGCCTGAATTTGTTCACCAATTTCTCTGGTGTAAACACTCCCTCCATGATCAATTTCAAGCTACCACAGTTACACCACTGAGTGTGGAATCGGGAAGAGATGTGTGCAGTCTGCTCTGGTGAGCAGAAAGGAGCCACTCCAGCACACCAGTGAGTCACCTACTCTCAGCGGTCCCTGGAAGATGACTCAGCAGAATGATCTGTAAATGGAACCTCAGTGATGAATGATGGCATATTCTTAAAAGCCCAGAAGCATTGTTTGAAACACCTTTGGGAACTGGAGTGACCTGCTCACACAGTTGGGCCCACGGTTTTGTTCTCCTTTGGATCAGGCTACCTTCCACTTCAAATCTTGTCCATTTTCTGTCCAGTCACCTCCTACCCATCCATCCATTCGCCACTTGAGTCACTTCCTCAAGGAAGTCTTCCTAATACCCCAGCCTCCACTTAGCTTTCCCTACCATGAACTCTCAGACCCCAGTTATATCTCCTCTCTGGGTTCATCACAGTTTTTAACAGTAAATATTGTTGGTGTGGGACTTCCATGGCAGTCCAGTTGTTAAGAATCTGCCTACCAGTGCAGAGCACCTGGGTTCGATCCTTGGACTGGGAAGATTCCACATGCCTCAGTGCAACTAAGCCCGTAGGCCTTAACTACAGAGCCCATGCTCTAGAGTGCTTCAGCTGCAACTACTGAGCTCAAGTACTGCAACTACTGAGCCCTTACACCCTAGAGCACATGCTCCACAACAAGAGAAGCCACAGCAAGCCCGCACATTTCACTGAAGAGCAGATCCCACTTGCCACAACTAGAGAAAGCCTGCCTGCAGCAATAAAGACCCAGCACAGTCAATAATAAAAATAAATAAATGTTTACAAAATAATCCTTCAAAAAGTGTTGTCAGTGTGATTATTTGATTTGTATCTCTCTCCCTCAAGACTAAATTCCCAAAGGGCAACGCCTGGTCACCATCGAACCCTCCCCCTGGAACATGATGAGCGTTCAGAATATCCTTGTGGGACAAAGAAGTACATGCTGTGAAGAAGAGTCTAAACCGAGAGCACCAACACAGGGCAGAGACCCTTTCAGGATCACCCCGCAGCACTCTCTCCACCTCCAGACATTCGTGAGGTTTTAAGCTTCCGTGTCAATCTAGCCCGAGTCATCCTCATCCAGTCGAGGAGAAAACTCTCCAGTCCTGGGCTACCTCAGCTTTACTTGGCTTGTGTACAAGTGGACAAAGACCTCCCCTCTGGCCAGATGCAGCCCCAAGGACCCTTGACTTGTTACATGATGCTCTTTGCATCCTGGTGATGCATGTGCTTCCTCAGAGCACATGACTTGGTGGGCAGCACTAGCAATGAATTCAGGTCCTTAGTCCAGCACCTTCATGCCTCCCCCAGAGACAACCTTGCCAGGATCTAGGAACAGAGAGTTCCAGGCAGAGGGAACATCACTGCCAAGTTCCTGAGGCAGGGCTGAGCTCATGCACTGAGAAACAGGAAGAAGTCAGAGAGGGCAGCAGGGGCCAGAAGGGGAAGGGCTTTGAGTTAAGTGAAGACCTTATATTTTAAGGGCTGGTTGAATGGATCAGAAGTCAGAAAATGGATAAAATAAGAATTTTTGTTCTTATGGTCACGATCTATTGATCATGAATGGGAATAGCCCCTGAGAGAAGGTACTGAGGTGGTCCTCTTATTATACAGAGTACTTTGGGGGCCAGTCCCCTCCCAGAGCATGCAAGACCTGAGCCAGATTATACTGTGAACCTTCCTTCCTCCAAGCATGCAAGATGGCCTTAAAGGGGTAGACATTTACTGTTACAGGTACCTATCCCCTTTCCCTTCTGGAACTGTTCCTTTCCCTAATCCAAATATGGACCAGAGAGACCCAAGGAACTCCTGTCATGTGCATTCATTTTCCTTTTTTGGAGAGTGAGCACTTATTACCAAACTATGCTTAAGTATAAAGGATACAATGGTAATAAAAGGAAAGAACACAGTCCTCCTTCCATGGAAGTCACAGTCCAGTGAGGGGACTAGTCTAGTCTCTCCCCCTAGATTGTAAAATTACAACAGGGAGAGTTACTTCCAAAGAAGAGGCTGCTGTATTTGGAGACCTATGGTGGGTGGCTGACCTAGCAAAGCTGATGACTGAGCTGAGAGCATTGTCTATGGCACGTGAGAAGACTAAGTGGCAGGAGAGAGCATGATGAGCACAGGGAGAAAGGACAGCATGCTCTGAAAAGAAGGAGAAGGCTGGAGCATAGCCTGGTGCCAGGTGAGGAGAGAGGTGTAGGAAGAGCCCATTATACATTAGAAATCATGTCTGGTTCTAGTTCCAGAGACCTGTAATATGACTGTCTTCAGTAAGACAGACACTTATCATTTCGCCATCTTTGTCCCAGGCTCCTTCCACCACTTTCTCTGCCACTTTTAGTGCTCATTTCCATCTTCAGGTTCTCCTCATACTGTCAAGATGACTGCCCTAGCACTAGCTATTGCATCCACATTCCAGGCAGAAGGAGGAGAAAGGCATCAGGGCAAAAAATGGCAAAATTTCCAGCTGAGTCAGCCTTTTGTAAAGGACTTTCCCTAGAAACTCAATCGCATCTGTTTACATCTCATCATCCATTTCGTACTGCAAAGAGAAACTAGAAAATGTAGTCTTTCAGCCAAGTACACTGCCACTTCCAACAACATGAGGATTTTGTTACCAAGAAAGAAAGGGAAAGTTTCAGATGCCTTTGAGATACTCAAGAGTGGATACCAGGTAGGCAAGTGGTTACATAGGCCTAGAGCTTGGAGGAAGGTCAGTGTTGGAAAATAAATATGGGAACCCGCTAAGTAGAGATAGTGGTTGAAACTGTGAGCATGAATAAGATCTCTGAGGGTGGAAGTAAGAGAACCTAGGATAGAGCCTCGAGGAACTCCAACATTGGATAGCCAAGCAGGATGCTAGGCCTGTCAAGAAGACAGAGAAAGAGGGACAGAAGCTGGGAGATGTGAGGTTCATGGTGGAGACAACCCCTTCTGCAGGGAGAGAGAAGAAAGCGCCCTTGTAGAGAGTTAACCAGAGAGAAGGACTGTGGCAGGGGGAAAGATGAGGGAGGGATGGCTTCCCTGGTTCCCTCATGTCAGATGCCCTGCCCTTCCTGTGACTGAGCTGCTGAGTCATCCTTCTGCAATATGAGCCTTTCAATAAGTCTCTTCTTGTCAAAGTCACTTTGAGTCTGTCCCTTTATAGCTCATTAAAACAGACCAGTTGAGGCCTCAGGAAAATAACTCCATCTACTGTATCACATGAAAAGAGGAAGCAGCTGGTGATTGCAGATAAGCCCCAGGTCTTTCCAGCACCTCTTCTAGGCCCATTTTGGGGTGAATCCTAAATTTCAATTCTCGAGGTCAGACCTTGTATCTTCCCAGTGTGCAGTTCATAAAAGCTCTGTCGATTTGAATCAATAAATGTTTGTGGACCATGAACCATCATGGCAAGCTCATTGTTCGAGTACTTTGGGAGCCACTGGCTTGGTCAGAGTTGGGTTCATTTAGTCATTCACTTGGTCAGAGATGGGTTTGTTTGGTTGTTCATTTTCCTTCTCCTCTTCCATGTGGTCATTCTTTGCAATGATCGCAAAGCAGAAGCACCATATCATACATTTTCTAGCTTCTGTGACAAGTAGACTCAATGGCAAAAGATAAAGGCTTACTGCTGATAGTTGTGTTTCTGGGACCACAGAAAATGTAGTCACTGCCACTTCCAACAACATGAGGATTTTGTTACCAAGAAAGAAAGGGAAAGTTTCAGATGCCTTTGAGATACTCAAGAGTGGATACCAGGTAGGCAAGTGGTTACATAGGCCTAGAGCTTGGAGGAAGGTCAGTGTTGGAAAATAAATATGGGAACCCGCTAAGTAGAGATAGTGGTTGAAACTGTGAGCATGAATAAGATCTCTGAGGGTGGAAGTAAGAGAACCTAGGATAGAGCCTCGAGGAACTCCAACATTGGATAGCCAAGCAGGATGCTAGGCCTGTCAAGAAGACAGAGAAAGAGAGGGACAGAAGCTGGGAGATGTGAGGTTCATGGTGGAGACAACCCCTTCTGCAGGGAGAGAGAAGAAAGCGCCCTTGTAGAGAGTTAACCAGAGAGAAGGACTGTGGCAGGGGGAAAGATGAGGGAGGGATGGCTTCCCTGGTTCCCTCATGTCAGATGCCCTGCCCTTCCTGTGACTGAGCTGCTGAGTCATCCTTCTGCAATATGAGCCTTTCAATAAGTCTCTTCTTGTCAAAGTCACTTTGAGTCTGTCCCTTTATAGCTCATTAAAACAGACCAGTTGAGGCCTCAGGAAAATAACTCCATCTACTGTATCACATGAAAAGAGGAAGCAGCTGGTGATTGCAGATAAGCCCCAGGTCTTTCCAGCACCTCTTCTAGGCCCATTTTGGGGTGAATCCTAAATTTCAATTCTCGAGGTCAGACCTTGTATCTTCCCAGTGTGCAGTTCATAAAAGCTCTGTCGATTTGAATCAATAAATGTTTGTGGACCATGAACCATCATGGCAAGCTCATTGTTCGAGTACTTTGGGAGCCACTGGCTTGGTCAGAGTTGGGTTCATTTAGTCATTCACTTGGTCAGAGATGGGTTTGTTTGGTTGTTCATTTTCCTTCTCCTCTTCCATGTGGTCATTCTTTGCAATGATCGCAAAGCAGAAGCACCATATCATACATTTTCTAGCTTCTGTGACAAGTAGACTCAATGGCAAAAGATAAAGGCTTACTGCTGATAGTTGTGTTTCTGACCACAGTATGTATCTAAAGGGCAGCGAGCCTATGTCCCAATGAGAAAAAAATGCTATTTTCAAAGTGATGAATCAAGTAATTTATCTATATAATAACTAAATAAACAGAATTTTGTAACCAAACTCTCTATCCATGTACCTGAGAGAAATAGCAAAATCAAATCTGGCCAGGTGGAAGGAGTTTTAAGCAGTAGGGAAATGCCAACAAAACTGGTTGTTGGGACTTCTCTGGTGATCCAGTGGCTAAGGCTCTACACGCCCAATGCAGGGGCCCCAGGTTCAATCCCTGGTCAGGGAACCAGATCTCACATAGTACAACTAAAAAAAAAAAAAAAGACCTCATGTGCCACAGCTTAAGGTCCCACATACCACAACGAAGATCCCCAGTGCTGAACTAAGACCTGGAACAACTAAAGAAATAAATATTAAAAGAAAAAGTGATTATTAGTCTTGAGAAGTCATATCACCATGCTGCAAGCTTGGGTGTCCCATCTATGTGCTTGACGTACTTTGAAGTTTTGCTTGCAAAGTTTATGACAATAAACCATTATTGGCTTCACTCTTAAGGGATATGAAGCTGTTGTCTGTCTAGATCAGTCTAGAATGAAAGAAAACTCAGCTACCTCTGAATGAGTCAACTTGAGTGATTTTCACTTATATCATTAGTAATGGGAAGGGAGGTTCTAAGGCACAACTTTTAAGAACCTAAGTCATTCATTCCCTCCTAGGAAACTGAGAGTTCAGTGATTCATAACCAACTCTCCTAGGCAAAAAAGATGCCTCCAATTATATGACAGGTAGTGGTGGTAGTGGTTTAGTCACTAAGTCTTGTCCAACTCTTGCAGCTCCATAGACTGTAGCCCACCAGGTTCTTCTGTCCATGGGATTTCCCAGGCAAGAATACTGGAATGGACTGTCATTTCCACTCTAGGAAATCTTCCCAACCCAGGATCGAACCCAGGTCTCCTGCATTGCAGGCAGATTCATCATCAATTTCTGTGGTCATTCTTTGCAATGATCAAAGCAGAAGCACCATATCATACATTTTCTAGCTTCTGTGACAAGTAGACTCAATGGCAAAAGATAAAGGCTTACTGCTGATAGTTGTGTTTCTGACCACAGTATGTATCTAAAGGGCAGCGAGCCTATGTCCCAATGAGAAAAAAATGCTATTTTCAAAGTGATGAATCAAGTAATTTATCTATATAATAACTAAATAAACAGAATTTTGTAACCAAACTCTCTATCCATGTACCTGAGAGAAATAGCAAAATCAAATCTGGCCAGGTGGAAGGAGTTTTAAGCAGTAGGGAAATGCCAACAAAACTGGTTGTTGGGACTTCTCTGGTGATCCAGTGGCTAAGGCTCTACACGCCCAATGCAGGGGCCCCAGGTTCAATCCCTGGTCAGGGAACCAGATCTCACATAGTACAACTAAAAAAAAAAAAAAAGACCTCATGTGCCACAGCTTAAGGTCCCACATACCACAACGAAGATCCCCAGTGCTGAACTAAGACCTGGAACAACTAAAGAAATAAATATTAAAAGAAAAAGTGATTATTAGTCTTGAGAAGTCATATCACCATGCTGCAAGCTTGGGTGTCCCATCTATGTGCTTGACGTACTTTGAAGTTTTGCTTGCAAAGTTTATGACAATAAACCATTATTGGCTTCACTCTTAAGGGATATGAAGCTGTTGTCTGTCTAGATCAGTCTAGAATGAAAGAAAACTCAGCTACCTCTGAATGAGTCAACTTGAGTGATTTTCACTTATATCATTAGTAATGGGAAGGGAGGTTCTAAGGCACAACTTTTAAGAACCTAAGTCATTCATTCCCTCCTAGGAAACTGAGAGTTCAGTGATTCATAACCAACTCTCCTAGGCAAAAAAGATGCCTCCAATTATATGACAGGTAGTGGTGGTAGTGGTTTAGTCACTAAGTCTTGTCCAACTCTTGCAGCTCCATAGACTGTAGCCCACCAGGTTCTTCTGTCCATGGGATTTCCCAGGCAAGAATACTGGAATGGACTGTCATTTCCACTCTAGGAAATCTTCCCAACCCAGGGATCGAACCCAGGTCTCCTGCATTGCAGGCAGATTCATCATCAATTGAGCCAACAGGGAAGCCCCAATGACTAGGTAGTCCCTTATACATTACCTACTTGATCTGCTGGGGGGTACAGCTTGGGTCTACACCCTAAACTGTCTCCCTCCATCCTCCATTCACCCTGCTTGTTATGGTGCTCAAGACTTGGTGGTCTCTCCTCCGTTCACAGGAAAAGTCCTCTCAGGAGAGCAGTGTCTCTATCTTAACCTGTTTTTGTTTGTTGTTTGGTGCCCAAGCAGGGATGGAACTGGCACCCTCGGCAGTGATAACTGGGAGTGCTAACCACTGGACAGTCAGGGACATGTGTAGCTTAGTCTGATTTACAGATGGAGAAGGGCAGGCTTTCTCTGTTTAAGATTTCCTCTCAGATTTCCTATTAAATATAAAACTACTGCCTCAATATATTTTTTCTCCTGGGGTCCCCAAATCATTGTGGGGAGGAACTTTGGAAAATATGTCAAAGGTAGGATGGGAGGCAGTATTGTGTCAGCTAAGGGCACAGATTCTGGGCTGTGTTGAGATCTGTTTCATGTGAGCTGGGTGACCCTGGTAAAATTACTTGAACCTCTCAGTTCCTCAGTTTCCACATCTGCAAAATAGGAATAATAATGATACCCATTTGGTGTTTCTGAAGCAGGGGTCCCAAACCCCTTGGCCACAGCCTGCTAGGAACTGGGTCACACAGCATCTGTGTGGAAGCTTCATCTGACACTCCCTATCAGTCTCATTACTGGAACCATCCTCCTCCACCCCATCCCCAGTCCATGGAAAAATTATCTTCCACAAAACCTGTCCCTGGTGCAAAAAAAGCTTGGGGACTGCTGATCTGAAGTATTAACTGTGACTATGATTGCCGGGCCAGCCGGCAGTCGAACAGGTCCTGAAGAGAGTGGCAGATAGGCTAAGAAAAGAAAGAAGGACAGAAAAGATGGGGTTGAGAGGGACAGCAAGAAGGCAGACAACTCTACAGGTTGCTGACAAGTTGCTGACAAGTTTATTGAATTCGCTCATCCCTTTTATACTTCACACAACAAGCAATTGTGTACACGTGCTTTAGGCCAGGTGTCGATCATAACACGTGCTTTAGGCCAGGTGTCAATCATAAACTAGGCGTTACCTCCTGGTGTGTTATTACAATGGTTCTGGGTCATAATGCCCCTCAAGCCCTGTAAAGAGGCTCCAGGTGTTCTTCATGATAGCTAAGGAACGTCTTCACAACACCTGGGGTGGCGGGACAGAGAGCTATGCTGTTATCAGCCCCTGTTGCCAGGGCAGCTCCCAGGGCTATGTTTCCTTAAAGGAAACCCCTTGAAACAGGGCAGCTCCCCGCATATGATGATAATAATAACCTCCCACTATTCTTCTTCTCTTCTATATTCTACTGAGAATGACTTCTTTTCAGTTCCCTGAAACTTTCTCTCCCTTGACACGAGCCTTCTAGAACGCTATTCTCCTTGGGACAACCCCTCCACACAATTTCATCCCTCCATCTTCACCTAATACACTCAGGTTTTACCTTAGATATTACTTTTTCCTAGAAACTGTCCCTGATCAGCTGCCCCCAAGTTTGGGGTGAGTGTCTGTTGAAAATATTTCAACTGCACCCTACATTTCTCCTATCCAGCACCTATAACATGGAACTACAAGTGCCCAATTAGACTACATTCCCTGAGGACAGGCACTGTGTATATCTTATCCAAGGACAGAGCACACAGTTTTGATAAATATTTGTTGAATTAAGGAATGAACCCACAGATGAATGGATGAATGTTAGACAAAAACCTACTGATACCAACCCATGGAATTTCCTACAGACATTTCAGTGGAGAGGATATGAGAATGGAATTACCCAGAGAAGGGATCTTTGCCATGAAATACAGATTTAGTGCCTAGATGCTACTTACTTGTCTTTTAAAGACTGACAGAATTTGATGCCAACAACTCAAAGATCATTTATTATTTCATTTAACTTGATCTCCACAGATGCAGTAAGAATATGTTGTCAGGATAACAATACCAAGAAGTTTCTTTTAGCTATGTCTTTTTTGATTTGAGCAGCAGATAAACAGGAAGGAAAAACAGGAATTGAATCCCCTAGTGTATAGTCATGTGTCTCTATTTCTCAGAGCCTTAGTTACAGTGAAGAGGTAAATGACATTTAGATATGAGGCTAATGACTTCAAGTCTCAGTCTCTGGTGAAATAGGGTATTTCCATTTGGCAATCACTGCTCTGAAAATGGCAAAGAGTGTGTCGTCATTCTGCTGAAGAGAACTCCAGGCCAAAGGAATTTCCCTGGGAGCCCTGCCATCTCCCTGAGCCCTAGGAAGGGTTGGTCTGGTTTTCTACTCAGTTCTGAAAGTGAGGTCATCACCATCACCCTTGCTATTCAGGGCACTGCCCCAGGCACTGAGAAACAAAAGAGGAGGAGACAGACAGGGTGCCCATCCAGAAGGAGGCAAAAGGGAGCCAAGGACACACAGAGCCAGGAAGGGAGCAAGGCTTGGCTCATGGAATAGGTGACTGGGCAGGCCAAGGAGTGCAAGGAGGAGCAGAAGAGGTGGCTAAATTGACAAGTTAACAGTGAAACAAAGGAGGCAAAGGAGGCAGGAATGTGTTGGAGAATCCAAGCACACCTGGTGCCTTTGTGGGGCGGAGGGGTTGAGCCATATGAGAAGGGAAGGGGCAGAGCCAAAGGAGCGAGGTACAGAGAGACAGGAGGAAATCAAGAGCAAGATGGAGAAGGAAACTTCGGGTTGAAAGAACTTTTCTTCCTCCAAGACCTAAGGATCGAGACAGAAACATATTTTCACGGAAGAATATAGAAATACAAGGATTTCATCTTGGAGATGAGCAGCCCTGGGCTCCAATGTCTGCACTGTGACTTGGAAGAAATTCAAAGCTTCTTTATTTTTTATTTATTTACCTATTTTTTGACACCAAAAACATTTTGTAATGGGGTATAGCCAATTAACAATTTTGTGATAGTTTCAGATGAACAGCGATCGAGGTCTCTTTAAGCTCTGGTTTCATCGTCTGCAAAACAGGGTTACTGATACTCAGCTTGCAGATGAAGGGTACATATTGTACCAGCCTAGTGCTGTGGCTGCTGCATAAATGATAGCAGCTATGTCTTTTTGATTTGAGCAGCAGATAAACAGGAAGGAAAAACAGGAATTGAATCCCCTAGTGTATAGTCATGTGTCTCTATTTCTCAGAGCCTTAGTTACAGTGAAGAGGTAAATGACATTTAGATATGAGGCTAATGACTTCAAGTCTCAGTCTCTGGTGAAATAGGGTATTTCCATTTGGCAATCACTGCTCTGAAAATGGCAAAGAGTGTGTCGTCATTCTGCTGAAGAGAACTCCAGGCCAAAGGAATTTCCCTGGGAGCCCTGCCATCTCCCTGAGCCCTAGGAAGGGTTGGTCTGGTTTTCTACTCAGTTCTGAAAGTGAGGTCATCACCATCACCCTTGCTATTCAGGGCACTGCCCCAGGCACTGAGAAACAAAAGAGGAGGAGACAGACAGGGTGCCCATCCAGAAGGAGGCAAAAGGGAGCCAAGGACACACAGAGCCAGGAAGGGAGCAAGGCTTGGCTCATGGAATAGGTGACTGGGCAGGCCAAGGAGTGCAAGGAGGAGCAGAAGAGGTGGCTAAATTGACAAGTTAACAGTGAAACAAAGGAGGCAAAGGAGGCAGGAATGTGTTGGAGAATCCAAGCACACCTGGTGCCTTTGTGGGGCGGAGGGGTTGAGCCATATGAGAAGGGAAGGGGCAGAGCCAAAGGAGCGAGGTACAGAGAGACAGGAGGAAATCAAGAGCAAGATGGAGAAGGAAACTTCGGGTTGAAAGAACTTTTCTTCCTCCAAGACCTAAGGATCGAGACAGAAACATATTTTCACGGAAGAATATAGAAATACAAGGATTTCATCTTGGAGATGAGCAGCCCTGGGCTCCAATGTCTGCACTGTGACTTGGAAGAAATTCAAAGCTTCTTTATTTTTTATTTATTTACCTATTTTTTGACACCAAAAACATTTTGTAATGGGGTATAGCCAATTAACAATTTTGTGATAGTTTCAGATGAACAGCGATCGAGGTCTCTTTAAGCTCTGGTTTCATCGTCTGCAAAACAGGGTTACTGATACTCAGCTTGCAGATGAAGGGTACATATTGTACCAGCCTAGTGCTGTGGCTGCTGCATAAATGATAGCAGCTCTGATTATTTTGTTACTCATCTCAAGAAAAGCATGAGGCAAGGACATCTGCAGAAGGGAAACAGGGAGAGAAAGATCTGGGGCCTTGGGGTAAGTGAGTCGCCATGGGAAAAAACACAGAGACACAATTAGAAGGTGACTAGAAGGCAGGCCAAAAGGTAGTGCAGGCTTCTCATTACAGTGGCTTCTCTTGTGGTGCACAGGCTTCAGGGTGCTCCAGGCTTTAGTAATTGCAGCACATGGCCTCAGTAGTTGTGGTTCCTGGGCTCTAGAGCACAGGCTTAACAGGTGTGGCTCACAGGCTTGATTGCTCTGGCATGTGGGATCTTCTTGGATCATGGATCTTCATGGATCTGCATGCACTGGCAGATTTTTTTTTTTTTTTTTACCACTGAGCCATCAGGGAAGCCTAGGCACTGCAACTAGAGAGTATCCCCTGCTCACCACAACTAGTAAAAAGCCTGCATAGCAATGAAGAACCAGCACAGCCAAAAATAAATAAATAAAATTATTAAAAATAAAAAGCAATGAGGACCAGTTGAGGTCAAAGAGCAGGAATTTTAGGCAATGCATTGGCAATGCTGGGACTTAAACTAGCAGGGGTCTGCAGCCTGGGAACAGAATCAACATTTTCAGGGTATGGAGGACTTCCTTGGTGGTCCAGATGCCACCTGGTGGGGGTGGGGGGTGTGGAGAAGGAGGTCCAATTTCTGGTCAGGGAACCAGATCCTGTATGCCGCAACTATTAATAATATCATTGCAGCCAAATAAATAAATAATTTTTAAAAATTTTTCAGGATGTGCACATTTCCAGGGCATTGTCTTGACATTCACGTTGTCAGGGAAATAGCTGTTTGGTTTAGTTTTAGGAAAGTTGGTCTTTTTTACTATTATTTTTATTTTTTTTTAATTGAAGGATAATTGCTTTACAGAATTTTGTTGTTTTCTGCCAGACATCAACATGAATTGGAAACCTGGTCTTTTGATCAGGTGGTCTGCACAAAAAACCACAACTTCTGGGCCACTATAGGAGGGACTCCTTGTTTCTCACCCAACAGAGCTGCAACCAGGTTTTCATTATTGTATTAGTTACAGCCACTTTCCTCATAGCCTTTGCCTGTGTTGGACATGGAGTGGAAGGTACAAAGAAGAGCCAGGGGCTTCCCTGGTGGTCCAGTGGGTAAGGACACCGCCTTGCAGTGCAAGGGGCGCCGGTTCCATCCCTGGCCTGGGAAGATCCCACGTGCCGCGGAGCGGCTGGACGGATGTGTCCAATTACCGAGCCTGAGCTCTGGAGCGCATGCGCCCAGAGCCGGTGCTCTGCGACAACAGATGCCACCGTGAAGGGAGGCCCACATGGGCCAAAGAACAAAGATGAATGAAAATAGATAAATGAAGGACCTATAGAAGTGGCTCGCCCGTCCCCCTCCCTCCCCAACCCGCCCCCCTCCTCCAAAAAAAAAAGAAGAGCCAGGTATGTGCAAGCAATGGTTTATGGAGGAGACCAAACTACAGAAGGTCTTGGAGAAGATCTTACGTTACTTGCTGGACCATTTCATTTTGACAACCTGGGTTGTCAGTGGCCTGCAGTGAAACAAGTAGGCTAGAACCGGATTTCTCAATGTGAGCACTATCGGTATTTAGGACCAGACGGCTCTTTGTTGTGGAGGGGCTGGCTACTGTATTGTAGGATGTTCAGCAACACCCCTGACCCATATCGACTAAATGCCAGTAGCAGCCCTCCCCACCCCAACCCTTTTATGATAGTCAAATGTCCCTTGGATGTGGTGGGGAGACTAAGCCACGATTGCAAATCTCTACCCTAGAAGGATAGTGACAATCCTTGATGGAAAACACTCTAGTGTCTACCTTTCAACACATCTCAGCTGTGGGGAGCCATCTCCCCACAGCAGCTCTCCAAGGACCTTCTCCCTCACGATCAAACCCCCAGTTATTGCATCACCTAGCTAGCAGAACCGAGCTGAAAGACTGTTTAAAAATCGGAAAAGCACGAGCGACATAGAGAGGTGTTTCATCCGAAGCAGTCCCACTTTTATAGAGCCTAAAATCTACACAACTCAAGAAGTTCATTTTATGAAAACTAATGCCAGATTACAGACTCAAAATTGTGAGGGCCCCATCTGGGGCTTTGGAAGACGCTGGGACTGTGAGAGGCCTTGAATCTCCAGCTTCATTAGTTTCACCATGAACCTGCTTCTATACATCTTGCAAACCTGATTCTTAATTTTCTTCTCTTGCCTGCACTCCCCGCCCCCCCCCACCCAGAATACTATGTCAAATAACCACACTTATGACATCCAATGTGTTTCTCTCCTGTGGACAAAAACTTAAGACCCTATCCATTTTGATTTCTTGACAGGTTATTGAAGGCGAAACTATACTGCTTTCTGTGAAAGTGGTGGAAAGCAGACCCAAGATGAAGTAAAAGAAACTATCTAGATCTTAATTTCCTAGGCTATATGGAAAATGAAATCATTCTACTTATTAAAATAGCTTTTCTTCAAATTCTTGTGACTTACTAAAAATGACCATTAACATTTTCAGTTGGTTCCATTTTGGTTTTTTTGGTCAGAATTTCTTCTGAACTGAGTTTCACTGACAACTTTGGTGACATGTATCCCTCACTTCCCTTTTTTAAATTTTTTTTTCTCTGATGCCCTCTGGGACTGAGGCAAAGGGATGTGTTATTCTTGTTGGCAAAAGAGCTTCTCTTTCAAGGGGACTGGCCAAGACTCAATGCTCCAACAAACGGCAATGATGTTTTCCTTTTCAATACACTCTTATATTTACTCTCACTAGTGTTAAGTGTAAGAACCTCGGGCTTCCCCGGGTGGTCCAGTGGGTAAGGACACCGCCTTGCAGTGCAAGGGGCGCCGGTTCAATCCCTGGCCTGGGAAGATCCCACGTGCCGCGGAGCAGCTGGACCGATGTGTCCAATTGCCGAGCCCGAGCTCTGGAGCACATGCACCCAGAGCCGGCACTTTGCGATGACAGTGGCCACCGCGATGGGAGGCCCACATGGGCCAAAGAACAAAGACGGATGAAAATAGAGAAATGGAAGACCAATGGAAGTGGCCCGCCCGCTCCACTCCCTCCCCAACCTGACCCCCGCCCAAAATAAATAATAAATAAATAAATCTTTAAAAAAAGAACCTCTTGTGAAGCTTACTTGGAAATCCAACAATATACAAAGCCCTCTCCTCCCCCTGAAGAGGCTCAAGGTCTGGTAGGGATGACACATGAGTATATATAAACAATGATAAAAACAGTACAAATGGTAATCATCAAAATCTGAGCATCTACTATGCTCCTACACTGTTCAAGCACTTTAAAAACATTCCCTCACATAACACTGGGCAAAAATTTAAAACATCCCATCACATGAACACTTACTACTCCTTAGACATCCAATGTGTTTCTCTCCTGTGGACAAAAACTTAAGACCCTATCCATTTTGATTTCTTGACAGGTTATTGAAGGCGAAACTATACTGCTTTCTGTGAAAGTGGTGGAAAGCAGACCCAAGATGAAGTAAAAGAAACTATCTAGATCTTAATTTCCTAGGCTATATGGAAAATGAAATCATTCTACTTATTAAAATAGCTTTTCTTCAAATTCTTGTGACTTACTAAAATGACCATTAACATTTTCAGTTGGTTCCATTTTGGTTTTTTTGGTCAGAATTTCTTCTGAACTGAGTTTCACTGACAACTTTGGTGACATGTATCCCTCACTTCCCTTTTTTAAATTTTTTTTTCTCTGATGCCCTCTGGGACTGAGGCAAAGGGATGTGTTATTCTTGTTGGCAAAAGAGCTTCTCTTTCAAGGGGACTGGCCAAGACTCAATGCTCCAACAAACGGCAATGATGTTTTCCTTTTCAATACACTCTTATATTTACTCTCACTAGTGTTAAGTGTAAGAACCTCGGGCTTCCCCGGGTGGTCCAGTGGGTAAGGACACCGCCTTGCAGTGCAAGGGGCGCCGGTTCAATCCCTGGCCTGGGAAGATCCCACGTGCCGCGGAGCAGCTGGACCGATGTGTCCAATTGCCGAGCCCGAGCTCTGGAGCACATGCACCCAGAGCCGGCACTTTGCGATGACAGTGGCCACCGCGATGGGAGGCCCACATGGGCCAAAGAACAAAGACGGATGAAAATAGAGAAATGGAAGACCAATGGAAGTGGCCCGCCCGCTCCACTCCCTCCCCAACCTGACCCCCGCCCAAAATAAATAATAAATAAATAAATCTTTAAAAAAAGAACCTCTTGTGAAGCTTACTTGGAAATCCAACAATATACAAAGCCCTCTCCTCCCCCTGAAGAGGCTCAAGGTCTGGTAGGGATGACACATGAGTATATATAAACAATGATAAAAACAGTACAAATGGTAATCATCAAAATCTGAGCATCTACTATGCTCCTACACTGTTCAAGCACTTTAAAAACATTCCCTCACATAACACTGGGCAACATGTGGTATATATAACATCTGAGGCCATATGAATTACAGCCGTGGTGGCGAGCAACCAGGAAAGCTTCATGGAGCAGAAGGAATGTTAACTGAACTCCTGGAATCACTGTTTTATACAGGCAGAGATGCTCCAAGGTATCAGACAAACACTATTTTCTTATCATTTCACACAATATCTGAGCCTACTTATAATTTTTAAAAAGGTGGTCACCATGAAATGGTTAGCACAAGAATGAAAACACAAAGATCACATTATGGAGGAGAAGGGAGAGCTGTGAGAGAATATATGTCTACTAGGACTTTTGTTTGGAACTGAGGTAGAATCTCAATTTCTTTCTCAGAAACAGACATACATGCTTACACTAGCCTCTGAGAAAATGGACAAGATGAATCCTTATCTGAAGGGGATAAAAAGCAGTATAAATGGTCTTCACAGATACAGAAAGGCTTTTCAGGCCTTTGTTCCTTAAGCTAAAATTACCGTCCTGGGATGGCCTTCCTTTAAGGAGCTGAGATGCTTTGTCCCAAGGAAGCACCTTTCTGGTGTTCTAACTCTACCCAGATCCAGGGAGAGAGCTTAGAGCAGTGCTTTTCAAACTCTACCAGGCATCCCAGAGACCTGGGGTTTGTAAGTCAATCGCCAGCTTGGGGCATGAGACTCTCCATTTCTAACAGTCTTGAGAGGTTCAGAATCATACACGGGTGTCTGGGCAACGGCTCCCAAAGTATCTGATACAGAAGTTCTGGAGTGAGGCCCAACACCTTGCATTTCCTTTTTCATTTTTTTAACAACATTATGAAGAATGATTGACATACAAAAGGCTGTAGATATTTAACCTATACTTGATGAATTTGGAAATAAATATGCATCCATGGAACCACCACAATTTATGCCATAAACATATCCATAACCTCTAAAAGTTTCCTCCTGCCTTCTTTAGTGTTATTTCATTTTTTTCTTGGTGACAAGGGTTTGCTCACCTAACAAATTCCCCAGGTGAACGCTGCTGACCAACTCCCCAACCCCACCCCCTGCAGACCACCACCACTATTTAAGAATCACTGACTTAAAACAACCCTCATGGATGTGAATGCGCCCTCCTGGGTTTTGTAGGAAAAGTGGTGAGGGGCAGTGGAGAGACAGAGAATTCAAGATGAAACCCCCAAGATGGGCCTTTGCAAACAGGTATCTTGTGAGCTTAAATGAAAAGGCGTCCACACACTGTTGATAATGAAGAAAAGTATATTTTCTCTGTGCACCGAACTAAGGGGGTTGAACTCACATCATCTCAGTCGGCATCCGGCACGGGCAGCAGACTGCATGGTAGCTGGGCTGCGGGCCCAAGTGCGTGCCAGGAGGCAGTGCGTTCTTGTGGTCTGCAGAGCGACCTGCCAGCAAGGCCAAACCAGCCCTCAGGAAACACCTTTAGACCTGGACAGGCAGCCCCCAGAGGCTCGAGTTCTGCTTCACGGGCTCGGCAGGAAATAACCCAAAGAATTTGAGGGCAGGTGGTAACAATCGTCTGTCTCAACCACAAAAGTACCTGAATATAGAGCTGAGTGTGTCGGCCCTGGCACACATCAGAAGCGCCTGGATGCCTGAGGCCCATCTGGGGAGAGACATTTTTAAAAGCTCCTCAGTCAGGATCGAGAACTACTCTCTGTAGGTTTGATGCCGGTCGAGACCAGCGGGGCAGGGGCGGGGCAAAAAACAAACGCATCAAACAAAACACCTGTTCCCAGGGTGTATCTCCTGAGGGCTGGCCAAATGGGTCAAATCAGTCTCCTGCTACTCTAGCGCAGTAGCTCTCCAATTTTAGGAAAATCACCTGGAGGGCTCCCCACCCCCAAAGCCCTTCCGGAGTTTCTCATCCAGCTAGTCTTGGGTGTGGCTCTGCTGCATTCCCAGGTGAGGCTGATTCTGCAGGTTCCAGAAGCTCCACTGCTCTCTCTGCCCCGAGATGTGGGTCCTCAGAGGCCACTCTTATCCTCAGTCATCAGTACACGGGGTCCTCCAGCTTCTCTCCACCAGTCAGCCCTGTTCTCTCCCTTCCACAACCCCCGAGGCACAGCGATCAGAGCTGAAGGTCTTCCTTTCTAGAAGGAATGACTCCAACAGAGGTGGGGGTCAATGTTCTCCACCCAGGATCCACTCTGGAAAATTCCCCAGTCAGGGCCTCACCCTCAGGGATTCTTAGTTAATTGGTTCTGGATGGGAAGTGGTTTTTTAATTGGAATAAAATACATCGACAAAAAAGGTGCACAAATCCTAAGTGTGCAGCTCAGCGAATCATCCAGAACATGCCTGTATTTTGTATTCATATAACCATTATTGAGGAAAATATACACACACATACACATGCGTGCGCACAGACATCACCAGTGATCACCAGCAATTCAGAAGCCCTTCCTGTGTCCTCTCTGTAAAACCTCTTCATTCCCTCTTCTCTAAAGATAACTGCTGTCCTGGCTTCCAACACCATTGAGTTTTAAGGTTTTCCTGATTATATGATCTTGCATGATTTTTTTAGTCTTTATTGAATAATTTGTTACAATATTGCTTCTGTTTATTTATTTATTTGCTTGTTTATTTATTTATTTTTGGCCAAGAGGCACATGGGATCTTAGCTCCCCGATGAGGGATCAAACCTGCACCTTCTGCACTGGAAGGCAAAGTCTGAACCTCTGGACCACTTAGGGAAGTCCCTGATGTCTCATGTTTTGAGGAAAATCTTTATGTCAGGTTCTTTTCAATGGACATCATATTTATCAGATTCATTCACACAATTGCAGCTGTATTTTGCAAACTTTGAAGACTGTTCAATATTCCCTTACATATGATATACCACAGTTTGTCCATTCTACTGTTACTGGGCATTTGACTTGTTTTCAGTGAGTAACTGCAAATAATACTGTTACAAACATCCTCCTTACACATGTGTCTTGATGCACCTGTGTACTCATTTCTCTTGGGTATAAACCTAGGCTAGAAATGCTATCTCACAGGACAGTATTGGTTCAACTTCAACAGATGCTGACAAACTGCTTTCCAAAGTGACCACACCAATTTATACTACATTATTCGCCCCATAACCTAGCAGGAGAGTAGCATTTGTATAAGGTTTGCAGGCTCTGCTGCGCATCAAGGATTGAGAGCTATCGGTGCCATCATATGTGATACACTTTGAAAATGACATATGAACTCACAGATGGTGGGAATACTAGGGGTAGAGGGGACACACGGTGTGATGTTTTCGCAATCACCCAAGAAGCAGGCAGAACAGATATTTTTATTCCCCTTTTGCTAATGAGAACACTAAGATTCAATGTTCATTGATGCAACAGAAGTAACACAGCCATGCAGTGATGATCATGACTAGAACTTAGAACTCTCGATTTCCATTCCTTTTTCAGTTCCAACGCACAGCATAACATTCTTCATTAGATGTCTATTGGATAGAAGTTTGGGGTGAACCAGATGTCAAATCACCTTCTCTGTTGCCTTCTGTTCCAGGGTTTAGGAAAAGAAAAAGAATGACTCTGACTTTTCCCGTGACTGAAGTCTCTGGTCATGGTCATGAGAGTCTTCCTCAGGCAGGGATATAAAACTGTGAATGTGCCCTGGCAGTGCCTGGGAAACTCCACAACCAGAGGGGAGCCCAGGAGCAGGATGGCCTGAGCTTCCCTTTGACCCAACCATTCTCTGCCTTCGCTGGGTGACCTTGGACGAGAAACTCAATCTCTCTGGGTCTCAGTTTCCTTGGTAATAAGATGGGAACTACAACACATATCTCACATTTTAAGGAGTAAAGAGCATATATAAAAACATGTAGGGTTTCTCTGGTGATCCAGTGGGTAAAGAGTCTGCCTTGCACTGCCAGGGGCGCTGATTCGATCTCTGGCATGCGAAGATCTCACATGCTGTGGAGAGGCTGGACCACACAGCCTCTTGTGTCCAATCACAAGCCAGCGCTCTGCAGCGCATGCACCCAGAGCCGGTGCTCTGCTATGGGAGAGGCCACTGCTGTGGGAGGCCCACACAGGCCAAAGAACAAAGACGGATGAAAATAAATAAATGGAAGACCAATAAAAGTGGCCAAAAAAAAAAAAAAAAAAGTGTATTAGCAGTCAACACAATTATCAGTTAATATTACCAGGTAGAGCCCATCAACTCTGAATCTTCCATTTTCCCCCCTTTACTGGATCTTCTCTGTCAGTGTACAAATGTGGTTGTTTCTTCTATATTTAAGAACCTCTCTCAACCTTACATCCTTCTCTAGCTTGAGCTCCAGTTCTCTCTTCCATTTACAACTAACAGCCTTCGAAGCATTGTTTGTACTCTCTGGCTGCAATCCTTCCTTTTCTTCTTGAAACTTCCCAGGAGGACTTCACCCCCAACCCTCAACGAATGGGATTCTTCTCAAGGTCAGCAATGACTCTGACTTCGAAGGATTTCCAATTCTCATTTTACTCTGTCAGCAAAGGTCAGTGCTCCTTCTTGATGGATCTCTTCACTTGGCTTCCAGCACAGACACCACGTTTCTCCTCTCCTTTTAGCTCGCTGGCTGGCCCTTCTGTCTTTCAGCTTGTTTTCCTTCCTCTTCCCAGTTGTAAACACTAGACCACTCCAGGTCCCACATCTTGGACTTCTCCTCTCCCTCTACTGTTTTCCTCACAGTTGTCAAACAAAATAGCCCCAATCCTACTGCCAAATTCCACAACCAGAGGGGAGCCCAGGAGCAGGATGGCCTGAGCTTCCCTTTGACCCAACCATTCTCTGCCTTCGCTGGGTGACCTTGGACGAGAAACTCAATCTCTCTGGGTCTCAGTTTCCTTGGTAATAAGATGGGAACTACAACACATATCTCACATTTTAAGGAGTAAAGAGCATATATAAAAACATGTAGGGTTTCTCTGGTGATCCAGTGGGTAAAGAGTCTGCCTTGCACTGCCAGGGGCGCTGATTCGATCTCTGGCATGCGAAGATCTCACATGCTGTGGAGAGGCTGGACCACACAGCCTCTTGTGTCCAATCACAAGCCAGCGCTCTGCAGCGCATGCACCCAGAGCCGGTGCTCTGCTATGGGAGAGGCCACTGCTGTGGGAGGCCCACACAGGCCAAAGAACAAAGACGGATGAAAATAAATAAATGGAAGACCAATAAAAGTGGCCAAAAAAAAAAAAAAAAAAGTGTATTAGCAGTCAACACAATTATCAGTTAATATTACCAGGTAGAGCCCATCAACTCTGAATCTTCCATTTTCCCCACTTTACTGGATCTTCTCTGTCAGTGTACAAATGTGGTTGTTTCTTCTATATTTAAGAACCTCTCTCAACCTTACATCCTTCTCTAGCTTGAGCTCCAGTTCTCTCTTCCATTTACAACTAACAGCCTTCGAAGCATTGTTTGTACTCTCTGGCTGCAATCCTTCCTTTTCTTCTTGAAACTTCCCAGGAGGACTTCACCCCCAACCCTCAACGAATGGGATTCTTCTCAAGGTCAGCAATGACTCTGACTTCGAAGGATTTCCAATTCTCATTTTACTCTGTCAGCAAAGGTCAGTGCTCCTTCTTGATGGATCTCTTCACTTGGCTTCCAGCACAGACACCACGTTTCTCCTCTCCTTTTAGCTCGCTGGCTGGCCCTTCTGTCTTTCAGCTTGTTTTCCTTCCTCTTCCCAGTTGTAAACACTAGACCACTCCAGGTCCCACATCTTGGACTTCTCCTCTCCCTCTACTGTTTTTTCCTCACAATTTCATCATCTCTTGGCTTTAAGTACCATCCCTTCATTGATGGCCCCCTTCTCCCAGAGGTAATCTTCAGCCCCAATCCTACTGCCAAATTCCAAACTCATATATCTGCCTGCCTACTTGGGTCCTTCACTTGTTTATCAGGGATCTAGGGTGTAGATTCTCACAACCAAATTCCAGATCTTCTTGCCAGCCTGCACCCTTGAAGCCTTCGGTCTCAGTTCATAGCAACTCCCTTTTTCTAGCTGTTCAAGTCAAAAACCTTGACATTCCATCTGACTCTCTCTCTTTCTCATACCCACAGCCAACCCACTAACAAATCTTTTTGACTGTATTTTCAATGTAGATCCAGAATCTCCTCCACTGCACCACCTCTATTACTATTGATTTTATCCTAAGTATAAGGATGGTCTAAGATACTTTCTTCCCTTTCTGAGATTATTTCAATAGTCTCCTAACTGGCTTCTCCCTTGTCCTTCATGGCTTATTCTCAGCACAGTGGCAAGTGATCCTGTTAAAATGCAAATCAGATCATGTCACTCTAGGCTTAAACCAGTTGCTTCTCATCTTGCTCAGAGAAAACCGAAGTGCTTAAAAAGGCTCTTCACAGATCCCCCACCCACACCCTTCTGACCTCATCTTCTAGTCTTTTCTGTGCTCATCCTGTTTTTGAGTCAGTCACCCTGGCCAGCCCGCCTGCTGATTCCCAAATTTGCTATGTGTGCTCCTGCCCGTGGCCTTGACATTTGCTCCTGTCCACTCTGAGACTGCTTCTGACTCAGAAATCCTTGGGTCTCTTTCCACCCCTCCAGGTCTGTCTTTAAACATCAACTCCTCAGGGAAGCCTTCCTTGACCACCCTACATCAGATTGTATACTCTTCTTCATTATCTCCCTAGCACTTCTCCTCAGTGAACACAGCACACACACATTATCATTGTTGTCGTTGTCTTCTTTATTGTGTGTTCGTCCCATACAATGTACAAGGTGCAAGGGAAGCATTTCTATCATTTCAGTTTACTCCAATTTCTTCAGTCCCTGGAACAGTGCTTGCTTATAATACAAGCTCAGTAAATATTGACTGAATGAATGAAAGAGTCCCTACTCACAAATGATAAAACAAACAGCTTTGGTAAGAGATCCTGGGGGAAATCCCCAGGAGTTCTTTGGCCCGAGAGAAATACAACTTATTTGAAGGGGGAAACAGTGTTGGTTTTCCCCTTTATTTCTGAAAGTTCTGTTTAACAAAGACTAGCCATGCCTGCCCCTGTAATCCCTTTCTAATCTTCAATATGCCTTCACGAGAACACAGAAAGGAAAGGAGCATGGGATCCTGGAGGAGGGGTGAGGAAAGGAGGAGGGGAGGAGAGGGAGACAAATGAAGGGTAGGGGGCTCTGAGCAACACACTACCCACAGGAACTGGACTTGCCCTAAGTCTTCTCTGCCTCCACTGGGCCCTGAAGTGAGTTTCCTAACTGAATCTAGGCTCTCTGGTCCCTCCCATGTTCATCACTTCCCAAAGCAAAGAATCCTTTTCGCTGATTGCATCACAAAGGGGGTTTCCTTTAGGCTATATCACAGCCTCCCTCCATATCCGTCAGAGAATGGCGCGTGTTAAGAACGCATAAAGAGCTATTTACAACCAGTGTCAGTACTGTTTCTCCCATTAGAGGGATGAGAGAGTAAAGAGAATGCTCAATGCCCCACTGCCTGATAGGAGGGGATGGATTGCTTTCCTTAACCACACACCTGAGTGGATAACACTGGCCAACGGTAGTCTCCAGAAGGATGTGCTGGCACAGGCCAGCGAGGAAGCCACTTCCCGGGCAGAATGTGAAGCTCATCAAAACTTGTGCCGCTCACCTGCCCTAGCATTTTCCCTGCTCTGGTCAGGACTGGTCTTCCTGGACTAGGGTTTGGTGTCTCACGGCTGGTCTGTCAAAGTCTGAGATGTGCTGTGGAAGACAGGGGCCAGTCCAAGACAGTCACTTACACCCTCCAGGCCTCGAGTGCAAAGGGAGACCTACAAAACACATGTTTAAATATTTAAAAGTTAGTAAATCAAGCCGACAGACTTGATTAACCCTAGGAGGGACTTTTGTGAAGGTCACTCCACCTTGGACCCCACAATCTTATTAGAAGTTATTTTTGTAAGTCCCCAATGGGTTTTGTTCTGGATCACGTCTTTTTAAAGCCTATTACCTCCCAGCATAATATTTTATCTGCTGAAAGAGAGTTGGGCATAAATGTTTTATGCTAGAGCGATGGTTCTGTACAAATTCTCAGGAAACAGTCTGCTCTGAGCTTCTGGCAACCACACGTACAGCACTTTTGATCACTATACTTTTTCTTCTGTAGGCAGTTATCTCCTCTATCTAATCATTTCCTAAAAGTCTTTATATTATCATTTCAGTTACCTTTTAACACCAAAAACATGGTAGACTTTCAGTAAGTTGAAATTGTCAGTTAATTGACTTCTAATTATAGTATCCAAAGCTTAGACTTTTTAAGATCTGGCTGTTTAATAGAATTGGAGTGTGTGTGTATTTAAAAAGTTGCTTACATATCTAAATTATCTAGAGCCAATTTAAATGAAACTTTTATCATCAATCCTAGTTTTTTTTTTTAAATTTTAGTAGCAAATTGAACTCTTTAATATGAATTAAATGTACCTTAGTAATAATATTTTTTATTTGTGGAATTTGATTAATGTTACAGTGAATCGAATACCAAGAGACCTGTAAGATCCTTAACAAAATGGCCACCCACTCTCTTTCAAGTCCCCTTATTTTTTGGTTTTCCAGATATGGGCATATGATATGTGATTTAAGAAATTGAAAGATATTGAACCAGCATGGGGAAGCTTATCATTAAGAAATCCTGATGGTACTATTTTTATGACATCAGAGTTGGAAATGATTTAATTGGAAAAAAAGATATTGTAAGTAAGGATTAAGTCAATGGTTATAAAGACCAGATCTTAGAGAATATGGTCTCTGAGCCTAGTGCTAGATGGAAGAGAGAGACCACCACCTGTCCAGCAAGACATTCTCCTATCCCGAGAATCAGAGGGTGGCGATTTATTACCTTTGTAGACCTCCACTAAGGGAGACCTACAAAACACATGTTTAAATATTTAAAAGTTAGTAAATCAAGCCGACAGACTTGATTAACCCTAGGAGGGACTTTTGTGAAGGTCACTCCACCTTGGACCCCACAATCTTATTAGAAGTTATTTTTGTAAGTCCCCAATGGGTTTTGTTCTGGATCACGTCTTTTTAAAGCCTATTACCTCCCAGCATAATATTTTATCTGCTGAAAGAGAGTTGGGCATAAATGTTTTATGCTAGAGCGATGGTTCTGTACAAATTCTCAGGAAACAGTCTGCTCTGAGCTTCTGGCAACCACACGTACAGCACTTTTGATCACTATACTTTTTCTTCTGTAGGCAGTTATCTCCTCTATCTAATCATTTCCTAAAAGTCTTTATATTATCATTTCAGTTACCTTTTAACACCAAAAACATGGTAGACTTTCAGTAAGTTGAAATTGTCAGTTAATTGACTTCTAATTATAGTATCCAAAGCTTAGACTTTTTAAGATCTGGCTGTTTAATAGAATTGGAGTGTGTGTGTATTTAAAAAGTTGCTTACATATCTAAATTATCTAGAGCCAATTTAAATGAAACTTTTATCATCAATCCTAGTTTTTTTTTTTAATTTCAGTAGCAAATTGAACTCTTTAATATGAATTAAATGTACCTTAGTAATAATATTTTTTATTTGTGGAATTTGATTAATGTTACAGTGAATCGAATACCAAGAGACCTGTAAGATCCTTAACAAAATGGCCACCCACTCTCTTTCAAGTCCCCTTATTTTTTGGTTTTCCAGATATGGGCATATGATATGTGATTTAAGAAATTGAAAGATATTGAACCAGCATGGGGAAGCTTATCATTAAGAAATCCTGATGGTACTATTTTTATGACATCAGAGTTGGAAATGATTTAATTGGAAAAAAAGATATTGTAAGTAAGGATTAAGTCAATGGTTATAAAGACCAGATCTTAGAGAATATGGTCTCTGAGCCTAGTGCTAGATGGAAGAGAGAGACCACCACCTGTCCAGCAAGACATTCTCCTATCCCGAGAATCAGAGGGTGGCGATTTATTACCTTTGTAGACCTCCACTAAAGTGTGAGTCCCTAGGGAACTAAAGGGCTGTCACTGAGAGTTGGAAAAGACCATGCTGCTGGGAAAGGTTGAGGGCAGGAGGAGAAGGGGGTGACAGAAGATGAGATGGTTGGATGGCATCACTGACTCAATGGACACGAGTTTGAGCCAACTCCAGGCAGTAGTAGTGAAGGAGAGGGAAGCCTGGTGTGCTGCAGTTCATGGGTCCCAAAGACTCGGACATGACTGAGAGAGTGAACAACAACAAAAGGGTGAGTTAGGACCATTGACTCTCAGGCATCTCACTAGATCCTGATTTAAATACTTAGTGCTAAAATTATTAGGGACTGCCAAAAATAAGGCAAACTATTGAAGGGAAGAAGAGTCTTTCTTTTTTTCTGCTCTAAAGGGTGTTTGGAGCTATCTCTGAACATGGAGCCAGAAGCCTTCAGCTTCTAGTCCTGACTTTGCAGGTGACTCAGTGACCTACCATCCTTTATTCCCCATCCTGGGTATCAGCATCCTCCCATCCAAGGCTGCTGTTAGCTCACCCTGCACCTTCATTTAGATTAGAAAAAGGTGCTCCAGAGAGATAGACAGAGCCCAGCACCCAAGACGCCTGGCCAGGAGAGTGGGGCACAGGCTTCTTAACCTCTGACGTAACCTCACAAACACAGGTGGCTGTCCTTCTCTAACAGCTTTCAAACAAGCTTCGTCCCCCTTAAGAAACTCTCCTCCTGGACACCCTCCAGTGAGGAGCATAAATCTTGGTTCCTCTTCCCACCCTTCAGTAAGGTCACCAGTGGGTTTCCAAGTACCTATACCTGAGGGACAATTTTGTTCCTCATTTTACCAGGCTCCTCGGGATCTTTGACCCTGCTGCTCACTCTCCCCTTAAAATGCTCTTTCCCTGGCCTCTGTGGCACCACACACTCCTACTCTTCTCCCCCTCTCTGGCCTCTCCTCTCAGTTTCTTTGCCTGGGGTTTCCTCATTTAATCCCACATGCTTAAACGTAAGTCTCAGTCCTGACCTTCCCTTCTTCCCATTCTAGACTCTCCTTGGTGCCAATCACCTTAAATGCTATTCCCGCAGGCAGGGCAAACCTGCTCTTCCATCCTCATATCCCCCCAAGAAGGAATGGTACTGGAGCCCCTCTCTTGCCTGTCTCCCCACAACTCACCACGCTTCTCCGAAGATCACGTAAAGCAGCCTAGGCAGCACTAGCTCTGGGGACCCCCCCACTGGGTCTGGCAACCTCCCCAGCAGCAGCCAGAAGCAGGCAGTGGAATGGGGGTCCAATTTGAGGGTCGGGGTATGCAGAAATTCAGTGGTGGTTGTAGATCCCCCACTGTACTTTCTAATTCAACTTAATTAGCAGTAAAGTCAATTTATTGATCCTTAGCAGTGTCCTGATCCTTTAACTTCTCAGCTGGTTATGAACTCAGAAGATTGGTTTTCCCCACCCCCAAATCAGGAAAGCTTAAGGAAAAGGGACAAACCAAGGTGGAATTAACCTCCTTATCCCTTATTGAGTAATCTGCAGACCCCTAGAATCACCCTCAAACCCCACCATGTGGATCAAAGTCCTCTCTAGCTTCATCACTTAAGCCTGCCCATGGCTTTGGTCAAAAGCTCAAATTTGGAGTCACAGAGGGTGGCCACTTTTCATCAGTGAATAGACAGAGGTAAAGGGGCCCTTATTTTATGTCTTTTTGGACCTTAATGAAAATATTGGCAAACCAAAGACTAGGAAGGAGTAGTAAGAGGGCTAATGCCAAGAACATAGTGTCTCTAGGAATCAGGGAGGAGCTGGACTAGTTTAGAAACTAACAAATTTCTCTCCTGGACCAAACTCCAGTTTGGCTCTTCTGAACGCTCTTCTCAACTAGGTCCTAACTTCTAGGCTTCCATGTTCATCTCTTCTTTGTCCAAGATTAGCAAGAACCCTGTTAAATCAGTTTAACCCCATCCTCAATTTCTGATATCCCTCAATATACAACCAGGGTCTCCTCAACCTCCACCCTCCCCCAGGTAAGATCTAATCACCCTGGCCTGCCTTCAGCAAGAATCCTGTTAGGATGGTTTAGCCAAAAATTCAACCCTCCACCCTTATCCCTGATAGTTCAGTCGTTTCCCAATCACTGACTCCCTCTCCCTGCTGCCTGGCTATAAATCTTCACTCTTCCACGTTGTATTCAAAGGTGATTTCACTATCCCTTCCCTACTGCCAAGCCCCATTTGTTCCTACGTCTATCACAGCAGTCCCGAATAAAGCCAACTTTCTTTTTTTTTAAATTATTTATTATTTATTTTCATCCATCTTTTATTCTTTGGCATGTGTGGGTCTCCCACTGCAGCAGCCTCTTTTGTTGCAAAGCACTGGTTCTGTGTCCTTGCACTCCAGGGCGCTGGCTCTTAATTGGACACCGTGATCCAGCCACTCTGCGACACAAGGGATCTTCATGGACCAGGGACTGAACCAGTGCCCCTTGCACTACAAGGCAGATTCTTTACCCACTGGACCACCAGGGAAGACTTAAAGCCGACTTTCTGTTCTTTAGTAAGAGTCATGAGGAGTTTCTTCTCTAACAAAACTTTGACCTTGAAATCAGAATGAGAACAGATGAATGAGAACACAAAAGGAGCCAGGTTGAGTCAGCCAAAGACACGCATTGGATGTTTGCAGCCAGTGTCCATTCTGACTGGCCATCACTGGGTCTCACCCCAGCTGCCATGTAAACAGAAGGACTTCCTTAAGAGATAGGCTTTGATGGCAGAGGCCAGGCTGGTCTCAGAGAGCAGACAAAAGGAGATACACTTGTATCTAACTGCTCTCAAAGAATGTTTAGAAACCATTCTGTTTGCTTGTTTTGATTATTACCAGACCAGTAAGGGTGGCTAGAATCCAAAGAACTCTGCGGGAGGTGAGATTTCAGAGAAGAGACTGGAGTAATCTGCACCTGCCAGCCCCAACCAGGAGTGCAGTTCCAGGAAGTTCTTGAGAAGTGCCCTCTTAAAAGGTCAGATAAGGAGGCAACGGTGACTTTAATTGGGGAATCACCCTTTAAAGACTGCGACAGTTACACCAGGTAGTCACGTAACTGTGGCCAGATTTGAGCGAGGAGATTTGGGAAGACGCCTATAGAATGCTGCTGGCATTACCAGAGTTTCAAGTTGGCTCAATGATTGTGGAGAAGAGAATGCAGGCATGGTGTGTGCCTTGTGGGAACATATCCAGGAAACTTGAAGGGGGACTTTCAGGGAAGACACAGGAAGGTAAGATGAGCTGCTGGCAAACCAGGCAGGACAGTAGCAGATAGAGTCCAGGCCTTAGGTACTGGTCCAGTAGGACTACGCCATACAAGAAGGATCACCCATCCGGGAAGACAGGTTAGAGGAGGGACAAGATCTGTGTCAACGGCCACATTTCTGGCAGACTCAAGACTTCTAATCTTAGATGTCTCACTGGGGAGGAGTCCACAAGATAGAATTCAAGAAGTATATCAAAAAGCAAGCATCTTGACTCAAAAGCATAGGGAACTAAGGAGGAAAATCCATACAGCAAATGGTACAGGCTGATACAATAAAGAAGGAAATGATCAGCTCAAGAAGTGAGCTAAAATGTTAAAAATGTGGCTGAGTCTTCCTGAAAAGAGAAGTGGAACAAGAGGGACAAACAGATGATCAGAGACATGAGCCACTTCACAGGAAAAGAGGACGTAGGGAAAGTCTCTGCTGCCTGTGACCCAAGAGAAAAACAATGTTTTGTGGACTAGCATACGGCAGAGGTGGTTGTCCTCACCGGCCCCAGGAAAGAGCCTAAGAACCACAACCACAAACAAACGTGTACTGAGAACCTTCTGTGTGCCAGGGACTGTCCCAGGCCCTGGGAGTACAGCAGTGAACAAACAAGCATCCCTGCCCTCCTGGAACATTCTAGAGCAGCTTTAATTGAGGAATCCACTATGCTTGATTCTCCAGATTAAGCAAGTGAGACATCTTCTTTAGGAGGCATGTGTAACTGGCCTGAGAAATTCCAGGCAAGAAATCCCTGGCTTGTAAGGGCTCATAAAACCTGATGTCAAAATATTCAGAGGTTTTACAAGCTCCAACTTTGGTATCCTTTTTTTTTTTTTGGCCACTTCTATTGATCTTTCATTTATTTATCTTTGTTCTTTGGCCTGTGCGGGCCTCCCATCGCAGTGGCCTCTCTCCTCGCAGAGCACCAGCTCTGGGTGCATGCGCTCTAGAGCTCCAGCTGGGTAGTTGGACACATCGGTGTAGCCACTCCGCAGCATGTGGGATCTTCCCAGGCCAGGGATCGAACCAGCGCCCCCTGCACTGCAAGTCGGTGTCCTTACCCACTGGACCACCAGGGAAGCCCCTAACTTTGGTAACTTGAAACCTTCCAAAGTGGGGTATTTACACCAAGGGAATTGGCAAATGTGGCCTATCAATCAGGGCTTCTTGCTTCTTACAGAGCCAGTTTGTCAGAACATCATTGCAATGGCTGCTCACAAGAAGGAATGTGGCAGTGTCCTTGGTCAGAGGACATAGAGGGAAATAGAAATTAAGGGGTTTTAAGTGGGGAAGAAAGGAACCTTCAATAAATCCTGGAGCATCATTAAAAATTTCTAGATTGTGCAAGAGCCAGGAAGTTTTCAGTTTCCTATGTGGTAAATCTAGGCCATAATTAGCCTCTTGATGAACGACTTCTCGCAACACCATGTAAAGTCCATAGGTCAAGAACCACAGAAAAGTGATATATAGACTAAGAGGCATTCAGTCAAGGTTGAGAGACATAAGATTTTCTCTCTCATGTTTTTTCATTCTTCCCTCCTCCCCTTGGATACTGCTGGACCCTTGCTTGGCTCTTCAGCTGGTGCCAGTATTATGTGTGTGTCCTGAAATTCCAAGAACTTTATTTTGACTCAAGTGGACATTCATCTTGATTTTTATGTGCCCACCATCTAAAACTCTTCCCTCTTCCTCCTCCTTAAGCGTCTTGGTGGGTGGCAAAGTCTATTTTCTTTTATAGAAGCAGAAAATGCTATTTACTCACTTTCCCAGTTCCTTGAAGCCATATATCAAGGATGCAGCCCCATGACCAAGGCATATTCTGTGAGACCCACTCACCCTGGACTTTGAATCAGGACTCAATGATATACAGACCCAAACACAGCAGAGAATTCCCCAAGTCTGTGGGTCCACAGCTCTGCTGCTGACAACAGTGTCTTCCTGGGACCAGTTCACAGGTCACATGAGGTTTTCCAGTCTTCCCTGTGATTCCCCCAGCTCCCTGAAGAACTGCTAACACATTCCTTCTCTTCTTAAATCGGGCAGAGTTGGTTTCTGCAGTTCAAAACCTAGTATCAAGACACATACAACCAGTCTAAATGCCAGGCAGGCTGGAAG
This sequence comes from Tragulus kanchil, assembly GCA_022376925.1. Lineage (NCBI taxonomy): Eukaryota > Metazoa > Chordata > Mammalia > Artiodactyla > Tragulidae > Tragulus > Tragulus kanchil. The sequence continues at coordinate 115,629,624 of JAIOJX010000029.1, read as the reverse complement.
ATTTGCTCCTGTTTCCCAAGTTTCTTAGGCATAGGGCTGGTGCTCAGAAATTTGTGTCCTGTTAAGCCTTTGGACTCAGAACGTGGAGCAAGTAAGAGACTTTACCTGCAACCACTGAAGGAACCCCACTCTTCCCAGGCACAGAGTGAGGCCCCTGGGCTGAGGCTGAATAGGATAAGAGTTTCTGTAGAAGATAACTGTGGACCTGAATGTCTGTGATCCTTACCTTACAAGAGCAAAGAGATTTCATTTGGGAGCTTATATTCCCCCTTGGGGATGCAATATTATATTTTGTAACATCTAACATGCTTCTAAGAAAGGAAGAGAAAATGCCAACTAAAGTTTGACACAACGCTTGTCACTTAAAATGTTTATCTTTGACTTTCTTTTTTTTTTTTAATATATATTTACTTATTTATTTTGGGGGGGGATGGGGTGAGGAGGGAGAGGGGCAGGCAGGCCACTTCTGTTGGTCTTTCATTTATCTATTTTCATCCATCTTTGTTCTTTGGCCCATGTGGGCCTCCCATTGCAGTGGCCTCTGTTGTTGCAGAGCACCAGCTCTGGGCGCATGCGCTCCAGAGCTCCGGCTCAGTAAGTGGACACATGGGTCCAGCTGCTCCACTGCATGTGGGATCTTCCCAGGCCAGGGATCGAACCAGTGCCCCTTGCACTGCAAGGTAATGTCCTTACCCACTGGACCACCAGGGAAGCCCTCTCCAGACTTTCTTACCAAGCTGTTTTGGACTTAGACACAGGTCTTTATCATGTGTTATTCTCATGCATATATTAAAAAAGGAAAATACGAGGAAGATACCTTAAAAGTATTCTTAGAAGCTCTTTATATTCTGAATCATGTTTGTTTTCAGAGTTGGAAAAGAGCTTCTGTTGAGCATCCTTTTACTTTTACTAAAAGATAGTTCATGTAAGTTTATAAGCAGATTCTGAATACAGGTTTTTATTTTTCATATTCTTTTCCAAAATAGATTATTATAAGATATTGAATATAGTGCTATACAGAAGGTCCTTGTTGTTTATCTATTTTATAATTAGTAGCGTGGGCAGAGTTGGTTTCTGCAGTTCAAAACCTAGTATCAAGACACATACAACCAGTCTAAATGCCAGGCAGGCTGGAAGATTTGCTCCTGTTTCCCAAGTTTCTTAGGCATAGGGCTGGTGCTCAGAAATTTGTGTCCTGTTAAGCCTTTGGACTCAGAACGTGGAGCAAGTAAGAGACTTTACCTGCAACCACTGAAGGAACCCCACTCTTCCCAGGCACAGAGTGAGGCCCTGGGCTGAGGCTGAATAGGATAAGAGTTTCTGTAGAAGATAACTGTGGACCTGAATGTCTGTGATCCTTACCTTACAAGAGCAAAGAGATTTCATTTGGGAGCTTATATTCCCCCTTGGGGATGCAATATTATATTTTGTAACATCTAACATGCTTCTAAGAAAGGAAGAGAAAATGCCAACTAAAGTTTGACACAACGCTTGTCACTTAAAATGTTTATCTTTGACTTTCTTTTTTTTTTTTAATATATATTTACTTATTTATTTTGGGGGGGGATGGGGTGAGGAGGGAGAGGGGCAGGCAGGCCACTTCTATTGGTCTTTCATTTATCTATTTTCATTCATCTTTGTTCTTTGGCCCGCGTGGGCCTCCCATTGCAGTGGCCTCTGTTGTTGCAGAGCACCGGCTCTGGGCGCATGCGCTCCAGAGCTCAGGCTCGGTAATTGGACACATGGGTCCAGCTGCTCCACGGCATGTGGGATCTTCCCAGGCCAGGGATCAAACCGGCGCCCTTTGCACTGCAAGGCAGTGTCCTTACCCACTGGACCACCAGGGAAGCGCATATTTTTGACTTTCTTACCAAGCTGTTTTGGACTTAGACACAGGTCTTTATCATGTGTTATTCTCATGCATATATTAAAAAAGGAAAATACGAGGAAGATACCTTAAAAGTATTCTTAGAAGCTCTTTATATTCTGAATCATGTTTGTTTTCAGAGTTGGAAAAGAGCTTCTGTTGAGCATCCTTTTACTTTTACTAAAAGATAGTTCATGTAAGTTTATAAGCAGATTCTGAATACAGGTTTTTATTTTTCATATTCTTTTCCAAAATAGATTATTATAAGATATTGAATATAGTGCTATACAGAAGGTCCTTGTTGTTTATCTATTTTATAATTAGTAGCGTGTATGTGTTAATCCCAAACTTTTATCTCAACCCTTCCCTACAGATTACCTTCAGTAACCATAAATTTGCTTTCTATTAATATATCTGTGAGTCTATTTCTGTTTTATAAGTAAAGTCATTTGTATCCTTTTTCAGTTCCACTGTAAGTGATATCATATGCTATTTACCTTTGACTTACTTCACTTGATATTAAAGTCTCTAGGTCCATCCATATTGCTACAAATGGCCTTTTTAAATTCTTTTTATGCCTGAGTATCATTCCATTGTGTACGTGTAGATACAGATATCACATCTTCTTTATCCATTCATCTGTTGATGGACATTTAGATTGCTTCCATATTTTGGCAATTGTAAAGATTGCTGCTATAAACACTAGGGGTGCATGCATCTTTTCTAAGTACAGTTTTCTCTGGATATATGCCTGTGAGTTGGGTTGCTGGGTCATATGGTAGCTCTACTTTTACTTTTTTAAGGACTCTCCATACTGTTCTTCATAGTGGCTGCACCAATTTAAGCTCCCACCAATGGTGTAGGAGGGTTCCCTTTTCTCCACACCCTCCCCAGCATTATTATTTGTAGACTTATATATTTTTTTTAATTTTGGCCCTTTTATTGGTTTTCTATTTATTTATTTTCACCCATCTTTTTTCTTTGACCTGTGTGGGCCTCTCATTGCAGTGGCCTCTCTCTTGTAGAGCACTGGCTCTGGGTGCAAGCACTCCAGAGCACTGGCTCGCAGCTGGACACACAGGTCCAGCTGCTCTGTGGCAAATGGGATCTTTCCAGGCCAGGGATCGAACTGGTGCCCCCTGCACCACAAAGTGGAACACTGGACCACTGGACCACCAGGGAAGCCCATATTTGTAGACTTTTTAATGATAGCCATTCTGACTGATGTGAGACCTCACTGTAGTCTTGATTTGCATTTCTCTGATATATACTTGGTAATATTGAGCATCTTCAGGTGCCCATTGGCCATCTTTATGTCTTCTTTGGAGAAATGTCTATTTAGGTCTTCTGCTTATTCTTTGATTGGGTTGTTTGTGTTGTTCTTTGGATACTGAGCTATATGGGCCATTCGTATATTCTGAAAATTAAATCTTTTTGGTTGTACTATTTGCAAGTTTTCTCTCCCCATCTGAAGGGTGTATTTTCATTTTGCTTATTGTTTCCTTTGTTGTGCAGAAGCTTTTAGGTTTAATTGAGTATATATTTTTTAAAATATAAGACTCTGTTTTAGATGGTATTCCAAAATATATTTTTTAAGCTTTGCAAATACTTTGAAATAATTTTGGACTCACAATAACTTGCAAAAATAGTACAAAGTGTTCCCATTACCCAGCTTCTCTCTGTGTTCTGGATCACTTTTTAAAAATGAGATACCATTCATATACCATAAATTTCACCCTTTAAAACTATACAACTCAGTGGTTTTAGCAAAATCACAAAGTTGTGCAACCATCACCACTACCTGTTTCAGGACACCCCTCAAATAAACCCTGTATTCACTGACAGTCACTTCCTAGTCCATTGCTCTCTCTCTCTCAGGCCAGTTGCAACCACCAATCTACCTTCTGTCTATGGCGGAGCCTCTTTTTAACTCTGAGTGGCTTGAATGATCTCAGACGCTGCCAGCCTCTGCGTCAGTAAGAGCACTGGTGAGGGAGCAGTTTATAACCACACTCTGCTCTGTCTGCTGAATTTTCTTCCAACTGCTGACACCCATTCTGCCAGTTTTGATGCACATGGCAGCTGCCCACCATAACAGATGCCTGACCGAGGAGACTGTAATATGACCCTCAATTTTATAGAGGTGAAAATTGTGGAAAAAACTCACATCCTAGAATCAATAAGACACTGTAATGGAAGAAGGTTATTTTAGATGTTTTAACTTTACTGGCATTGACTCATTGTCAAACATCATATTATCACACGTTTATACTATCATTTGATTCCATTGTATATGTTCTGGTCGACCAGTTAAACAATACAGCTGAGTAAAGATGAGATAGGGAAGAGGAGAGTGATGAGTTTTCACAGGATGCAGTGGGCATTGAAAACTTCATTAGATAATCCCACTTCACTTTATTTATTTATTTATTTTAGGTGGGGGGTGGTGGGTTTGGGAGGGAGGGGGGCCGGCGGGTCACTTCTACTGGTTTTTCATTTATCTATTTTCATCCATCTTTGTTCTTTGGCCCGTGTGGGCTTCCCATCGCTGTGGCCTCTGTTGTCGCAGAGCACTGGCTCTGGGCGCATGCGCTCCAGAGCTCCAGTTCGGTAATTGGACACATTGGTCCAGCCGCTCCGCGGCACGTGGGATCCTCCCAGGCCAGGGATAGAACTGGCACCCCTTGCCCTGCAAGGCAGCATCCTTACCCACTGGACCACCAGGGAAACCCTAGATAATCCCACTTCAGAGCATTCCTGGAGCAAAAGCTAAACTACCCATCAGTGGTTGAAGGAGGGACTCCAAGGAGCAGTGGATGGTTGGGGCAAGGTGTGGAGGTTAGTCTCATAAAGATGAGAGCAGGACAACCGGTTTCTAGCCTTCATCTCAGGGAAGTCCCCTGCCAGGATGGCAGAATGACATCTCTTGCCTTCTCTCCAACCCTTACTATCCATGTGCTGTTTATTTTCTGATTGCCATTCCTGCCCTTTTCTGCCCTACCTTGTACCTGGGCAGCCTAACTGCTTAACAGACTACATTCCTTGGTCATTATAGTCCTTTGGTTTCCTGTGGGTTTGGTCACAGATGGTAGGAGGACTGAGTAGGTGGAATATTTCTTCCAACTGCTGACACCCATTCTGCCAGTTTTGATTTTAACAGATGCCTGACCGAGGAGACTGTAATATGACCCTCAATTTTATAGAGGTGAAAATTGTGGAAAAAACTCACATCCTAGAATCAATAAGACACTGTAATGGAAGAAGGTTATTTTAGATGTTTTAACTTTACTGGCATTGACTCATTGTCAAACATCATATTATCACACGTTTATACTATCATTTGATTCCATTGTATATGTTCTGGTCGACCAGTTAAACAATACAGCTGAGTAAAGATGAGATAGGGAAGAGGAGAGTGATGAGTTTTCACAGGATGCAGTGGGCATTGAAAACTTCATTAGATAATCCCACTTCACTTTATTTATTTATTTATTTTAGGTGGGGGGTGGTGGGTTTGGGAGGGAGGGGGGCCGGCGGGTCACTTCTACTGGTTTTTCATTTATCTATTTTCATCCATCTTTGTTCTTTGGCCCGTGTGGGCTTCCCATCGCTGTGGCCTCTGTTGTCGCAGAGCACTGGCTCTGGGCGCATGCGCTCCAGAGCTCCAGTTCGGTAATTGGACACATTGGTCCAGCCGCTCCGCGGCACGTGGGATCCTCCCAGGCCAGGGATAGAACTGGCACCCCTTGCCCTGCAAGGCAGCATCCTTACCCACTGGACCACCAGGGAAACCCTAGATAATCCCACTTCAGAGCATTCCTGGAGCAAAAGCTAAACTACCCATCAGTGGTTGAAGGAGGGACTCCAAGGAGCAGTGGATGGTTGGGGCAAGGTGTGGAGGTTAGTCTCATAAAGATGAGAGCAGGACAACCGGTTTCTAGCCTTCATCTCAGGGAAGTCCCCTGCCAGGATGGCAGAATGACATCTCTTGCCTTCTCTCCAACCCTTACTATCCATGTGCTGTTTATTTTCTGATTGCCATTCCTGCCCTTTTCTGCCCTACCTTGTACCTGGGCAGCCTAACTGCTTAACAGACTACATTCCTTGGTCATTATAGTCCTTTGGTTTCCTGTGGGTTTGGTCACAGATGGTAGGAGGACTGAGTAGGTGGAATATTTCTCCTCACCCAAACCTCAGCCTATCCCTCCTGTTGGGCAGTCCAGGGCTCGTTTTGGGCACTGACTCCTGCCTCCACCTCAGCTACAGCTCTCCTGAGTTCTAATTGGAGCTCCCTCCTCTTGTTCCCAGAATTAGAACTTCCTTCTGTGTAGATCCTGGATGCTTCTACATCCCTTGTTGGTACCCTTAACCTTACCCACACCTCTGCAGTAAGTCCCTTTGCTATTCCTTACAATTCCTTCTTTAAGCATCCATTTGCTTCCTGCTGAAATACTCAGTCCTTCTCCCAGAGGAAATGACTGATGGTTTGGGTGCCTCTTTCTCCTCTTTCTCTTCTTTCTCTAGATCCATGACCCCTGCAGCAAGCACCTAAGCACTCTTTCCCACATGATACCATCTTACGGGGCAGGCTCTGCTTCTGACATAGGGAGATGAGCAATGGGGGCCAATAGGTTAAATTCAGGAGGAAGATATTTAAAAGTTCAGCTCTGTTACACCTTTAAACTATACAACCTAGCTTACCCAACAAAAAAGTTAAGATTTTGTTCCCTAAGGTATATTTCTCAGTTGATTCTGAACTCAGAAGGTAGGGGATATTATTCATTAGTCCCATTAATCCCAACAACCATTCTTAAGGGTATGGGTCTAGTTTCAGACCCATATAGGCAGCTGTCCTGCCTTTTGCAAACGCTCAGAACAATCCTTCCCACCAAATTCATTCTCTTCTTCTTTCTGATCCAAACCTCTTCCACTGTTTCCTATTTCATTCCATGATACCACTCTCCAACCAGTTGCTCAAAAATCTAAAAGTCATTTTTGACACCTTATTCTCAACCTTATATAAGTGAATTTTCAAACACTGTAGATCCTGCTCAAAAATCTCCATCAACATGGCTATAGGTTGGGGCAAGGTGTGGAGGTTAGTCTCATAAAGATGAGAGCAGGACAACCGGTTTCTAGCCTTCATCTCAGGGAAGTCCCCTGCCAGGATGGCAGAATGACATCTCTTGCCTTCTCTCCAACCCTTACTATCCATGTGCTGTTTATTTTCTGATTGCCATTCCTGCCCTTTTCTGCCCTACCTTGTACCTGGGCAGCCTAACTGCTTAACAGACTACATTCCTTGGTCATTATAGTCCTTTGGTTTCCTGTGGGTTTGGTCACAGATGGTAGGAGGACTGAGTAGGTGGAATATTTCTCCTCACCCAAACCTCAGCCTATCCCTCCTGTTGGGCAGTCCAGGGCTCGTTTTGGGCACTGACTCCTGCCTCCACCTCAGCTACAGCTCTCCTGAGTTCTAATTGGAGCTCCCTCCTCTTGTTCCCAGAATTAGAACTTCCTTCTGTGTAGATCCTGGATGCTTCTACATCCCTTGTTGGTACCCTTAACCTTACCCACACCTCTGCAGTAAGTCCCTTTGCTATTCCTTACAATTCCTTCTTTAAGCATCCATTTGCTTCCTGCTGAAATACTCAGTCCTTCTCCCAGAGGAAATGACTGATGGTTTGGGTGCCTCTTTCTCCTCTTTCTCTTCTTTCTCTAGATCCATGACCCCTGCAGCAAGCACCTAAGCACTCTTTCCCACATGATACCATCTTACGGGGCAGGCTCTGCTTCTGACATAGGGAGATGAGCAATGGGGGCCAATAGGTTAAATTCAGGAGGAAGATATTTAAAAGTTCAGCTCTGTTACACCTTTAAACTATACAACCTAGCTTACCCAACAAAAAAGTTAAGATTTTGTTCCCTAAGGTATATTTCTCAGTTGATTCTGAACTCAGAAGGTAGGGGATATTATTCATTAGTCCCATTAATCCCAACAACCATTCTTAAGGGTATGGGTCTAGTTTCAGACCCATATAGGCAGCTGTCCTGCCTTTTGCAAACGCTCAGAACAATCCTTCCCACCAAATTCATTCTCTTCTTCTTTCTGATCCAAACCTCTTCCACTGTTTCCTATTTCATTCCATGATACCACTCTCCAACCAGTTGCTCAAAAATCTAAAAGTCATTTTTGACACCTTATTCTCAACCTTATATAAGTGAATTTTCAAACACTGTAGATCCTGTCTGTGAACAGATCAACAGTCTCCACCTCTCTCCATCAACATGGCTATAACCTTGGTATAAGCCACCATCAACTCTTGCCTAGACCCTAGGAATAGCTTTTCTTAAAGTTACAAGGGAAAAACAAAGCAAAGAGACAAAAACTTGTCTGTTTTCTAAAGTCTCAGACATATCATGTAGCTTCCAGAAGTCCAACATAACTAATATAGAATGAACTCTAGTCCTTTTTTCTAACAGTAAGTGACATATTTTTGAGGACACATTTGACCTAAAGACCCTCCAGGGCTCTCTGACCAAGTTCATTGCTACTGTGGGTTGAACTGTGTCCCTTCAAAAGATATGTTCAAGTCTTCCCTGGTGGCTCAGTGGTAAAGAACCTGCCTGCCAATGCAAGAGACACAGAGTCATGGGTTTGATCCCCAGGTCGGGAAGATCCCCTGGAGAAGGAAATGGCAACACAGTCCAGTATTCTTGCTTGAAAAATATCATGGTCATAAGAGCCTGGCAGGCTACAACCCATGGGGTTGTAAAGAGACAAACACAACTGAGCAACTGAGCACACACACACAATGAGGGTGTAGTCACATCACAAACCCATAGTACCAATGAATGTGATCTTGTTCAGAAATAGGATCAGTGCAAATATATTTGGTTAAGATGACGCCAGACTGAATTAAGGCATGACTAATGTCCTTATAAGAAGAGAAGAAACACAAACACCAACACAGAGGGAAAACAGCCATATGAAAATAAAAGCAGATGGGAGGGATGGGTGAGCGGAAGGGATAGTTGGGGAGTTTGGGATTGACATGTACACACTGCTATATCAAAAACAGATAACCAACAAGCACCTACTATATAGCACAGGAACTCTGCTCAATGTTATATGGCAGCCTGGATGGGAGGGGAGTTTGCAGGAGAATGGATACATGTATATGTATGGTTTGATCTTTCTGCTGTCTGCCTGAAACTATCACAACACTGTTAATTGGCTATACTCCAGTATCCCCTTTTTGATCCAAACCTCTTCCACTGTTTCCTATTTCATTCCATGATACCACTCTCCAACCAGTTGCTCAAAAATCTAAAAGTCATTTTTGACACCTTATTCTCAACCTTATATAAGTGAATTTTCAAACACTGTAGATCCTGTCTGTGAACAGATCAACAGTCTCCACCTCTCTCCATCAACATGGCTATAACCTTGGTATAAGCCACCATCAACTCTTGCCTAGACCCTAGGAATAGCTTTTCTTAAAGTTACAAGGGAAAAACAAAGCAAAGAGACAAAAACTTGTCTGTTTTCTAAAGTCTCAGACATATCATGTAGCTTCCAGAAGTCCAACATAACTAATATAGAATGAACTCTAGTCCTTTTTTCTAACAGTAAGTGACATATTTTTGAGGACACATTTGACCTAAAGACCCTCCAGGGCTCTCTGACCAAGTTCATTGCTACTGTGGGTTGAACTGTGTCCCTTCAAAAGATATGTTCAAGTCTTCCCTGGTGGCTCAGTGGTAAAGAACCTGCCTGCCAATGCAAGAGACACAGAGTCATGGGTTTGATCCCCAGGTCGGGAAGATCCCCTGGAGAAGGAAATGGCAACACAGTCCAGTATTCTTGCTTGAAAAATATCATGGTCATAAGAGCCTGGCAGGCTACAACCCATGGGGTTGTAAAGAGACAAACACAACTGAGCAACTGAGCACACACACACAATGAGGGTGTAGTCACATCACAAACCCATAGTACCAATGAATGTGATCTTGTTCAGAAATAGGATCAGTGCAAATATATTTGGTTAAGATGACGCCAGACTGAATTAAGGCATGACTAATGTCCTTATAAGAAGAGAAGAAACACAAACACCAACACAGAGGGAAAACAGCCATATGAAAATAAAAGCAGATGGGAGGGATGGGTGAGCGGAAGGGATAGTTGGGGAGTTTGGGATTGACATGTACACACTGCTATATCAAAAACAGATAACCAACAAGCACCTACTATATAGCACAGGAACTCTGCTCAATGTTATATGGCAGCCTGGATGGGAGGGGAGTTTGCAGGAGAATGGATACATGTATATGTATGGTTTGATCTTTCTGCTGTCTGCCTGAAACTATCACAACACTGTTAATTGGCTATACTCCAGTATAAAATAAAAAAGTTAAAAAATAGATAAAGGCAGAGTCTGCATTTATGCTGCCACAAACGAATGAACCCTGAGGGCTACCCAGAAGCCAGAGGAGGCAAAGAAAGGCCTTTCTTCAGAGCCTCTGGAGAGAGCAGGGCTCTACAACAGGTTGATTTTAGGTTTCTGGCCTCTAGAATGGTGAAATAACACAGTTCTGCTGTCTTAAGCTACCCAGTTCGTGGTACTTTGTAACAGAAGCCCTAGCAAACCAATATGTCAGTCTTTAGAACTTAGTCCTCTAGAGCAGGGTTTGGCAAACAGCTCACAGTATTTTTATCTATTTATTTTTAAAGATTTATTTATTTATTTTATTTTTGGGCGGGAGTCGGGTTGGGGAGGGGGGGAGTGGGCGGGCCACTTCTATTGGTCTTTCATTTCTCTATTTTCATCCGTCTTTGTTCTTTGGCTCTTGTGGGCCTCCCATCGCGGTGGCCTCTGTTGTTGCAGAGCACCGGCTCTGGGTGCATGCGCTCCAGAGCTCTGGCTCGGTAATTGGACACATCGGTCTAGCTGCTCCGCGGCATGTGGGATCTTCCCAGGCCAGGGATCGAACTGGCTCCCCTTGCACTGCAAGGCGGTATCCTTACCCAATGGACCACCAGGGGAAGCCTTTAATTATTTATTTATTTAGCTGTGCCAGGTCTTAGATGCGGTACATGGGATCTTTGATCTTTGTTGTGACATGTGGGATCTTTAGTTAAGTGGCAAATATATTTGGTTAAGATGACGCCAGACTGAATTAAGGCATGACTAATGTCCTTATAAGAAGAGAAGAAACACAAACACCAACACAGAGGGAAAACAGCCATATGAAAATAAAAGCAGATGGGAGGGATGGGTGAGCGGAAGGGATAGTTGGGGAGTTTGGGATTGACATGTACACACTGCTATATCAAAAACAGATAACCAACAAGCACCTACTATATAGCACAGGAACTCTGCTCAATGTTATATGGCAGCCTGGATGGGAGGGGAGTTTGCAGGAGAATGGATACATGTATATGTATGGTTTGATCTTTCTGCTGTCTGCCTGAAACTATCACAACACTGTTAATTGGCTATACTCCAGTATAAAATAAAAAAGTTAAAAAATAGATAAAGGCAGAGTCTGCATTTATGCTGCCACAAACGAATGAACCCTGAGGGCTACCCAGAAGCCAGAGGAGGCAAAGAAAGGCCTTTCTTCAGAGCCTCTGGAGAGAGCAGGGCTCTACAACAGGTTGATTTTAGGTTTCTGGCCTCTAGAATGGTGAAATAACACAGTTCTGCTGTCTTAAGCTACCCAGTTCGTGGTACTTTGTAACAGAAGCCCTAGCAAACCAATATGTCAGTCTTTAGAACTTAGTCCTCTAGAGCAGGGTTTGGCAAACAGCTCACAGTATTTTTATCTATTTATTTTTAAAGATTTATTTATTTATTTTATTTTTGGGCGGGAGTCGGGTTGGGGAGGGGGGGAGTGGGCGGGCCACTTCTATTGGTCTTTCATTTCTCTATTTTCATCCGTCTTTGTTCTTTGGCTCTTGTGGGCCTCCCATCGCGGTGGCCTCTGTTGTTGCAGAGCACCGGCTCTGGGTGCATGCGCTCCAGAGCTCTGGCTCGGTAATTGGACACATCGGTCTAGCTGCTCCGCGGCATGTGGGATCTTCCCAGGCCAGGGATCGAACTGGCTCCCCTTGCACTGCAAGGCGGTATCCTTACCCAATGGACCACCAGGGGAAGCCTTTAATTATTTATTTATTTAGCTGTGCCAGGTCTTAGATGCGGTACATGGGATCTTTGATCTTTGTTGTGACATGTGGGATCTTTAGTTGCAGCAGGGGAACTCAGCTGCAGCATGTGGGATCTAGTTCCCTGACCAGGATTGAACCTGGGCCCCCTGAAACGGGTGCATAGAATCTTAGCCACTGGACCACCAGGGAAGTCCCCACTGACTCTTCTTATTTGGTCCACTAGCTAAGAACTTTTCTTTTTTTCAGAAGAGCTTTTGCGGGGCTTCCCCTGGTGGTCCAGCGGGTAAGGACACCGCCTTGCAGTGCAAGGGGCGCCGGTTCCATCACTGGCCTGGGAAGATCCCACGTGCCATGGAGCGGCTGGACCAATGTGTCCAATTACCAAGCCGGAGCTCTGGAGCGCATGCACCCAGAGCCGGTGCTCTGCAACAACAGAGGCCACCGCGATGGGAGGCCCACAAGAGCCAAAGAACAAAGACGGATGAAAATAGAGAAATGAAAGACCAATAGAAGTGGCCCGCCCACTCCCCTCCCTCCCCAACCTGACCCCCGCCCAAAATACATAAATAAATCTTTAAAAAAAAAAAAAGAAGAAGAGCTTTTGTGATTGATTTTAGGATAGGAAACATTAACTCTGAACCTCAACTAAGTGAAATGTTGTCTCCTAAAAAAGAATTCCATTCTTCTCATTAGTGTATCTTACTACAAAAATCAATTATTATATTTTTAATGTCATCATTTTGAAATGTGCAGAAATTTGTTTTCTCTTATTATGTGAATACATACCTAATATTTATGATTTTGTCTCTTGGCCTGCAAAGTCTAAAATATTTTCTATCTAGCCTTTTACAAAAGAAGTTTGCTAAGCTCTATCCTAGAGAAATCTCACTGTTATCTTCACATTTAGCCAAGGAAATTTCTAACCATCAGTGACAACATTTTAATTATGATAAGGGGGCTTGATTTTTACCTGTTTTCATTTCGTTTTTTTTATTTGAGGGGGTGGGGTGGGGAGGGAGGGGAGCAGGCGGGCTACTTCTATTGGTCTTTCATTTGTCCATTTTCATCCATCTTTGTTCTTTGGCCCATGTGGGCCTCCCATAGCAGTGGCCTCTGTTGTCGCAGAGCACCGGCTCTGGGTGCATGCACTCCAGAGTTCCAGTTCGGTAATTGGACACATTGGTCCAGCCACTCCACGGCACGTGGGATCTTCCCAGGCCAGGGATCAAATTGGCACCCCTTGCACTGCAAGGCAGTGTCCCTACCCACTGAACCACCAGGGAAGCCCATCTGTTTTCATTTTACAATAGATTTCTTCCCTTGTTACTTTTTGAAAAACATCTTTATTAAGATATAATTCACATACCATATAATTCACTCACTCAAACTGTATGGTTTTGCAGTCATCAACACAATCAATTACAGAACATTTTTAGTGCGCCACAAAGAAAGTTCATACTCATTGGACCCATTAGCAATTAGTCCCTATAACAGACTAGCCTCATACCCTCCAGCCCTAGACAAACATTCACCTACTTTCTGGGGGCTTCCCTGGTGGTCCAGTAGCTAACACTTTGCATTCCCAATGCAGGGGGCCAAGGTTCAATCCTGTTTGGGGAACTAGATCCTACATGTTGCAACTAAGAGTTCACATGCTGCAACTAAAGATCTCACATGTTGCAACTAAGATCCAGAATAGTCAAAAAAAAAAAAAAAGTATATATATATATATATATATATAAATCTATTTTCTGTGTCTGTGTGCTTATTCTGGATGTTTCATATACATTTTCCATGTTACTTTTCTATATTTGCTTTGATTGATCTTAATTCTTTATTCATTTTCTTTCAATCCTTTAAACCAAGAATAAGAAGAATTAAGATTAGAAATGCGAGCCATGAAAGCTTTCACTTTTCTGACACCCATCTTTCCCATCCTGATATTTAACTCACACATATGGTCTCACTGGTTACATGTAGCATGTAGACTAAAAATGTCCTGGACTTACCTTATGAAAACTTTACATGACTGGATGTGCTGAGATCAGGAAGCTGCAATTCCGTGCACAGAGATCCCAAACCTCCCAATTTATTGTTTTTTGAGGTGCTGAATTGTGACATATCAGGAATCATCCCATGTGTCTATCCTAGTTTGCTGGTAATATGAATCTCTGAAACAGGAAGGAATAGTGGTGAAAATTACTTATACAAATTGCCTTTGAGAAATACAGCATAATCTTTAAACACTTCATATTAACTAAAGTGAAGTTCTTTCAGAGTCAAGATTTTTTTTTTTTTTAATATTATTTGGCCTCACCAATTACTTAATTTGCTTTAATTATGAGTAACAGAGCCTTTGACTGGAAACCACCAGTTCACCTTGCTTGTTAATTAACTATAATGACTTCTAATGGTCTTAGGTTTCTTTCCTTATTTATTAAAGAGCCATAGCATTTAAACCATCTCATGTATTGTTCTGAATATCTATTGCTGCATGACGAACCACCCCAAAGCTAATTGGCTTAAAACAACAGCAACTTTTTCACTTATGGTTTCCGTGGGTTCATACTCATTGGACCCATTAGCAATTAGTCCCTATAACAGACTAGCCTCATACCCTCCAGCCCTAGACAAACATTCACCTACTTTCTGGGGGCTTCCCTGGTGGTCCAGTAGCTAACACTTTGCATTCCCAATGCAGGGGGCCAAGGTTCAATCCTGTTTGGGGAACTAGATCCTACATGTTGCAACTAAGAGTTCACATGCTGCAACTAAAGATCTCACATGTTGCAACTAAGATCCAGAATAGTCAAAAAAAAAAAAAAAGTATATATATATATATATATATATATAAATCTATTTTCTGTGTCTGTGTGCTTATTCTGGATGTTTCATATACATTTTCCATGTTACTTTTCTATATTTGCTTTGATTGATCTTAATTCTTTATTCATTTTCTTTCAATCCTTTAAACCAAGAATAAGAAGAATTAAGATTAGAAATGCGAGCCATGAAAGCTTTCACTTTTCTGACACCCATCTTTCCCATCCTGATATTTAACTCACACATATGGTCTCACTGGTTACATGTAGCATGTAGACTAAAAATGTCCTGGACTTACCTTATGAAAACTTTACATGACTGGATGTGCTGAGATCAGGAAGCTGCAATTCCGTGCACAGAGATCCCAAACCTCCCAATTTATTGTTTTTTGAGGTGCTGAATTGTGACATATCAGGAATCATCCCATGTGTCTATCCTAGTTTGCTGGTAATATGAATCTCTGAAACAGGAAGGAATAGTGGTGAAAATTACTTATACAAATTGCCTTTGAGAAATACAGCATAATCTTTAAACACTTCATATTAACTAAAGTGAAGTTCTTTCAGAGTCAAGATTTTTTTTTTTTTTAATATTATTTGGCCTCACCAATTACTTAATTTGCTTTAATTATGAGTAACAGAGCCTTTGACTGGAAACCACCAGTTCACCTTGCTTGTTAATTAACTATAATGACTTCTAATGGTCTTAGGTTTCTTTCCTTATTTATTAAAGAGCCATAGCATTTAAACCATCTCATGTATTGTTCTGAATATCTATTGCTGCATGACGAACCACCCCAAAGCTAATTGGCTTAAAACAACAGCAATCAATTTTTTATCACTTATGGTTTCCGTGGGTCAAGAATCCAGGAAACGCTCCCCTGGGTGTTCTGCCTTAGGATCTCTCAGACAGCTGAAGTCATTCAGTGACAGGAGCTGTAAGAATGAGCACTGGCAGAGCCTGGGATGGCCAGGCATCTCTAAGTCAGAAGGCCTCTTCGTGTGGTCTGTTTGCCTGAGGTAGCTTGATTGGGCTTCCTCACAACATGGGATCTCCAAACTTACAAGTTCATGCTTCTAATGCAGGGCCCAGTAAACCAGGTAGATTCTGTACCACCTTTTATGACCTATCCTGGAAAGTCACATAATATCACTTCTGCCACAATCAATTGCTCACTAAGATTTGGCCCAGATTCAAAGAGAGAGGTCACGGAATTTACATAAAGGTCTTAAAGCTACCATTATCTATGCAGAAGACATGCTTTGGTTTATACAACAGATACTACAGAGATAGACATCATTTCTCTCTTCTTCTTACTTTCTTGAGGCTTTTATTTCCCCCCCCTTCTTTCACAATCCCCTTAAAATGTTTGTAAATGAAAGACTTCAGCTCCACATATTTTGCTTGGTACTTTTGTGTTCTGCAGATAGATTAACTCTTGGGCCAGGCTTAAATATTTCCTGATGTTCTGTTTTACTCTACCTACTTCCTGTTTGGTTGACTTTTATTTCCTGTACTCTTTGTCAAGGGCTTTGTCAAAACTGTAAGCTTCCATCTGGGCCTAGGCACTGTGCTCTATTTCTGAATCTGCTAGTGGACTTGAGCAACAGTATGCACACAGTCACTGCAAGTATAATACAGGAAGTGAAAACTTTAAAACTACGTCTTAACTGACTATTGATAGAACTAAATGCCTACTTTAAGGAAACATATATATTTTAGTGGAAGCCATTTTCCAGGAGGTCAAACCTTAAAGAGTCAGTTCATCTTCTCTAGAGTGAATTGTCCTGAGTCATTGGTTGGACCATTGAAGATCCAGCCTCAAAGATCATATTTCCAAGTAATTACATGCCTAACTAGAATTCTTTCTTTTAGGGACATTTCTATCGCTCTTAAATGGGTTGGGGCTTCAAAGAATAGGAAACCCAACTGGCTTACACCATAAGAGAGTATTTTTATATCAAAGGATCTGATGGTTCTAACTCAGTAGCTAACTATGTCATCAAAAATTCAGATTCCAGCTATATCTTTTGGCTGTGTAACATCTTCAGTATGTCAGCTTTATTTTTAACTCGTGCTCTTAAAATGGCTTCTCTGGTTCACTTGTCACTCACAGACACAGCAAAGTCCAGTGAATTTCTAGGTGCCTCTTTTTACTATGAATGAAAAAAAAAAATCATTCCAGAATCCCCCTGGCAAATTTCCCATCCTGTTACATTGCTCAGACATGTGTCTTTTTCTCATTCCTAAAGCACTCTGTGGCTCAAAAATGGGATTACCATGATTGGTTTACAGATGCACTTGGCATTTGTAGCATGGCAAATTATGCAAACAAAACCAAAATTCTGCTGAAAAACAGGGAAGAGAAGAAAATATAATAGATGGGTACCTTTTAATATTTGGATTTAACACAATACAAAGGAGGAAATTCCTCTCCTGTGGGGTTCCTAGATCAGAGTTCCTAGATCAGCACCACAGTTAACGCAGTCGCTCAAAGCAGAAACCTGGCAGTTCTCTTTACCTATGTCTCCAGTTATCTATTCCCCCAAAGCTACTGTCTTAATTCAAGTACTCATCTTCTCTTCCCTCCACTGTTATAATTATTTTCCTTACTGGTCACCTGCCTCTAGTCTTCCACTTCTCCTGATTCTCCTTCCACAGTGTTGTGGGGGTGAGCTTTCTCGCATGGATTATCAGGTTCTTTGCACTGCAGCTCAAATGCTAAAAATGGAGTGAAATGCCACTTTCACTGTCTACTTCCTCTAACATGAGCTGGGGAAATGTATTTTGTGGTTGCAGGTGTATGAGAGTTCTGGTGCAAGGGTGTTCAAGAGACAGGTGAGGAAGCAAGAGAGGAAACAGGATGGCATTTGTTGCTATTATCAGCCTTATGATGGCTTGGAGGTACTGTAGAAGGGGTTGTGTGCTCAGTTGCTTTAGTCATGTTCAATTCTTTGTGACACCATAGATTGTGTCCTCTGTCCATGGGATTCTCCAGGTGAGAACACTGCAGTGGAATCTGCACTCCTCCGGGGCATCACCACAACCCAAGGACCAAACCCTTGGCTCCTGCATCTGCTGCCCTGCAGGAAGATTCTTTACTGCTGAGCCACTGGGGGAGCCCAGTTGAAGAGGTTAGAACCAAAATACAAAGACACTATAGTCATGGTAGATTCTGTGAGACTTCTGGCACAGGCAGTCCTTTTTGAGGTATAGGTGACAAAGTGTGATATAGTGTTGGACAGAGGGAGGGTCGTCTGAGTTCAGCAAAACAGGAAAGAATATTTCATGATCTATTGTACTCTGTCTCTATTTCTGAGCTATATGAAGATCATATCAAAACTCTAAGGCAACATGGATGGACCTAGAGATTATCAAACTAAGTGAAGTAATCAGAAAGAGAAAGACAAATACCATATGATATCACATATATGTTGAATCTAAAATATGGCCTATCTATGAAACAAACAAACTCACAGATATAGAGAACAGACTTGTGGTTACTAAGGAAAGTGGATAGGGGAGGGATGGACTGGGAGATTAGGGTTACTGGATGTTAGTAAATGTATTCTACATATAGAAGAGATGGACAACAAGGTCCTACTGTAGGGCACCAGGAACTATATTCGATATCCTGCGATAAACCATAAGGAAAAAGAAGATAGAAAAGAATGCATATAAGTGTATAACTGAGTCACTCTGCTATACAGCAGAAATTAACACTATAAGCCAATTACATTTAAATTTTAAAGAAAAGCTGAAGGCAGGACTTCTCCAGGAGTCTAGTGGTTAAGAGTCTACTTCCACTGCAAGGGGCACAGGTTTGATCCCTGGTCAGGGAAGTTTCACATGCTGCTTGGGGCGGCCAAAATAAAGAAAAAAAATCTAGTCTTAGGCAAAAAGCATGTTCAAAATATATCCAGTAATCTGAAAGAAAATTTTATAATTTTTAACACTGATATAAATATGGTTGCCTGGTGCAGGTGTCAAGACATGGGAAAAAAATGGCATTTGTTGCTATTATCAGCCTTATGATGGCTTGGAGGTACTGTAGAAGGGTTGTGTGCTCAGTTGCTTTAGTCATGTTCAATTCTTTGTGACACCATAGATTGTGTCCTCTGTCCATGGGATTCTCCAGGTGAGAACACTGCAGTGGAATCTGCACTCCTCCGGGGCATCACCACAACCCAAGGACCAAACCCTTGGCTCCTGCATCTGCTGCCCTGCAGGAAGATTCTTTACTGCTGAGCCACTGGGGGAGCCCAGTTGAAGAGGTTAGAACCAAAATACAAAGACACTATAGTCATGGTAGATTCTGTGAGACTTCTGGCACAGGCAGTCCTTTTTGAGGTATAGGTGACAAAGTGTGATATAGTGTTGGACAGAGGGAGGGTCGTCTGAGTTCAGCAAAACAGGAAAGAATATTTCATGATCTATTGTACTCTGTCTCTATTTCTGAGCTATATGAAGATCATATCAAAACTCTAAGGCAACATGGATGGACCTAGAGATTATCAAACTAAGTGAAGTAATCAGAAAGAGAAAGACAAATACCATATGATATCACATATATGTTGAATCTAAAATATGGCCTATCTATGAAACAAACAAACTCACAGATATAGAGAACAGACTTGTGGTTACTAAGGAAAGTGGATAGGGGAGGGATGGACTGGGAGATTAGGGTTACTGGATGTTAGTAAATGTATTCTACATATAGAAGAGATGGACAACAAGGTCCTACTGTAGGGCACCAGGAACTATATTCGATATCCTGCGATAAACCATAAGGAAAAAGAAGATAGAAAAGAATGCATATAAGTGTATAACTGAGTCACTCTGCTATACAGCAGAAATTAACACTATAAGCCAATTACATTTAAATTTTAAAGAAAAGCTGAAGGCAGGACTTCTCCAGGAGTCTAGTGGTTAAGAGTCTACTTCCACTGCAAGGGGCACAGGTTTGATCCCTGGTCAGGGAAGTTTCACATGCTGCTTGGGGCGGCCAAAATAAAGAAAAAAAATCTAGTCTTAGGCAAAAAGCATGTTCAAAATATATCCAGTAATCTGAAAGAAAATTTTATAATTTTTAACACTGATCTATAACACTAGTAAGTACTATATATGTTTACTATGAAAATGAAAAAGTTTCATCTGGAATATTCAAAATAAGGTTTAATATAGTTTGAACCTTATAAGAGATTTTGACAGTTTTCTGTAAATACTAAATGAAATATTATAGTAATTAGATTATTAGTTGAAAATTATCTTTTCCTCAATCTCAGTTGTTACACAACAAAACATAAATCTTTCATATGCAATAATTTAAAAACCCCAACCTTCTGTTTATAATTTCCTATTTTTCCAACTTTTCCATTCCATGGTCACACAAAATCTGTTTCTTAACCTCAATAAGACCTACAAACCTTAGAACTATTCCCAGTTTGATAGGACAACCATTCTCAACCCAGTTTCCTTCTTTAAAGAGTTCAGCATGAAAACTATGTAGCAACAAAATTTAATGTGGATGGTATAAATACCAAGTGAAAACAAAGGCTACCAAATTTTATGTAGGCATAGTATTCATGGTTAAAGCTGTATACAATATATAATAAAAGTTATCTGAGGATATACTTCAAACCATTACTCTTGGAGATTTTTTTTCCCAGGGTTGGAGGTGAAGTTCTTTTAACTGATTCTCATTTTCTCTGCTTCAATTCTTTACCATAATCAAGTAATAGCAGAAGAAAGAAAAGCCTGCATATGAAAGAGTCCTGGGAGGAAACACACACACACACACACTCACACACATACATAGCTGATACCTGCATTAGTTGGGTAGAATTCTGCAACTTTTCTACAACTTTTGTTGTATATATATATATATATATATATATATATATAGCTGCCTTGCAAGCCATGTGGGATCTTAGTCCCCAACCAGGGATCAAACCCACTTCACCTGCAGTGGAAGTGCAGTCTTAACCCCTAGACCACTGGAGAATCCCTTATATGTTTATTTTTGATGGGATTTTAAAATAAAATCAAAATGAATGAAATTTTTTTAATTTAAAGACTTTGCATATGATTGAAAATTTTGTTAACTGGTTGGTTCAACTGGCTTAATACTACATTAATCCATGATTTTGGTATTTGTCTTAATTTAATTACTACTCCGCCTCTCTGCTTCCCTGGGGGCTCAGTGGTAAAGAAGCCTCTTGTCAGTTGCAGGAGATGTGGGTTCAATCTCTGGGTCAGGAAGATCCCTAAGAGAAGGAAATGGCAACCCATTTCAGTATTTTTGCCTGGAAAACAACCTACCATCCTACAGAGGATCCTGGTAGGCTACACACAGTTCATGGAGTTGCAAGAGAGTCAGACAGGACATAGCGTAGAAAATAACAACAACAAATCCCTCTCTGCAGGCAAGATTATTTACCTCTTCCTGGAGGAAGAGCTGAAGCCTTTTGTCTGTGTCTTTGTCTCTCTCATTTTTAAACAGTGTCTAATGCCCAGTGATAATCAATTGGTACTCATATCAATACTGGAGTAATGCAATGTATAAAAATTTGTATTTCATTAGATATTTATTAAGCATTTCAATACTCAGGGCACTCAGTACTGATACCTGTAGGGAATAAACAATGAATATGACAGTCAATGCCTTTAATCAAAAACGCTAAAGTAGGATGGTCATGATAACACATGCAGTGAACTTATGGAAAAACAGATAGAGAACAGACATATGGACATGGTGGGGAAGGAACAGTGGGTGGGAGGCATGGAGGGAGTAACATGGAAACCTGTACTGTCATGTGTGAAAAATATAGCTATTGTCGTTGTGCTAAGGGAATAGGAGTGCTTACAATGGCTTGGTGCGATGGCCCGGAGGGGTGGGATGGGGGGACCTGGGAGCGGGGAGGGGACCACTGATATGCATATGACTGATCTGGGAACATGCATGTCTATGAACAACAAAACTCTGTAAAACCTTTAAAGTAAAGAATTAAAAAAAAAAAGTTAAAGTACTGATTTTTACTTTTCCTATGGAATTTAGGTGAGGACTTCTGGGAAAATAGCATGAGGGTCTTTTTAACTGTTGATGTCTAATAGTACATACTGAGAGTCTTAAATGATACAGAGCCTGTGAATACTAAGTACTCCATATGTTAGCATTTTTATTGGTAATATTATGGCTGCTAGGTAACCAACAAATATTTTTATATTTCTTCCTATCTTAGATCATATTTGGAAATGCAATGTGACATATGGGATAAATATCCAAACTATGAGTTTAGAGGTCTAGTTTCAAGTTCCAGCTCAGCAAACTAGCTGTATGATGTAGGCATAGTACTAAGATTTTCTGTGTCTCAGTTTTTTCATGTGTAAGATTAGGGTGTGAACTAAATGTTCTACAGGATTCCTTCCAACCTTAAAATTTAACTAGCCCCTGTTGAGACATATCATAAACATCATATGACTTTAAGGTGAAAATGACTTAATCACTAGTTATGAAAAAAGCTAATTCTAAATCTGTGTTATTATTGGATCACATGCTTGTGAAACAACAGCTATTATTACTACTGTTACAGAAACCAAGTTAGAATGCTGCGTCATACTTCCAAGCAGTGCTATAAACACAAAAACTAGCCTAAATAGAACTATAGGGCCCACACCACTTAAAGATTAAAAAGAGGCATCTGACGAATGTTTGATGACTGCTTTTTAGAATTTACTAAGATTTTCAATTCTCTGGGTGTTCACAAACCTCACGTTTCAGTTCCTCAAATAAAATAGGTGATTGGGGCAAGTTTCATCAAGGCTAGAGATTTTCATTGTAGGGACTGTCATTGGAGAGGAGGGAAAACAGGCAGCTGATGATGGCAGGATCTGGGTTTGCTGCTACATTCCAAAAGACTTATGCATCTTTGAAGTCAATCTATGTTATTCTGTTTTCCCCTCCCGGCAAATGTCATGTGAAAAATATAGCTATTGTCGTTGTGCTAAGGGAATAGGAGTGCTTACAATGGCTTGGTGCGATGGCCGGAGGGGTGGGAGGGGACCTGGGAGCGGGGAGGGGACCACTGATATGCATATGACTGATCTGGGAACATGCATGTCTATGAACAACAAAACTCTGTAAAACCTTTAAAGTAAAGAATTAAAAAAAAAAAGTTAAAGTACTGATTTTTACTTTTCCTATGGAATTTAGGTGAGGACTTCTGGGAAAATAGCATGAGGGTCTTTTTAACTGTTGATGTCTAATAGTACATACTGAGAGTCTTAAATGATACAGAGCCTGTGAATACTAAGTACTCCATATGTTAGCATTTTTATTGGTAATATTATGGCTGCTAGGTAACCAACAAATATTTTTATATTTCTTCCTATCTTAGATCATATTTGGAAATGCAATGTGACATATGGGATAAATATCCAAACTATGAGTTTAGAGGTCTAGTTTCAAGTTCCAGCTCAGCAAACTAGCTGTATGATGTAGGCATAGTACTAAGATTTTCTGTGTCTCAGTTTTTTCATGTGTAAGATTAGGGTGTGAACTAAATGTTCTACAGGATTCCTTCCAACCTTAAAATTTAACTAGCCCCTGTTGAGACATATCATAAACATCATATGACTTTAAGGTGAAAATGACTTAATCACTAGTTATGAAAAATGCTAATTCTAAATCTGTGTTATTATTGGATCACATGCTTGTGAAACAACAGCTATTATTACTACTGTTACAGAAACCAAGTTAGAATGCTGCGTCATACTTCCAAGCAGTGCTATAAACACAAAAACTAGCCTAAATAGAACTATAGGGCCCACACCACTTAAAGATTAAAAAGAGGCATCTGACGAATGTTTGATGACTGCTTTTTAGAATTTACTAAGATTTTCAATTCTCTGGGTGTTCACAAACCTCACGTTTCAGTTCCTCAAATAAAATAGGTGATTGGGGCAAGTTTCATCAAGGCTAGAGATTTTCATTGTAGGGACTGTCATTGGAGAGGAGGGAAAACAGGCAGCTGATGATGGCAGGATCTGGGTTTGCTGCTACATTCCAAAAGACTTATGCATCTTTGAAGTCAATCTATGTTATTTCTGTTTTCCTGGGAAACTCAGGAAATTCTTGCTGCATCAGCAGTTTTCCAGATTATCTAGGACTCTGACTCCTGGCTCTTCTTAATTCCCTATGTCCAGTTGGTCACCAAGGCAATCACTTCTCTTGGTAATATCTCTTGTTTTCCATCCTCTCCTTTTTTCACTTAATTTCCACACTGAATATTCTCGTCTCTGTCAGGCTCATATTTGTTTCACTGCAATAACTACTTAATAGAGGCTTTAAATGCTACCAGTCTAATTTTCCTGAAATAAGGACCCCATCACAGCACTCTCTAGTTCAACAATTTGGAATATTTTTTCCAAAGCCTATGAGACAAAACTAAACTACTCCTCCCGGCATCCTAACCTCTCCATTGCCAGGTTTTAGCTTTATTTTTCTCTGTTTCCTAACAATTTCCTAATATTAGTTATTGTAATACTAGCTGCTATCCCAAAGAGATCCAAATACAATGAGTGAGAAAGGACAGAAATGTATCTCTCAGTTTAATGTTAAGAGTTTCAGGCTGCTCCATGTAATCACACAGGTTCCTTTCATCCTATTTCTAATGTCTAGGACATCATCCTCAGTATTAGAACTGAATCTGGATGGCAGGATTAAACCTTAATTTCTTGTAAAATAACCTCGTGGCCTAAACTGATGCAAAATATCTGCATAAACTATGGATAAAAAGGGATATGGACCCACTTCCCTGGTGATCCAGTGGGTAAGGATACCACCTTGCAGTGCAAGGGGCGCTGGTTCCATCCCTGGCCTGGGACGATCCCACGTGCCGCAGAGAAACTGGACCAATGAGACAACTACTGAGCCAGAACTCTGGAACGCATGCACCCAGAGCCGGTGCTCTGCAGTGAGAGTGGCTGCTGCGATGGGAGGTGCACACAGGCCAAAGAACAAAGATAAATAAATGAAAGATCAATAGAAGTGGCCAAAAAAAAGCGGGAGGGATATCAAAGAGAAGCAATGTGGTTATGTTCATCTGGACTTCCCTGGTAGTCCACTGGTTACCTGATAGTCTAAGTGGGTTTGATTCCTGGCTGGGGAGCTGAGATCCTACACGCCTCTCAGCCAAAACACCAGAACATAAAACAGAAGCAATATTGTAACAAAATCATTGAAGGCTTTAAAAATGGTCCACTTCAAAAAAATCTTTAAAGAATTAAAAAAGAAACAAAATAAAATTATCTAGAAGAGACACATGGAATCTGATGAACAGCATAATTCTGACTATTAGAGAAGAGTAAAAATAACTACTTTTGCATGTTAAAGTATCGAGAGAGAAGCGTACCACTGCCTACATTTCATATCCAAGGTCTGTGTTCTTTGCAAAGCCAGGGCCCTTAGTTGTGTATGAAACAGAGATAATTTAACAGACTTTTTTCACAGCCTCCATTAAATATTATTCAAGATGCTCTCACTCGTAGGGTAATAAATACAAAATATAGATTTCAGGGCCCTTCTCCAACTCACTAAACCAGAATTTCTGGGAGTGGAGCCAAAGAATCTGTGTTTCCAACAAGTTCCCCAAGTAATTCTTCTGACAACTAAAATTCAAGAATCACTGCTCCAAACCATTGGAGGTATTTTGGAACTCTACGACCAAATAGTCCACCATAACACAGGAGTATCTCTGGCATTTACCACAGGGGTGGTAGACACTACATGTTCTGCAAAGGACAATTTAGCAAGAATTATTTCCCATCTTCATGATTTTCCTATGTTTCACCAAAAATTCACATTCATATACGTGAAAAGCCTATAATAATATAAGCCTAGTTTACAATTCCGTTTTACATACTGACACAAAATATTTTGTGTGGTTTTCACGTAAACAGAACTTCCCAGTAATGCCACTATAGTTGTCCCTCAATATCCAAAAGTGATTGGTTCTAGGACATCCACCCCACCACCCCCACCAAATATCCTCAGATGCCCAAATCTCTTAAATAAAATGACATAGTATTTGCATAAAATCTAGAGCAATCCTCCCTATACACTTTAAATCATCTCTCAATTATATATAATACTCAATACAATGTAAATGCTATGTAAATGTAAACACTATGTAAATAGTTGCTTAGTATACAGCATATTCAAGTTTGGCTTTTTGGAGCTTTCAGGAATTTTTTCACCAAATATTTTCAAATTGTGATTGGTTGAAACTATAGATCTGGAACTCACAGATACACAGGACTGACTGTATTCCATAATCAAGAAAAGATTATTTTATTAGAAAACTTATTAAAAGTTGAAAAATCACAACTGTGACAGCTTACTAATATAACACATCAGTATCAGGCTGCATTTGTACCCTGTGTCTCTATGCACAGGTGCAGTTAAAAACTTCATTATATGTAGTCATGCCCAAGCATTTACATATCAAAGTCAATATTACTTTTCATAATTTTTCATGAAGTATTTTTCATGTTTTTCATCAATGGCTTCCTATTTTGCCTTGCTATTGCTATTATGGCATTATTTTTGTTTGAAAACATACATGTAAGGTAGACTATATGAATACTTTCACTGCAGGATAGTAAAGGGGATGTTACAAATATTTTCTGTAAAACAGTGGACAATGATTGGATAGGCCAGAGAGCCCATTACTCTTGATATTAAAGAACATGTCTTAAACATTTTAAATCTCGTGTAAAGAATAAAAGACACCTGTCATTAAACTGAATATAGTTACAACAAATTTTTATAATAAGATTAACTATAGGCTCAGTAAAGCTGTCCAAATGAGTAAGAAGCCCTACTTTCAAGGATTTTATAATTTATAGGGATCCTGGTGGTCTAGTAGCTAAGACTCTGTTCCTAGTGCAGGGGGACTGGGGTTTGATCCTTGGTCAGGGAACTAGATCCCACATGCTGTAACTTAAAGATCCTGCATGCTACAATGAAGACTGGTGCCGCCAAATCAATCAATAAATGTTATAAATAAAATATTTTTTAAAAAATTATAAGAGGCTCAAAGATGTACTAAATCACAGGGGAATATGGCTAATATTTTGTAATAACTATAAATGGAAAGTAACCTTTAAAAATTGTATAATTTTTTTTCTATGCATTACATTGTGAAAAAAATTTAAATAAAATGAAAAAAAAAAAGAAGTGTGTGTCAGGATGTAGAAAACAGGGAGGTGATGAGCAGAATCTCAAGGCAGGGTCTCAAGACTGTGTGGCCCTGGTGGGGAAAACATTCCAAAATCTTTTCAAATATTTAAAAAACTGAGGATAACATACATAAAGTAGACAAACTCACATGAAATACTGCTCTGACGTTATATTTATGCCCACAAATTTCAAATAGTCATTCAGTATAGCCAGACACATCGAATGCTCCACTCACACCGCATTTTCAACGTCTCCTCTTCCTCGTCACCCTCCTCTCTCAGCTGAACATAACCTCATACCTCATACTTCACAAAAAAAAAAAAAAAAAGGCAATGCAACTGACTACTTCATCTTCATACTATCAGGTCTACCAGGTTCTGCCTTCCTTCTGGTTACCACAGAGGAAGTGTCCTCATTCCAATCTGTGGCCAATCCTATGAGCTGTGCTCCAGATTTCACCCTTTCTCCCATCTTCCTTGCTCTCTTCCTCTCAATCACCACCAATTGCTCCTTTTCGAGTGAGTCCGCCCCTTTTTTGACATTTTTTAATCTCACCCTCTACATACAAAATAAGAGTTCAGTACCTGAAACTGCTAGTGATTACTCATATCCAATTTCATCCTTATTCCAGAGTACATGACTAAATTCCATATCTAAAATTACATTTCTCAGCCCCCTTGTGGAGGCCATATGGAAAGTAAACTGTGATGAGAAGTAATGTATTCCACTTTGAGGTCTTGCCCATAAAAATCTCCCCCTTGTGATTCTCTACTCTCTTTCCTTTTCCAAGGTGACTTTGAAGGCCACGTGTTGGTGCTATAAGATAGAAGGCATCTAGGCTCCTGGGTTATTTCTGGAAGAAAGCCACTCAATTTACAATGGACTACGACTTGGTGATAAATAAACTTTGTGTTAACCTGTTAGTTCACAGGTCCTAGTAAGGTTTTAAAATAGCTAAATCACAGGGGAATATGGCTAATATTTTGTAATAACTATAAATGGAAAGTAACCTTTAAAAATTGTATAATTTTTTTTCTATGCATTACATTGTGAAAAAAATTTAAATAAAATGAAAAAAAAAAAGAAGTGTGTGTCAGGATGTAGAAAACAGGGAGGTGATGAGCAGAATCTCAAGGCAGGGTCTCAAGACTGTGTGGCCCTGGTGGGGAAAACATTCCAAAATCTTTTCAAATATTTAAAAAACTGAGGATAACATACATAAAGTAGACAAACTCACATGAAATACTGCTCTGACGTTATATTTATGCCCACAAATTTCAAATAGTCATTCAGTATAGCCAGACACATCGAATGCTCCACTCACACCGCATTTTCAACGTCTCCTCTTCCTCGTCACCCTCCTCTCTCAGCTGAACATAACCTCATACCTCATACTTCACAAAAAAAAAAAAAAAAAGGCAATGCAACTGACTACTTCATCTTCATACTATCAGGTCTACCAGGTTCTGCCTTCCTTCTGGTTACCACAGAGGAAGTGTCCTCATTCCAATCTGTGGCCAATCCTATGAGCTGTGCTCCAGATTTCACCCTTTCTCCCATCTTCCTTGCTCTCTTCCTCTCAATCACCACCAATTGCTCCTTTTCGAGTGAGTCCGCCCCTTTTTTGACATTTTTTAATCTCACCCTCTACATACAAAATAAGAGTTCAGTACCTGAAACTGCTAGTGATTACTCATATCCAATTTCATCCTTATTCCAGAGTACATGACTAAATTCCATATCTAAAATTACATTTCTCAGCCCCCTTGTGGAGGCCATATGGAAAGTAAACTGTGATGAGAAGTAATGTATTCCACTTTGAGGTCTTGCCCATAAAAATCTCCCCCTTGTGATTCTCTACTCTCTTTCCTTTTCCAAGGTGACTTTGAAGGCCACGTGTTGGTGCTATAAGATAGAAGGCATCTAGGCTCCTGGGTTATTTCTGGAAGAAAGCCACTCAATTTACAATGGACTACGACTTGGTGATAAATAAACTTTGTGTTAACCTGTTAGTTCACAGGTCCTAGTAAGGTTTTAAAATAGCGAAAGGGTTTTCAAAAAAGCCTTAAAAAAGGTGAGATAATATAAGTCTATGGCTTACTCATGGGACAAATACAAATAGCTCTGGAAATAAATGCAAACATGCCATCTTATTACTGAGGAGGTTTAAATAAGTGTGTCTTTGAAAAATAAAACGGAATTCAAAGTTCTATAATGTTACTAATTCTCTTGGAATCCAGCTTGTGATTTCAGGTTGGAGTGGTTTTAGAACTCTGGGCTCTGGGGTCCTGCAACTGGGATAGATTTTCTGTCTGACCCAGAACTCTTCAGTGAGCAACCACTATTGTGTCCTATTAAGAAGCACCTAAAATCAATCAGTTTCCAGAGGTGAAACATAAACAAATACATGCAAAATATTTCCCATTCCTATTTGTCTCTCATCCTCCTTATGAATTCTTAAACATTTATGCTTAGTTGATTCATATAACTCTAACGTTTGGGGTGGTTAAGGGTAAATATAAGTCTAAAATAATTAAATTTAAAAAATAACAAAATAAAATGATTAAATTAAAAGAATCTGTCTGGCGCCTAAAGAATCAGAAAACACTCCTCTCCTTTCATTTAGCAATTCTTTCAGAAAAAAGTAAGCTGTGAACAACTGCTGTACACCCTTTAAAAAGCTAAACAAGCTTCTTGCTGGTTTTGTCCTCCCTCAAGATGTTTCTTGGAGGTCTCAGAGCTATCTCTTTGAAATGTGAACATCAAGGAGGATGGTGCCCCATCTCCCTGTCTCCATGGGAGTTTAAACCTAGGCTTTAATTCCAGGATGTAACTTCCTATTATTTTTCCTTGGGAGAAAGACAACAGGTATGTAATTGATGGCATCTGTCTGATGATCCAAACGAGGGAGACTTTTTTTCTCTTTGCAGTTTCTTTAATGCATCACAGTATGGTTTAAGGTTTATTCCGTAATGAAACTGTTTCATTTTCTCCCTATATATTTGTGGAAAGGATGCTTTGGGGTTACCAGGACAGTTTATTTTTAGTTATTTCCCCAACTGAGGCCTCCAGTTTGGGTACCTGTATGGCTGAAATTTTCCGTTGTTCCTCCATACTTATTTTAAACAGTAAAGAATAGTGAAGCATGGAGCTCTGGACTCAGACAACCTTGAGTTTAAACTGTTCTTTTTACTAGCCTTTTAAAGTTCAGGTGAGTTTTCTCTGAACCCTGACTGCCTCATCTATAAAATGAGGATAATAATAAATTACAAAGGAGGTAATTGACACATAGAAGGTCCTTTACACAGGAAGGGAACAAGTTATCCTAGATTCCTTTAGCATACTAACACGTTCGTCCTCCTTTCCTCGTGGGTCTCTCAAACCGCAAGGCAGTGTACACTTCATTAACTCTGAACACCGAGGACAGAGGACACGAACTCACACCTCGGACCTTACGAGTTTAAAAAGTTTTGTTAACTTTGTCATGTACGTTAACAGAGCCCTCGCAAATGGGATGATGCAAAGGGAGATCAGACTGCGGGGGGTGCCGTACGCAAATACCTGTCCGAATTACAGGCTTGCACAGGTCGCGGCAGCTTCCGCACTCGCCCTCGAGGGCGCTCCGGGACGCCCGCGCTGCGCCGGGTTGGCGGAGATTTGCAAGGGAGAGAAGGAACCACCCACGAAAACCCCGCCCCACTTCGCCGCCCTGCCCGGCCTGCCCAGCCCCAAAGGATCGCGGTCAGGGGCGCGGACGATTTCACAGGCGGAGAGATACTTGCTGGTTTTGTCCTCCCTCAAGATGTTTCTTGGAGGTCTCAGAGCTATCTCTTTGAAATGTGAACATCAAGGAGGATGGTGCCCCATCTCCCTGTCTCCATGGGAGTTTAAACCTAGGCTTTAATTCCAGGATGTAACTTCCTATTATTTTTCCTTGGGAGAAAGACAACAGGTATGTAATTGATGGCATCTGTCTGATGATCCAAACGAGGGAGACTTTTTTTCTCTTTGCAGTTTCTTTAATGCATCACAGTATGGTTTAAGGTTTATTCCGTAATGAAACTGTTTCATTTTCTCCCTATATATTTGTGGAAAGGATGCTTTGGGGTTACCAGGACAGTTTATTTTTAGTTATTTCCCCAACTGAGGCCTCCAGTTTGGGTACCTGTATGGCTGAAATTTTCCGTTGTTCCTCCATACTTATTTTAAACAGTAAAGAATAGTGAAGCATGGAGCTCTGGACTCAGACAACCTTGAGTTTAAACTGTTCTTTTTACTAGCCTTTTAAAGTTCAGGTGAGTTTTCTCTGAACCCTGACTGCCTCATCTATAAAATGAGGATAATAATAAATTACAAAGGAGGTAATTGACACATAGAAGGTCCTTTACACAGGAAGGGAACAAGTTATCCTAGATTCCTTTAGCATACTAACACGTTCGTCCTCCTTTCCTCGTGGGTCTCTCAAACCGCAAGGCAGTGTACACTTCATTAACTCTGAACACCGAGGACAGAGGACACGAACTCACACCTCGGACCTTACGAGTTTAAAAAGTTTTGTTAACTTTGTCATGTACGTTAACAGAGCCCTCGCAAATGGGATGATGCAAAGGGAGATCAGACTGCGGGGGGTGCCGTACGCAAATACCTGTCCGAATTACAGGCTTGCACAGGTCGCGGCAGCTTCCGCACTCGCCCTCGAGGGCGCTCCGGGACGCCCGCGCTGCGCCGGGTTGGCGGAGATTTGCAAGGGGGAGAGAAGGAACCACCCCACGAAAACCCCCGCCCCACTTCGCCGCCCTGCCCGGCCTGCCCAGCCCCCAAAAGGATCGCGGTCAGGCGGGCGGCCAGCTCTGTGACGTCACCATACCCACCCTCCCACCCCTCCTGAACTTTAAGCCACGCGCCGAAGAACATCCTGGAGGAGGGGGATTTCTCGGGAGCCGGCGGCTTTCGCACGCTCGGGCTCGTCACCTCCCGGCTCCCAGCGGTCCCTGCGCTCCCGGAGGTCCCGCTCCCCGGACAGCGTCCCAAGCCCGCGGGTGCTTCAGCAGAGACGGGTGGCGGGCGCGTGGGCGGGGCGTGGGCGGGGCAAGGGCGGGGCGGGGCGGGGCCGGGCACGCTGCTCTCAGGACGCCCCGCCCCCGCCCCCGCCTCAGGGAAGCGGCGGTGAGGGATCCTACGTCAGCCGCGGGAAGTCCCCCTCCCGCCTGGCCTCCGAGGCAGGCTGGCCCTCTGCGGTGCTGCGCCCCGCCTCCTGGGCTCCTGCCACCTGGGCGGGCGACGCCGGGTGACCGGAGCGCGAGAATTAAGCGTGTGGGAAGGTGTGAGCTGCAAACCCTGAGGAGGGCGGAAAGGAGGAGGAGGAGCCCCGGGGGTGGTCAAGGGGGACTGGGGATCCCGCCGGCAGAGGTCCCTCGGCCGCCGGACTGACTGACGGGCTGAGTGACTGTCGCGGCCTCCGGTCCGGGCGCTCAGAGCGGGGCGGAGCGGTGAGCGCAGCCATGGCTTCGGGTGAGTGCTCCCGGCGCGGGCTACCGACGGCAGGGCGCGGGCAGGGTCAGGAGGGCGGAAGGAAGGAGCGCGCCGAGGTCTTCCTGCTTAAGGTTTTCGGAGGTTTGAGTGCTACCCAAAAATCACACCTCGGACCTTACGAGTTTAAAAGTTTTGTAACTTTGTCATGTACGTTAACAGAGCCCTCGCAAATGGGATGATGCAAAGGGAGATCAGACTGCGGGGGGTGCCGTACGCAAATACCTGTCCGAATTACAGGCTTGCACAGGTCGCGGCAGCTTCCGCACTCGCCCTCGAGGGCGCTCCGGGACGCCCGCGCTGCGCCGGGTTGGCGGAGATTTGCAAGGGGGAGAGAAGGAACCACCCCACGAAAACCCCCGCCCCACTTCGCCGCCCTGCCCGGCCTGCCCAGCCCCCAAAAGGATCGCGGTCAGGCGGGCGGCCAGCTCTGTGACGTCACCATACCCACCCTCCCACCCCTCCTGAACTTTAAGCCACGCGCCGAAGAACATCCTGGAGGAGGGATTTCTCGAGCCGGCGGCTTTCGCACGCTCGGGCTCGTCACCTCCCGGCTCCCAGCGGTCCCTGCGCTCCCGGAGGTCCCGCTCCCCGGACAGCGTCCCAAGCCCGCTGGTGCTTCAGCAGAGACGGGTGGCGGGCGCGTGGGCGGGGCGTGGGCGGGGCAAGGGCGGGGCGGGGCGGGGCCGGGCACGCTGCTCTCAGGACGCCCCGCCCCCGCCCCCGCCTCAGGGAAGCGGCGGTGAGGGATCCTACGTCAGCCGCGGGAAGTCCCCCTCCCGCCTGGCCTCCGAGGCAGGCTGGCCCTCTGCGGTGCTGCGCCCCGCCTCCTGGGCTCCTGCCACCTGGGCGGGCGACGCCGGGTGACCGGAGCGCGAGAATTAAGCGTGTGGGAAGGTGTGAGCTGCAAACCCTGAGGAGGGCGGAAAGGAGGAGGAGGAGCCCCGGGGGTGGTCAAGGGGGACTGGGGATCCCGCCGGCAGAGGTCCCTCGGCCGCCGGACTGACTGACGGGCTGAGTGACTGTCGCGGCCTCCGGTCCGGGCGCTCAGAGCGGGGCGGAGCGGTGAGCGCAGCCATGGCTTCGGGTGAGTGCTCCCGGCGCGGGCTACCGACGGCAGGGCGCGGGCAGGGTCCAGGAGGGCGGGAAGGGAAGGAGCGCGCCCGAGGGTCTTCCTGCTTAAGGTTTTGGGGGCTCAGTTTGGGTTATGGCTCATTCTGTCTTTAAAGTCGCCTCGGTTAAACTGTCAACCTTAAAAAAAAAAAAAAACAACCTGGTTCAGGGTTTGCGTGCGAAATCAAAGTCACGCTCTGTAATTTGATGCCATTATAATAGCCGGAAGCTTAGACCTTCCCAAAGGACTTGGTTTTTTGGATTAGGGAAGTAATAAGAATCTTAGTAGAGGAGGAAGAAAGAGTTCCCGTACTTTAAAATTGATTCAAGTTGAAATGATAGCTTTACGTTTTAGAACAGGAATGAAGATCCTTCCGAGCTCAGCAGAGCTCTGTCTTTTTTAGTTCAGTTTCATCAGTGTTCAAGCGGTGATCTAAGTTGTGCTGACAGTTGGACTCATGCGATGCGGCTGTAAAAATCAACCAGTGGTATTGTAACAGGCCGCAAGTGGTATTGTCACAGGTCTTGCTTCAACAAATGGATCATTTTTACGGTAAAGGGCGTACTTTAAAATTCATGGAACAGAGGTCGAGTTCTGTTTTCTTTTGTTGGAAGAAAGGGGAAAAGAGGATCTTTAGCATGAAAACTTTCTGTCACTTAGGAGAATACACGTTTGTAGTCCTTAAGTGTGGGGATCTCTTGTTCTGGAGAAATCACTTTACCGAGAAACTGCTCAAAGGATGAGGGAGGGAGCCTCCCATTCAGCCATGGTTTAGGTTTGGCTGTAACCATAGGGAAGTAAATCAGGTAGACTGCATTCGAGAGGGACCTTCACAGGAGTCTGGCACGGTTCTTGGAGGCACGTTCCCGGCAGAGAGAGCAGCGTTAGCAGCGGCAGGGAGGCCTAAAAGTGTGGATTAACGCAGTGCTAGGTGGGTGCAGACAACCGGAGGCTGAAGAAGGAGGCTTGTTTATGCTTATCTGCATCCTCCCGACACCCTGGTTCAGTGACCCTCAGTGGAAGGCTGATGACTAGCGGAGAAGAGGAAGTAGAAAGCATAAAGGACAGTTCTTTTTGCTTTTTT
Organism: Tragulus kanchil; assembly: GCA_022376925.1. Lineage (NCBI taxonomy): Eukaryota > Metazoa > Chordata > Mammalia > Artiodactyla > Tragulidae > Tragulus > Tragulus kanchil. The sequence continues at coordinate 115,594,795 of JAIOJX010000029.1, read as the reverse complement.
TTTTTTAAAGGGTTGAGCAGAAAAAAGCTTTAGCTACTGCAGTAGGCTAAAAAGGAAATTGGGGTGGTTCACATGACATTTCAGTTTGCGGTTTTCATGTGAGAATACAAATGTAGTTTAAAATATTTCAACTTTCTCTTTAGCCACTTCAGTGACCCTGAATTTTCAGATAATCTCACAAATTCATAAATTCAGGCCGTGTTGAGAATAAAAGTGCAAAGATGACTTGAAACATTTGGTTAATTTATTGACTCAAATTTTATGAAAGTTAAAGAATGGCCAGCATTGTAAGTAAAAAGAAAAATCAGACTTCTGGTAATTGAACCAAGCTTTGTTGATTTATGGAATAAATGTAATACTTCTAATCCATTCAAAAGAAAAAAAAAAGAATTAGCCATTTATATAGAGTATGATACGACCCACATTTAAAAATGTGTTACAATTTAAACTTGTTTAATGACACTATATTGTGAGGATTGATTTCCTACATTGAAGGGGAAAAAGTTAAAGGATAATTATCTTACCCCCACCCCTGTTTTCTGGTATATTAAAATGGCAGTATTTAAAATGTATCAAGTTATTTAATTTGTAATTCAGTGGTTTGAAACCTGCTAAGAAAAGTCTGGGTGTACTTTCCTTAATCACTTGTAAAGACCCTGAGAAAAAGATCTCAAAATTATAAACTCCTGTCCATTTTTGAGACTGTAATCTAACCAAAAGAGTAACTAAAAGAACTTTTTGCTTAATTATCACTGTCTAGTTTAGAGTCTGTTTGTAGTAGAGTATAAGAGCTCAGAAAGTACTGATTACCAAGCATTTAAGACTGTCTCCATTTCTCACCGGATGTTCTGTATAACTAGGTGTCTATATTTGAGTACATGGTCTCTACAATGCGAAAGTATATAAGTACTATGAATAACTGGGACTTTAATACATGTATGGTTCTAATTTGTCAGTTAAATTATCTGAAGAAGGAGGCTTGTTTATGCTTATCTGCATCCTCCCGACACCCTGGTTCAGACCCTCAGTGAGCTGATGACTAGCGGAGAAGAGGAAGTAGAAAGCATAAAGGACAGTTCTTTTTGCTTTTTTTTTAAAGGGTTGAGCAGAAAAAAGCTTTAGCTACTGCAGTAGGCTAAAAAGGAAATTGGGGTGGTTCACATGACATTTCAGTTTGCGGTTTTCATGTGAGAATACAAATGTAGTTTAAAATATTTCAACTTTCTCTTTAGCCACTTCAGTGACCCTGAATTTTCAGATAATCTCACAAATTCATAAATTCAGGCCGTGTTGAGAATAAAAGTGCAAAGATGACTTGAAACATTTGGTTAATTTATTGACTCAAATTTTATGAAAGTTAAAGAATGGCCAGCATTGTAAGTAAAAAGAAAAATCAGACTTCTGGTAATTGAACCAAGCTTTGTTGATTTATGGAATAAATGTAATACTTCTAATCCATTCAAAAGAAAAAAAAAAGAATTAGCCATTTATATAGAGTATGATACGACCCACATTTAAAAATGTGTTACAATTTAAACTTGTTTAATGACACTATATTGTGAGGATTGATTTCCTACATTGAAGGGGAAAAAGTTAAAGGATAATTATCTTACCCCCACCCCTGTTTTCTGGTATATTAAAATGGCAGTATTTAAAATGTATCAAGTTATTTAATTTGTAATTCAGTGGTTTGAAACCTGCTAAGAAAAGTCTGGGTGTACTTTCCTTAATCACTTGTAAAGACCCTGAGAAAAAGATCTCAAAATTATAAACTCCTGTCCATTTTTGAGACTGTAATCTAACCAAAAGAGTAACTAAAAGAACTTTTTGCTTAATTATCACTGTCTAGTTTAGAGTCTGTTTGTAGTAGAGTATAAGAGCTCAGAAAGTACTGATTACCAAGCATTTAAGACTGTCTCCATTTCTCACCGGATGTTCTGTATAACTAGGTGTCTATATTTGAGTACATGGTCTCTACAATGCGAAAGTATATAAGTACTATGAATAACTGGGACTTTAATACATGTATGGTTCTAAATTTTGTTCAGTTAAATTATCATATTTAGAGCTTCACAGCTCTAGTTCTATTAAGCTGTCTTTATTGCTTTTTTTTTTCTTAATTACACCTTCATTCCAGTTTTTTGACACAATTAGGACAGGCATTTAAAAAAAAGTTCTCAATCCCATCCAAGGTATACATAAGCAGTCACTACTCTTGTATATTTATGATTCTGTCCTGTTTAAGACAAAGTTATTTTTTTTTGCCTGAATTTAAAGCTTCTGCTTGTTCCAGTAGAAAGTGCAAATGTTCTTGTGTGCTCATAGCTTTGTTTACTAATAAATAGTACTGTCTTTGGTAAAATATGTTTTAAAATTTAGATAATTTATTTTTGTTTATAGTTTTAAAAATTATTATTTTTAAAATTGAAGTATAGTTGATTTTTGTAGTATTGTTTAGTTTCATGTGCACAGCATAGTGATTTTGGTTTTTTTGGAGATTATAGTCCATTATACATTATTACAAGATATTTGGTATAATTCCCTGTGCTGTACAGTAAGTCCTTCTTATCTATTTTATGTATAGTATACTCAGTTTTCTTTAGTATAGTTCTGCTACATCACATAATAGAAAGTACATAAAGATATTGTATTTGCACGCCATTGCTTATCACCTTTGTAGTGTAAATTTCAAGACAACTGTCTTTCTAGTGAGGAAAAATCAGGGTAAATATGACACAATCTTTAATGATAAAACTGTATACTGAAATTGATAGGTAAAGCAAATGATTTATTTTCTTTTTGCTTAAAAAATTAAACACATAAACACAAAGGCTGCTTCAGAAGTGCAACACATGAAAATGTAGAGATGACAGTATTATAAAGAAATTAAGAAGGTACATGATAGATAGAGTGAAGGGAACGAGGTAGTGAAATGACTAGGGAGGAATCAGATGATGAGTCATAATTAGGAACACCTGGGCTGTGTGTTCTCAACTGTAATTCAAGGGCCTCAGAATTTGCTTTTGTTCCACCTTTCCTTCATCTGTGTTTTCTGTAAAGGTGACAGTGGTAAAGAACCTAGCACCGGATGTTCTGTAACTAGGTGTCTATATTTGAGTACATGGTCTCTACAATGCGAAAGTATATAAGTACTATGAATAACTGGGACTTTAATACATGTATGGTTCTAAATTTTGTTCAGTTAAATTATCATATTTAGAGCTTCACAGCTCTAGTTCTATTAAGCTGTCTTTATTGCTTTTTTTTTTCTTAATTACACCTTCATTCCAGTTTTTTGACACAATTAGGACAGGCATTTAAAAAAAAGTTCTCAATCCCATCCAAGGTATACATAAGCAGTCACTACTCTTGTATATTTATGATTCTGTCCTGTTTAAGACAAAGTTATTTTTTTTTGCCTGAATTTAAAGCTTCTGCTTGTTCCAGTAGAAAGTGCAAATGTTCTTGTGTGCTCATAGCTTTGTTTACTAATAAATAGTACTGTCTTTGGTAAAATATGTTTTAAAATTTAGATAATTTATTTTTGTTTATAGTTTTAAAAATTATTATTTTTAAAATTGAAGTATAGTTGATTTTTGTAGTATTGTTTAGTTTCATGTGCACAGCATAGTGATTTTGGTTTTTTTGGAGATTATAGTCCATTATACATTATTACAAGATATTTGGTATAATTCCCTGTGCTGTACAGTAAGTCCTTCTTATCTATTTTATGTATAGTATACTCAGTTTTCTTTAGTATAGTTCTGCTACATCACATAATAGAAAGTACATAAAGATATTGTATTTGCACGCCATTGCTTATCACCTTTGTAGTGTAAATTTCAAGACAACTGTCTTTCTAGTGAGGAAAAATCAGGGTAAATATGACACAATCTTTAATGATAAAACTGTATACTGAAATTGATAGGTAAAGCAAATGATTTATTTTCTTTTTGCTTAAAAAATTAAACACATAAACACAAAGGCTGCTTCAGAAGTGCAACACATGAAAATGTAGAGATGACAGTATTATAAAGAAATTAAGAAGGTACATGATAGATAGAGTGAAGGGAACGAGGTAGTGAAATGACTAGGGAGGAATCAGATGATGAGTCATAATTAGGAACACCTGGGCTGTGTGTTCTCAACTGTAATTCAAGGGCCTCAGAATTTGCTTTTGTTCCACCTTTCCTTCATCTGTGTTTTCTGTAAAGGTGCTACTAGTGGTAAAGAACCCACCTGCTAATACAGTAGACTTAAAGAGACGCGGGTTTGATCCTTGGGTCAGAAAGATTCCCTGGAAGAGGACATGGCAACACACTCCAGCAGTCTTGCCTGGGGAATCCCATGGACAGAGGAGCCTGGTGGGCTAGAGTCCATAGGGTTGCAAAGAGTAGGACACGACTGAAGCTACTTAACACGCATGCATATAGGCACATGACCCAAATAATTACATGGGGTATATTTAGAGTAAGAAAATTATTTGATTCATATTTAGACAGGTATCCTATTATTTTTATTTTTAAATCTGACAGTCTTAAGACAGATGACTTGGCCTAGCATATATTTTTAATTTAGTTTCTCTACTTTTATTCATGCTGAAAGTTAAAATTTGTTCCAGGACTTATTCCTCCACTCTATATCCCAATGGCAGTGGATTCACTAGCAGTAGGATCTCTTCGCAAAAGTTTTTTACATCTTTTATTTACCTTGTGGTGCACACATCCATCAAGTATTCCTCTGCACATTCCCTTGGATTTTTTAAGCCCAGATGCGAGATAAACCTGACATATTGGAGTAAACCTGGACTTTATTTAGTTCATGATGGACCTGGGTTGGGTTTTATTCCACTTCTGCCACTCAGTGATTTGAAATACGGATCTAAATAGTACAGAGTCTTAATAGGAGCAAGTGAGGTAAGGTATGCCTATAAATGTTACTTTTCTTTCACAGTAGAGCTGGCTTGGGATTCAAACCTCTAGGAAATAGGAGCTACCAGAAACACTTGGCACTTGAAGTATCCTGATGATTCTAGAATTTTATGAAACTTTTAAGTTTTCATAAAAATAGACTAGACCAGATACTAGATAGAAAATGTATCTTTTAAGAATATGTAAAAATTCCCACTTACTTATAAGTAATTTGAAGTGGTTTCATGTATAGTTAAACTAGGGGAGTAGAAGTTGATGAGTCATAATTAGGAACACCTGGGCTGTGTGTGCTCAACTGTAATTCAAGGGCCTCAGAATTTGCTTTTGTTCCACCTTTCCTTCATCTGTGTTTTCTGTAAAGGTGCTACTAGTGGTAAAGAACCCACCTGCTAATACAGTAGACTTAAAGAGACGCGGTTTGATCCTTGGGTCAGAAAGATTCCCTGGAAGAGGACATGGCAACACACTCCAGCAGTCTTGCCTGGGGAATCCCATGGACAGAGGAGCCTGGTGGGCTAGAGTCCATAGGGTTGCAAAGAGTAGGACACGACTGAAGCTACTTAACACGCATGCATATAGGCACATGACCCAAATAATTACATGGGGTATATTTAGAGTAAGAAAATTATTTGATTCATATTTAGACAGGTATCCTATTATTTTTATTTTTAAATCTGACAGTCTTAAGACAGATGACTTGGCCTAGCATATATTTTTAATTTAGTTTCTCTACTTTTATTCATGCTGAAAGTTAAAATTTGTTCCAGGACTTATTCCTCCACTCTATATCCCAATGGCAGTGGATTCACTAGCAGTAGGATCTCTTCAAAAGTTTTTTACATCTTTTATTTACCTTGTGGTGCACACATCCATCAAGTATTCCTCTGCACATTCCCTTGGATTTTTTAAGCCCAGATGCGAGATAAACCTGACATATTGGAGTAAACCTGGACTTTATTTAGTTCATGATGGACCTGGGTTGGGTTTTATTCCACTTCTGCCACTCAGTGATTTGAAATACGGATCTAAATAGTACAGAGTCTTAATAGGAGCAAGTGAGGTAAGGTATGCCTATAAATGTTACTTTTCTTTCACAGTAGAGCTGGCTTGGGATTCAAACCTCTAGGAAATAGGAGCTACCAGAAACACTTGGCACTTGAAGTATCCTGATGATTCTAGAATTTTATGAAACTTTTAAGTTTTCATAAAAATAGACTAGACCAGATACTAGATAGAAAATGTATCTTTTAAGAATATGTAAAAATTCCCACTTACTTATAAGTAATTTGAAGTGGTTTCATGTATAGTTAAACTAGGGGAGTAGAAGTTGACAGTGATCTTTGGAGGACATCTCTTTGGTTCACTTAAATGATAGTAAGCGTTCTGAAGAAAAGAGTAAGTAAACATTAGTAAATAAAGCATATGTCCTTTTGCTAATTTGACATAACTTATCCTTTGTTTTGATTTCTTTTGCTCCTTCTGTGTTTGTCTTTTTCTGACCTTATGGGAATAGGCTTGAGTGTCCTTTGTCCTTTTGCTAATTGGATGTAGTATCATCTACGTAGGAAATGGCATCTCTAAGTTTTTGATCATAATTGGGAAAAAATGGAAAAACTCACTTGTGTCTTGAGGTAAAGAAGATCATCAACATAATTCAGTTGGGTTCCTAGGTTTGAGAAAAAAATAGTAGGTCTTTTCTTTTTCTCCAAAGCGAGTAGAGGTGATAATTTGGAAAAGTAGATGTTAGCTTCGTTTGCTCCTTTGGGTCTTAGGCAGTCTGTTATCCCAGTACTTCCTCTTGTCAGTTATGCAAAACTGCAGTGTGTCACATTGACATGCTGTCTTGTAAGAATTGTTGCTGATGATAGTTATAATGCTGATTTTGTAAAAGATGTACTTTAAAGTCAGTGTAATTGAAGTCTGTCTCTATAATAGTGTTTTTTCTTTTTCTTTTTTTTTTTTTTCTTGTTTGCATTTGGGTAGGCTTTTTAGAGAGGGAGAGAGTTACAGGTAGTCAGAATTCCCTTGCCTAGTTTATCCATCGCCTGGTTCATCCTTGTACCTGAATTTGGGGATTGCTTCTCTAAATATGTGCATTGTTTTTTCCATTTCTTTGTGTTTTAGGACAATGATTCTTAGTCAGGAGTGTGTTCAAATTACTTAGAAGGTATTTTCAGAAACAGGTCTAGGCTTTAGATGGATTTCTATTTCTATTCAGTAGATCTCAGATGGGGTCAGGGTTTGTATGTTTTTTTGAAAAAGCTACCTAGGTGATTCTGATATACAATCTCAATATGAACTTTGTTTCAGGAATTTTGTTGGATCTAAATCCTCACTTGCCTGTACCAGGATGCATTATCTTAAACTAAGTTGCATTTATTTTAGCTTATTTACTGAAGCAGTTACTATGACTTTATCCCCAGCTACTTCTGTGCTTGTTGTTCTGTTAAATTTGATATCCTCTCCCCTCCGGGATCCCAGCTGTCATATTTGCTGATGTCATTCACAATTTCTTTTTCTTATAACTTCATATAATTTTGAACCTCTTTTTATCAACTGTAAAATGGGATAGTATTTTCTGTCCTGTTTTTATGAGAAACTTAATGAGTTTCGAAACTTAATGAGGATCGAATGAGTAGTATATATTAAAGCGCCTTAAAAGTGTTTTAATTACTATAGATTAACCTTTTTTTCACTGTTCAATTTATGCTGGTTTCCAGTGCTAGCCTTAAGGTTTTAGTTAATAATATACCTGAGTGACAGTTGATCATCCCTTTTTAACTTCTGTTTCAATGTAATTTCTTTTTTTAATCTTAAAAAATCAAGTAGGACTCTCTCTTGCCTAAGTACAAATAAAAAGATAAATATATCTTCCAAACATTTTGGCTACATTTTTGATGTTATTCTGATCTGTATTAGCACTTTACAATACTGTTAAAAATATGGGGATCAATCCCAGCTTTGCATAATATTGATTAAAGAAAAGTGCACTAATCTGCTTGCTTAGAACCAATTTTGGGGACATTTCTATGATTTTCAAAGCTGCAGTGTGATTTGAGATAATCTTTGTTAAGAGTACTCATTTTTTGTACAATTTCCGAATTTATGTTTTGCTCTCTTCCACTTAATAGATTGTTTTTATCTTTAGTTTTTGTCTTTCTCCAGTTTTTATCTTCAAGGACAGCACTTCCTAACAGGGTACTGAAGAAGAAAGTCACTGATACACTATACAGATACCTGATATTATACATGACTTATAGCTGGAAAGTTTCTTTTTAATTATAAATACAGATAAAGAAATTAGAATATGAATAGGTATGAGGGATATGAAAGTGTCATCATTTTAGCACTTACAACTGTTCTTTTCATAGTAGTGAAACCTAATAAGGAAAATCTGAATAATAATATAGGCCTTCAATGTTTGCATAATTTACACAAGCAAAAAGAGCTTTCCTGAATATCTGTGCAAGGCACTGTGATGAGTAAGACAGTTACTGCCTTCAAGTAACTTGAAGAAATTAAGCAAATAGCTTATTTACTGAAGCAGTTACTATGACTTTATCCCCAGCTACTTCTGTGCTTGTTGTTCTGTTAAATTTGATATCCTCTCCCCTCCGGGATCCCAGCTGTCATATTTGCTGATGTCATTCACAATTTCTTTTTCTTATAACTTCATATAATTTTGAACCTCTTTTTATCAACTGTAAAATGGGATAGTATTTTCTGTCCTGTTTTTATGAGAAACTTAATGAGTTTCGAAACTTAATGAGGATCGAATGAGTAGTATATATTAAAGCGCCTTAAAAGTGTTTTAATTACTATAGATTAACCTTTTTTTCACTGTTCAATTTATGCTGGTTTCCAGTGCTAGCCTTAAGGTTTTAGTTAATAATATACCTGAGTGACAGTTGATCATCCCTTTTTAACTTCTGTTTCAATGTAATTTCTTTTTTTAATCTTAAAAAATCAAGTAGGACTCTCTCTTGCCTAAGTACAAATAAAAAGATAAATATATCTTCCAAACATTTTGGCTACATTTTTGATGTTATTCTGATCTGTATTAGCACTTTACAATACTGTTAAAAATATGGGGATCAATCCCAGCTTTGCATAATATTGATTAAAGAAAAGTGCACTAATCTGCTTGCTTAGAACCAATTTTGGGGACATTTCTATGATTTTCAAAGCTGCAGTGTGATTTGAGATAATCTTTGTTAAGAGTACTCATTTTTTGTACAATTTCCGAATTTATGTTTTGCTCTCTTCCACTTAATAGATTGTTTTTATCTTTAGTTTTTGTCTTTCTCCAGTTTTTATCTTCAAGGACAGCACTTCCTAACAGGGTACTGAAGAAGAAAGTCACTGATACACTATACAGATACCTGATATTATACATGACTTATAGCTGGAAAGTTTCTTTTTAATTATAAATACAGATAAAGAAATTAGAATATGAATAGGTATGAGGGATATGAAAGTGTCATCATTTTAGCACTTACAACTGTTCTTTTCATAGTAGTGAAACCTAATAAGGAAAATCTGAATAATAATATAGGCCTTCAATGTTTGCATAATTTACACAAGCAAAAAGAGCTTTCCTGAATATCTGTGCAAGGCACTGTGATGAGTAAGACAGTTACTGCCTTCAAGTAACTTGAAGAAATTAAGCAAATAGCTTTTTTGTTGTTGTTGTTTTTAAGAAGAAATAAAACAGTAAGTCTTCCCTAACTTACAGTTATTTCCAATAATTGCCATAAACAAAATGTTGTAGTGGTTTAGAACAGGAAAAGATTATTTCCAGTCAGGGGAATGGAGGATATTACAGAGAGAAGAGTTCAGGGGTTTTAAAAGTAACTTGATATTATGTGATAGCTTAATATAATATATGTCTTTTTTTTAATTTAAAAATCTTTTCAGGACATTTTATTTAATCTTTCAACAATTGCTTTTTTGTTCTCTTATCCACAGACATTTTTTTTCATAAACATACTTTCTAATTTGAGGAAGTGTTGTGCAACCATGAAAAGTATTTGAACACTCACTTTAAGCCTAGCACTTTTATTCACACTCCTCCCTCAAAACTTAGCTACTTACCATTAATGATGTCATCCTATATCAGCTTCCTACTAAGATACCTTTAAATAAGCAGTGGGCAGGGATTTATTTGACCTTTAATTCAACCGCATAGATGATTTAAGATATTACTTAAGAAATACTGTTGACTATTTTGAACTTCATTTTGAGAGGAAAATGTACTATCTTTTAAATACTCCTACAAGGATGTGTAAGTATGTGAAATAATATGAAACTGAAATGTGAATTTGATTATTTGAAATATACAAGGATATGAAATTTTTTGTCTATTTTGAAATTAATTTTTATTGGCATAGAGTTGATTTACAGTGTTACAAATTTACAATGTCCCCTATACAACAAAGTGAATTATATATACACGCACACAAATATCTACTCTCTTTTAGATTCTTTTCTCATATAGGTCATTACAAAGTATTGAATAGAGTTCTCCATGCTCTACAATAGTTTCTTATTGGTTATCTGTTTTATATGTAATACTGTATAGATATCAGTCCCAGTCTTCCACTTTATCCCTCCCAAGGATGTGAAATTGGAATATTCATCTGCATGTCTTAGATTTTTCAGTCAAATTGAAATAAGTATTATGAACTTGATTAGGTTATAGTCAGTTTTCCCTGGCTGTTTGTGTTTAGAATAAAGACATAGGTAGTGAATTGAAGCACAAGGAGTCTAAAGCCAACAGAATGAAATTAAAGATACCAGTAATACTTTGCTTCATAACCCAGAGTAGAAAATATGGAGCCATCAATGATTCTTTACTTTCTTTTAACCCCTAATGATCATTCAGTCCCCAAGTACTGTCAGTTTTATCTTTTAAATAATCTTTCATTCCTATTATTACTACCAAATTTCAGACATACCCTCGTTATTGGTCACATTACTGTAACAGCCTCTAAACTGATCACCTTGCTTTCTCTTTTTTTTTCAATCTGTCCTCTGCCACCAGAATTCTTCCTCTAACACGTAATCTTATCATATGACCCCTGCATAAAACCATTCATTGATTTTCTGTCACTAATAGAGTGAAACCCAAATCCCCAAATGTACTTCGGCTTTGGTTTTCTTTTTAAGGGTGAAAATGGACTTCCCCTCTACTGGGGCTATAGTATGATTCTTTAGCTTTTTTTCTTCTGTGTCTCTTTCCTTTCCCCAGAATGCCTGCCTCTCTCCTTTTCTCCTCCTAACTCCCACCTTTTTGCTTGTAACTCTTGTTTTCCTTAGAAACGATTAGGTTTTCCTGACTCTTTTGCTGTGATTATCGTTTTATGCAGAATTTTGTTAGCATAAGCAAAATTTTGTTGCTTACGCTAACAAAATTCTGTTTTCTTCCTTTCTCTATAGTCTAATAACTTGTCTATTTTGAAATTAATTTTTATTGGCATAGAGTTGATTTACAGTGTTACAAATTTACAATGTCCCCTATACAACAAAGTGAATTATATATACACGCACACAAATATCTACTCTCTTTTAGATTCTTTTCTCATATAGGTCATTACAAAGTATTGAATAGAGTTCTCCATGCTCTACAATAGTTTCTTATTGGTTATCTGTTTTATATGTAATACTGTATAGATATCAGTCCCAGTCTTCCACTTTATCCCTCCCAAGGATGTGAAATTGGAATATTCATCTGCATGTCTTAGATTTTTCAGTCAAATTGAAATAAGTATTATGAACTTGATTAGGTTATAGTCAGTTTTCCCTGGCTGTTTGTGTTTAGAATAAAGACATAGGTAGTGAATTGAAGCACAAGGAGTCTAAAGCCAACAGAATGAAATTAAAGATACCAGTAATACTTTGCTTCATAACCCAGAGTAGAAAATATGGAGCCATCAATGATTCTTTACTTTCTTTTAACCCCTAATGATCATTCAGTCCCCAAGTACTGTCAGTTTTATCTTTTAAATAATCTTTCATTCCTATTATTACTACCAAATTTCAGACATACCCTCGTTATTGGTCACATTACTGTAACAGCCTCTAAACTGATCACCTTGCTTTCTCTTTTTTTTTCAATCTGTCCTCTGCCACCAGAATTCTTCCTCTAACACGTAATCTTATCATATGACCCCTGCATAAAACCATTCATTGATTTTCTGTCACTAATAGAGTGAAACCCAAATCCCCAAATGTACTTCGGCTTTGGTTTTCTTTTTAAGGGTGAAAATGGACTTCCCCTCTACTGGGGCTATAGTATGATTCTTTAGCTTTTTTTCTTCTGTGTCTCTTTCCTTTCCCCAGAATGCCTGCCTCTCTCCTTTTCTCCTCCTAACTCCCCACCTTTTTGCTTGTAACTCTTGTTTTCCTTAGAAACGATTAGGTTTTCCTGACTCTTTTGCTGTGATTATCGTTTTATGCAGAATTTTGTTAGCATAAGCAAAATTTTGTTGCTTACGCTAACAAAATTCTGTTTTCTTCCTTTCTCTATAGTCTAATAACTTGTTTACCTTACCATTCTGTAGAATCCTTGAAAGTAACAGTTTTTATACTATCATGTTATCACTCTAAATTACTGCTTTCAGGAAAGCATCTGAAATAGTAACAGACCATTTATTGAATATTTGTTATATGCCTGAGACTTGGTAAGAAACTAACACGTGTTATCTCTAATCCTCACAACACTGTATGTGGTTGGTGTTATTATATTTTTCTCCATTTTATAGAGTAGAAAACTTAAAGAGATATAATGTTTCCAAGGTTTTCAATGTTAAGATGTAGGACTCAGGGCTTCTGTTGTGGTCCAGTGGGTAAGGACACCGCCTTGCAGTACAAGGGGCACCGGTTTGATCCCTGGCCCGTGAAAACCCCATGTACTGTGGAGCAGCTGGACTAGTGTGTCCAGTTACAAGTCGGTGCTCTGGGGTGAGAGAGGCCACTTCAATGGGAGGCCCACACAGGCCAAAGAATAAAGGTGGATGAAAATAAATAAATAAATAAACAATAAAAATAGAGGCCAAAATTTAAAAAAAAAAAAAAAAAGGATGTAGGACTCAAAAGGCCTTATCCCCATACAGCACCAATGAGACCCATTGTGTTACCCTTCTTGAAGATTTGCTTGCATCCTAACAGAGGATAAGCCTTTAGTTGAAGAAATGGATATCTAATTGTGGGAATTTAGAAGTCACTAAACTTATGGAGGAGGGTTCTTTTGGGGGTGTTGTGGTTTTGGGTTTGGGGTATATTTTAGTGGAAAACATCTTTATACCTTTGAAATAAAGATACACTGCTAAATACCCTACTTGGAAACACACTTGAGTGTCTTTATTAAACTGTCATTTCCATGATTTGGATAATAAGAAGGGGTAAAAGTGCATAAGTTTTAGACCCCTTTATTGGCACAAGGCTAATGTACAATGTTTGGAGTGTGAATTTGATAACTTTTGACATATTTATACCATTTTGAGATCATCACCGTTGTCAAATAATTATCATGTCCGTTGTCCCTCAGAGTTCCGTGTCCACTTCACACCCCTGTGCCTAGGCAACCAGTTGTCTGCTTTCTCTCAGTATAGATTCATTTACTTATTCCAGAGCTTTGTATAAGTGGATTCATAACAGTATGTGTACTTTTCATCTAGCTTCTTTCACTCAGCATGTTTGTTTTGAAATTCATCCATGTTGTTGCACGTGTCAGTAATTCATTCTAAAGGTATACTTTGAATTACATTTGTTACAAAAAGTAAATCACTATTTTCCTCTGTTTTGTCTTTTTAAATATTTCTAAGTTATCTCTAATCCTCACAACACTGTATGTGGTTGGTGTTATTATATTTTCTCCATTTTATAGAGTAGAACTTAAAGAGATATAATGTTTCCAAGGTTTTCAATGTTAAGATGTAGGACTCAGGGCTTCTGTTGTGGTCCAGTGGGTAAGGACACCGCCTTGCAGTACAAGGGGCACCGGTTTGATCCCTGGCCCGTGAAAACCCCATGTACTGTGGAGCAGCTGGACTAGTGTGTCCAGTTACAAGTCGGTGCTCTGGGGTGAGAGAGGCCACTTCAATGGGAGGCCCACACAGGCCAAAGAATAAAGGTGGATGAAAATAAATAAATAAATAAACAATAAAAATAGAGGCCAAAATTTAAAAAAAAAAAAAAAAAGGATGTAGGACTCAAAAGGCCTTATCCCCATACAGCACCAATGAGACCCATTGTGTTACCCTTCTTGAAGATTTGCTTGCATCCTAACAGAGGATAAGCCTTTAGTTGAAGAAATGGATATCTAATTGTGGGAATTTAGAAGTCACTAAACTTATGGAGGAGGGTTCTTTTGGGGGTGTTGTGGTTTTGGGTTTGGGGTATATTTTAGTGGAAAACATCTTTATACCTTTGAAATAAAGATACACTGCTAAATACCCTACTTGGAAACACACTTGAGTGTCTTTATTAAACTGTCATTTCCATGATTTGGATAATAAGAAGGGGTAAAAGTGCATAAGTTTTAGACCCCTTTATTGGCACAAGGCTAATGTACAATGTTTGGAGTGTGAATTTGATAACTTTTGACATATTTATACCATTTTGAGATCATCACCGTTGTCAAATAATTATCATGTCCGTTGTCCCTCAGAGTTCCGTGTCCACTTCACACCCCTGTGCCTAGGCAACCAGTTGTCTGCTTTCTCTCAGTATAGATTCATTTACTTATTCCAGAGCTTTGTATAAGTGGATTCATAACAGTATGTGTACTTTTCATCTAGCTTCTTTCACTCAGCATGTTTGTTTTGAAATTCATCCATGTTGTTGCACGTGTCAGTAATTCATTCTAAAGGTATACTTTGAATTACATTTGTTACAAAAAGTAAATCACTATTTTCCTCTGTTTTGTCTTATATTTTAGGTGGGACTGACTGAAAATTCTTTTGAACCTAAGTCCCTTCTGGAAGTTGTTTTAATGTACTATGGATAAGTCCTTAAAGGGTCCAATGAAGATATTAAAAAACTTAACATTTCCTTCTTCAAGGATTTAAATACGTTTTTATTTTTAATGAGCAGTCTTTTAGTCCATTGTTAAAGATAATATCAAGCAAAGTCACTTCTAGAATATAATATTGTATTTCTGAGGACTATCTTCTTGACCCTTCTGGGAGAATTTTGGGGGAAAACCCTTCTGCTTGGTCTCATGTAAGTGGGTATCTCTGAAGTGGTTATCACAGAACTTCAGACCAGTATTACTTACAGATATTAAACGATAAAGTGCTAACCAGTAAACACGATTTGAACAACTTGTGTTTACACTGTATAGGAGCGCAATTTGAATGAGAGATAAGTGTCTTTACCATCTAGTCTTGGATAACTACATTTCAACCTTGTTATTTGATAGAGAGGGAACACTTTTTAGACTACTATTTTCTTTAAGAAAAAAAAATGGTTAAAATCCATTATTATTTTGGTTTTAATCTCACCCTCCCCCCTTTTAAAATTTCCAGGTGGCTGTAAGCCACGTATAGAGATAATTGAACAGCCCAGGCAGAGGGGAATGCGTTTTAGATACAAGTGTGAAGGGCGATCAGCAGGCAGCATTCCAGGGGAGCACAGCACAGACAACAACCGAACATATCCAGCCATCCAGGTAATAGACTGTTCTCCTGTGTGTGTCTGTCTCTTAGTTGCTTTATATTTTAGCTATAGCAATTATATTAAAAACCCAGCTTCTTTATAGTAATCTCCATCAGCTTTTCTTCTTTTTCTGTCCCCCCCCCCTTTTTTCTTTTTAATTAATGTATAGGTAGTTTAGTAGCTAAGTCATGTCCAACTCTTTGCAACCCCATGGACTGTAGCCTACCAGGCTTCTCTGTCCATGGAATTTTCTGGGCAAGAATACTGGAGTGGGTTTCCATTCCCTTCTCCAGGGGATCTTCCCCACCCAGGGATTGAACCTGGGTCACCTGCATTGCAGGCAGATTCTTTATCAACTGAGCCACCAATTAATTATAGCAGATAAAATTCTAGGGACATTAAGTGCAGTATGGACTCTGCATTCCTGCAGATAGTTACACACTGCGTGTTACTCTAAGTAGAGTGGTTCCCGGTGCTTAGTGTACATTGGCAACTCTTGGATGATGACCCTTTCATGGGACAAAAGCTTATGAGGAAGAAGCATTCTCTCCTTCCAAAAAAACTGAGCCTTATTTTTTTTGCTTTAAAAAAGTCACTTCTAGAATATAATATTGTATTTCTGAGGACTATCTTCTTGACCCTTCTGGGAATTTTGGGGAAAACCCTTCTGCTTGGTCTCATGTAAGTGGGTATCTCTGAAGTGGTTATCACAGAACTTCAGACCAGTATTACTTACAGATATTAAACGATAAAGTGCTAACCAGTAAACACGATTTGAACAACTTGTGTTTACACTGTATAGGAGCGCAATTTGAATGAGAGATAAGTGTCTTTACCATCTAGTCTTGGATAACTACATTTCAACCTTGTTATTTGATAGAGAGGGAACACTTTTTAGACTACTATTTTCTTTAAGAAAAAAAAATGGTTAAAATCCATTATTATTTTGGTTTTAATCTCACCCTCCCCCCTTTTAAAATTTCCAGGTGGCTGTAAGCCACGTATAGAGATAATTGAACAGCCCAGGCAGAGGGGAATGCGTTTTAGATACAAGTGTGAAGGGCGATCAGCAGGCAGCATTCCAGGGGAGCACAGCACAGACAACAACCGAACATATCCAGCCATCCAGGTAATAGACTGTTCTCCTGTGTGTGTCTGTCTCTTAGTTGCTTTATATTTTAGCTATAGCAATTATATTAAAAACCCAGCTTCTTTATAGTAATCTCCATCAGCTTTTCTTCTTTTTCTGTCCCCCCCCCCTTTTTTCTTTTTAATTAATGTATAGGTAGTTTAGTAGCTAAGTCATGTCCAACTCTTTGCAACCCCATGGACTGTAGCCTACCAGGCTTCTCTGTCCATGGAATTTTCTGGGCAAGAATACTGGAGTGGGTTTCCATTCCCTTCTCCAGGGGATCTTCCCCACCCAGGGATTGAACCTGGGTCACCTGCATTGCAGGCAGATTCTTTATCAACTGAGCCACCAATTAATTATAGCAGATAAAATTCTAGGGACATTAAGTGCAGTATGGACTCTGCATTCCTGCAGATAGTTACACACTGCGTGTTACTCTAAGTAGAGTGGTTCCCGGTGCTTAGTGTACATTGGCAACTCTTGGATGATGACCCCTTTCATGGGACAAAAAGCTTATGAGGAAGAAGCATTCTCTCCTTCCAGAGGTGAGAAGAATTGTTTTGGAGATTAAAAACATGCATTTGGGAACTGACTTAGAATTCTTCTTGCAGTCTTTTGGCTAATCTAGGGCTATGGAAAAAGAGAACATTATTGTCTTTTTTCCCTTACCTTTATTGCCTATCCCTGATACTCTGGGTTGCATTGACTGATTTGAAATGTTATCACTTTTTAAACACAGTGCAATCCAGAATGACTTTGGTAATATACTACATTTATGAACTAAACTATATTTATATATTACAGTTACTCCCATTTTAATGTGTTTTTTGTTGTTGTTGTTCTTTAAATGCCAATTTAGGGCTTCCCTTTCCTTCCATTTATTTTTTATTGTTTTTTTGGGGGGGTGGTGGGGGGAGGAAGTGGGGCGGGCGGGCCACTTCTATTGGTCTTTCATGTATCTATTTTCATCCGTCTTTGTTCTTTGGCCCCTGTGGGCCTCCCATCGCAGTGGCCTCTGTTGTCGCAGAGTACCGGCTCTTGGCACATGCTCTCCAGAGCTCCGGCTTGGTAATTGGACACATGGGTCCAGCCCCTCTGCGGCATGTGGGATCTTCCCAGGCCAGGGATTGAACCGGCGCCCCTTGTACTGCAAGGCAGTGTCCTTACCCACTGGACCACCAGAGAAGCCCCTAGAGTGCATTCTAAAACGTGTCATTCAGTGTTTCATCTGTAGATTTTAATTCATCGTTTTATGACTACATTATTTACAAAATGTACTCTATTGAACTTAAAGGACATGCTAAGTTTATAACAAAACAGTAGCAAAGTTACATATTCCAAATTCCAATCTTTTATCATATTTTTTTGTTAGCAATATGGATTTGAGTTATCTAAGTCTTTTTTATAATGTTAAAATGGGAGAGATGTTAATAAAAAGTAAACAAGAAAAGAATAATCTCCTTTAAGAGCAATTTTTAGCTCTTCTCTGTAATTCAGGTCTAAATATCTCTGTGATCTATATCCTTGCCATTACAGTATGTTCTAAACAGCTGTGCAGCTTGAGTTCTACATTAGCCTACGTTCCACTTTTTTTTTGGCTCCACCACATTGCTTGCAGGATCTTAGTTCCCCAATGAGGGATTGAATCTATGCCCTTTGCAGTGGAAGCTCAGAATCCTAACCTCCAGACTGCCAGGGAATTCCCCACTTACACTTTTAAGTTGTTCACCTTCTCTTTTATTCAGAAAGGCAATAAATATTTTCTGATTACTGTGCAGCCACCCAGTTTTACTTAACTGCCTAACTCTCTTGTATGCCAGTTTTTATGTTTCCTGCTTTATGCTTGAGAATTTACTACCTTCCAGACTGAACACTAGCTCCTTCCCACATGCTCAATGTCCTCCTTCCTCTCCCATGTTTAACTCTTCTCTTCTTTCTCAGTGTTCTTTGTGGAAACTTAATTCTGCAAAGCCGAACTTGATTTATTGCCTGTTATACTGTGAACACTTGGATATGCTTAGTGATTAACAAATATTTTTATGAAATGAAATGTCATATATTGAGTAAATGATTGTATTTATGTGCTTTCATTTCCTTTGTGGCTGAAATATATACTTTGAAGAAATGTTTATGGTATGACAGTGAATATGTAACAGTATGACATTCAGTGACTCAGCATCTTAGAATTTTCTCATGCTCTGTGATAGTATTTTGCTATAATTTTACTTGTTTTCAAAGGAAAATAAGCAAAATTAGATGACATAATGAATTTAATTAGGGCACAAAATCATATATATATATATATATATATCAAGGAACTGAAAGGTAAATTCTCCTCTACTGGGATTCTCTGAAAGGTTTCATCCAGACCATAGTTGCCAGTCAGCTGGATTTCATCCAGTGCTAGCTATATGATATAATGTGGATTATTTGATAGAAACGTTGATATGATATAAATTTTATAATTCAGTTCTTAGTGAGACATATTTATGGATCACATGTTTAATTTCCCACCTTTCAGATTATGAACTATTATGGAAAAGGAAAAGTGAGAATTACATTAGTAACAAAGAATGAACCACATAAACCTCATCCTCATGATTTAGTAGGAAAAGACTGCAGAGATGGCTACTATGAAGCAGAATTTGGACAAGAACGCAGACCTTTGTTGTAAGTACACAGTCACAGACATTTTTAGGAGTAATATAAGAGCAGGATGCTCTTGTTTCCTATCCATGTACCTCAACTTTTCAGCAGAATGACCCAATTCCTCACTGTACTTCTATGTAATATAGTATATGTTTTCCTTTTCTTACTATTTCATTATTTATTAGACACAACCCATGATGGTAGCAGGAATATTTCTTTATTGTAACTAAAAGTAAACATAAACTTATTTTGTGCTGCAATTTTCTTTCTTAGTTTGAACAATTGATGAAAGGTTTCTTTCAAAAATTTTACTTTCTTTTCATTGGTAATTAACTTAAAAATTGTCAAATGTGAGAAAATCAACTGGAAAACTGGAATTTTTATTTGAAAAGGGCAGTGTAAGATTAGCATACATCAATAGTTCTAAGATCTAAAAAATTATGTGATACTTTGTGTTTGAGGTTGCTGAGTTCATTCATCCTATTGGTGAGAGTGTAAATTCTAAAATCTTTCTGGTAGGCATTTCAACAAAAGCATTAAAGTGTCTTTTGAACTATGAAATGAAATGTCATATATTGAGTAAATGATTGTATTTATGTGCTTTCATTTCCTTTGTGGCTGAAATATATACTTTGAAGAAATGTTTATGGTATGACAGTGAATATGTAACAGTATGACATTCAGTGACTCAGCATCTTAGAATTTTCTCATGCTCTGTGATAGTATTTTGCTATAATTTTACTTGTTTTCAAAGGAAAATAAGCAAAATTAGATGACATAATGAATTTAATTAGGGCACAAAATCATATATATATATATATATATATCAAGGAACTGAAAGGTAAATTCTCCTCTACTGGGATTCTCTGAAAGGTTTCATCCAGACCATAGTTGCCAGTCAGCTGGATTTCATCCAGTGCTAGCTATATGATATAATGTGGATTATTTGATAGAAACGTTGATATGATATAAATTTTATAATTCAGTTCTTAGTGAGACATATTTATGGATCACATGTTTAATTTCCCACCTTTCAGATTATGAACTATTATGGAAAAGGAAAAGTGAGAATTACATTAGTAACAAAGAATGAACCACATAAACCTCATCCTCATGATTTAGTAGGAAAAGACTGCAGAGATGGCTACTATGAAGCAGAATTTGGACAAGAACGCAGACCTTTGTTGTAAGTACACAGTCACAGACATTTTTAGGAGTAATATAAGAGCAGGATGCTCTTGTTTCCTATCCATGTACCTCAACTTTTCAGCAGAATGACCCAATTCCTCACTGTACTTCTATGTAATATAGTATATGTTTTCCTTTTCTTACTATTTCATTATTTATTAGACACAACCCATGATGGTAGCAGGAATATTTCTTTATTGTAACTAAAAGTAAACATAAACTTATTTTGTGCTGCAATTTTCTTTCTTAGTTTGAACAATTGATGAAAGGTTTCTTTCAAAAATTTTACTTTCTTTTCATTGGTAATTAACTTAAAAATTGTCAAATGTGAGAAAATCAACTGGAAAACTGGAATTTTTATTTGAAAAGGGCAGTGTAAGATTAGCATACATCAATAGTTCTAAGATCTAAAAAATTATGTGATACTTTGTGTTTGAGGTTGCTGAGTTCATTCATCCTATTGGTGAGAGTGTAAATTCTAAAATCTTTCTGGTAGGCATTTCAACAAAAGCATAGCAAAACCTTGAAAAATATGAATGTCTTTTGAACTAGCAATTCTACTTCTAAGAATTTATACTGAGGAAGTAATTTCTAATTAAACATGTTCAGAAACTTAACCCTTGTAATGGCAAAAAGTTAGAAGCCAATTTAGATAATAAACAGAGGGGGATTAGTTAAACTGGTACTTCCATGCAATGTACTTCTATGTAGCCTTAAAAATAACATTGCAAAAATGTCTTTATATAGAAAAATATTCCCAATATTTATATAAATAAAATAGGACTTTAAAATGAAGTATGATAAATATTTTTTATTTTTATTTTATATTCTACCGTATATATATATTTTATATTCTATCGTTGATTAACAGTGTGTTAGTTTTTCAAAAATACATGTCACATATACATGGTAGCATAAACAGTAAGATGTTGATAGTTGTTTCTGGGTGGGAAGAATTGTGAGGCTTTATATTCTTCTAATTGGTGTTTATTTTATAATTCCTTTTTTGTAATGAACATATATTGCTTGTGAGGAAAAATGAAACTAATTGCAACAGGAAAAGATTAGTAGCCTCCTTAAATACTAGTAATACTAGAAAATATACTTTAAAAACATTCCTCATTCAGTAACAAAACAAAGTGTAAGTTTCTGGTTATAGAAACTTGGCAAGAAATGTATCCTGTGGATATTAGTTGACCTCCCAATAGCATTTTACATTGTAGGTTACTCCTTTGTTGAAACATATTATTCCTTGTTTTCTGATTTAGTGAGAACAAACTGTCCTATTTTACTTCTTATTTCCCTAGCCGCTCATCAACCTTAGTTACAGGCAGTTAGATTTTTAGACCACTTTAATTTTTGGACTGCCTTAATTATGTCCAGTGATACCCAGTAATGCCTCTTAGGGCTGTCCTACCTTACCCCTCAATCCAAAATCCTGTTAAGGATCAACTGGAAAACTGGAATTTTTATTTGAAAAGGGCAGTGTAAGATTAGCATACATCAATAGTTCTAAGATCTAAAAAATTATGTGATACTTTGTGTTTGAGGTTGCTGAGTTCATTCATCCTATTGGTGAGAGTGTAAATTCTAAAATCTTTCTGGTAGGCATTTCAACAAAAGCATAGCAAAACCTTGAAAAATATGAATGTCTTTTGAACTAGCAATTCTACTTCTAAGAATTTATACTGAGGAAGTAATTTCTAATTAAACATGTTCAGAAACTTAACCCTTGTAATGGCAAAAAGTTAGAAGCCAATTTAGATAATAAACAGAGGGGGATTAGTTAAACTGGTACTTCCATGCAATGTACTTCTATGTAGCCTTAAAAATAACATTGCAAAAATGTCTTTATATAGAAAAATATTCCCAATATTTATATAAATAAAATAGGACTTTAAAATGAAGTATGATAAATATTTTTTATTTTTATTTTATATTCTACCGTATATATATATTTTATATTCTATCGTTGATTAACAGTGTGTTAGTTTTTCAAAAATACATGTCACATATACATGGTAGCATAAACAGTAAGATGTTGATAGTTGTTTCTGGGTGGGAAGAATTGTGAGGCTTTATATTCTTCTAATTGGTGTTTATTTTATAATTCCTTTTTTGTAATGAACATATATTGCTTGTGAGGAAAAATGAAACTAATTGCAACAGGAAAAGATTAGTAGCCTCCTTAAATACTAGTAATACTAGAAAATATACTTTAAAAACATTCCTCATTCAGTAACAAAACAAAGTGTAAGTTTCTGGTTATAGAAACTTGGCAAGAAATGTATCCTGTGGATATTAGTTGACCTCCCAATAGCATTTTACATTGTAGGTTACTCCTTTGTTGAAACATATTATTCCTTGTTTTCTGATTTAGTGAGAACAAACTGTCCTATTTTACTTCTTATTTCCCTAGCCGCTCATCAACCTTAGTTACAGGCAGTTAGATTTTTAGACCACTTTAATTTTTGGACTGCCTTAATTATGTCCAGTGATACCCAGTAATGCCTCTTAGGGCTGTCCTACCTTACCCCTCAATCCAAAATCCTGTTAAGGATCATACATTGTATTTAGGTGTCATGCTTGTTTAGTCTCCTTTAACTTAGAACAGTTTCTCAACTTTTGTTAATCTTTCATGACAATATTTTTGAAGAATGTTATTTGTTTTGGAAAATGTTACTCTGTGTGGATTAATCTGAATGGTTGCTTATAATTGTGCCCATGTTATCATGAAAAATAGTTTCATGGTAAAATGAAATATTTTGAATGAGAAATCTACAGAGATGATGCTATATTATTCTCTAGGTGATGCTTCAGGGAGATGGCGATTTTTTCCCATTGGCGATATTAATTGGCGTTATATTGTAAAGAAAAACTTTTCCATATTCCCCTACCTCAGTTGAAAAAATACCAGTATAGACATCATGGATTCTTTTTTTTTTTTTTTTTTATAATTTTGTTTATTTCTTTTTGGTTGTGCTGGGTCTGTTGTGCACAGACTTCTCTAGTTGCGAGAGTGGGGGCTACTCTCGTTGCAGTGCATGGACTTCTCTTTTTTTTTTTTTTAATTTTATTTATTTATCTTTTGGGTGGTGGGGCGGGGAGGGAGGGGGATGGGCGGGCCACTTCTATTGGTCTTTCATTTCTCTATTTTCATCTGTCTTTGTTCTCCTGTGGGCCTCCCATCGCGGTGGCCTCCTGTCGCAGAGCGCCTGCTCTGGGCGCACGCGCGCCAGAGCTCCGGCTCGGCAATCGGACACATCAGTCCAGCCGCTCCGCGGCACATGGGATCCTCCCAGACCAGGGATCAAACCAGCGCTCCCTGCACTGCAAGGCGGTGTTGCATGGACTTCTCTTGTTGCAGAGCACAAGACTCTAGGGTGCACCAACTTCAGTAGTGGGGCCTCCCGGGCCCTAGAGCACAGACAGACACAGTAGTTGCGGCACAAAGGCTTAGTTGCTGCACAGCATGTAAGATCCTCCCAGATCAGAGATCCAGCCGGTGTCTCCTGTATTGGAGGCAGATTCTTTGCCACTGAGCCACCAGGGAAGTTCAGACTCATGGATTCTTATTCTCAATGTATTATAATTGAATGCTAGTCCATTAATACCATTATTATTCTAATTGACCCAAATTTGACCAATGCAAGTCCCTTCAAACTATTTCTTGTGTCCCCATGTTTCTTTGAGTACTTCCTTACTTTCTGAGACAGCATAGTGTTCAAGACTTACTAATGTTTTGCTTGCCACAGCCTTGAAATCTTCAGTTATTTCTAAGGATCCCTGGTTCCTTTCAGTGGGCAGTGGCAATAAGTGTGATTGCCTTTTTAACATATTCT
This sequence comes from Tragulus kanchil, assembly GCA_022376925.1. NCBI lineage: Eukaryota > Metazoa > Chordata > Mammalia > Artiodactyla > Tragulidae > Tragulus > Tragulus kanchil. Next base: position 115,570,394 of record JAIOJX010000029.1, on the reverse strand, counting down.
CTTAAATATCTCCAAAGCTCCTTTAATAGAATATTCCCCAAACCATGATCTTACCCGTGATCTTACCTCTTTCCTCTCAAAATTGGTCTTCCAATATCCTTATTTTCCTAGTTGTTAATAAAAGCCCCAAACATGGATGTCATTCTTGACACTCCCTCACACAGTTGCACACATTGAATTCACTAACAGGTGCCTCCTACATGGGTCTTGAATCTATCCACTTCTCTCAGTGACTTTGTTACCATCATACTAATTGAACAGTTCTCTCCCATCATAGGTTCCTGTGACATCATGTGTATCTCCTTTATAAAATGTGTCATGATTTCAATTTAGCATTTTGTTATGTGAGTACTTAAAATATATCCATTTCATTAGACTAGAGATCAGCAAACTTGTTCTGTAAAGGACCAGGGAGTAATTATTTTAGACTTGCAGGCTTGTGGCCTCTGCTGCAACTGCTGAACTCTGCTGTTGTGGCATGAAAGCACACCTTTAGGCAATCTCCCAGCAAGTCTGTTTATGTTCCAGTAAAACTTTGTTTATATCAACAGATGGTGGGCCAGGTATAGTTGATGGGCTATAGTTTGCCAACACCTGCTCTAGACTGTTATCTCCATGAGAGGAGGGATTGTATGTTCCTATTACACACCACAGTCCTTGGTACATAGTAGGAACTCCAGAACTTGTTGAATGACTATGAATGAATGAATAATTGATTCAGATAATCTCTGTGATCTTGGTTTCCTTGTGTCAGAATTTCAGTGTGTGAAGAGCAAATAGGATTACTCAGATGAAATTATCAAGTAGTGTTTAAATGTATTAAAAAGAAGAGTTCTTTAAAATCTTTTGTCAAAGAAAAAGTGAGAACCAACCTAAGAATCTTTCAAAGAAGTGGAATTTTTTTTCTTTTCTTTTCTTTTTAACACAAAAACCACTTTTAATGGGGAATAGCCAATTAATAATTTTGTGACAGTTCAGGTGAACAGTGAAGGGGCTAGGCCATGCATATACATGTATCCATTCTCCTCCAAACCCCACTCCCATCCAGGCTGGTACATAACATTAAGCAGAGTTAGAAGTGGAATATTTTTAAAGAGAAATATGGTTTCAGGGTTTCAAGAAAGGATTACAAGTTCAAGATTTAATTTTAATCATCAGAGGCAGAAAAAGGACCTGTTAAAGATATTTTAGGTGTTTAAATGCAATCTCAATCCTTAATTTTCCCCAAACCATGATCTTACCCGTGATCTTACCTCTTTCCTCTCAAAATTGGTCTTCCAATATCCTTATTTTCCTAGTTGTTAATAAAAGCCCCAAACATGGATGTCATTCTTGACACTCCCTCACACAGTTGCACACATTGAATTCACTAACAGGTGCCTCCTACATGGGTCTTGAATCTATCCACTTCTCTCAGTGACTTTGTTACCATCATACTAATTGAACAGTTCTCTCCCATCATAGGTTCCTGTGACATCATGTGTATCTCCTTTATAAAATGTGTCATGATTTCAATTTAGCATTTTGTTATGTGAGTACTTAAAATATATCCATTTCATTAGACTAGAGATCAGCAAACTTGTTCTGTAAAGGACCAGGGAGTAATTATTTTAGACTTGCAGGCTTGTGGCCTCTGCTGCAACTGCTGAACTCTGCTGTTGTGGCATGAAAGCACACCTTTAGGCAATCTCCCAGCAAGTCTGTTTATGTTCCAGTAAAACTTTGTTTATATCAACAGATGGTGGGCCAGGTATAGTTGATGGGCTATAGTTTGCCAACACCTGCTCTAGACTGTTATCTCCATGAGAGGAGGGATTGTATGTTCCTATTACACACCACAGTCCTTGGTACATAGTAGGAACTCCAGAACTTGTTGAATGACTATGAATGAATGAATAATTGATTCAGATAATCTCTGTGATCTTGGTTTCCTTGTGTCAGAATTTCAGTGTGTGAAGAGCAAATAGGATTACTCAGATGAAATTATCAAGTAGTGTTTAAATGTATTAAAAAGAAGAGTTCTTTAAAATCTTTTGTCAAAGAAAAAGTGAGAACCAACCTAAGAATCTTTCAAAGAAGTGGAATTTTTTTTCTTTTCTTTTCTTTTTAACACAAAAACCACTTTTAATGGGGAATAGCCAATTAATAATTTTGTGACAGTTCAGGTGAACAGTGAAGGGGCTAGGCCATGCATATACATGTATCCATTCTCCTCCAAACCCCACTCCCATCCAGGCTGGTACATAACATTAAGCAGAGTTAGAAGTGGAATATTTTTAAAGAGAAATATGGTTTCAGGGTTTCAAGAAAGGATTACAAGTTCAAGATTTAATTTTAATCATCAGAGGCAGAAAAAGGACCTGTTAAAGATATTTTAGGTGTTAACAATCACCAAGGTGGTAAATATGAAGAGTATGAATAATAAGACAACAGAGCATGGAGGTGGGAAACATGGAAAGTGACCTCCTGTTGCCAAGGGCCATGTGAAGTTTGAACAAATAGTAATGTTATTATAACTAAGTTTTGCTTCCTTATTCACACCCACCCAACTCTAATGATGTCATGGTTTTTCCATGTGGGAACAAGTATGACTGGTGGTGGTAGGGGAGTTCCCCCCACCATCATCTGTACTACCCATATGCAAATTAGTAATATTTTAACTGTTGAGAAATTTTCCATAAATGACATCTTGAAACTCTGGTTAAATATTATTGTTAGTATTAAATATTTGTCTAATGAAAAAATTAATGTACCTAATGCTTTCTGAGGATGAATGATTATTTTAACTTCATGTGATAAGGCATAAAACATATCCCACTTCTGCTAGCAGTGAAGTCACCTGAAGTCCAGACAGCAGATGTCTGTGGAATAGAGAGGCTGAGGTTTACGAGGACTAGCCGGCACTGCGGCAAGCTGGAGAACCCTGCAAGAATGGGGCCACAAGTGCTTAGCTCTAGGCAGGTGTTTCTCTGCTGGTCTACTGTTGCCAGACCTTTAAAACATTCAAGAGAAAGGCAGAATGTTTATATACAGTCTCCTGATTTTTAGATATTGGGAGTCTACGGATATTCTTTTAAAAATGGAGTCAGCACTTTTATGAGCTGAGCAGAACTATACCTGTAGGTGTCAGCCTGTGGGCATCTTTTTACAGCTTTTACCTTACATTATCAAATGTACAGATTTAGTTGATTTGATTATGAATTTGTTTGGGAGGTGAGTTTTAGCTTTTTGGTGTTCTTTCTTCTTAATATTTTTGTCTACTTTGATATATTTGCAGAAATGTTAGTAAGGTGTAACTGTAAAACACTGTATATAAAAGTGCTATAGTGTATATTACTTGTAACAGTTCTCTTAGAACTATAACCCCATTTTTTTATCCTCACATCTTTATCATAGCAATTGGAAATGCATTTCATGCTTTTAGTATCTCCCATCTCACAGTATGATGACTCTGCAGTGTTGTATATATGCTTGATTTTTGCAGTATTCTTTAATAAAACCTCGTTTATGTGTCCTTATGTTTAGCTCTAAGAAAGTCTGAAAGTTCTGTTTCCCTTCTAGCTTTCAAAATCTGGGTATTCGATGTGTGAAAAAAAAAGAAGTAAAAGAAGCTATTATTTCAAGAATAAGGGCAGGAATCAATCCTTTCAATGGTAAGTATGTTTGATTTAATTATTTGTATTATTTGGATATTGACTTGTTTGTGTTAAGTGATTTCCATTTGTATCCTGAACATTTATATTAAAAGCTGTTTTAAGTTCTGTATTCACTTACATAATTGTCTTAGACCAGTATCTGAGGAATGAAATATATTTCAAGTGCTTCTGTGTTGAAAAAAAATTCTTATGCAGATATGGCTTTCTACTATCAATGAAAAGTATATTGTTTTCTGTAATAAAACCTTCTCAAAAATATTCTTATTCTCTTTGAATGTGGCCTTCCTTTTGCCACACCCACAGATAATATATACTCCCCCTACTGAATATTAAATAGGCACTGTGATTATAAGGTATTGGAATGTGTCTAACTCCAGGGCATATTCAACAGTGAAATAGTATAGACATAGTAGAGGCTGTGTAAAGTATCTTTACAGTGTGTTTGTTGAGTGGATTCACTAGAGGTTTACTGTGTAGTGGATTTTGTTGGGGATGGCGCTGTCTGGGGTAGCACCTGGTAGTGGTGCTTAAGTTGCTACAGGACAGGCGAGGGCTGCTGATGCCCCGCGCCCCAGTAGTCCCATCAGAAAGTCATCTGCGGTCACTTAAGTCTGCATAGTTCAGGTACTGAGCAACTATACAGTTTTCAAATAGGTTTTTTTGTCACATTTAAAATACTCTTTTAGAGTTGGTTGTGTTTTTCTTGGATGTTTAAAAATAGTTCAGGTGATATTGTGATGCTTTAAGGAATATGCTCATAGATAAGCAGTGTTTTATGAATTATAAAGTCTGTGTCTTTTCTCTAGATCTTTATTTTTCATACTATTTAGTATAATGCAGAAAGCAAAAGTCCCTTTCTTCCTCATCAGTATTACTCACTGTCAAGAGACTACTGTTATATTTGATGAAAAATTTTCTAGAATTTCCTTTATACATGTGTCATGTATATATATGTTTTTTATATAAATGGAATTATGTTACACTTCCTAATTACTGCTTCTGTCTTTTCACTCAGGAATATATCTTAAACATCTTTCCATATTAGTGCTTAGAAATCTATTTTGCTTTTTAACAATAGTCTATGGCTTAGGTTTTAATTTGTTGATCTAGTTATCTATTAATAAACATTTAAGTTATTTTCAATTTACTAAAAAAATCTCTATTGAATATAGACTTTGAACTATTTTTATTATTATTATTTTACTTTTATAGAGTTTTGGTGTTTACTGCTATACATAAACCCGAATCAATCATAGGTATACCCTTGATCCCTCCCACCTGAAGCCCCCTCCCACATCCCTCCCTATCCCACCCCTCCAGGTTATTGCATAGCTCCCATGCAAGTTCCCTTGGTCTTACAGCATATTCACATTGGTGTCTCTTTTACATATGTTAGTGTGAGTTTCCATGTTACTCTTTCCATACCTCTCGCCCACTCCTCCCTCTCCAGTGTCCATAATTCTGTATGTCTGTTTCTCCATTGTTGCTCTGCATATACATTTATCAGTACCATATTTCTAGATTCCATATATATGTGTTAGTATACTATATTTATCCTTCTCTTTCTGACTTACCTCACTTCGTATAATAGGTTCTAGATTCATCCGCCTCATTAGGACTGACTCAAATGCATTTCTTTTTATGACTGAGGAATATACCATTGTATATATGTACTGCCGCTTCTTTATCCATTCATTTGTTGATGGACATCTAGGTTGTTTCTATGTTCTAGCTATTGTAAAAAGTGCTGCAGTGACCAGTGGGGTACATGTGTCTTTTTCAGTTTTGATTTCCTCAAGGTATAGCCTAATAGTGGGATTGCTGGGTCATATGGTGGTTCTGTTCCTAGTTTTTTAAGGAACCTTCATACTGTTTTCCACAGCAGTTGTATCAACTTATATTCCCACCAACAGTGCAAGAGTGTTCCCTTTTCTCCACACCCTCTCCAGCATTTATTGTCCATAGATTTTTTGATGATTGAATATATACTTTGAACTCTTAATGTGGTCCTTTTTTCTTAAATTTACTGTGCCTCCACTCCCTTATTTATAAAATGGAGACAATAATAGTACCTATCTCATAGGTTGGTACTTAAATGAGGTAAACTATGTAAAGCATTTTTTAAATTGTCTTATAATATTCTTTTTATGTAAATCACTAACGTACTAGGAACTATTCTAAGTGCTACATGAGTATATGTTATTAACATTATGCCTTGTTCTGGATTGGTAAAAACAAGAATTAAAAAAAAACTTCCACAGATGGCCCATCTGTCTTTTGACTTCTGCATTTTCCTTTTAATTGCCCTTTCCACTTGAGTTCAGAAGATTTAGGTTTGAATTCCAGCTCTGCCACTGGTACATGCCACGTGATATGGGAAAGTTAAGTAACCGAAGCTTTGGTTTTCTCTGCAGTAAAGCAGTAACGATAAAATAGTGTACATGGGTTACTTAACTACTCCTTGACATACAAATAATACTAAGTGACAGCTATTATTTATAGTCTCCTTGTTTTATAGTATGTTTATGCCTGTTTCATACTCTGCCTAGACTAGATGGCTTCTTTAATTTAAAAGTTGGCCTTTTACTTTAACGATGAATCAAAATTTTAAATGAGCACACTCTTGACCCAGAAATTTTCCACTTTTGCAAATTATCCTAAGGAAATAAATACATGATGGAGCTAGGATTGGAAAACAGGTACCCTGACTTTCCGGCGCATGGTTTTATCTCAAATGTGCTTGTTGCATTAACTCCCCACCCCATTAGAGTAATCTTAGAGCAGTGCTTCAGCATATGATTGTGATTTACAAAGTTGCAGTGGTTCCTTGAATAGTCTAAAAATTAAATGGACTTGCATTGGAAGTCTTCCATAGGTAGCTCCAACATATTTTTCCTGCCTTCTCTTCCACTGTTCCTTTTCATGAACTGCTCTCTGTTCCAGAAAAACTGTTTTGTTCACCTTCCTGGGCCAGTTCTCAGTCTTCTCTGTTCTCACCACCATTGGTCTTGATCACCCTCCAAGCAGTTTATACACTCTGCATCCAGAAGGATGCTTCTGAAACCTACATGAATCATTTCAGAATTGTGCATGTTATCCTTCAGTGACTCCACATTGCCTTCACAGTGACTCTCTTTTTAAATTTACTGTGCCTCCACTCCCTTATTTATAAAATGGAGACAATAATAGTACCTATCTCATAGGTTGGTACTTAAATGAGGTAAACTATGTAAAGCATTTTTTAAATTGTCTTATAATATTCTTTTATGTAAATCACTAACGTACTAGGAACTATTCTAAGTGCTACATGAGTATATGTTATTAACATTATGCCTTGTTCTGGATTGGTAAAAACAAGAATTAAAAAAAAACTTCCACAGATGGCCCATCTGTCTTTTGACTTCTGCATTTTCCTTTTAATTGCCCTTTCCACTTGAGTTCAGAAGATTTAGGTTTGAATTCCAGCTCTGCCACTGGTACATGCCACGTGATATGGGAAAGTTAAGTAACCGAAGCTTTGGTTTTCTCTGCAGTAAAGCAGTAACGATAAAATAGTGTACATGGGTTACTTAACTACTCCTTGACATACAAATAATACTAAGTGACAGCTATTATTTATAGTCTCCTTGTTTTATAGTATGTTTATGCCTGTTTCATACTCTGCCTAGACTAGATGGCTTCTTTAATTTAAAAGTTGGCCTTTTACTTTAACGATGAATCAAAATTTTAAATGAGCACACTCTTGACCCAGAAATTTTCCACTTTTGCAAATTATCCTAAGGAAATAAATACATGATGGAGCTAGGATTGGAAAACAGGTACCCTGACTTTCCGGCGCATGGTTTTATCTCAAATGTGCTTGTTGCATTAACTCCCCACCCCATTAGAGTAATCTTAGAGCAGTGCTTCAGCATATGATTGTGATTTACAAAGTTGCAGTGGTTCCTTGAATAGTCTAAAAATTAAATGGACTTGCATTGGAAGTCTTCCATAGGTAGCTCCAACATATTTTTCCTGCCTTCTCTTCCACTGTTCCTTTTCATGAACTGCTCTCTGTTCCAGAAAAACTGTTTTGTTCACCTTCCTGGGCCAGTTCTCAGTCTTCTCTGTTCTCACCACCATTGGTCTTGATCACCCTCCAAGCAGTTTATACACTCTGCATCCAGAAGGATGCTTCTGAAACCTACATGAATCATTTCAGAATTGTGCATGTTATCCTTCAGTGACTCCACATTGCCTTCACAGTGACTCTCAGTTTGAATGTGCATAACACTCTCTTAAGACTTGCTAAAAATGTAGAATCCAGGCCACATTTTCCCTAGTTTGATAGGTACGGTGTGAGGCTTTGGGTTCTGCATTTTAAGAAGCATCTAGATCACGTTTCTTAACTACAACTTACAGTGGGAAATAGATTTTATTTCTCAGTACATACACACATAGGTAAAAAACAATAAAACAATGTTGTTACTACATGTAATATATCCTCTAATACATTGCTTTCCATTGATTTTTTTTTTTAAGAAAATACATGTTCGGGGTTTCCCTGGTGGTCCAGTGGGTAAGGACACTGCCTTGCAGTGCATGGGGTGCCGGTTCGATCCTTGGCCTGGGAAGATCCCACGTGCCACAGAACGGCTGGACCGATGTGTCCAATTACTGATCCGGAGCTCTGGAGCGCTTGTGCCCAGAGCCAGTGCTCTGCAACAACAGAGGCCACTGCGATGGGAGGCCCACAGGAGCCAAAGAACAAAGACGGATGAAAATAGATACATGAAAGACCAATAGAAGTGGCCCGCCCACCCCCCTCCCCCCCCAACCAGACCCCACTCAAAAAAAAAAAAAAAAATAGAAAATACATGTTCAACCCAGTAAATTAAGTTTATGACCAGTGGGACCCAAACTCTTAGTACATGCAGTGTGCTCTTTATCTGGTTACGTTCCATTCCATTTCATGTTTTTTTCTTTATAGGAAAACACTTAGGGCTTCCCTGGTGGTCTAGTGGTGGAGAGTCTGCCTTGCAGTGCAAGGGGCACTGGTTCAGTCCCTGGCCCGGGAAGATCCCACATGCTGAGGAAAAGCTGGACCAGTGTGTCCAATTACAAGCTAGTGCTCTGGAGCACGTGCATCCAGAGCCAGTGCCGTGCAATGAGAGAGGCCACTGCAATGGAAGGCCCACACAGGCCAAAAGAATAAAGATGGATGAAAATAAATAAATAAACAATAAAAGAGGCCAAATTTTTTTTAAAAAAGAAAATACTTAACCTACTAAATTAATTTTATGATCATTGGGTCTCAAACTACAATTTGAAAATTTACGTCCTAGATGATTCTAATGCAGGTAATCCATGAACCATACTTTGAGAAATTCTGAATACTGATTCTAGATTCTGAATACTGAATTCTAGATTCAGTTTCCTAAGCATACCATTTTAAAGCCATTTATAATCTGATCCTTGGCTTCCATTCCAGCAACATCTCTAGCTGTCATCCTCTCCCTCTATCTTCTTGCAATTCTTTGCATGAAATGCCTTAATCTATCTGGTAAATTCTTTCTGCTCATCTCTCAAATTTAAGGGATACTTCTTTCAAACCTTCTGTGACCTTCTCAGATTGAAGTATTCTGTTTTCCCAAGTGCTGTATGTATTTCTTATACTATTTGCTATAAATTTATTTACATGTTTCTCCCTCACTAAATTGTGAAATTCTGAAAGATAGGGACTGTCTTCTATGCTTCTCTGGCACCTAGACCAGAGTCAGATACATAGAAGAGGCATAATTAAAATCTGTTGACAAAATAAATGAATAACTGAATGAACATGCTTTGTTTGTACTTCTCTACCAAAAATAATCAAATTGCTTTCCCTATCTGAAATGCATTTTCAATTCTCTCAAGCCCAAAGTCAAATCCCTTTAATTATACCATTCACTTTGTAGTTGATCGTGAAAAGCTTTATGATAACTATTAGGCCATTTTATTCTTCAGCAGTTGTCTTCTGAGATGAATTTCATGCTTATTGTGGACAGAGGCTCTAATAGAACTTATGTACATTTCATTTTGGCACCTAAACAGTATATTTGTATTACTGTTAGGTTTATATCTTCATAGCTAAGTACCTTCAGCTAATGTGTTTTCTACCTGTATATAGTAGGTTACTTATCTTAATTACTTAGGTATTCCTTGCTTTGACAGATTTTTACTTTATTTAATCCTTACAGTCCTAGGTTGTTGTCAGTTCTCAGGAGAACAGAACAGACATAAATTCCTTCCTTTGAATCGCTTATATTCTAGGGAGAGAGACCAGCAGATACAATTAAATTTAATAAGCAAGTATATAATTTATTGGGAGGTTCAGGTGGCACAGTGGTAAAGAATCTGCCTGCCAGTGCAGGAGATGTAAGAGATTTTATGCCTCCTGCACAAGGGAGTAGGGAAGATCCCCTGGAGTAAGAAATGACAACCCAGTCCAGTATTCTTGTCTGGAAAATCCCATGGACAAAGGAGCCTGACGGGCTACAGGCCATAGGGTTGCAAAGAGTCAGACATGACTGAATGACTGAACTATTGCTGCTTAGTCTCTTCAGTTGTGTCCAACTTTGAGACCCCTTTGTGTGTATATTTATACACTCCATGGACTGTAGCTTGCCAGGCTTCCATGTCCATAGAATCTTCCAGGCACTAGAGCAGGTTGCCATTCCTTTCTCCAGAATGCCTGAGCACACACACATATAATTTGTTAGACATCTAAAGGTGCTAAAGGCAAAAAACAGCAGTGCAAGGAGCCAGAAATCTCTTAGGGGGATGGGTTATAAATAGAATGACCAGAGTTGGCCTCATATTCTATTCTTATGTGGTTTTTATAATAGAAATAATTATTCTGTTTTATTATTTGAAATAAAACCTAAAATGTGCATTTCTAATATTAAGCAAAGCATAGACTATCTAATCCCCCCGAAAAGAACTCAAAACTCTAAAAAATAATGAAAATAATCTGAACTCAATGGTAGACTTACCCTTTCTTGGTTGTTTATTCTATGTTATTTTCAGGAAATACTAGTAAATTCTACCACTTATGTGGTAGAATTTAACAGAGCTGAACTGACACTTTTTAAAATATATGTATCACTTATCACAGGAAAACCCTACTGGTAAAGAATTACAAAATACTAGCTGACTTTGTGTTATATGTTTATGATATATAGAAGCAGTAGACTTGGAAATATTTAGCAAAATAGGATCTACAAATTCTATTCTATAGACCATCTCATTGTGATAGTCTTATTTCCTAAAGATCAAATATGTGAAAATACACAGACTAATATTCTATGATGTCCTTACAGTCCTAGGTTGTTGTCAGTTCTCAGGAGAACAGAACAGACATAAATTCCTTCCTTTGAATCGCTTATATTCTAGGAGAGAGACCAGCAGATACAATTAAATTTAATAAGCAAGTATATAATTTATTGGGAGGTTCAGGTGGCACAGTGGTAAAGAATCTGCCTGCCAGTGCAGGAGATGTAAGAGATTTTATGCCTCCTGCACAAGGGAGTAGGGAAGATCCCCTGGAGTAAGAAATGACAACCCAGTCCAGTATTCTTGTCTGGAAAATCCCATGGACAAAGGAGCCTGACGGGCTACAGGCCATAGGGTTGCAAAGAGTCAGACATGACTGAATGACTGAACTATTGCTGCTTAGTCTCTTCAGTTGTGTCCAACTTTGAGACCCCTTTGTGTGTATATTTATACACTCCATGGACTGTAGCTTGCCAGGCTTCCATGTCCATAGAATCTTCCAGGCACTAGAGCAGGTTGCCATTCCTTTCTCCAGAATGCCTGAGCACACACACATATAATTTGTTAGACATCTAAAGGTGCTAAAGGCAAAAAACAGCAGTGCAAGGAGCCAGAAATCTCTTAGGGGGATGGGTTATAAATAGAATGACCAGAGTTGGCCTCATATTCTATTCTTATGTGGTTTTTATAATAGAAATAATTATTCTGTTTTATTATTTGAAATAAAACCTAAAATGTGCATTTCTAATATTAAGCAAAGCATAGACTATCTAATCCCCCCGAAAAGAACTCAAAACTCTAAAAACTAATGAAAATAATCTGAACTCAATGGTAGACTTACCCTTTCTTGGTTGTTTATTCTATGTTATTTTCAGGAAATACTAGTAAATTCTACCACTTATGTGGTAGAATTTAACAGAGCTGAACTGACACTTTTTAAAATATATGTATCACTTATCACAGGAAAACCCTACTGGTAAAGAATTACAAAATACTAGCTGACTTTGTGTTATATGTTTATGATATATAGAAGCAGTAGACTTGGAAATATTTAGCAAAATAGGATCTACAAATTCTATTCTATAGACCATCTCATTGTGATAGTCTTATTTCCTAAAGATCAAATATGTGAAAATACACAGACTATTAAAAATTATTTTTACTTTGCATGTATCTATGATGTTTTAATGTGAGTTCGTATCTTTCTTGTCATTAGTTTTTTTTTTTTTTTAGATTTATTTATTTATTTATTTTTGGGCAAGGGTCGCGTTGGGGAGGGAGGGGAGCAGGCGGGCCACTTCTGTTGGTCTTTCATTTGTCTGTTTTCATCCGTCTTTGTTCCTTGGCTCCTGTGGGCTTCCCATCGAGGTGGCGTCTGTCGTTGCTGAGCGCCGGCTCTGGGCGCATGCGCTCCAGAGCTCTGGCTCGGTAATTGGACACATGGGTCCAGCCGCTCCGCGGCATGGGATCTTCCCAGGCCAGGGATCGAACCGGCGCCCCTTGCACTGCAAGGCAGTGTCCTTACCCACTGGACCACCAGGGGAAGCCCTGTCATTAGTTTTTTAAAACAGTAACTCTCTTTTGCAGATAGGAACATATGACAGTCAAATAGTAGTAAATTTGAGGCTTTATGTAAAATACCTGTTCAAATTATTCTAATATGTTCTAAAGCCTAAATCGGATGGAAGAATTTAATTAAGAGACTCTTACTGCAAAAACGGAAAAAAATTTCAATTCTCATTTTCTAGCTATATTTTTAATGACATGTAAAGAATTCTAATATCCAGTGAGTAAAATCCATAAGATTTTTATAATAAAGAATTTGCAATTCTATTTTTTTTTAAAATTTATTTATTTATTTATTTTGGGCGGGGGTCGGGTTGGGGAGGGAGGGGAGCGGGCGGGCCACTTCTATTGGTCTTTCATTTCTCTGTTTTCATCCGTCTTTGTTCTTTGGCTCCTGTGGGCCTCCCACCGCGGTGGCGTCTGTCGTTGCAGAGCGCCAGCGCTCCAGAGCTCCAGCTCGGCAATTGAACACATCAGTCCAGCCGCTCCGCGGCACGTGGGATCTTCCCAGGCCAGGGATCGAACCGGCGCCCCTTGCACTGCAAGGCGGTGTCCTTATCCACTGGACCACCAGGGGAATTAGTTACTTTATACTATTTTTCCATGTATAGAGAACTCTGAATTGTTTTGAGAGCACAAAGACTATTTTGCATTTGAGTTTGGGAGGATAATTTTATGTTGGTAGTCTGAAAGGGAATACAGTTAAAAAGACATAGTCTGTAACTAATTCTCCTCTCTAAAGTCTGGTTGAATACACAATTTGTCAAAAGTCAAAGTCAGGGCATTTAATCGTGTCTGACTCTTTGCAAGCCATGGATGAGCCATGGAATTCTCTAGGCGAGAATACTGGAGTGTGTAGCCTATCTCTTCTACAGGAATCTTCCCATCCCTGGGATTGAACCCAGGTCTCATGCATGGCAGGCAGATTCTTTACCATCTGAGCCACCAGGAAGCCTATGCAGAACTTGGGTCACTTCTGTTATGCCTTCAGTATTCCTTGAACATACTCCCACTATAACACTTTTCATGTTACATTATATAATTTTACCTTATATATCTATTTTCATCCCGACACTAATCTCAGTAAGGGCAGGCACTGTCTTTTCATCTCTCTGTCTGGCATTTCCTTTAGTGTGTAGCACATAATAGAAACCCAACAAATATGGTGAAAGAATGAGTAATTAATGATGCAGACTGCTAGGACCATTTACCTTTTGCTTGGCACACGAGCACTTGAATGTTAGCTTTTATTGTAACTATACATTTTATCTTGATTTTTTGTTTTTTAACACCAAGAACATTTTGTATCAGGGTATAGCCAATTTAACTATACATTTTAAGTAACAGAGATTAAGTGAATTATTACTAAACTTTGGTTTTTTTTTCCTTAAACAAGACGTAGCTCTTAAAATTATTAATTTATATACCATACATTTTTGCCCCCTTAATACTTTTTAAATGTTAGTAATATTTAGCAGTTAATTACAGAATTTTAGAAAAGTCACATCTCTAGAACCTAGTAGGTATTATAATTGATTTAAAAATTATAACCCCTACTTTCTAAAGAAATCATGATCACGTCTTTTTGGTAAAAATGAAATTCTTATTGCATATATGCTGCTCTTAAGACCAAGGAGTGACATTTATTTCTAAAGATGGCTTAAGGAGAATAATTGTTACCTTGTATGGATCCTTTTCATCAAGTATAAAGAGAAATTTTAAAGTAGTTTAAAAAATTTGATTAATTAGTCTCATGCTTGCTTTTGTTAGATTTTTGCAACAGTCATCTTTCATACTGCAGAATCTTTTAAGTAAGGGATTTTGTATTATGCTGTATATATATATTAGAAAGTCTATAGCACACATTATCTATGTGGAGTAAACATTAGAAACATTCACTTTGAAGTTAGAAATGAGATAAGGATGTGCACTCTTGCCTCTTCTATTGAACACGGTAGTAGAGGTTCTAACCAGTACACAGAGACACAATCAAAAACCAGGAAATAAAACTAACTATTGGAAGCTGTTATTCACAGTGAAAAAGCAAAAGGATATAGAAATTATTAATATAATGTATATTAATAAAAGCAAAGGATATAACATACTCCCACTATAACACTTTTCATGTTACATTATATAATTTTACCTTATATATCTATTTTCATCCCGACACTAATCTCAGTAAGGGCAGGCACTGTCTTTTCATCTCTCTGTCTGGCATTTCCTTTAGTGTGTAGCACATAATAGAAACCCAACAAATATGGTGAAAGAATGAGTAATTAATGATGCAGACTGCTAGGACCATTTACCTTTGCTTGGCACACGAGCACTTGAATGTTAGCTTTTATTGTAACTATACATTTTATCTTGATTTTTTGTTTTTTAACACCAAGAACATTTTGTATCAGGGTATAGCCAATTTAACTATACATTTTAAGTAACAGAGATTAAGTGAATTATTACTAAACTTTGGTTTTTTTTTCCTTAAACAAGACGTAGCTCTTAAAATTATTAATTTATATACCATACATTTTTGCCCCCTTAATACTTTTTAAATGTTAGTAATATTTAGCAGTTAATTACAGAATTTTAGAAAAGTCACATCTCTAGAACCTAGTAGGTATTATAATTGATTTAAAAATTATAACCCCTACTTTCTAAAGAAATCATGATCACGTCTTTTTGGTAAAAATGAAATTCTTATTGCATATATGCTGCTCTTAAGACCAAGGAGTGACATTTATTTCTAAAGATGGCTTAAGGAGAATAATTGTTACCTTGTATGGATCCTTTTCATCAAGTATAAAGAGAAATTTTAAAGTAGTTTAAAAAATTTGATTAATTAGTCTCATGCTTGCTTTTGTTAGATTTTTGCAACAGTCATCTTTCATACTGCAGAATCTTTTAAGTAAGGGATTTTGTATTATGCTGTATATATATATTAGAAAGTCTATAGCACACATTATCTATGTGGAGTAAACATTAGAAACATTCACTTTGAAGTTAGAAATGAGATAAGGATGTGCACTCTTGCCTCTTCTATTGAACACGGTAGTAGAGGTTCTAACCAGTACACAGAGACACAATCAAAAACCAGGAAATAAAACTAACTATTGGAAGCTGTTATTCACAGTGAAAAAGCAAAAGGATATAGAAATTATTAATATAATGTATATTAATAAAAGGGTGAGGGGCTTTCCTGGTGGTCCAGTGGGTAAAGATACTACCTTGCAGTGCAAGGGGCGCCGGTTTCATCCCTGGCCTGGAAAGATCCTGTGTGCCCCAGAGCTGCTGGACCGATGTGTCCAACTTCTAAGCTGGAGCTCTGGAGCGCATGCGCCCAGAGCTGGTCCTCTACAGCAAGAGAGGCCACTGCTATGGGAGGCCCACACAGGCCAAAGAACAAAGATGGATGAAAATAAATAAATGAAAGACCAATAGAAGTGGCCAAAAAAAAAAAGAGTGAATGCATGTAAAATTAACATACAAAAGTCAGTTGCATTTCTGTGCATCAGCAGCAGATAATTAAAGGCAATATTGTCAGGTATGAAATAAATAGCAACAGATCTAATAAATAATGGTCAAGATTTTTTTAGATAAAATTGCAAAATTTTATTATGAGATAATTGTTGCTTTGTTGTTTAGTCACTGAGTCCTGTCCGACTCTTTTTGCAACCCCATGCACTGTAGCTCCCCCAGTCTTCTCTGTCCATGGGATTTCCTAGGCAAGAATTCTGGAGATCAACCCCACATCTACTGCATTGGCAGGTGGATTCTTTACCACTGAGCCACCAGGGAAGCACATTATGGGAAGACCTAGATAGATGGAGAAGTATATCATGTTCTTTAATATCAATATTACAGCATTTTTTCCACAAATTGATACACAGGTTAGTGAAAACTTCTCAACAAGGTTTTCAGTAAATACAATTTGATTAATTAGTCTCATGCTTGCTTTTGTTAGATTTTTGCAACAGTCATCTTTCATACTGCAGAATCTTTTAAGTAAGGGATTTTGTATTATGCTGTATATATATATTAGAAAGTCTATAGCACACATTATCTATGTGGAGTAAACATTAGAAACATTCACTTTGAAGTTAGAAATGAGATAAGGATGTGCACTCTTGCCTCTTCTATTGAACACGGTAGTAGAGGTTCTAACCAGTACACAGAGACACAATCAAAAACCAGGAAATAAAACTAACTATTGGAAGCTGTTATTCACAGTGAAAAAGCAAAAGGATATAGAAATTATTAATATAATGTATATTAATAAAAGGGTGAGGGGCTTTCCTGGTGGTCCAGTGGGTAAAGATACTACCTTGCAGTGCAAGGGGCGCCGGTTTCATCCCTGGCCTGGAAAGATCCTGTGTGCCCCAGAGCTGCTGGACCGATGTGTCCAACTTCTAAGCTGGAGCTCTGGAGCGCATGCGCCCAGAGCTGGTCCTCTACAGCAAGAGAGGCCACTGCTATGGGAGGCCCACACAGGCCAAAGAACAAAGATGGATGAAAATAAATAAATGAAAGACCAATAGAAGTGGCCAAAAAAAAAAAGAGTGAATGCATGTAAAATTAACATACAAAAGTCAGTTGCATTTCTGTGCATCAGCAGCAGATAATTAAAGGCAATATTGTCAGGTATGAAATAAATAGCAACAGATCTAATAAATAATGGTCAAGATTTTTTTAGATAAAATTGCAAAATTTTATTATGAGATAATTGTTGCTTTGTTGTTTAGTCACTGAGTCCTGTCCGACTCTTTTTGCAACCCCATGCACTGTAGCTCCCCCAGTCTTCTCTGTCCATGGGATTTCCTAGGCAAGAATTCTGGAGATCAACCCCACATCTACTGCATTGGCAGGTGGATTCTTTACCACTGAGCCACCAGGGAAGCACATTATGGGAAGACCTAGATAGATGGAGAAGTATATCATGTTCTTTAATATCAATATTACAGCATTTTTTCCACAAATTGATACACAGGTTAGTGAAATTCCAACTTCTCAACAAGGTTTTTCAGTAAATACAATAATATGATTTTGAACAGGAAAAGGAGGATAATTTATAGAAGAGGAACAGCCATGAGAAACTGACCTGATTAGCTCTTAAGACTTATTATAAAGAAATAGTTATGAGATCTTAGGGTTTATTATGAAGAAATGCTAATTAAGTAGTATTGGGGTAACAGTAGACAGAATGATAGAGTAAAACTGAGAGCCCAGAAACAGACTTATGAAAATGTGAAACTTTAGTAAATGACAGTGGTAGCGTGTCAGATCAAGAAAAAGGGAGGAGGGCTTCCCTGGTGGTCCAGTGGGTAAAGAGTCCTCCTTGCAGTGCAAGGGGCACCTGTTCGATCCCTGGCCCAGGAAGATCCCACGTGTCATGTAGCAGCTGGACTGATGTGTCCAATCATGAGCCAGCACTCTGGAGCGCATGTGCCCAGAGGCGGTGCTCTGTATCGGGAGAGGTCACTGCAACGGGAGGCCCACACAGGCCAAAGAATGAAGATGGATGAAAATGAATAAATAGAAAACTAATAAAAGAGGCCAAAAAATTTAAAAAAAAGAAAGAAAGAAAAAGGGAGGAAATACTGATACTTGATAAAATGAAGCTGGAGAAAGTTGGGGTCCTTAGCTCTCACCATATATAAAAATTAGCTTTCAAATGCATTAGACTTCAATGTAAATCAATACTTTAAAAACTTAGCATAAACAAAGCAAAAATCTAAAAAAAAATGGTAAAAGCCTCAGTATAAAATATTAGATAGATTTTAGCCCTTGATTTATATAGAAAGGTAAGACATGAAGTGTTTTCTATAAAACAGTTGGTAAACGACGATATTTTAAATTTCAGCTTACTGTGTCTTTCAGTTCTACTGAATTTTGCTTAGTCCCTTTTCTAATAATTTCAAATACTCTACTAAACTCTCAGTATTATCTTTAACTCCTTAAAATACATTAAGTATAGTTATTTTAAACCAGGTTTTTATTCATGTGGTCTGTTTCCTAGGCGAATTCTGGAGATCGACCCCACATCTATGCATTGGCAGGTGATTCTTTAAAAAAATTATGGGAAGACCTAGATAGATGGAGAAGTATATCATGTTCTTTAATATCAATATTACAGCATTTTTTCCACAAATTGATACACAGGTTAGTGAAATTCCAACTTCTCAACAAGGTTTTTCAGTAAATACAATAATATGATTTTGAACAGGAAAAGGAGGATAATTTATAGAAGAGGAACAGCCATGAGAAACTGACCTGATTAGCTCTTAAGACTTATTATAAAGAAATAGTTATGAGATCTTAGGGTTTATTATGAAGAAATGCTAATTAAGTAGTATTGGGGTAACAGTAGACAGAATGATAGAGTAAAACTGAGAGCCCAGAAACAGACTTATGAAAATGTGAAACTTTAGTAAATGACAGTGGTAGCGTGTCAGATCAAGAAAAAGGGAGGAGGGCTTCCCTGGTGGTCCAGTGGGTAAAGAGTCCTCCTTGCAGTGCAAGGGGCACCTGTTCGATCCCTGGCCCAGGAAGATCCCACGTGTCATGTAGCAGCTGGACTGATGTGTCCAATCATGAGCCAGCACTCTGGAGCGCATGTGCCCAGAGGCGGTGCTCTGTATCGGGAGAGGTCACTGCAACGGGAGGCCCACACAGGCCAAAGAATGAAGATGGATGAAAATGAATAAATAGAAAACTAATAAAAGAGGCCAAAAAATTTAAAAAAAAGAAAGAAAGAAAAAGGGAGGAAATACTGATACTTGATAAAATGAAGCTGGAGAAAGTTGGGGTCCTTAGCTCTCACCATATATAAAAATTAGCTTTCAAATGCATTAGACTTCAATGTAAATCAATACTTTAAAAACTTAGCATAAACAAAGCAAAAATCTAAAAAAAAATGGTAAAAGCCTCAGTATAAAATATTAGATAGATTTTAGCCCTTGATTTATATAGAAAGGTAAGACATGAAGTGTTTTCTATAAAACAGTTGGTAAACGACGATATTTTAAATTTCAGCTTACTGTGTCTTTCAGTTCTACTGAATTTTGCTTAGTCCCTTTTCTAATAATTTCAAATACTCTACTAAACTCTCAGTATTATCTTTAACTCCTTAAAATACATTAAGTATAGTTATTTTAAACCATGGACCCGAAAACTTTATTATTTGGAAACAATGTGGTCTGTTTCTATAGCCTGTTGTTTTTCTTGTCTTTAAAAAATATTACTTTATCTCAGGAATTCCCTGGTGGTCCAGTGGCTAAGACTTTCCACTCCCAATGCAGGAGGTCCGGGTTCTTTCCCTGACCAATGCACTGGAGCGCATGTGCCCAGATCCCACGTGCTGCAACTGAAGATCCCATGTGTCATAACGAAGACCCAGTGCAGCCAAATAAATAAATTATGTGTGTGTGTGTGTATATATATATAAGAAAGAACAAATTTTTTAAAAAATTACTTTATCTTTTCTTATGCCAGGGTTTCCCTCGTGGCTCAGAGGTAAAGAATCCACCTAGATTCAATCCCTGGGTCAGGAAGATCTAGAGAAGAATGGCTACCCACTCTAGTATTCTAGCTTGAAGAATTCCATGGACAGAAAAGAGTCAAGACATGACTGAGTGGCTAATACTTTCTCGTCTTTCTAGGCCCACTTGTTTAAAACAGAATACTAGTCACCTTTGTACACAGTTGTTTAGGTTGAGGATGTTATCTCCTTTCAGAAGGCTTTCTCGTGATAGGTGGCTAGTCACATTATCAGTTTGAGATCATCTAAATGATTTAGGTTATTTGAAGCTGGGACTTTATCCCTACTGAGGTCTGGTATCTTCCATCCAGTTCACCCTTACAATGGATATAGCATCTCCAGAGCACCAAGCAAAACACGGGGCATTTATCAGATTCTCTATTCTTGGCAGACTCTGAATTCATTTATTTTTCACCTGTAGTCTTTTGAAAGTTCGTCCCAGTCTCTCATCCTCTTATCTCCTTCTAAATTGGCAGGCTATATCTGGAAAACAAAAGGCCTCTTATTTTGAACTTACCTCTCTGGGTTTCTGTGATACTGATGTATAATATATCTTCATTCCCATTCCTGGTTTATTAACCAGTTTATTTTTCTTCCATGTGCTATTTTGTTTTTATTTTTTGTGCTATTTTAAAAGATGTTAAATAACGTTTTCTTGAGGTCTGATTTATCTACAATAGGATCCACCAGATGTATGTAACACCACTACAGCCAAGATGAGGAATATTACTACTGCTTCCACTATTACTACAAAATTTCCTTGTCTACTTCCCAGTCAGTTCCCTCTCTACTCTCTGGCTCCAGTCACTGATGAATTTGCTTTCTGTTGCCATCGATTAATCTTTTCTAGAATTTTCATACAATGGAAGCATGTGGTATATAATTTATACCTGATTCCTTTTGCTTATATGATGTTTTTGAGATACAGACATGTTTGTGTATATACACATGGTTTTTTTCAACTGCATAGCTGTCGCAAGTAGTTTATCCATTCACATAGGTTTGTTTTTACACTTATCAGAGCATTTTACTAATTTATTTTTGTGTGTACTGATTACTCATCTTTGATATTAAAAAACATTAATGGGGCTTCCCCTGGTGGTCCAGCGGGTAAGGACACCGCCTTGCAGTGCAAGGGGCGCTGGTTCGATCCCTGGCCTGGGAAGATCCCACGTGCCACATCCAATTACCGAGCCGGAGCTCTGGGGCACATGTGCCCAGAGCGGGAGCTCTGCGATGACAGAGGCCACCGCGATGGGAGGCCCACAGGAGCCAAAGAACAAAGACGGATGATAATAGAGAAATGGAAGACCAATAGAAGTGGCCTGCCTGTCCCCCTCCCTCCCCACCCCACCCCCAAAAAGATAAATAAATAAAAAATAAATGTTTAAAAAAAAAAGAAGAAGTCTGGCATTGTTAAAAAAAAAAATTAATGACTTTAAATTTATAATGTAAAAAAAGAATTTTGAAGAGGTAGATTTCACATTGCCTATGTAATTGTGCCAGTAGAGATTGCTGTGGTACAGGTGTTTTTCTCAGAACATTTGACCTTTTAGTTGTAAGAATATATTTTTGTAGGCTTTTTGGAATTCTAGGCTTAAGAATGCTGGCAGTGGAATTAATTTTTAATATTATGATAGCTACTGAGTATAGCTTAAGTAAAAACAGTCAAAAATACATTGTTATTTTGAACTTACCTCTCTGGGTTTCTGTGATACTGATGTATAATATATCTTCATTCCCATTCTGGTAAAAGCTATTTTTTTACAAAGATGTTAAATAACGTTTTCTTGAGGTCTGATTTATCTACAATAGGATCCACCAGATGTATGTAACACCACTACAGCCAAGATGAGGAATATTACTACTGCTTCCACTATTACTACAAAATTTCCTTGTCTACTTCCCAGTCAGTTCCCTCTCTACTCTCTGGCTCCAGTCACTGATGAATTTGCTTTCTGTTGCCATCGATTAATCTTTTCTAGAATTTTCATACAATGGAAGCATGTGGTATATAATTTATACCTGATTCCTTTTGCTTATATGATGTTTTTGAGATACAGACATGTTTGTGTATATACACATGGTTTTTCAACTGCATAGCTGTCGCAAGTAGTTTATCCATTCACATAGGTTTGTTTTTACACTTATCAGAGCATTTTACTAATTTATTTTTGTGTGTACTGATTACTCATCTTTGATATTAAAAAACATTAATGGGGCTTCCCCTGGTGGTCCAGCGGGTAAGGACACCGCCTTGCAGTGCAAGGGGCGCTGGTTCGATCCCTGGCCTGGGAAGATCCCACGTGCCACATCCAATTACCGAGCCGGAGCTCTGGGGCACATGTGCCCAGAGCGGGAGCTCTGCGATGACAGAGGCCACCGCGATGGGAGGCCCACAGGAGCCAAAGAACAAAGACGGATGATAATAGAGAAATGGAAGACCAATAGAAGTGGCCTGCCTGTCCCCCTCCCTCCCCACCCCACCCCCAAAAAGATAAATAAATAAAAAAAAAATGTTTTAAAAAAGAAGAAGTCTGGCATTGTTAAAAAAAAAAATTAATGACTTTAAATTTATAATGTAAAAAAAGAATTTTGAAGAGGTAGATTTCACATTGCCTATGTAATTGTGCCAGTAGAGATTGCTGTGGTACAGGTGTTTTTCTCAGAACATTTGACCTTTTAGTTGTAAGAATATATTTTTGTAGGCTTTTTGGAATTCTAGGCTTAAGAATGCTGGCAGTGGAATTAATTTTTAATATTATGATAGCTACTGAGTATAGCTTAAGTAAAAACAGTCAAAAATACATTGTTGGGCTTTCCTGGTGGTCCAGTGGGTAAAGAGTCTGCCTTGCAGTGCAAGGGGCACCAGTTCAATCCCTGACTGGGGAAGATCCCACATGCCAAGGTGTGACTCGACCAGTGTGTCCAATTAGGAGCCAGTGCTCTGGAGTGCGTGCACTCAGAGCCAGTGCTCTGCAGTGAGAGAGGCCACTGCAATAGGAGGCCCACACATGCCAAAGAATAAAAAAGATGGATGATAATAAATATAAATAATAGAGGCATGATGGGGGAAAAAAAGTTAAAAAAAATACATTGTCATTTTTATTATTGCTAGCTATGAGACTAAAGAATTTGGGTTTTAACTGTTTTCAAATTTAGTATTTCAAATCTCAATACTTTTTGAAAAATAAAATTTTCATATAAGTTAATATGTATATTTTATACTTCTTATAAATATGGCTATGTTAGTTATGGTTGATTGCTACATCTTATAGTATTCTTTGAAAGGCAGTTATATTTTCCTTTGGAACTAGATTTATTTTAAATAGCAGTTTAAAATTTTTTTTTCAGAACTGTAAAATTTTCCTGCTGGGTTTTTTTTTTTTTTTTTTAAGGAAGCTTAGTTTGCACATAAAATTTCTTAAGGAAAAGAAAATTTTAAGGAAACTAGCAGACTTACTCTTCTAATGTCCTCCTGGTATTTAATCCCTAAAATATTGATGTAAGTTTTAGTAGATATTCCTGTGTATGTCATTTTTATGTAAAACATATTTTAAAACTTTAAATAAGGTTCAGGTTTTTTTTTAAGAGCATAGGCTCTGGATTTAATGCCCTGAGTTTGAATTCTCTTCCACTTCATAGCTGTGAAACATTAGACAGGTAATTTCATTTCTTTAAAATCAGTTCCTCATCTGTAAAATGGAGTAATTCTTATGCAGATTTTGGAAATAGTTTAGAGAGTCCTTAATACATAGCTGAATTTAATACGTATCTGTTAAACTAATGAATGAATGGCTAGTGTCTGTTGTGTATAACCTGCAACCAGTTTTTGTAAAGATTTGATTTATGTAACTTTTGGATTCTGCTTTAAATTTCAGATGATGGGGTAGTTATTTCCTGACCATGGTTATGACTTATGAATTATGTTGGATAGTGAAATATACGATGAAAAGGATAAAAGGTTGCTTGAGATTGTGTACCATTGTGTTTTTGTTAGTGCAGATTTGGATGTTTCTAAAGGTTATTGGTTGTATTGCGCAGGGAGGAGGACTTAACAGGGTTTTAGTTCTATGTGACTATTATACATTCTTTAAAAAAAATTTATTATTCAGTCTCTGAACAACAGCTGCTTGACATTGAAGATTGTGACCTCAACGTGGTGAGATTATGTTTTCAAGTTTTCCTCCCTGATGAACATGGTAATTTGACAACTGCTCTACCTCCTGCTCTCTCCAACCCAATTTATGACAACCGTAAGTAACTTGTTTTCTTGTATTTGTAACCTTAGCTTTCTATTTTTTTTATTATTTATTTATCTGGCCACAGTGGGTCTTTCTCGCTGTACAGGCTTTTCTCAAGCTGCAGAGAGCAGGGGCTAATCTTCGCTGAGGTGCGCGGGCTTCTTGTTGTGGTGGCTTCTCTTGTTGTGGAGCACAGGCTCTAGGGCACTGGCTCAGTAGTTGCAGTGCTCAGGCTTAGTTGTGATGCACTGGCTTAGTTGCCCTGTGGCATGTGGAATCTTCCCAGACCAGAACTGGACCCATGTCCCCTGGATGGGCAGGTGGATTCCCAACCATTGGACTACCAGGGAAGTCCCAGCTTTAGCTTTTTAAAAATGATTTTTTTAAGTATTTTGGCAATTAAAAAAGTATGTTCATAATAAGAAAATTCAAACATTATGGAGTAGATGTTATCTGCCTAAAGTAGATAACAAGCAGAGTAAACCTCCTATAATCTCATTCTCCAAAGATATTTCACCAGTTTCTTCTTAATATATATACAACACCTCATCTCATCATTCACACAATATATTTTTAGCAACTTTTTGAAAAATCATCACTGATTTCTTTTTAACTTTTTTTTAAAATATCTTTTTGTTGTTGTTTTAAAGCCCTGACACCCAGTTAGCCTTTTTTATTTTTTAATTTTTTATTTATTTTTTATTATTTTTGGCTGTGATGGGGTCTTTGTTGCTGCACTCAGGCTTTCTTTAGGTGAGGCAAGCAGAGAGTGAGGGGCTATTCTTCGTTGTCGTGTGCAGGCTTCTCATTGCAGTGGCTTCTCCTGTTGCAGAGCGCAGGCTGTAGGCACTCAGACTTCAGTACTTGTGGCTCATGGGCTCTAGAGCGCTGGCTCAGTAATTGAGACACACTGGCTTAGTTGCTTCGTGGCATGTGGCATCTTCCTGGACCAGGGATCAAACGGGTGTCCCTTGCATTGCAAGGCAAATTCTTAACCACTGGACCACCAGGGAAGCCCCTTCTCTTAGGAATATATCTTAAACCTCTTTCCCTTTCAGGGACCTTATTCTTTTCAGCAGCTGTTGTATTTCCTTAAATGACTGTATCATAATTTTACTAAATCATTATCCTATTACAAGGCATTTTGGTTTGTTTCCCTCTCAATTTTTTTCTTTTTGCTTTAACAAGTTTTACTGCAGTAAATATATCCTATACGTGTCTCTAGCATAAACTTGTAGAAATGTTGGCAAATGCTAGACCAAAGGACGTGGATATTTATATTAAAGATTATGAAATTGCCCTCAAATATTTCTGTTTATGTGTACTCTTATATATGTGCCCACCAGTGGTATATGACTATTCCAGTTCTGTAGTTAGAAAGATAGTGGAACATAGAGCTATGAAAGTGAGGTAAATCAGAGTATCCTCCTCATGGAGACCTTTGGATGCCAGGGAGTTACTACAATAATGTTGACTAGATAATAGATAATAAAAAGCATGAAAACTGCATTGCCACAGTTATGATCATGATTTTAAAAGTTTAATCAGATGACAGTGTATGGGATGGATAGGAGAAATCAACAATTTAGAAGCAAGGAGGTTTAATTAGAAGATGTGTTATTGTCTAGAAATGAAATCATAAGGCTCTAAACCAGAGCAATGCCATCAAGAAAGGAAAGGGATAGATGTGGGCTTAAGGTATCAGGTATTCTTTATTTTTATACTAAAGCTTTTATTTCTGTCTATCCTGTAAGTTGTTTTCCTAAAATTTTCCAATAAAAAGGAATAAAACATGTTACTAAGGTAGCAAACCATTAAAAAAAAAATCCTTTCTATTTAGGTGCTCCTAATACTGCAGAATTAAGGATCTGTCGTGTAAACAAGAACTGTGGAAGTGTCAAAGGAGGAGATGAAATATTTCTACTCTGTGACAAAGTTCAGAAAGGTATTTTTTGTTTCACTGAATTCAGAATATATTTTAGATTGATAGGTACATTTTACTTTGTGTTCCAATTATTACTTGCTTTTGTATTCACTAGATGACATAGAAGTTCGGTTTGTGTTGAACGAATGGGAAGCAAAAGGTGTCTTTTCACAAGCTGATGTACATCGTCAAGTAGCCATTGTTTTCAAGACTCCACCATATTGCAAAGCTATAACAGAACCAGTAACAGTAAAAATGCAATTGCGGAGACCTTCTGATCAGGAAGTTAGTGAATCTATGGATTTTAGATATCTTCCAGATGAAAAAGGTATGCTTTTTTGTGGTAATATTTTGTATATTTCTTAAAGTTAGTCCTGCTCAGAACATTTTTTTGGAAGATCCATTGGAGTACAGTTATTTATTCAGATTTTTCTTTTCCTGAAAGTCTTCTGTTGATTTTGACTTATCTTTGTGGTCTTTCAGTCTCTTTCTTAGGAAAGTTATCTGGAATAATTTCAAAATATCTAAACTGTTTGAGATTTGAGATTGTTTGGGCCTTATCGTGCCCTCTGGATAGATGGCAAACTTGCCACTCAGAAAGTGGTCTCCATCTTAATCTTATCTGCCCTTATTGGCATTAATTGACGTTGGTAACCATAGGTGTTACAAGAAAACAAGATGAATATTATAAACTGTTTTTTACTAAGAGAAAAATGTCTTCTATTACTGACATGGGACATACTTTGTGACATTTATAAATCCAAGTTATGTACATTATTTGAAGCATTTTCTAGATAGGAATAAAACAACTATATATGTATTAAAAGAGAGGTAACATACTCCGTTGATGATTCAAACATTTTTCCTATTTTTTTCTAACCAGATACGTATGGCAATAAAGCAAAGAAACAAAAAACAACTCTGCTTTTCCAGAAACTGTGGCAGGATTGTGGTAAGAATATTATGGATATGTATTTAAGTAAATTTGGTTTTGGTTTTTTGGTTGTTTTCGTTTTGGTTTTGCTTTATTCAGTTTTTCAAATTTTAACTGATATGTTATTGTTTTTCAAATTACATCTAATAACACAAAACATTTATCACAGGAACTAATTTTCCTGAAAGACCTAGACCTAGTCCCTTAGGACCAACTGGAGAAGGAAGATTCATCAAAAAAGGTATTTTATGTCCTATAAAGTATTCCTTATGATCAGAGAGACCAATGTTTTGCACAGTATATTAGAATTCCATTCTTAGGAATGAAAACTGCCTCTTTGATTTATTCTACTTCTACATGTTTTTTTCATGCTATGAATATTGAATGAATTGATCTCAGCTTCTGAAAGTCCTGTTGGCAACTGTGATTAGGTTTTGGGGATTTATTGTTTAAGAAATTACATTTTATTCATATGGTGGTAATTGTACTAATTACAGGGTGTCATGGAAGAAGTGGTTTAGACCTGGCTAGTTACCTATCTTTATTTCTTCATAATGTTTTACTGAAGCACAGCTCATTTGATTACATGTGGTCTGTGGCTCTTTTCTTGTACTATAGCAGCAGGAGTTCCAGTAGAGGCTCTATGGCCCACAAAGCCTAAAAGATTTTACTATCTGGCCCTTAATGGAGTAAAAAAAGTTGCCAATTTCTGGCTTATGTCATTAACCAGAGTTAATTAGAAGTCTTTATTTTTCTTCTTACATTCTTAAATCAGTACTTTTTCTTGGTTTAATATGTACAGCAGTCACATAACATGTAATTAAATATAAACTACTTCGTTTTTTCCAAGAATTTTACAGTACATTAGCAGTTACTTCGGTTTTTGATCCACCCGTATGGAATAAAGCAAAAGAAACTAAAAACAACTCATGCTTTTCCAGATACATTATTTGAAGCATTTTCTAGATAGGAATAAAACAACTATATATGTATTAAGAGAGGTAACATACTCCGTTGATGATTCAAACATTTTTCCTATTTTTTTCTAACCAGATACGTATGGCAATAAAGCAAAGAAACAAAAAACAACTCTGCTTTTCCAGAAACTGTGGCAGGATTGTGGTAAGAATATTATGGATATGTATTTAAGTAAATTTGGTTTTGGTTTTTTGGTTGTTTTCGTTTTGGTTTTGCTTTATTCAGTTTTTCAAATTTTAACTGATATGTTATTGTTTTTCAAATTACATCTAATAACACAAAACATTTATCACAGGAACTAATTTTCCTGAAAGACCTAGACCTAGTCCCTTAGGACCAACTGGAGAAGGAAGATTCATCAAAAAAGGTATTTTATGTCCTATAAAGTATTCCTTATGATCAGAGAGACCAATGTTTTGCACAGTATATTAGAATTCCATTCTTAGGAATGAAAACTGCCTCTTTGATTTATTCTACTTCTACATGTTTTTTTCATGCTATGAATATTGAATGAATTGATCTCAGCTTCTGAAAGTCCTGTTGGCAACTGTGATTAGGTTTTGGGGATTTATTGTTTAAGAAATTACATTTTATTCATATGGTGGTAATTGTACTAATTACAGGGTGTCATGGAAGAAGTGGTTTAGACCTGGCTAGTTACCTATCTTTATTTCTTCATAATGTTTTACTGAAGCACAGCTCATTTGATTACATGTGGTCTGTGGCTCTTTTCTTGTACTATAGCAGCAGGAGTTCCAGTAGAGGCTCTATGGCCCACAAAGCCTAAAAGATTTTACTATCTGGCCCTTAATGGAGTAAAAAAAGTTGCCAATTTCTGGCTTATGTCATTAACCAGAGTTAATTAGAAGTCTTTATTTTTCTTCTTACATTCTTAAATCAGTACTTTTTCTTGGTTTAATATGTACAGCAGTCACATAACATGTAATTAAATATAAACTACTTCGTTTTTTCCAAGAATTTTACAGTACATTAGCATGAGTTATAACAGAATATAGCTTAGAAATTTATGTAGATTTTTTAGTCATCCCTAAAGAATGTTTCCTCCATTTTTGCTTTTGAGTATTTAGAGGCCCATTAACTGAAATTCTGATACTTATCTTTCACAGTTCAAAAGTACCTTTATAGGGTCTCAAGAAGCTAGATTTCCACATTTAACTGGAATGAAATTTTCTATGTGAAAATAATTTACCAAAATTATTTTATAGGCATTTGTAAAACAACTGGTATTAAAGAATTTAGTTTTGGACTCATGTAATATTATAATGCTATTTAACATTTTTATATAATTTTAATTTAGAAGTGATGCTTTTTATAATTTTGTTCATTTCAGTTTTATAAAAACACATTTCCTCCCCACAGAACCAAACTTGTTTTCTCATGGTGCAGTTTTGCCAGAAACATCCAGGCCTGTTTCAAGTCAAGCAGAACCCTACTATTCCTCATCTGCATCCATCTCAAGTACACTGTCACATCACACTTCGGCCCTACTACCAGTGGGACTTCAGACTTCTTCAGGCTGGTCAATGACCCATCCCACCTCACGCTCAGTCAATACAAATTCAATGACTGGTTTTTCAACAGGGACACTTTCCTCTAATTCACAAGTTATCACACCATTCCTGGAAGTGAGTGATTTGAATGCTTCTAATGCTTGCATTTATAACAGTGCTAATGACATAGGCAGAATGGAGGCCTCATCCATGTCACCAGCAGACTTATATGGTATTTCTGATACCAGCATGCTGCCTAATTGCCCTGTGAACATGATAACGCCCAGTAATGACAGCATGAGGGAGACTGATAATCCAAGGCTTGTGAGCATGCACTTGATTACATTTTTTTTTACTATAGCAGCAGGAGTTCCAGTAGAGGCTCTATGGCCCACAAAGCCTAAAAGATTTTACTATCTGGCCCTTAATGGAGTAAAAAAAGTTGCCAATTTCTGGCTTATGTCATTAACCAGAGTTAATTAGAAGTCTTTATTTTTCTTCTTACATTCTTAAATCAGTACTTTTTCTTGGTTTAATATGTACAGCAGTCACATAACATGTAATTAAATATAAACTACTTCGTTTTTTCCAAGAATTTTACAGTACATTAGCATGAGTTATAACAGAATATAGCTTAGAAATTTATGTAGATTTTTTAGTCATCCCTAAAGAATGTTTCCTCCATTTTTGCTTTTGAGTATTTAGAGGCCCATTAACTGAAATTCTGATACTTATCTTTCACAGTTCAAAAGTACCTTTATAGGGTCTCAAGAAGCTAGATTTCCACATTTAACTGGAATGAAATTTTCTATGTGAAAATAATTTACCAAAATTATTTTATAGGCATTTGTAAAACAACTGGTATTAAAGAATTTAGTTTTGGACTCATGTAATATTATAATGCTATTTAACATTTTTATATAATTTTAATTTAGAAGTGATGCTTTTTATAATTTTGTTCATTTCAGTTTTATAAAAACACATTTCCTCCCCACAGAACCAAACTTGTTTTCTCATGGTGCAGTTTTGCCAGAAACATCCAGGCCTGTTTCAAGTCAAGCAGAACCCTACTATTCCTCATCTGCATCCATCTCAAGTACACTGTCACATCACACTTCGGCCCTACTACCAGTGGGACTTCAGACTTCTTCAGGCTGGTCAATGACCCATCCCACCTCACGCTCAGTCAATACAAATTCAATGACTGGTTTTTCAACAGGGACACTTTCCTCTAATTCACAAGTTATCACACCATTCCTGGAAGTGAGTGATTTGAATGCTTCTAATGCTTGCATTTATAACAGTGCTAATGACATAGGCAGAATGGAGGCCTCATCCATGTCACCAGCAGACTTATATGGTATTTCTGATACCAGCATGCTGCCTAATTGCCCTGTGAACATGATAACGCCCAGTAATGACAGCATGAGGGAGACTGATAATCCAAGGCTTGTGAGCATGAATCTTGAAAATCCTTCCTGTCATTCAATGATAGACCCAGGAGACTTGAGACAGCTCCATCAGATGTCTTCTTCCAGTATGTCAGCCGTCACCAGTTCTAGTACTACTGCTTTTGTTTCACAGTCAGAGGTATTTGAGGGGTCTGACTTTAACTGTGCTGATAACAGTATGATAAATGAGTCAGGACCATCAAACGGTACTAATCCAAGCAGTCATAGTTTTGGGCAAAATAGTCAGTATTCAGGTATTGGCACTATGCAGAATGAACAATTGAGTGACTCATTTTCGTTTGATTTTTTTCAAAGTAACTTGTAAGATATAAATGGTGACTCAAGAATTAAATCCCTTCAAAGGTAACCATTTT